>CM034153.1:158247954-158900454 GCA_019776745.2 Taxus chinensis | reverse complement strand
ACGAGAGTATCAAAGACACAATATTTCAAATACATACATTCAAGATCCTTATCAAGGAAGGAGATAACTTAACAAATGATAGAACATATTTAATTGCAAGATACAAGATACATCCCAAGACAAGAGACACTTAACAATTATTACAACATCATTACAAGTGCATAAAGAAATACAAGAGGGTAAGCCTACTCAAAATGGGGAACAACAAGTCATGAACTTCATCTTTTCTTCTTCAAGCTATACTGTCATATCTTCCAAGTTCCCACTCCAAAATAGTCTTCATATCACAATAAGAAAGGACTCAATTACCTCCCAACCATATGGTATCATCATATGTCATCTCCAAAAAAATGGAGAACATGTTTTCCTCCCTCCAAGCCCATGGGAGAGAGTAACAAGCCTCAAGAATGCATAAGTAGGATAAGGGTAATAAACACACAAGAACAATTTTACAACACACTCAACAATCAAATAAACAATGCTACCACTTGAAGAAAAATCCATGTTTTTCCCAAAAAGGGAAGAGTAACAAAAATCTCCAAGTATCCCCCTTATCTCCCCATTAAAAAATTCACTCATTATCTCTCCAACACAATCAACAAGCCTCCTCCTTGGAAGGCTTTTGAAACCATAAATGATTTCCTTGCCAAGAATGGAGAAGGAAGCTCAAACCATATGAAAATATATCTCCACATCAAAGGGGAGGAATAAAAGAATAAAAACATGGATTTCCCATCAACCAATGCGTTGCAAGAGGGTCTTCCTCCCTCTTCACCAAGAACTCCAAAAACCCATCACAAAAGCATGATCGAGGTAGAAAATGAAAGGAAACCCAAATCCTTAAACATTCCCATACAAACATACAAACAACAACACATTAGACACCATTTTAATTTTAAAATCACATTATATTATCATAAGCAAAAATGAAATAAAGATGTGGAGGCCTACCTCAACAAGCTATCCCAAACTCAAAGCAATCCAACACACTCCCAAGCTCCAAGCTCCACAAGCTCTCTAAAAAGTCTCCAACTACAAAAGAAAGAATGACCGAAAAAGTCCCAACCCCTTTCCATGAGGGAGTATAAAAAGAATAAACAATTTACAATCCTCTCAAATGAGAGGGTGACATGTGTCACCCACCTCATCTCCCCATAAAAGTTTCCCAAAAACACAAATATTATTATAAAAAAGCCGATTTAGGAGGTAATCTCCTAAATTACCCAAAATCTAAATAAATCCAACACCCTACAACTTTTAAGAAACACAAAAAACAACCATCCTCATAATATGGTGATACATGAGGGGTCAATGGGAGGGATGCTCCCATTTGGCCTTAAAAATATACTCCCTACCCACAGGTAGGGTCCAAGGGGATCATTTCCATGAAAGAGGAACTCACAAAGTGAAAAGAGGTCCCTAAAATTGCCACATTTAGCCCAAATTAGAGATTGAGCTAAATAGTATAAAGGTTGAGGTGGTAGGGCCTTCCAAAAGGGTGATTATGGGGTCCCATCATCTTAATAACAAAGCTAATTAATCCTAATTCACTTCTAAGACATGTGGGGACCATTAGGTCCCTAACCTAGTTTATCACAAGACTAAAAAAATCACAACATAATTATAGTTAGGAATAAGTCATGGTGTCCCAAATACAAACATGATACAAACATACAAGGCTACACACAATCATGCATGTCTAGGACTCGGCCTAGTTGGCCGCTTGTGCAACTCAAGGTGGAACTACCCTGAAACCCACTTTCCCCTGTGCCCTGCAATGTGCACACTCAATGCAAAAATTAAACATACATGCTGGGTCAACGCATGGTGTTGTGTCCCACTTGTTGTCCCAAAAATGCGAGTGGGGAAGGGAGCGGGTCGGTTGGCAGGGGGGTGTTTGCGTAAACTCAATGTTCGCTCGAACCAGGTTCAGGTGAAGTGACATGTAGGCCGTTATCTTGCCGCATGTTACATAAAATGTGGTTCGTGCGAATGGGGGGATTCACGTGAACAGGGTTTGCATGAATGGGGTTTGCGCAAACCCCCCTGTTATATATTGGAGGCACTGTGGAGGAGTTCATTTTCCTCCATCCACCTCCATTTGTGCAAAGATTTAGGGAGCCCACCCACCAACGACGGCAACCAAACCAGACCAGAGTAGTTTCTTGCAATGGAGTCCACCCCACCAATGACGACAACCACACCTGACCAACGACGAGCCCACCAACCCATGAGAAAATGAGCCCACCAGCCCACAAGAAAATGAGCCCACTAGCAAATGAAAAACCCACCAATAAACGACAAGAAACTAGGTATGTTATCTCTACCCATTTCGTAGCCATTTGTATTGGTGATGTATTTTTAAGAAAAACCCATTTTTAGCAAAACCGTAGCCATTTCAAGGCCATTTTTTGCAAAACCCTAGCTCATTTTTTTTGTAAAAACCCTATTCAAAGTATAAAACAAAACATTGATAGATGTATTGTCAATAGTATTATGGCAAAAGATATGTATCATTTCCAATTATGATAATATTCCGTAACTTCACAATTGATAATGACAACCCGACCCCTCTTGAAATAGGTAAGCCATGACTTTTTGTTGCAGGGTACTTTGGATTTTTTTTTTTTAAATAACATGGATTATATGTTTAATTGATAGTTGTAAATTATGTTCACATTATATGCACAACATATATTAGACCATTTTTGGACTTGACAAGTTACACTTCTGGAAAATGTTTCTCAAAATTAATGGAAACTTGTAGCTGCACATTTTTAGATATTTTTAATGGTTGTATCTTTTCTCAATCTGTGCAAAACATTATAATTACTTTCATTTCAAATTTGGACTTTCTTACATTGTTGGATAATCACTTTTGCAAATATACATTTTTTCTGAAATCTTGTACTTTTGTAAAATGAGCGAGAATTGTAGCATTGTTTCATTCTAAAACAAATTCTACAAATCTGTATTATGCTAGATGTGTGGCTATAATGTTCCTCTTCATTTCTCGTTCAAGAACATGCATTATGTTAGTACACTCTGGAAAAACATGTTTTAGCCACATTTTGGATGAAAATTTTGTTGCATTCTACAAAATCATATTTTGTCTTTTAGAGAAGCTTGTACTTTGCAAGATGTAAATAGAACTTTTTTTTGAAGCTAATGATTTAAAATTTTACATTTTTTGAGATACTTTCAAATCCACACTTGAATCACATATTGTTTGAAGCTCTATGAAAAAAATGCAATTTATATCTTTGATCTAAATGTCCCTCTGAATGTCTGCATTCTTTACAAAATTTTGTAGATGTGTCATATTTTGCAAAACTGAAAAAAAAATCTGAGATCTTGTTGTTTTTAAAATAGATAGTATCCTACAAGCCCACATTTTCCATATCCTTATACTAATTGATACAAATACATTATTTGATCATTCATACTAATATATATACTTTGAAGCAAACTTTGCATGAAAGATGTTTGACGAAAAAAGGCAATTTTGTATTTGAAAAACTTAATGTCTATATCAGATTAGCTGAAAATTTTGAGGATAGTTTGATTTTGAATCTTGATCTTTTTTGTTTGATGCAAAAGGAAATGATTATAATGAAGATATCCCAATTTTAGAGCATTTTACTACCTAGGCAGCTCCTGTACCATAGGTTATGAGGGGTTAATGCAAGGCCACCCTAAACCCCATTTCCTTACATCACTGTTGTCTTTCATGCTCAATAATAATATTAAGGACTTATCTCACTCCCTCCTCAATGTCTATCATGCACATGATGGATGGGAGTAGCCGAGGTCAACTTTGTAAGGAAGTCAGCACTAGCAGTATTATTCTACTCCTATGGGTTGGTTTTGGACAATCCAACATTGAAAAATGACTCATATATGATAGTTCATGAATCACTCTCACCAAAGATTTTATTTAATGAATCATAGTAAAAGAATAATGGTGTTATGAAAACTGTAATTTCTGGTGTAATGATATATTAAATTAAAAACCCCTTGGTGCTGTGAAAACAATACATCCAAATGTAAAACCCCTTGGTGCTGTGAGAAAACAATAAATCCAAATATTGGAAGGAAAAATGAGCTTTGAGCACAAGTAAATCTAAATCCATATTTTTGGAGCTTGTTTTGTTTAAGATCAATACTGATTTCTAATTTTATTTTCACTAACATAGTCATTATACTCATTATCATAGTCATTGTACTCATTATTTAGGTAAAAGTCATTACGTCATTATACAATTGGCTAGGTATGTTCCATAGGGCTTCATTAATTGGAAGAGTTTAAGAGTATCCTTATAAAGTTCACTTTTTCATTGCATAATTGACTAAGGGCATGTTGTATTGGGCTTCATTAGTTGAAAGAGTTTGAAAGGATCAATGTAAAATACATTTATATGCACATCTTACAATCATTGTTATTCATGTGACCACATTTTGTTGAGACATTATGTTAAACAATTCACCTACTTATCTAAGATACAATATTTTGCATCATCCAAAACATTGAATTCCATTTGACCACATTTCCTAAGACATATTGTCAAATAGCTCATGTACTTTCATGCAACAAGTGTTGAATTATTTGATAAACTAATACAATTACTACATGATATTTTAATGTAACTATGGAACACCCTAATGCAATCCCAATTAAAACGTGTTATTACTTCAAGATGTGCCCTAAAGAATATTCTCATACATTAAAAGTGTGCCCTTAAAAATATTTAACAACACATTAAAACTAACAACAAAAAAACAAAAACAAATTTAAAACATAGTTTTTTGTATGGAAATCCAAATCTAAATATAAAACATATATTGACTACGATGAAAAATAATCGATTATTCAATGGGATGTCATGGCAACCTGATAACTATCAAATAAAGGCTTCTCTTTCAGATGGAATTGCCCTACCTTTCTGAATTAAATACTCTTCTAAAAACTCCACTCAATTTTTTAATTTCACTCGGTTATTTTCCTATGCCAAAATATCCTCCTTGAGGACATCATTTTTATAATTAATTTAACTCTTTTACACCAAATATATTAAAAACTAGAACTAAGTGTATTTTGGAATATAGAAAATATTGAGTCTTATTCTAATGTTAAGTACACTATATTGATAAATAAATGTGGTTTAAAAAAAGTAATACATGAAAATCGATGTGTAATAGAACAACCTAACTTATTTACATGTCTTAGGTGGGTGCAAATTAATCACATAATTTAGAAACTTATGGGCTCAGGAGACATTCGTTAGAAATTATTGTAATTTTATCTCTCTATAAATATGCCTCGGATAATTTTATCAATTGCTAGATAGTATCATTGATGAAAGGGACTGCAAACATTTTTATGTTCAAAACTATCTTGGGGGTTACAAAATCGTCAAGAATTTCTCTAACTAGTCCAAAATTTTGGGTGTAGGTTAATATTTTCCTTAGCTTCTAGATTCTAGTATTTGTGCATTTGCATTATGATGAGATGATATATAGTTGGGATATTATTTATCCAAACACTTACAATACTTCAAACATCAAATCCTAGTAAAATGTCTTAGGAGTTACTGGGTTGGACTAACCTCAACATGTTCAAAAGCATGTGATGTAATGTTATAGTACATAATATTAAGCAATCTTAGCTGTAATATGTAGGAGATATTTTTTCTTGTATTGGGAGATGAATAATTATCATAAAAATGTGAAGAGTCTTCTTGGAAGATGAAATGAATAGTCATCCTTTGGCTATAGATAAATATTTGTAATCTTTCTTCATTTGAATCAATGTGAATATAATTTTGCTTTGTACTAGATTATTGTTAATTTTCATTCCAATATTCTTATCTTGAAATCGATATCAAAGAACATGTTTATTCTTCTTAATTCTCCATGTATTTCACATCTAAGATCACAACTCCCATTTTCACTTGTGTTCATCATCGTGCTAATGTTTAAGGCTAATATCTAGATTTCTGTATGATCATTCCCTCATATACCTCTTACTACTTATCAATGGCGTGTTAATGGCAAAAAAAATTCTAAGAGAATTTCAAAACTATATGTAGGGGAAGTTGTTATCAAGATTGAAGCAGCCACACAAATTTAACTTAAAGATAACAATATCTTAATAGTGAGTGGTAAATTTGCCTTGGATGTCATTAAGGTATCGATAATCATTATTGATGGGTATTATTTCGATGAATATGGGTCCTCACTACCATTTGCTTCATTTTTTTTAATAAAGACCACCAATTTGGTTGCAATTTCTAAATATAATAAGTGTTTTATTATTTTTCCACACATTGGAAATACCTTCTTGGATTTAAATAATAGCATTTGACTTCCCACGTGTTCTCAAGGTATTCATAATGTGCTTATTTTAATTGATCACTCATAGGTGAATCTAAGCCTTTAATATGATTTCTATAACATGACAAAAGATGTGTGAATGATCCTATAACCTCTATGTTCAATACACCTTCACTTGTGGTTAATGCATGAAAAAATTCTAAAATTATATGTCTTGGTTCAACACTAGATTTCCATGAATGTTGTAGAGGTATCTCAGAGAACTTGCAGGTGATTAAAATAAGTGATCTTATGGTGTTTAATTCCATCTCATGTTGGTATGGTTGGACTCCTAATGTATTCTTATACTAATGGTTAAAATTTATGTTCCTAAGAAGGTGAAATCTGAATTTAAGGATATTTTATCTATTTATTGTATGATAAGGAAGATGACGATTAAATTTGTGTCATTGGGGATCCAAGGAAAGAAGAGGGTATGATTTCCTTGTCACTAAATTAGTTATGATAGAAAGGAGGCACCTTAGAGTTCTCTTTACTTGTTATCTTGCATTTGATTAGATGGGAAATTTTGTAATTTATGTTTCTTGCATTTGATTAGATGGGAAATTTTGTAATTTATGTGATTTGTAATTTATGTAATCTATGTGATTTTTTAATTTTGTAATTTATTTGATTTTGTAATTTACTTTCTATATTAGTTGCACTGAAGTTTGAAAATTTCATATTTCTGTTTTCATTAATATAGGAGAATATCTTAGGAATTTTTTTTTTAATTGAAAGTACTATTAATTGAATTTTACTTTCATTTTGTTTACATTCATGGCTTCTTTCGCTCCTAATTTTTTTGAGAGGACCGATTTAGAGATTGCAAAATTGCAATCTATTCTGGAAAATCCAACTACAGTTGGGCAGTATAAAGCCCATTGTGAAAAAATACTGGTTGATCTTCATAGAATAGAGACAAGTTTGAAAACATATAATCCATTTGATTATGAATCAATAAAAAAAATTATGGATTCACTAAAATCAAGTGTCTCAAGAGATGTAGATTATAAGGAGATTACATCACGACTTTCTGATAAGGAAGTTGTTAAAGGTCTTGTTGGAGTTTTTATGCAGACAAACGGAAAATAAGGGCATATTATGTAAAAAAATATTCATGTCCCCTATGTGCCCCTTTGATTTATCATAGATTTTTGGCCTCTCAAGGCCAATTTCTGAATAATGACCAATTACTGTTATACTTCATAATGATTCTATATGCTGAGGTTCACTTAAACCTAAAGGTGAACTATTTAGACATCCCTAGTTATTTGGGGCAATGGCATGGCCATATTAGCCACAGGTAGGCATATAGAAAGGAGGGAGCTCCTGTAGTTGTTGACGCATGGTAGCTTGTACCTAGGCAACAACCATTCTTATCAGGGTTTTAGGATGTCGCAACACCTGTCGTTATGACTGCACATGAGGCTGCTATCGAGGGTCTTGCTGGCATTACTCGCAAGACCCAATTGATCTCTTCTGACCTTGTGGGTTAGTACCTTCAGAGATGCGATACTAGCAGTGGAGGTGCTAGTAGCACTAGTGATGCACGCAACGAGGTATACGCTCGTGCATCTTTGATTTTCCCATATGACTTTGAGCTAGTTACAGATCCCGCTCAGGCACGTCAGTTAGGACACATCATGGCTCCTGACTTATTACATGTGTATGAGGTGATCACTCGGCATTACAACATTCAACTATCGGGGGTTTTAGATTTTATAGAGTAGAGTGGGAGTGTATCTTCTAGTCAGGGTACTACTGTCGCTGCTACAGATAGACTTCCTATTGTTGTGATTGTCACACCTAATTAATCAGGGGATCATTTTTGAAATTTCCTTAAAAATCCCTAAATGGTGTCAATGTAGAAGATCATCTCGAGAGCTTTCCAATGAGTATGAGAACACGACAAACGGACATCGGGAGCTCTAGATATGTTTGGTCAAAATTCGGTCAAGAGGAAAGTCAACTCTGGTCAACTTGTCAATATTGGACCAATCGCACTATGACACATGGCAAAAAGGCGTTGGCAAAATTGGAGGGTTTTTAACCACCGGTGTTCGAAAATCATGAAATGGAATAGTACGTCAAAGCAAGAGGATCAACTTTTATTACAGAGGGAAGCCCCGCTGCCGTGTGGACTATGGTATTATCGCCGACGTGGTGGGTCCACAAGCCACCACATGGCTTGCCACCACTCTTCAAATTCATTCTATTTTCCAATCGTGGGTCGACAAGTGGTCTTATTCACCATATTTCATGTGGGTCGAATTTCAAATTACCTTGTAATTATTTACCACGCATTATTCCCAAATACCACATACCACGCATATAGATATCTATGCTTTATATTAATGTTTATACATTAGTATACCTACATAAGCCGGCAATATGCTATGCTTCCACATGGAGGAGAAAAGGTGATGAAGCTGTTGTTATGGGGCATTAAGCCATGCGTGGATGTTTCCACGTGAAGCATGGTGTGGGTAAGGGTTAATAAAACCTTACCAAATACTCCTCCCACCAAATATGGGATTTAATCCCATTTCAACAAAGCCGCTTCAAAGGGATATCATCCCATTAACCCACTTCACACCAATTTGGGGATTTAATCCCATTAAAAATGCAAACCACCCTATATGGGTATGTAATCCCATTATACTTGCTACAGGTGAGGCTAAGGTTTAAATATAGCCTAAAGATAATATGTATTGCATTTTTTAAGGGCCCTAATTTTTGTATAAATAGGGAACCCATTCTATTGTAAAACACACACAACCCAAGCTTATTATTATTTAAGCTTATTGTGGGGACACACATCGGTGCAATAGAGAAGCTCATTGCTAGAGCGCATAAAGGTGGACACACATTAGTCCAAGAATCTTATTATTTTTTAAGCTTATTTGTGAGATGTGTCAACAAATATTGTTTATTGGCCTATTATTTTAGGAAATAGTAGATGAAATATTTGTGATTGGGAGTAAATTATAAACTACCCAATAGGCCCATTGAGCCACACCAATTACTTGCAAATCCTGGATTGTCGACCGGAGTGCTAGCGTCGCATTGATAGCGTCGGGAAGGCCGATCAAGCCGAAGGAGATTGTGCATCAGGAAAGTGAAGAACAATTCGACTGATCATCAGAATTTTTCGAAGAACTGGTGTACTGATAGGCAAGTAAAATTCCATTAGGTTTTCTTGTGAAAGTACTATTGTAACTTACAAGTTTTGACTAGTGGAACGGTTCGACCACGAACCCGGAGACGTAGGCAATTGCCGAACTCCGTAATCAATCTTTGTGCAATTGTCTTATTGTCTTGCATTTATTTTAAATTGATTACTTAAAAGGAGTAAATTGTCGGCAAATATTTAAAGCCTATAAGGTTCTGAGATCAGGTAGTAATAATCTGATTATTTTTGGATCATGTTTGGTATATAGTGACAAGAGTTACTAGACTCTCTTCATACTTGATACCAATTAAAACAAGTTGAGAACATATGTTGTTAATCTCCAAGAGAAAGTTAGGGAGGGAAACTAAATCAAGAAGACAAAGTTCAATGATTAACGAAGTGATTGCTTCAACTTGGTGCAGTTGGTTCAGTTTGTGTGAATAGGGTACACGTGCACTATGGGCAAGATGTCTAAATAGGTGAAGCTCGATGATATTGAAGCATATAATCACCAGATCCAAGAAGAGAACTCTCTCCTTCGATCCATGTATTACTCATTGGAAGAGGAGAATGCTCGTTTGAAATCAGAACTGCAAACCAAGGATGAGATCTTGGCAAGGTTGCAATGTGGTGATCAAAAGAAGGAAATACCTTTAACTTCAGATATAGAGGCCATGACAGTTGATTTCCCTATAAGTTGTTCACCACGAGAATCTTCTTCTTCCTCCCATTTGGTTTCGGATTCAGGTAATGAAGTATTTCGTTTGTTTGAAAAGCATACTAGAGGCATTGGATCCAAGTTACCATCTAAAATGGGATTTGATGGAAGAGGCCTTGGTAAAAATGGCCAAGGCATTTCCAACCCAATACAGGTCAAGGATCATCCTCATTTTGCAAGTTTGGGTTATCCTAGTGCGACAATGGAAATTGAAGAATGCTCCAAGAACGCTGACGGGAGACAAGCTTCTGAAAGCAAAGTGAATACCCCACTAGTCCTACAAGAATATTATGAGCAAGAAAGTTGTGCTTCATTGTCACAGGTAAGATGTGGTAAGAGAAATCAGCGAAGAGGTAATGAGATTCCACCTCCATTTTCTTATCATAATCATAAGCACAATAAAACTTCTAAACCACTTTTTCATCTTAAGAAGTATGGTTATGATTTTGAGAAGATGTGGAATTATTTTCCATGTAATTTTTTTGGATTGCATAATCATTCAGTGGCCAGATGCTGGAAGAGAAGGACACTGACGAAGAAGTTGATGTCGTTCATCAGGAACAAGGCAAAATCAGAAAGACCAATCTCGTCATGCAGAGTCAAGAAATGGCATAGTGGAAGAGTTCCTCATCCCAAACATAAGAAGCGGATTAAGAGGAATTTTTGTGCTCATTGCCAGAGGAATGGGCATCGGGTGGAAAATTTTTGGAAACTACATCCATCTCGCCATCAGAGTAATGGCAAGCCAAAGATGGAATGGAGGCCTATTGTAAAGGTAGAAGAAGTTTCTACTCCACCACCACTATTTGACAAGTCAACCCAGGACTAGGTAATACCGTGAAAGTGAAAGTCCTTTAAAATGGGTAAGTCAACAGTTTTTTAATTATATATTGCATAATTCAGATTGATGAATTGTATGTAGCATTAAGTTTGGAGATCAAATTTTGTGAGAAAATGCTGAGAGAAAGGTTTACCATGCTCAGTGGATTTTCTTACTTAGAAAATTTGATTAATGCTCCAAAAATATCTCCTAATCAGCCACAATGAGTACCTGTTACAGCTTAGATATAGGAACTAACTCATATAAAGCTTGGAGATTAATTTTCCATTTATGTAGACAATAGAGTTCGCAGAGATCAACTCGGAATTTCATTCTGTGTAGAGGCATTATGACCATGCAGCAGAATGGTAGTTGAATCACCATTGGCATTGACATCGGTCATGAACTTCATTCTATGTAGAAGCATTGTGACTGTTGTAGCAGAGTGGTACCTGATATTAGTGTGTCAACAACGAGGAGCTCAAAAAGGATCAGAACGTTGGTATGTCAAGGCATGTGCGACCAGCACGATTCAATGGTAGACAAATCAACAAGGGGGACTTAAACATCGTGCATTGGAGGCTCGAGGTCTTCGAAAGAGGCTTAGCAAGGTCATTGGTATTGAATGGTTGAGGTCTGATCAACAGACTTAGCATCGTGCATTGGAGGCTCAAGGTCTTGAAAGAGGCTTAGCATCGTGCATCAGAGGCGTTGAGGTCTACATTTGAGATTAGCATCAGTGCATTGGAGGCTTGAGGTCTTAAAAGAGGCTTAGCATCAATGCATCAAAGGCAAACCCTGAGGTCTGAAAAAGGGACAATATCATTGTCCATCATTGACATCGGATCAATCAAAGCTCTACGTAACATGGAGTTCCCTCAAACCAGTTTCAGATTCTACGAAATCAACTCAGAGCCAGGAGAAATGTGTTATAGAGTAAAAGAAGATCCTTGTTGTCAGATATCAAAAATCTTAGCACCGCACAGAAGGAGCGTTGAGGTTTCATTTAGAAACTTAGCACCATAAAGCGGAGGCATGGAGGTCTTCTTCAGATATTAGAGTGGTGCAGCAGAAGCTTCGTGGGCCCATAACCCATAGGTCCCAGGATTGGAGCAGAGTTGTCGAAGTGAGAAGGTTGGAGGAGAAGACCCAAGGGTATACTACAGCAGCACTTCTGGTGTAGCAGCAGAGTTTTTTAGATTCAGACAGTATGGAAGCTTTTTGGGACAAAAAGCCTTTCTCAATGGGGAGGTGTGATCAAGGGATCATTTTATAAAGTTCCCTAAACATCCCTAAATGGTGTCAGTGCAAAAGATCATCTCGAGAGCTTTCCAACAACTATGAGAACACAAAAAATGGACATTGGGAGCTCTAGATATGTCCGGTCAAAATTAGGTCAAGAGGAAAGTCAACTCTAGTCAACTTGTCAATATTGGACCAATCGCACTATGCAACATGGAAAAAAGTTGTTGGTGAAATTGGAGGGGTTTTAACCACCGGTCTTTGACAATCGTGAAATGGAATAGTGCGTCAGATCAAGAGGCTCAACTTTTATTATGGAGGGGAGCCCAGCTGCTGTGTGGACTATGGTATTATTGCTGACATGGTGGGTCCACAAGCCACCATGTGGCTTGCCACCACTCATCGAATTCGTTCAATTTTCCAATTACATGTTGACAGGTGGTCTTATTCACCATATTTCATGTGGGTTGAATTTCAAATTACCTTGTAATTATTTGCCACGCATTATTCCCAAATGCCACATACCACACATATAGATATCTATGCTTTTATATTAATGTTTATACATTATTATACCTACATAAGCCACCAATATGCTATGCTTCCACGTGGAGGAGAGAAGGTGGTGAAGTGGTTGTTAGGGGGCATTAAGCCATGCGTGGATGTTTCCACGTGAAGGATGGTGTGGGTAAGGGTTAATAAAACCTTACCAAATAATCCTCCCACCAAATATGGGATTTAATCCCATTTCAACAAAGCTGCTTCAAAGGGATATCATCCCATTAACCCACTTCACGCCAATTTGGGGATTTAATCCCATTAAAAATGCAAACCGCCGTATATGGGTATGTAATCCCATTATACTTGCTACAGGTGAGGCTAAGGTTTAAATATAGCCTAAAGCTAATATGCAATGCATTTTTTAAGGGCCCTAATTTTTGTATAAATAGGGAACCCATTTTTGTAAAACACACACTATGTACCCAAAGATTATTATTTTTTAAGCTTATTGTGGGGACACAACCGGTGCGATGAGAAGCTCATTGCTAGAGCGCGGAAATCGTGGATAGACATTAGTTTGTGAAGCTTATTATTTGTTAAGCTTATTTGTGAGATGTGTCAACAAATATTGTTTATTGGCCTATTATTTTAGGCAATAGTAGATGAAATATTTGTGATTGGGAGTAAATTATAAACTACCCAATAGGCCCATTGAGCCACACCAATTACTTATAAATCCTGGATTGTCGACCAGAGTGCTAGCATCTATTATTTCTTGCATTAATAGTTTGGGAAGGCCGATCGAAGCTATTTAAGGAGATTGTGCATCAGGAAAGTGAAGAACAATTCAACTGAATCATCGAAAGTTTTCGAAGAACTGGTGTACTAATAGGCAAGTAAAATCCAATTAGGTTTTCTTGTGAAAGTATGTATTGTAACTTACAAGTTTTGACTAGTGGAACGGTTGGACCACGAACCCGGAGACGTAGGCAATTGCCGAACTCCGTAATCAATCTTTGTGCAATTGTCTTATTGTCTTGCATTTATTTTAAAATTGATTACTTAAAAGGAGAAATTTTTTGGGAAATATTTAAAGCCTACAAGGGTCCAAGATCAGGTAGTAATAATTTGATTATTTTCGGATCACTGATGTTCAACACATTTCTGTTCCTGTGTGTGAAAATTAAACCTTTAATATAATTAAAATTTATATTAATTGATCATTACTTTACAATTTATTAATATTAAAACTAAACATGTACTTCTGTGTTTAGGCTTCTACTCCAGTGTGTGGAGCTTCATAGCCCACACTATCTACCCGTGTCACATACACATAGCTCTTGACTGAGCACAACATGGATCTCGATGTTCTGGGTCTGAGTCAACTTGGCTCAATTGGAAACATATTTGTTGGTGTTGAGGTCATGGATGACAATCCCATACATTTGAAGACGCGTTTTGCAGAGGTATAAATACATGTGTTTTAATAGAATTAATATTTAATCTAAATTGAAATGTTAGAAATTAATGAACTTTACTCAAAAAACTTATTTATCAACTTCTTACACTTTATTTATTTTGTTTCACAGGGATCTACGAGAAAAATATATACACATAGCGTAGATACTCCCAACATCCGCCTAGGGACAAATACTGAGGTAATCAATTGTACATATCTATTATATGATGTATTGAATTAATCAATAAATTGTTGTAGAATTTTGCTTGTATATTTTAATATATGGTTCATGCTATGTATAGTTTATGACGTGTATATTCCTTTTTTTTAACATGCAGGGTGCAGCAGAGCGTAGTGAGGGGTCTAGCACTCGCCCTAGTGCTTGGAGGAGACTTCAGTGATGTTTTATAGATTTCAGACATTTTAGAAATAGTTTTAGATATTTTAGACATGTATATATATTCATACTCATTCTAGATATTATTATTATATTTTGATATATGTCTTAGACACGTGTATTATTAATATATTTTGATATATGTCTTAGACACATGTATTTACAATTATGGATGTGAATATAAGACACCCCCTTATCTTTCATTTTTGTCTCTTGACGATATCATAATAGGTATATAATGATAGATAAGATATTAAATACCCTTCATTTTTGTAAAATAAGATGGGTAAAATTTGAAATCATTCTCAAATAATCTTCACCCTTTTTGCAATCTTGTGCATACTAATCCATAGTTCTCACACATTTTTTAACACCATTAATCTCCACTCATTACATGTCTATAACCTATACTATACATTTATCCACTTTCTTTACAACACTCACGCATCCTTAGTCCATACCTTGTTTAACCAGTCCATACTTTTCTTCATCGAATGAAGAGGTATGAGGTTGAAGCATGGTCTTTTTATTTTAATTTTAACATTTAAAACATATATCCATGTAATCGTTTTATAATATAGTTGTAAATGTTATTTTAGTTTTTATAATGTAATGAAGATGAAGGAAGATTGTTATATTGAGAAGAATGTGGAGAACATTTTAGAGGATAGAGAGAAAGGATCATATATTAATCTTGTTGAAAAGTGTATATTTATTAGAAACAATCAACAAATAAACATGTTATAAAGGTTCGCGTATAAATGTGGTGAGAAATTTATCTCTATTTAGAAATGTATAACAAATAAATTAACCAAGAGGGAGTGAAATACCCTTATGAGAAACACTCTATGGATATGAAATTTGATGTGGAACATCTAATAATGCAGCTAGTTTTTTTGAAAAATATTGCCAACGTAAAATTTCAAAAGAAATAATGTTATTTAGATTATTATATTATGTAAGAACACAATAATTAGCTAGACTAACCATCTTTGTGCCTCCAATTATATTTTCAATAGAGGGTCTCATGTAGGATAGAAGGTGAGCTTAATATGAGTGTATACAAGGGGGTTCCAACAAGTGAAGTCATGGGAGATAGTCAACTTAATGAAAATAAATTAATGTGTAGGTATATAAACATGAGTTGTGAGGTAGTTTACACATATTTACACTTAATAAATAATTAGCAACCTTTTATGTAAGAAAAATAAATATAATTTTATTGAATTTAAAATATTAATTGTAACCCATTTAACAAATCTATTTTTGGTTGGTCATGCATGGATTCATGAGCACATTGATATTTAGATTAAAATTATTTAGTAAATGCACACTTACAAATAGAGATAATAATAAGTAATAGGAACGAATGACCTATATAATGGAATGTTTGTTGAGTTTTAAATTTGTCTTTATTTCTACATACCTAGAAAACTTTAGTTTTTAATGCTTTGTAACATTTAAGCATTATGGAAATTATAATATTGTCTTTAACTAATGTAAGTGTTGAATTGATACAACTAAAACATTATTACTCTATTATTTGTTTTAAGACCATAAGCATTAAAAATAAAATTATTTTAAAAGTGAAAAAAATGGTATATTAAGAATACATTTTGACACATTATAAGGGTTGTAGAGATTCTTAGATGTCAAATTTCAATTGAATGTTAAAACTTGTATGGTGCTATTCAGTTTAGAACATGCCTTTTAGTGTAACCTCATGTACACAATGACAAAACCTTTTGCATTCCCATACTATGTCGGACACATGTGTCCAGTGAAATCAATAAATGTCATTCAAGTTTCAAAATTTTCAATCCCTATTAATCTTTAATAATTTTAAGAAGTTGGATTTTTTCTTGCTTTTAAAAACAACTTTGAAATGTAGGAGTCAATAAAAGAAAATAGAAATGACTTTGGCTAACTATACATGCATTAATGTAGCTTAAATTGGTTATTCAATTACACTATCTAGTAAATATGATAAACTTGTACAGTGATAAGGGTACTCCGTATACAACCTTTTGGTTCACAACTAAACAAATAATGTATATATCAAAAACTATGTACATCTGAATTCCCAACTAACATTTCCACATTAAAAATAATAATGCAACATACATCCACATCATAAATCATGTTTATACCATACATACTTCCATGTAACAACCATATCACAATACTTAAAGTAAACCATAAACCATCTCACAACAAGTAAGAATCACAAGTATTAAACAACTTTATTGTATAATGGTCTCCATAGTCCCTTCAAGTAGAAAATATAATGCTATCTAGCTTAATAGTTTATTACCAACAAGGTTTAGTAATTTATTCCATGTCCTTCTATATAATACCAAGTGGCTCTGCTCGTTGTTCAATGACCTATAAAATTTTTTCATGGTCTTCTACATCTAGTCTCCATTTTTTGCGTTTATTATTTGTAGTCTTCACCTGCTGCAATTATAACCCTGTAGCAATTATGTGATGGGTGTAATGATACACCTTTTTGTCTGGTTTGTAATCAACAAAGTGAATCCCACTTTGGAGGGATTTCACTTGTTGTAAGTATGTTCCCTGCACTACATCCGAGCCGGTAAAAAATGTTGTCACTTCACTTGTTATTTCACATGTTAGCTTTGTTCTCTCTTTTGTGCAACACAACAAGTAGTACTCCACTTTTTCAATATTGGCTTCTTCAGCAATGACTGTAAATACATCTCCTACAACAAAATTCAAAGAAACATTCAATGATCAGATGTATAGTATAAATTATATACATATATATATATTTAATTATCAAATTATACTTGATCCTTTCAAATAAAACATACCTTGTTTAACCAGTCTAGATATGTGGTCATAATCAGTTGAAATTAATGGCACATCTTCAAAACTATCATCATGATCTGATCCATATGTGTCATCCAAAACTAAAGGAACTTGCTTCCACTCACCTACATACCCATGTTTTTGACTATTGTACTATGAATATGATTTGTTCATGCATTCATAACAAAAACAAGAATAATCTCTTGTACAGATTGTCCAGTTATTACTATCCATAGTCATCAAAGAGTGCAAAGACCTAGAATTGGGAATCCTTTCACATCCATACTTTGTCCTTCGATCAATACCTTCATTTAATCATGCTCAAAAGATCAATAAAGTTTAAAACAAACAACAAAAACAAGAATAAAAAAATTTAAAGTTAGTAACTTGTAGTTCACTTAATAAATCACATCAAGATCTACATATCTATGTTTTAAATGTACATGTACCTGTTATCTCCCAAAACACTTTGTGTTGGGCTAAAGCCTATGGGGTTGAAGCGTGTGATGTTGAATCCTGTGAGGTTGAAACTTGAACTGTAAAATGTTTCTTACACCATTCAACAACAGTGTGGGCATCAATTAATTGATCTCCCTCATAATCAAATATTTGTTTCTTTAGAGCACGTTTGATGCATGCACCAGCACCATCGTGTTCTCCCTTCCCATGACCACTCTAAAAAAAACTCCATAAATGAGGAATTTTGTGATGACGATGATAACGACTGAGTGTAAAGAAAAGGGCGAGAGGATTTGAATTGTGATGGGCAACCATCTGACCAAACAAAATGTTGATCTATTTGTATTCCTCACTGATGAAGATATTGAAATAAAAAACCAAAATAATGTTGCACAAAGTGGATGTCATGTTCCTTTTCATCACTTATATAGAAGTGATACTCCTTCTTGATCATTCGCTTCACATATGTACTTTCAACCCCATCCAAATCCAATTGTGCATGCCTATAAAATACTTGAACCATGATAGTAACCTAGTCAGTATGATAATACTGTGTTTGAATTTCTTTTTTATGAGAAAATGAGTAATTCTCAGCAAAATCAACCATGGACAATATGGAACCAATAGGGAATGTGTCCCTATTAGTCTTGAATTGTGTAGCTTTCCACTTTGAATAGTGAGAATGTTTGATGTAAGGACTAATTAAACTTCGAAACTTTGCATGAATGTAACAATGGGGATTTCCTCTTCTACCAAATCCAACCTGGTTGCATCTTTCTCAAGCCTTGTTGAATATTTTACGTATTTGAACTGACAAAATCAATTCATAACATAGACAAATTGTCATTTATTCATTTTTAGTATACATAACAATCAAAATAAAATCTAACATCCAAATTTAAAAACATAAATTTATATATATCACCTCTTGCAAGCAACCATTTTAACTGTGTCCAAATCTTCATTTTTTTTTGGCAATAATTTCAAGTCCCCACACTTGTCACAGACACCTTTGATGCAATTCATATGATCATAGACATGATCATCAGATACGTTGCAAAGAATTGAAGTTATGAATTCATTGGCACGTATAGGTGGGGCAATTTCTTCCCGTAAATTTCTATACACTTGAAAAAAACCTAGATTTTGAAATACATTAATTTTAAATCACATCTCAATAAATGATATTTAAACAAATTTCAAATATATAGATATAAATAAATGTACGCCTCAAAATATATATACATTGAATCTATAATTTTTTTTTGTACCTGATAGTGATAATCAAACTCAACATGATAGCAACAACAACATGTGTCAAGGAGTTTATCATCTTGCACATAGCAAAACTTCAAATTTTCAACCATTAGTAGTCCAATCTTAACATCTGGATTTTCTTCTGTAAACTTTATGTACATCTCATGTTGAGTTATTTCAAGCCAATTTTTTATATGTACATCATAGTTATTGCGAGTTATCCTATGTTTTAAAACATCCCTCACATTCGGAGAAGGACGAGTCCTCTCAGTCCAAAAATCAGAAACTATCTTCATAATATTATCCTCTATTTTATTAAAACATGGATTTCTACACATTAGGGTAAAAGCACAATAAAATGTCCCACTTTTTGGTATGGTTTTTACATTAGTAAACATGAATTTTCAGTTTAATTGATTTTCTAAAGGTAATAGCCACAAAACCATACACATTCATTAAATTCCACAAACTAACGAAATGTTGTGTTTAGAGTGTAGAATACATGTATATTTTTTTTATAAAAAAATGGCAAAAATTATGGTCTTTTTCTTAATTTTATTCATATGTTGTTTCTTATGTTATTAAAGAGGAATGACTGTCCCCCGGTGGTTTTTTTAAATGAAAACTTATCTTTTCACCATGAAATTTTAGATATATGTTCAAGATTACAATTTTGATGTGCTGTCAAATTTTCATATTTTTTTGACTTATATTTTTTTTAATTAATTATTTAGTAACTATATTTTAAAATAAATGGTGTCCATATTTCTATGCCAATAAATTTTAATATTTATATCGAAATTAAATTTTTTTTTCTCAGGTAAGAAGAAGAATTCAACAAATACTAAGTGTATTTTTTTCAATTTTTTTGATATATTCTACTATTTTTCAAATTTGGTTGATTGTGTACTATTGATTGTCCTAAAATACCGTATGTTAGTAAAAATAAAAAAATAAATAGCAAAACAAATTTTTAAAAAATGAAAATTACATTTTTAGAAAGCTAATAAAAATTTGAATTTTGTGTCAAAATTTTGTAATTTAACTAGTTCGTTTACCCTAATTACGTGGCACCCAAGTGGCAGATTTTGGCTCACAATTGTCCCCAAATGGATTTGGAGCCAAAATGTGCCACTCAGGTGCCACGTCAGTACCACTCAGAAGGGTTCACGCGAATGGTGGTTTGCGCAAACCATGTTCGGGCAAACATGGCTCACGCGAACCCCTTCTGCACCACCAAGCACCGCCAAAATGTCTCTTTCTAAGTTTAATGTTTCGCAATTGCATGTCCCCTTCTAAATTTAATGTTTTACAAGTTACTTATTTAATATTGTTTGTTTTTTATGTTTTAAATTTAGTTTTTTACATATTTTTTTATTTTAAACTAAGTTTGTTTTTTTTTAATCGTTTTTAACCAAAAATATGTAATATTAAATTAGAAAATTTGTTTTACATATTAAATATAAAATTCTATTAAAATTAGAAAAAGTTGTTTTAAAGTTATAAAAAACTAAAATTAAAAATAACCTAATTTCTACTGAGATTTGTATATAAATAGAGTTGCATGCACATATAGTTTTGTATCTAGTTTACTCTTAGACATTCAGATCTATCATGATTTACGTGTGCATGTGAAAATTATTGAAGTGGATGAATCATGGGAAATGTAAAGAATGAGAAACGAAAATATACAGAGGAAGAGAATGCAGAGAAGAATGCTAGAAGATTTTTTCGTAGGAGGGCACAAAGAGAGAGAGAGAGAAGACACAACAAGTGAAAGACAACGCTACAAAAATTGGTACATATGTATAGAAACCCTTGATAGATCGTAAAAAAATTTTAGTTCTAAGGTTTAAATATGATAATTTATGTTTTTTAGATTGGGTAAAAGCAAGGGTTTTGATAGGATCCCATGTGTATGTTTATGGACATAGATCATGATGCGTAACATTATGCTGAAGTGATAACAAAAGTTATGGAATTACTTCCCAAGAAAAATGTGAAACACTTGGTCAAGATGGATTTACAAAAATTAAAAGAATTTTCCCAACAAGAACCACTATCACAAAATAAACCACTATCACAAAAGAAAACAACAAAGAGTGTAGAGATAGTATATGGTGAATTTGTTAATTTGACTACAGTTGCTACAACACATTTGTTGGTTACATTCTTGAATCATGTTGATATGAGGGAAACATTAGAATTGTTGGGTGTTGATTTTGGACGGAAAAATTCAAAACGTGTAGAATAAGAATTTGTTGGGAATGTTTTTTAAGGAATAAGTTCTTTGGGTACAAAACTAGGTCTGCTGATAAGAGTATTTCTCATAAAGCAATATTAACTTCAGTTGTAAGTGAAGATACAACAAAGAATCGTCATGTTACTACCTTTGCCAAGGCATTGGGTTTATCTAGAAAGACGGTTAGCAGGTATGCAAAGAGGTGGAAGACATTGGATGACTCTACTATGGAAGGAAATTGGGCACTAATATGTACATGTATATATATGAATACATATATGTATGCTTGAAGGTGGCATTAGAAAAGAGACAATGTTTGTCTCAAATAAATAGGGAGAATGTCTTTTTTAGTTGTTTTTGGCTAAGATGTGGATCTATGAATCACACATAACAAGTTTAAT
This sequence comes from Taxus chinensis, assembly GCA_019776745.2. Classification (NCBI taxonomy): domain Eukaryota; kingdom Viridiplantae; phylum Streptophyta; class Pinopsida; order Cupressales; family Taxaceae; genus Taxus; species Taxus chinensis. Next base: position 158,878,579 of record CM034153.1, on the reverse strand, counting down.
GAAGATGCCTAAGGGGATACGTAGAAGAAGTGAAACATTTTACTAGATGGAGGGGCAGTAAAGAAGGGGATTGAGGTAGGAGAAGTGCAGAGTTGAGAAAAATGGTGGGAGTAAAGGGTATTTATTAAAAAATAAAATAAAATAATTGAGTGATAATAAAGCTTAAATTCTTCTCAGATATAATCCACTTTTCCACTTGTGAAGCATGCACAACAATGGAGGATTAACTTGCATTTATTAAAATCGATTATTTGGAAAGTCAGTAATTTGAAAGAAGACCGAGTCATGGAGCGTAAAGTTTCATTTTGAAAATGTGAAGAATGTTTTCTAGAAAAATTAAAATGGCAAAGACTCCAAACCAAATAAATACCATAGGTAGGAAATTGATCTGTAAACAACAATAGACCCCCTAGTATTTTGATAGTTTATACATGATTGTAGTGCCCACCTCTTCTGGAAGTATTATTTTGCTTACTCATTACCTTTATTTGATGATGGACATAGATTTTAGCACCATTTGGATCCTATATGTTCTTATTATGGTTCTTTTGATGACACTTGTGGTGATTTGGGCGCATAGTCCCAAGCTAGTATATGGATCATTGTGTTAGTTTTTGCATTGTATTGTTTTGGATATCAACAGGTTTATGGTATAGTTGGATTCATTTCATATACAGATGGATTTACATATACTTTTTTTGTATACTTGGTGATCATTTGATTTGTAATGACTAATTTGATGTATTCATGTAGTGCTTAGATAGATAGTATAGCTTGAGTTAATATCGATGTATATGATTATGATTTAACCATTTCATACTGACATTTATTGTGGTATAGTTAAAGTGATTTATTCACGATTTATTGAGATTATTTAATTAATATATTTTTTCGAGCCATTTGTGTGTAATATGCATATTTTTGTATGTGTGTGTATGTATGTATACACACACATATCTACATATATACATACTTACAGACACATAAATATGTACAAATATGTAGTTCTTTTTGTTATAATTTACGTATATATTTTATCCCTGAAAGTTTCCAATACACTATGTTTACTAACATGGTGTTTAGTAAAATCTTTCTTGATAAAAAAATTAAAGCAATGTAAAAAACAATTAATTGAATTACAATCATTCACAATTCAAGATTTAAATTTCATAACCATTTAGATGTTTTTCATATTTTTTTATGTAATTTCTAAAAAAGAGTTATATATTTCCATCTTCTTTCACAAAATTATTAAATATTAAATATGACTTCATTTTAAGAATAAATAATCGCGATGTGCATATTATTTTTGTTAGAGAACATACCAACACATTGCAGACAGTAGATACACGGGAAGGAAATCTCTTTTGGCTTAAAAATCTTTTAGGCTTAGTTTGGTCCTTGGGTGTAACTCGATTTCTTCTTTTGTTTCCCATTGAGAATTGAACCTTGATTAAAAATAAAAAATTAAACTAAGTAATTCACTACTGTTGTTATTATTATTGTTACGTACTAATTACAACGTGAATCCCTCTTCGAAACAATGACCAGCCAAACAAAAAGGGAATAAATATGCGAATGTGAACCGGCCTTGCTTTTGAATTCAAATATGACGATGTCCATGATTTATCTGGTTTAATCAATGCGATCGTCATGGAGCAGATGGTCCAAGAAAAATACATTACTAAAATATGGTCTCTGCAAGCCTGTACAAAGATTTGCCATTTTTTTTAGCTCAAAATATTATTCCATTGTTTTAATGGATTGTTTTTTGGTATATACTTTCTATATGAAAACTGCCATCTTAATCACATTTAAATTTTTATTTTGTACTCTAAATTTTAACATTACTTACTTAAAAAATAATAATATCACCATATCATTTTTAAAAATAAATGTAGTTCACCGATGATAAGAATTCTGATTTAAAATATTTGAAAGATACAATTATGAAAGTCAACAATAATGTTGAATGGTTATCGCATAGAAGGCGTCATCTATATTAAACAACATTATAGAATAGGGCGTATATAGTTCTATGTCTTTTGTGATGTTTGCAATCTCATATGGAGATTCTGAATATTTGTCAATATATTATTTATATGTTTTAAACAATAGCTTATGTATTATGTACGCTAAAGACCCGAAACCTCGCCTAAGACTCGGAGACCCGAATTAATATATTCTGCGAACATGCAGATGCGTTAACCGCAACTGGAGAAATTTCATTGAATGCTGTTCTTAGGAGCAATTAGTCGTTGTCTTGGCGATGGAAGTTATTAATGGGAATTTCAGTGAATTTTGCTTGTCGGCTTCATTACAACTATTTATTGGCGGAATAAACCATGAAAATTGAAGGTAGAATTTATTGGTGTTATTCATTGTATGTGTTAGGCATATTGGGAGGGATCCTATGCGTGGTCTATATGTTAGAATTTTTTTCAAAGACTGGGATTATGAATAGCAGAAGATGGCAGCAGTGCACAATTTGAATTAAACAGTTATAAATTGAGGTAGAGATATAAATTAGTATATGTATGATTGACTGGTCAACCACCAATAGGCTGTTTACCATTTTGTAGGGTGGATTTAGCATTGGTTGATTGACTAGTCAACCTTACAAACATATTTAAAATTTATACTTACAGACATTATCCATAAATGTCACTGCTCAAAATCAAATAAACTATGAAATAAAGCCCAGAAGAAAAAGAATAATCAACTTTGTTCTTGTATGAGCTGTTCCTACTCATTCGTTGAGCAATAGCACTGAAGGTCACCAGTCAATAATAATATGTTAACAAGTAGCTGCTGACGACTTTAGAAATTCCCACGAAGCACTGTTTTTTTTTTAAAGAAGGCATAAAAATATCGATTATGAGTCTTATAAAAGAAAAGACAATATATTATTTTCCCATGCGCTTCTTTTCTTCCTCAACATTCTGTTAGTTTCGTATATCTTGTGAGAGTTCACTGGACTAAAGCCGTGTAAATGGGTTTCCATTTCCGCGTAGTCCTTTACATTGCAGTCAATATTTTCCTGGTACAAACGGTATGCGGGAATTTCAGTTTTCCCAGTTTCGATCAAGCGTATAATGAGCGTTTCATGTTCAACAATTCCAACATAGTTCGAGGAGCATTGCAGGTCACATCGGAAACGCTAAATCCAGATCCCAAATATTCCATTGCAAATAGTTCGGGAAGAGTTATATACAAGACGCCATACAGATTATGGAGAAAAGATCGAGCAGCATCATTCAACGTCACCTTTGTTATGAATATTAGAGGAATGAACAACGGAACAGGCGGGGAGGGCATAGCGTTTTTCATATCTTCTAAAAAAGATATCAAAGACATACCTACTGAGAGCCACGGGCAGTGGATGGGGCTCTTCAACTCATCCATTAACGGACTCCAGAGTAACGAGATGGTAGCTGTGGAATTCGATACGATGAAGAACGACGGCACAAATGATCCGGACGGAAACCACGTCGGCATCAATGTTAATAACGTGAATTCCACCCGATTTCAATCTCTCAACGATTCGGGGATTAATCTAAAAGGCGGCGACAACATCACGGCGTGGATTCAGTACAACGGCGTTCAGCAACAATTCAATGTTTATGTTTCAAATACGGCGGATTTCAATATGCCCCTTCGTCCTGTACTCTCTGATACTGTAAATCTGTCCGGTGTTCTCGATTCTGAAATCTATTTCGGTTTCTCCGCTTCCACCGGCGTGAGCACCGAGCTTAACTGTATTCTTTCATGGAGTCTCTCGATCGAAGACATGACGTGGCCGTCCAACCAGACATTACTCGTGGTGCTTTGTTCTGTAGCGGCTGTTTTAGTCGTTGCAGCAGCCGTCATCATAATGGTATGGTATACGAAGCGTCGTAAGTCTCGGGTTGAGATCGAAGAAATAGCCGGCGCACTTCAGAACCTGCCGGGGCAACCAAGGGAGTTTAAGTACAAAGATCTGAAGAAGGCGACGCGCAATTTTAGTGCCGAGTCGCAGCTCGGGAGCGGCGCGTTCGGATCTGTGTACAAAGCAATCCTCTCCAAGGAAAAACCAGCCGTCGCCGTGAAGCGGATGTTTAAGGACTCCAATCAAGGGAAAGGCGAATTCGTTTCGGAGATCAGCATAATAAACCGGCTCCGGCATCGAAACCTGGTTCCACTGCTCGGTTGGTGTCACGACAGTGGGCAGCTGATGATGGTGTACGAGTACATGCCTAACGGCAGCCTGGAGAAGCATATATATCGAGGCTTTCTGGATTGGGAGCAGAGATACAAAATCGTCTCAGGCGTGGCCTCCGCGCTGGTTTACCTTCACGAGGAATGCGAGCAGCAGGTGATCCACCGCGACCTCAAGGCCAGCAATGTGATGCTCGATTCCAACTTCGAAGCCCGTCTCGGCGACTTCGGCCTCGCTCGTTTGATCGAGCACAACGCAGGGTCGTACAGGCCGACGGATGTAGCGGGAACCATGGGTTACATTGCTCCCGAGTGTTTTCATATGGGCAGAGCCACGGTTGAGTCGGATGTGTTTGGTTTCGGTGCGGTGACTCTGGAAGTGGTTTGTGGAAGACCCCCCAAATTTGGAAGAGAGGAGCCCGATTTGGTTGGATGGGTGTGGAAATTGTATCGAGAGGAGAAGCTCATGGAGGCAGCTGACAGTCGTATGCCTGCATGTTCAGTTAACGAAGAGGACATAAGGTGTTTAGTAATGGTGGGATTGGCCTGCTCAAATCCAAATCCTGGAGACCGGCCAACTATGCGGCAGGTGAAGCAGATACTGTGCAAGGAGATGCCCCCTCCTCCTGTGCCTCTGTTCAGACCTCCGTTTATTTGGACGCATCCCGTCTCTGATGATAGCAGTTTCTCTCATGCTTCAATTTCCACACAGAATGGCTCACAGATAAATTCTTTTGCGCTCACTGGTGTTACTACAGAGAATGGTTCCAAAAATAATTCCTTGGCGCTCACTAGTATTTCTACAGAGAGTGGCTCAATGAGAAATTCCTTGGCACTCAGTTCAGAGAATGGATCATTAGTTAAATCTTTAATACACGGTGCAGGAAGTAAGAGGTTCGCGCAGGAGGTACGACGCAATCAGAAGAGGATGTCTTACGATTTCGATTCATGAAATTAGAAATTGTGTATAAATTCCTTGTTTCTTGGAAGCACCAGATTCCAATGTACATAGAAATCGCGTTCAGCGTCTTTGTAGTTATTTATGTTCGATTTGTATTTTATCATGTAAGAAACCGTCTTTGTAGTTATTTATGTGGGGTCTGAATTTTATGATGTTATCTTAGGATGCTATTTTTTATTATCAATAGCTTCCGTCTTTATTTTATTTTTTTATTTGAAATTGCGGGGATTAGTTTTATAGAGTTTAGTTGTTAAGGATTGAGAGGTTTAATTTCTATTAAACTCATTCGAGTATGAATTTATCGTTTATTTATTATAGGCGAGACAACATCTTTTTTTATAATATCATATCCATTATTGAAATATAATCCATTCAATTTCCATCACCAAAATCTCCTACCATAACTAATATTAGATATTTATTATAAACAATTTCATAACCAAAATCCCATACACACAGTTAATTTTGTCATTTAGTATTAGTTAACAATTCCTTGTTTTCGGTGGATTAACATAATCCATAGTGTTTATCATAAATTCAATTCACTATTATATTTATTTATGCTCTTGACATTAATGGTACCATGATATTTGTTACACAACTTTAATGCTCAATATATTTGAAGGTTATTATGGGCTCTTATTTTTTTATTATTGGTAAAAAAAATTTGAAAGGGACTATACCCTTATACAACTTAAAGGCTCAAAAGCCAAATTTTACAACTTGACCAAAACAAGAAAAGATCAATATCAAGATTTAACATGAAAGCCTAGGAACAAAAAACAGTCTACCCGGAATAGAACCAAAAAACAACAACCTAACAGCTCAAAAACAACAACAACACAGTAGGTCAGCAACAAACTACCCATAGTCACAACATAGATCTCATTCCATGACCGAAATGGTATTGAATTTTAGTTTGTTATTTCCTTTCTTTCTTCGTTCCAACACCGTCCAATCCGTGTTACCATCTTCTGTGTGTTGGTCGTCAAATAGGACTTCAAGAAGAGCAACAGTCAGGGGACAAGAAGTCCCTCCTCTTTAATGGGAGAGGTTCCCTTATTCAGAAACGAACCTATTTACACATATACAAAGTATGGTTTTCTTGTGGAACTTGGATATTATGAAAGTGTTTTCTATAAGGATCATCAATTACAAAAGGACTGAGGAATGAGAATGCGAGAACGAGCAGAAAGGCACCATTCAGAATTATAGATGAAAGAGTAATTCCTTATGCATGCGAGGGTACAGCGAATCAAAACAAGATCATTTGTATCATATTAAGAAGATGAAATTTGAAAAGACACAAAGTTCTGTAAATAAAATCTGTGAGAATACAAAGCTTCTCAGCATAATATAGACAAATGATCTAATAAAAGTAAATGAATAGCTTGGGAATAAAGGAAACTGGATAGACAAAGAATGAAAAGTCCTTCTGTATTGATTTCTTTATGATTTATTTACACTTTCAGAAATAAGCCAAGTTCTTCCCCCCCTCAAAATGGCAAGGAGAGGCCATTATATAGTTTACAAATCAGTTACTCTCGGTAACTACTTCTTTTAACTAAAGATTAGTTAAAGGGTTGCTAATCGCAATACCCCAACTAATTACAACAAATTCGAGAGAAAGAATGAGAAGAGAAGAGAAGAATAGGAAAAGAAGACAGGTGCTTATGACTGGGAGGGACCCACCGAATTTAAGATCCGCTGTCTAAATCTCTTCAACGCCTCGGCTATGTCTCTGCCATGTGGGACTGATGTGTTGGCGGTAGACTGAGTCCAAAACCCGAGGCACTTCTCCATTTCCTTATCGAACTCGACATGAGTATGATAATCTTTATTTGCTTCTTCAATGGCAGATTGAAGAGAACAGATCTCCTTCATTGTTTCTTTGGAAATGGAGCTTTCCTTGAATAGATCCCCTTTGACAAAAGCTCTGAATTGAGCTTTGATTTCTTGTAAGGAGAGAGGCACACCAGAAGTCTCATCCTGAAGATGGCAATGTATATCTATGAAAGCAGATACAACTAGTGTTTTGAAGGCCTCACCCTTCTGCCAGCTATTCCTTAATCCTCCCAAAGCCTCCTCCAGGATATTTATCTTCCATTCCACGCTGTAGACCCAGGACTTTGACAAATTATCCTTTGTATCCTCGAAGACTTTGCTTGCCATCAAAATATTTTCATCTGTTTGTCCCATGAGGCGGAGGTCTACTATGCAACTGCTCCAAAGTTTAAGTTCTTTATCAATGCTCCCAATAGTGGAGGAGAGCTTCTGTTGTAAGTTTTTCACCTTCCCATGGAGTTTGAAAGCTTCATCAATGAAGTTAAATCCCGCAACAAGCATATCATCCACCATGGCCTCCATAGCTCTATCATAGACGGAATACTTGTGCATATCTTTGATACTCTGTACTTCATCTTGGCTCAAAATTACAGGTGGTGGAAGAGTAGTCAATGGGGTAGGGTCCAAAACTTTGTCCTTGGAAAAAAGAGATTTGATGAAATCTGTAAGAATCTGGGCTTGTTCTTCCAACTGTTCTATGGTTTGGTGCCATTTCTCTACCCTCCCAATGAATCTAGTGACAGTTTCCTGAAGATTGTGGATCTCACCTTCAGGGGTAGACTCTCCCATGGGAATTCTTGAGAGCTCAAGATCAGACGCTTGTAAATCTTGTTCTGGCTTGTCTACTATAGGCTTGGCTATCTCCAGGAATTTCTAGCCCTGAGCATCAGACACTATCCTGGAGGTAATTCTAGATTTTTTGGTGCGAGAAGGAGGAGTAGTGCCTAACAAGGCTGCCACAACATCAAAATTTGGTCCTGAGCTCCGGGAGGAAGACTTTCTCTTCCTACTGTCGACAAGAGGCTGCACCCATGCAAAAGAGGAGGAGGAAGAAGCAGGTGGGGCAAGAGGACCAAGAGACAGAGAACTCATGGTGCCCAAGGTTTGTACTGCTGTTGCCTCGAGTTGAGATATGAGTGGAGCGCTTGAGGCAACTGGTGCAGAGGAATCAACAGTGCTTGGAAGTTCAGTGCTCTGGACTTCTTTGTTCTTATCCATTGGGGCTTCAGGGGCGCTTGCAGGAGCTGGCACTTCACTCTCTTCACTTTCACTGAGAACAATAATGTTCTCTAGTCCCGAAGGTAATTCTCCATGCTTTCTGAGGGGATCTTCTTCCACAGGCTCCTTCTTAACTTCTTTGAATTTCTTCTGATACACCTGGGTGGATGAGGAAGGAGTAGAGACTGCAGGTCCCTGAGTTGATGAGGCAGGAGGGGTTTGCACGGGTGCTTCTTATCTGCGAGTCGATGCTTCCCTCCTTGGTGTTGAAGCATCCTTGGAGGAGGATTCCCCTGAGTGCCTCCTAAGCTCGCGGACTTTCCTATCAAACTAGATCTTAGTCCTGACTAAGACTGGAGCAAGAATTTCAGCCAAATCATCCCTTTCCTTTTTAAACCAATCCAAGTCTTCCAAAGGGGTGTGTTTTTCCACGTTGTCATACTCATATGAGTAGAGGTTAGAATTTTCATCCTGAAGCCCTTCAGGAACTTGGTACAAGCTAATTTCTTGAATTAACTGTAGGGAAAACCTACCATAATACCTCCTTCTTGCTTCAAAATCATCAGCACAGTCAGCCCAATAGTCCTCTGTATCTACCCTATGATGATAGGTTATCTTGATGTTCTGCTCAATAAAATTTTTCAAGTCAAAGCAAGTTCTGGGCCTGAAGAAAGGGATGGTAATGGGAGCTAGGGCCCTTTCTATATTTTGTGCATCCAGGGCTGTTTTGCAGGTGTTTTTTCCCAAAGAGATGGGGAAGTGCAAACCAGTAATTTTCTTGTCTCTACAGGTTCTATGCAATTTTTCCAATTGCCTGCACACTTCTATCAAGGCCATCTTGTCATTGCAGAACATAGGGAGCTTGAGAGGAGTGCTCTCATAGCCAGCAAGCCTGACATAGGAAAATTTTCTGAATTGGATAAAATATGCACCATAGTGCGATATCAGACTCATGGCTTCATCAGAAAATCTTCTTGATGTGTCACTCTCAAGAAGCCTGACCATGTACATGGTGAAAGCATCATTCACCCTTCGGAAATTGTGATTGCTGGTCTCTAGGGTGAACTGCGGGCAGTAGGCATACACGGGGTCATCCTTGTGAGCATCGATGTATGAAAATCCAAACCATTGCCTCGATGCTGCTAGAGTATACATCAGGTATGAAGTCATATAGAATTTCTTCGTTTGTTGTACATTAGACAGCTGCTCTGCTAGGTTCATACTGATGATCTCTGCCCAGTTGATATTCTGAGTTCCCTCGCACACCATATTGATAAGCGGGCACATCCAGAAATGGAACTCATTTGTAGAGGGTAAACCCATGACCCGAGCCAGTAGGATTATGAAATCCGACAATTCTTCATTGAAATCCGCACGGAAAAGAGTCTTGGACAGACGAGATGCCCCCTTCTTAGGGTTTTTTAGCCAGGACTTTGCCACCCGCGCCTTATAGTTATCACTGTCTTGATTGAAAAGGGCCTGTGCTTGATTCTGGGAGACAACTATAGCATTGTCCATTTCTGGAATCCTTAGTGCAGTGCTAATGGCGGCAGCGTCAAGTTTGGCGATGAGCTCCCCGTGCACGTTTGTCAATTCACTCGAATCAGGTTGAAATGAGCCCCGCATGAGAGCACTGTGTCTGCGCATTGCACCGAGATAGGGAAACCACCAGCGAAAGCTAGACCACTGTCATGAATCATCTATGCCATCGGTGAAGGGTTCGCGTCTATCATCCTTGTCTAAAAATCTCCAAAGTCAAGGTGGCGAACTTCACTATCCCCGATATCGGGAACGGCAGACTCGAGTGGTGAAATTTGTTCCTGCCCCTGGAATTTGATCTTCATGTTGATAGTAACTCGAAGAGCAGAGCTGCGAACTAGACTGGGGATGGAATTGCAGGGGGAATGGATACGCGCGCAGGAATTTTGGTTGCAAGGGTTCGAGCAATAGATAGCATGAAAGCAGTGTGTAAAAATGCATAGGGGCAGTTTCATTATATAGCCGTTTAGGAGAGAGAAAGGCAATGAATGCGCATTAAATACATATCTACCAAATTGAAAAGCAAGATATTCAGGTAGAGCGGGAAAAATTAGCACGAATGACACTTGGTTCATTTGGGACACGAGGGACGCGAAAGCGCGAAGTACGCGGTTCGGCCGATTCAGGCGATGCGGGGAAAAGACGCACAAATGCTTTTGGGACATGCGGGACAAAAATACGTGAAATACGCGACTCGGCCGAATCGGGTGAAAATGGAACAACTTGTCCAGGTGAACTTGGGACATTTGGGACAAAAAGTTCCGACGGGCCCAAAAAGAACAGACTTCGGGTAAACCGGCCGATCGGGGAACAGAGGGCCCAATTGAACTTGGGACACGCGGGACAAAAATGTCCGACAGGCCCGAAAAACACACAAAATGACCCAAAAACGTAGATTTTCCCAATTTCTTGACTTTTCACATTATCAGTACAACAGAAAAGACACTTAAACTCAAAATTTTAAATTTTCACCTTCTTAAAAGCAGGGGAATTTTGAGTGGACAACAGCTGGCTCCTTCTGGGGATGACTTGGCATAAATTCAAAGAATGAGACAAGGCAAGAATTTAGATAAACTCGGGGAAGTAGACCAGTACCTTATCCATTGGGCCACGGAGTCATCGAATCAAACCAATACAGAGGACAACACACCAAAACAACACACAAAAACAAGGGCAGGAAAGGAGGACACACACTATACAGAATATACAAAGGACTCCCTAATCACCTATGACTTGAACAATTTCAGGTACTGCCCACTATAAGGAAGTGGGAGAGAAGAATCCATCCATATAATCAAGGTAAAAAGAATTCTTACCAGCGAAGTGCCTGATCTTGAAAGGTCCAAGCCAAAGGGAATCAAACTTGCCATGGCTGCCACGAGGTTCATGCCTTTTATCCCACAACAAAACAGTGTCTCCAACTTGGAAATCTCTGAACCTGGCTTTCTTATCAAACAAGACCTTTACTTTCTGCTGGTGAGCAGATATCCTATCAGCAACTTCCAATCTATCCTCATTCAATTTGTGAAGATACATGATTCTCTTATCCAAAGAATCATTAAAACTGGTATCTTCAATGGCCTTCATTAGATGCAAGGCTGGTAGCTCCACTGTTACTGGTAATTGAGCTTCTACTCCATATACTACCTGAAAAGGAGACATTCAAATGGCTCTCTTAGGTGTGATCCTATCTGCCCAAAGAGCATCATAGAGTTTCTTGTGCCAGTTTCATTGGGACTCATTGACTAATTTCCTTATTATGGTCACCAGATTTTTATTTGTGGATTCTGCTTGTCCATTTCCCTGAGGATAGTAATCTGAGGAGTGAGCCAGAGAGATGCCATATCCATAGCAAAAATCCATTATCTCGGTTGAAGAAAAATTTGAAGCATTATCTGTCACAATCTTGTTTGGCACACCATACCTTACCAAGATGTTTTCTTTGATGAAACTGCATACTACTTCGGAAGTAGTACTCTTTACTGGAATGGCTTCTACCCATTTGGTGAAATAATCAGTGGCAGTTAATACATGAGTATGACCAGCACTAGAGGAGGGATTAAGTGTTCCAATGAAATCCAAACCCCATTGCTGAAAAGGTTCTTCGATCACAACTGGTTTCAGGGGCAAAGAGGCCAACTTGGGTCTACCTACGAAAGTCTAACATGCTTCACATTTATCAACCCACTTTGATGCATCTCTGAACAAGGTAGGCCAGTAATATCCTCCACGAAGTATTTTATGAGCAGTGACAGTTGATGAGTAATGCCCTCCACATGCCTGATCATGAAAAGCTGAGAGTAGATTTTTCTGCTGTTCCTTGTCCACACATTTCAAAAACCTCCCATCTAACCCACGTTTAAACAAGGCGTTTTCCCACAACACATATTGCACTGACCTTAGTTTAACAACCCTCTTTTCTTTGGCAGTCAAATGAGAGGGGCATTCCCCATAGGTGAGAAAATGAGTGATATCAGCATACCATTCGTCAACTAAGCTAAGAAACAGAACGGTAGGAAGACTAACTTTATCCTCCAGTAACTCATGTCTAGCTCCTTCAGCGATGAGTTCACACAGGCCTTTTCCATGGACGAGCTTGGTTGGTTTGATGTCAATATCATATTCTTGGACCTTGGCCACCCAGTTCCCTCTCTTGGATCCAAATTCCTGCTGTGTGAGAATTGACTTAACAGTTGTATCTGGTACCAACACCGTGGAGTGAGAGTTAAGAATGTAAAAACGAAACTGCTTGACAGCTTTAACCACTGCAAAAGCATGTTTTTCCATTATGGTGTATTTTAACTCATGATATTTTAGAATATAGCTCATAAATGCAATTGGGAGTTCGTGCTCATTAAAATCTTCCTGAGTCAAAACAGCAGCCAAGGTGTTATTTGTGGCGTAGCAATAGATAATGAAATCTTTGCTGAAATCTGGACATGCTAAAACAGGAGTTTTAGCAATGGCTCTTTTAATACCTTCAAAGGCTTCTTTCCCTTCAGGAGACCAACCAAATGTTTGTTTACCTTTCATCATTTGGGAGATATTCAGAGTTAGCTCTGCAAAATCAGGGATGAACCTTCTCAAAAAGTTGATCTTACCAAAGAAAGAGTGCACGCCCTTTTTGCTGGTTGGAAGAGGAATTTGCTGAATAGCTTGAACTCACTCAGGATCGATTTTAATACCATCTTTGGAGACAACGTGCCCCAATAATTTCCCCTCTGTGACACAAAAGACAGATTTCTTAGGATTCAAAGAGATCCCATGTTCTCTACATCTCAAAAGAACTGTTTCCAGATGCTGAAAATGATCGGCCCTTGTTTTAGAATACACAGTCAAGTCATCAAGGTATACAACAATACACTTCCCTTTCAAACTTCCAAAGGCTAAGTCCATAGCTCTCTGAAAAGTAGCACCAGCATTAATGAGCCCAAAAGGCATCCTTTTGTAAGCAAAGGTACCCCAAGGGGTAGTGAAAGCCATTTTGTGTTGATCTGCAGTATTAACTTCTACCTAGTTATATCCTGAGAATCCATCAAGCATAGACAACATTTCGGATCCCGTTACTGCTTGCAAGACCTGATCCATCATAGGTAAAGGATAATTATCTTTCAAGGAAGCTTGATTCAGATTCCTAAAGTCAACACAGATACGAATCTCACCATTTTTCTTTCTAACAGGCACAATATTGGCAATCCATGTTGAATGATGGATAGGAAAAATGATTTTGGCTTTCAACAACTTCTGTATTTCTTGAAAAATGGTGTCAGCTATTTTAGGATTGTATTGCCTCTGCTTCTGTTTAAAAGGCTTAATCCCAGGTTTGAGAGGAATAAAATGTTGCATCTCCTTTGGTTGGAAATCTTTTAAATCTTCATAGGAGTAAGCAAGAACATCCTTATACTTCTTTAAAAGATCAATTACCTTCTTCCTCTCATCTGGTGTGCAACATTTTCCAATGTTCACGAGCTTAGGGTCAGTAGAACTCCCAATATTAATTTTTTCATATTCAGCTGATTGTTGAGGTCCAGTAGAAGCTCTAGACTTTACATACCTGTCATGTTTATCAAACAGTTCCTCTAAACTCACCAATCCTTTTGGAATCTTGTTTCCCTTGAGTTTGATACATCCATCCTGATCCGCTTCTTCTTCTTGGGTGGCTTCTTTGTCAAAGGGCACACTTTCACAAGGCAAATTATCGCTCCCTTCAAAGTACAACTGTTCAAAATTATCCTTGAGTTCTAAGAAAGAAAGCAAGTGTTGATCATCATTGAAAACTTGCCAGTTACTTGTATTATCAGGTACACTAGGTCGATGGATCATCTTAATGGTGAAATTATCTTGAGAAAAGTCAGGATGAGGTATGAGCAGTGACCCTGAGACTGCTAGTGAATCAGCCATGGTATTCTTCTCCCTAGGTATTGCTTCGATGGAGAAAGCATCGAGAAATTCAATGGAATCCCAAACCTGATTCCTGTAATGTTTCAACCTTCCATTCTTTACCTGGAAGAGGTTCCTAGGACAATCAATTCCGCATCCCCACGAGCTAGAAGATTCTTCACACCTTGTTCTTTTGCCACCTGGAGTCTAACTTGCTTGAAGGCTTCCTTCAACACCAATATGACACCAGCTCCAGAACCAGCTGAGGAACAACTCCATCAAACTCCCAAACACCATTAGGATCTTTAGGTGAGACTTTGGGAGGTTCTTCATTGCTTCGAGCATCGAGAAGATTCAATTCCCAAACCTGATTCTTGTAATGTTTCAACCTTCCATTCTTTACTGGAAGTTCCTAACTTGAATGCATCCCCACGAGCTAGAAGATTCTTCACACCTTGTTCTTTTACCACCTGGAGTCCAAGAATGAGAGCTTCATACTCTGCTGTATTATTGGTATTTTCAAACTACAACTTGAATGAGAAAGGATGAAGGCTTCCTTTAGGCGACACCAATATGACACCAGCTCCAGAACCAGCTGAGGAACAACTTCCATCAAACTCTAATATCCAAACACCATTAGGATCTTTAGGTGAGACTTTGGGAGGTTGGATTTCTTCAGGAGACATAATCATGTAGTTGCCATGCCCCATATCCTCATAGAGTATTTGTGCTTTGGGATCATCGGTTTTTTGTACAATATACTCAGACTGCTTCTTAGGCAGCAACTTCTTCATTTTCCCATTAACAGGTATGAGGGCATGTGACCAATCCATTTGAATTTCTCCACCCACATCCTTACAGAATTTTCTACTTAGCAACATCCCGTATGAAGGAGGAATATCTGCTACTAAGATAGTAGCCAAAACTTTCTTCTCAGGCAAAGCAGCAAAAGCCACTTGTGCATCTTTAATTCTTCCGACCAAGGGCACTTCCTTACTCTCCATAGAATAACAAGATCCATAAGTGCATGTGAGAGTCAAGCCTAAGGCATGAGCTACTTTAGCAGGCATCACATTGTCTGATGCTCCTGAGTCTATGACGCAATTACTGAGCCTATGGCCAGCTATAAGAAGTGTCACATAGAATGGTTTGATTTTGTCATTGGGTGAGGTGACAGCGGCTACCAGATTAGGCTGTGGTGCAGAAGAAGGAGTGGGTAAAAGGCCTTTAGAGGTAGTTTTAGAATGGGAATTGACAAAGTGAATCATTTTAGCAAAAGCCTTGGGATGGGTTTGATAATATTCAGCCTCTGAGATTTGAACCTTAGTCTTTTTCAAGTGGTCAATAATATCAAAAGACCCAGAAGTGGATGGGTTATCATCACTTGAGATCCTAGGTTTATCAATTTTAGGGGAAAAAGAAGTAACTTTAGTAGCAGAATTGACAGGACTCACCTTTGGTGTAGATGAAATGGGGATCGGAGATCCTCTTTTTGCAATTACGGGGATAGTTGTCGGCTGCTCCTTAGATTTCTTGGTGGGCTGCATCACTTTCTCCCTCTGATTTGTCTGTTCTCGAGTCATGACAGCGTATGATTCGCTATTCATGTCTGCCACTACTTCGTCATAATCATCCCCTTCATCAATGCCTTCAGTGGTGAAGAAATTAACTCGAGATCCCTCAACTTCATCCGCTTCATCATCAACCTCTTCAAAATATTCCTTGCAATCTTCATTAACCTCCTCATCCTCTGGTTCCTCGACTTCACAGGTTGCATTGACAGGAACTTTAATAGGAGGTCCTTCAAGCGCTAGCCTTGTTTGAGAAGTAGGCAAATGATTTCTGGGCTGAAATTCCTCCTTGGAACGTCTGCATAGGGAGCATGCTGAGCCAATTGTTTCTTAATGGCAATGAGATCATTTGCAAGTTTTTGTACCAATGGATCAGTATTAGGTCCAGGAGTGGAAGAGGAGGAAGAAGTAGACTTAGATTTAGAAGGGTCTCTCCTCAACTTCCCTGACATGATTAAATCATCTTCAACACTAACAACAAGAGTTTGATCCTCAGCCAATGTTGCGAGATTAGCCCTTCTTAGTGCATAACTAACTTCAGGCGATTGGGAATTTAGGAAGAAACATTTTTGAATTTGATCTACAGGTCGAGTATTTGGCGGAATTTTGTTAATCAACCTGTTGAATCAAGCCACAAATTCTCTCATGGGTTCTTGTGAATCCTTCCTAATTTGAGAAATTTGGGCTAGCAAGGCATGCACGTCTTCCACCGGTTTGAAACGGTTTTCAAACCTAGTTCTCATTGTGTCCCAGCTAGTGATAGCACCGGCCGGAAGGTGGTAGAACCAATCAGCAGCATTATCTTGTAAAGTCTCAACAAAAATCCTTACGGAGACGTCTTCATGTTCAACTCCCAGAACTCCGCATGCGACTATGAAGGCTGCGATGTGTTCATCAGGATGTACTTTTCCATCACCTTTGAATTTAGGGAAGTTCTTCCGGTTACCTCTGGGTAACTCATGCAAAGGCTGAGGAAGGGCAAGAGGCCCAACACGATGACCCCAAGGCAATGGTACCGCCATTCTTGGAAAAATGGCTTGAAGAGGAACTGAAACACCAGCAAGAATCAAAGCTCGAAGATTAGGACTGATTTGCTCTGAAGGAATACCACCCGTAGGGATTCTATCTTGGATAGGTGGAGTGCTTGTTGAACGAGTCTTTCTATTTCTTCTTGTTGAAGGGAAAGGAAAACCCTACTGTTCCAAAAGCTGAAACTGAGAATCTTCAATACCAAGGGCCCTTCTCCCTCGAGTAAAGTGTGGAGTCGCCAGATCAAAAGATGATCAATAAATGATTACAGAACTGGAATATGATTCCCCAGTGGAGTCGCCAAAAACTGTTGGTCGTCAAATAGGACTTCAAGAAGAGCAACAGTTAGGGGACAAGAAGTCCCTCCTCTTTAATGGGAGAGGTTCCCTTATTCAGAAACGAACCTATTTACACATATACAAAGTATGGTTTTCTTGTGGAACTTGGATATTATGAAAGTGTTTTCTATAAGGATCATCAATTACAAAAGGACTGAGGAATGAGAATGCGAGAACAAGCAGAAAGGCACCATTCATAATTATAGATGACAGAGTAATTCCTTATGCATGCGAGGGTACAAAAAATTAGAACAAGATCATTTGTATCATATTAAGAAGATGAAATTTGAAAAGACACAAAGTTCTGTAAATAACATTTGCGAGAATACAAAGCTTATCAGCATAATACAGACAAATGATCTAATAAAAGTAAATGAATAGCTTGGGAATAAAGGAAACCGGATAGACAAAGAATGAAAAGTCCTTCTGTATTGATTTCTTTATGATTTATTTACACTTTCAGAAATAAGCCAAGTTCTTCCTCCCTCAAAATGGCGAGGAGAGGCCATTATATAGTTTACAAATCAGTTACTCTCGGTAACTACTTCTTTTAACTAAAGATTAGTTAAAGGGTTGCTAATCGCAATACCCCAACTAATTACAACAAATCCGAGAGAAAGAATGGGAAGAGAAGAGAAGAATTAGGAGAAGAAGATAGGTGCTTATGACTGGGAGGGACCCACCGACTTTAAGATCCGTTGTCTGAATCTCTTCAACGCCTCGGCTATGTCTCTGCCACAAGGGACTGATGTGTTGGTGGTAGACTGAGTCCAAAATATGAGGCACTTCTCCATTTCCTTATCGAACTCGACATGAGTATGATAATATTTATTTGCTTCTTCAATGGCAGATTGAAGAGAACAGATCTCCTTCATTTTTTCTTTGGAAATGGAGCTTTCCTTGAATAGATCCCCTTTGACAAAAGCTCTGAATTGAGCTTTGATTTCTTGTAAGGAGAGAGGCACACCAGAAGTCTCATCCTGAAGATGGCAATGTATATCTTTGAAAGCAGATACAACTAGTGTTTTGAAGGCCTCACCCTTCTGCCAGCTATTCCTTAATTCTCCCAAAGCCTCCTCCAGGACCTTTATCTTCCATTCCACGCTGTAGACCTAGGACTTTGACAAATTATCCTTTGTATCCTCGAAGACTTTGCTTGCCATCAAAATATTTTCATCTGTTTGTCCCATGAGGTGGAGGTCTACTATGCAACTACTCCAAAGTTTAAGTTCTTTATCAATGCTCCCAATAGTGGAGGAGAGCTTCTGTTGCAAGTTGTTCACCTTCCCGTGGAGTTTGAAAGCTTCATCAATGAAGTTTAATCCTGCAACAAGCATATCATCCACCATGGCCTCCATAGCTCTGCCATAGATGGAATACTTGTGCATATCTTTGATACTCTGTACTTCATCTTGGCTCAAAATTACAGGTGGTGGAAGAGTAGTCAATGGGGTAGGGTCCAAAACTTTGTCCTTGGACAAAAGAGATTTGATGAAACCTGTAAGAATCTGGGCTTGTTCTTCCAACTGTTCTATGGTTTGCTGCCCTTTCTCTACCCTCCCAATGACTCTGGTGACTGTTTCCTGAAGATTGTGGATCTCACCTTCAGGGGTAGACTCTCCCATGGGAATTCTTGAGAGCTCAAGATCAGATGCTTGCAAATCTTGTTCTAGCTTATCTACCATAGGCTTGGCTATCTCCAGGAATTTCTGGCCCTGAGCATCAGACACTATCCTGGAGGTAATTCTGGATTTTTTGGTGTGAGAAGGAGGAGTAGTGCCTAACAAGGCTGCCACAGCATCAAAATTTGGTCCTGAGCTCCGGGAGGAAGACTTTCTCTTCCTACTGTCGACAAGAGGCTGCACCCATGCAAAAGAGGAGGAGGAAGAAGCAGGTGGGGCAAGAGGACCAAGAGACAGAGAACTCATGGCGCCCAAGGTTTGTACTGCTGTTGCCTCAAGTTGAGATATGAGTGGAGCGCTTGAGGCAACTGGTGCAGAGGAATCAACAGTGCTTGGAAGTTCAGTGCTCTGGACTTCTTTGTTCTTATCCATTGGGGCTTCAGGGTGCTTGTAGGAGCTGGCACTTCACTCTCTTCACTTTCACTTAGAACAATAATGTTCTCTGGTCCTGAAGGAAACTCTACATGCTTTCTCAGGGGATATTCTTCCACAGACTCCTTTTTAACTTCTTTGAATTTCTTCTGATACACCTGGGTGGATGAGGAAGGAGTAGAGACTGCAGGTCCTTGAGTTGACGAGGCAGGAGGGGTTTGCACAGGTGCTTCTGATCTGGGAGTCGATGCTTCCCTCCTTGGTGTTGAAGCATCCTTGGAGGAGGATTCCCCTGAGTGCCTCCTAAGCTCACGGACTTTCCTATCAAACCAGATCTTGGTCCTGACTAAGACTGGAGCCAGGATTTCAGCCAAATCATCCCTTTCCTTTTTAAACCAATCCAAGTCTTCCAAGGGAGTGTGTTTGACCACATTGTCATACTCATATGAGTACAGGTTAGAATTTTCATCCTGGATCCCTTCAGGAACTTGGTACAAGACAAGTTCTTGAATTAACCGTAAGGAAAACCTTTCATAATGCCTCCTTCTTGCTTTAAAATCATCAGCACAGTCAACCCAATAGTCCTCTATATCTTCCCTATGATGATAGGTTATCTTGATGTTCTGCTCAATAAACTTTTTCAAGTCAAAGCAAGTTCTAAGCCTGAAGAAATGGACAATAATGGGAGCTAGGGCCCTTTCTATATTTTGTGCATCCAGGGCTATTTTGCAGGTGTAATTTCCCAAAGAGATACGGAAGTGTAAACTAGTAATTTTCTTGTCTCTACAGGTTCTATGCAATTTTTCCAATTTCCTGCACACTTCTATCAAGGCCATCTTGTCATTACAGAACATGGGGAGCTTGAGAGGAGTGCTCTCATAGCCAGCAAGCCTGATATAGGAAAAATTTTTGAATTGGATAAAATAAGCACCGTAGTGCGATATCAGACTCATGGCTTCATCAGAAAATCTTCTTGCTGTGTCACTCTCAAGAAGCCTGACCATGTACATGGTGAAAGCATCATTCACCCTTCAGAAATTGTGATTGCTGGTCTCTAGGGTGAACTGTGGGCAGTAGGCATACACGGGGTCATCCTTGTGAGCATCGATGTATGAAAAGCCAAACCATTGCCTCGATGCTGCTAGAGTATACATCAGGTATGAAGTCATATAGAATTTCTTCATTTGCTGTACATTAGACAGCTGCTCCGCTAGGTTCATACTGATGATCTCTGCCCAGTTGATATTCTGAGTTCCCTCGCACACCATATTGATAAGCGGGCACATCCAGAAATGGAACTCATTTGTAGAGGGTAAACCCATGACCCGAGCCAGTAGGATTATGAAATCCGACAATTCTTCATTGAAATCCGCACGGAAAAGAGTCTTGGACAGACGAGATGCCCCCTTCTTAGGGTTTTTTAGCCAGGACTTTGCCACCCGTGCCTTATAGTTATCACTGTCTTGATTGAAAAGGGCCTGTGCTTGATTCTGGGAGACAACTATAGCATTGTCCATTTCTGGAATCCTTAGTGCAGTGCCAATGGCGGCAGCGTCAAGTTTGGTGATGAGCTCCCCATGCACGTTTGTCAATTCACTCGAATCAGGGTTGAAATGAGCCCCGCATGAGAGCACTGTGTCTGTGCATTGCACCGAGATAGGGAAACCACCAGCGAAAGCCAGACCACTGTCATGAATCATCTGTGCCATCGGTGAAGGGTTCGCATCTGTCATCCTTGTCCAAAAATCTCCAAAGTCAAGGTGGTGAACTTCACTGTCCCCGATATCAAGAATGGCAGACTCGAGTGGTGAAATTTGTTCCTTCCCCTGGAATTTGATCTTCATGTTGATAGTAACTCGGAGAGAAGAGCTGCAAGCTAGACTTGGGATGGAATTACAGAACGAATGGATACGCGTGCAGGAATTTTGGTTGCAAGGGTTCGAGCGATAGATAGCATGAAAGTAGTGTGCAAAAACGCATAGGGGGAAGTTTCAGTATATAGCCGTTCAGGAGAGAGAGAGGCAATGAATGCGCATTAAATACATACCTACCAAATTGAAAAGCAAGATATTCAGGTAGAGCAGGAAAAATTAGCACGAATGGCACTTGGTTCATTTGGGACACGAGGGACGCAAAAGTGTGAAGTATGTGGTTCGGCCGATTCGGACGATGCGAGGAAAAGATGCACAAATGATTTTGGGACATGCGGGATAGAAGTATGCAGAATACGCGACTCGGCCGAATTGGGCGAAAATGGAACAACTTGTCCAGGCGAACTTGGGACATTTGGGACAAAAAGTTTCGACGTGCTCGAAAAGAACAAACTTCGGGTAAACCGGCCGATCGGGGAACAGAGGGCCCAATTGAACTTGGGACACGCGGGACAAAAATGTCTGGCAGGCCCGAAAAACACACAAAATGACCTAAAAACGCAGATTTTCCCAATTTCTTGACTTTTCACATTATCAGGACAATAGAAAAGACACTTAAACTCAAAATTTAAAATTTTTAACTTCTTAAAAGTAGGGGAATTTTGAGTGGACAACACTGTGAAGATCGAAAGAACAACTTCAAGATTCGTGATAGGAGTGTGGCCCACAGCTAGGGGCAATCGGGCATAATCCTTCACAGCTATAGCATCAACCTCTAGGGTAGGAGAAACCTGTTGTATCTCAGCAGAAATAGGGTAAGTGTCTGCTTTTGAGGGTTTTGATGAATCCATGACCGGTTCTGAATAGAGGCTAACCGTCAAATGATCTGGCAGAGACTCCTTCAGCGAAACATGTTTTTCCTTGCATTTGGAATGTTCACATTTAATGTAGTTAAGTTCTAAACAAACATGATATACTGCAAATAATATGAACTCTATAGGAAAATAGATCTCCTTCTTCATTATTGAATAATCAATTATAATGTTTCCTAAATAGGAAAAACAACTCCCAACTTGAGTTGCCAAGAAAACCCTAACTAAATTTGACTAAATCTACTCTAGGTGGCAGAATTTACTATTTTTAGTAGTTTACTAAAACCTGCTATTCTTAGTACATTTGCATGCTTATTCATACAGGCACAGAAATTGCCACGCATCTTCTACATTCCTAAATTAGACGAATTTCCAAGTTTCTAACTCATAATGCAACTAATAGACTAAAATTAAATAATGCCCAAAAATAGAAAAAAATTGAACTACAACTTAAATCCTAATTTTCAGCCTCAAGATGGTAGATTTAGGGCCCAAAAATGTGCCGAAACTTTTCCCAATTAATAGGGTGGGTTTCTAGTGTGTTCCTCTCATCAAAACATGTAGTTTAAAAAAAACGGACTCAAACGGACACCCGGAGCTCAAGTTATGACCTTGTCAAGTTCCTGCTAATATTGGTGCATCAACATTCATTCGTAAGATGCCCCATTTGAAATCATCTTCGGGCATCTGAAAGCTAAACCCTCATAATAAACTCTCTACACCCACTTTCTATCACCTATTTGTAGATGAATCTCTACTTGAATGGCTTGAGAGGTGTCAATGTCAACAGAAATTCTAGGATAAGTTGTATGTGTTTGATGGAAGGTTTTATCATCAACTTTTATAGAAGATCCTAGGGTATCTCCTATAGCAATAAGGCAGGATCTATTCCAAAGCTGCAATGGAAGTCCTGGTAAGTTGTTCCAGACAGTGTAGGTATCGAAGGAGTCTTTTAGGGGGTCAGCAGACGGATATCATGGCTTGAACATGAGTCCATGTTTTTCCCGAACCGAATATTGGTTAAAAGTAAATTTCCTGTCCTAAGGGGTTTCAAAAACAACAATAAAATAGGCTTTAGCATAGGGGTAAAGTTCAATCTTACCCTTAATATTTTCCTTCCATCTTTGTGAAATCCAATCATGGAGTTGAGAGAGCTTAGGCCAAAACTTGTGAAACCTGCAAATGAGTCCAAGCTGGGACAAATATTCCTCCTCCTTAGGACATTTTGTAGTAGATCCTCTTCTATCTTCAACATGGGAGTCTTTTGTGATGGTTTCAATAGCTTGTCAACATTTCTAGCATTCTCCTTCTATTTGGAGACTGTTGCAACATAGGATTTGTACCGATTATGGGATCTTATTACGTTAAAGGTGTATACTCAGTTAGAATGTATAAGGGTGGAGGCCTTCCAAGACTGAAACATTTCAGTAAATCAATGGTGTAGAGGGAAGTTTCAGGACATGCGTTGAAATCCTATGGTTATGTCGGTGCCTTGAACTTACCACAAGTTTGGAATCTATATATTGTTGGCTGGATTGTCACACTTCAGCGCACATCTGCCATACGACTACCATCGTGTACCGAAAGAATGGTGCTGTAAAGGTTCCATTGCGCATGGCACAGGTGCTCACAAGCAGAAGAAGGAAAATCAATACATGTAAACATTATGCCTAAATGAATAACCTTCTAATCTTCAATCTTATTTTTCTTCTGTATATAATAACCAAAACAGTGGTAGGCAGTAGTTTCCTCTCAGAGACAATTGATATTCCACAAGAAGAGGCATTTTCGTGGGCGCACCATTGATAAAATTGTGTAGAACATTCAACAAACCCATGTACTGAGATTCAAACCCCTGCTTAGTCATATCAGAAAAAGGTGTTATCCCATGGTGGTAAGAAGGATCCAATGCCTAGTTATACCTAATTCTCATTAAATTCTTCTAAAGAATTATTATCCTATGATGGTATTCTTTTACTCTATAACACACCTTTCCGTGTCCGCTTAGAATTTTTTGAAGAGAAGCTTCAAGTTTGATGTATTCTTTTTAGGAATTTGATCGCTGACATGAGGGATGAAGCTGATGTATGACACCGTGCAATGAAATAATAGGGAGGATAACATAATCAGCAATATACATCTGAAATTTCAAATTTCCATCTACAACAAGTGTAAAAAATAAAAGAGCAGTTCATGTTTTTCTCAATCAGGAAGGCTTCTGCGATGTAAGACGAGAAAGTGTCATTCTACATCGATAAAAGATTGGGATTTTTCATTACAGATGGCAGGTAGAACAAATATCGATAATGCTCAAAGTCATGGTGATCATGAAGCTGACACATTGTATACAACCACCTTGAAATGTTATGTGCTTAGTCCATGCATTGCATGCTATAGAAAATTGGGTGTAATTTTTTATTATTCTTTTTAATTTTCTTATATTGTTTTTATGTGATTTTTTATTTTTATTTTTTCGGAATATCTTTGTTTGTATTCTTTGACAGTAATATCTAATTTTTGATTGTTCGTCTAGATTAAATTGAGTTACTTAATTTGAATATTTTAATTTAAAGTAAACTAATTACGAATTTAATTAATTAGATTTGGATTGTATCAAGTTAAACATTTGTTATTATATTATGATTATAAGTTACAGAAATTGTTATACAAATTTATTAGAAATAAGTATTTTTACACAAAAGGAATTCTCAAAATAATATTAACGGGAGGGAAAGCACTTCGTTTTGATAGGCCATATCGTCACATCCATAAATTATCTACTGCAAGATTTGATTCATCATCCACGTCAGTAGCATGAATGTAGTGTCATTCCCTATGAAGAAAACATTTTGCATTCATCAATAACTTGTTTCCTTGTCAAATTTTTTTTAGATGCATCACCTTCAACATCGTGGTGGCAGGATTGGGAGAGGATGATCCCCAATAGATCGTCACCATATCTCTTCTTCTCCTCCACATGGTACTCGCCAATGCATTATTCTATAATATCTTCAACAGAATTCTCAACCTCAATGTTGAGTCTTCTGATCTTTCATTTAAGTGACACAAGG
This sequence comes from Taxus chinensis, assembly GCA_019776745.2. Classification (NCBI taxonomy): domain Eukaryota; kingdom Viridiplantae; phylum Streptophyta; class Pinopsida; order Cupressales; family Taxaceae; genus Taxus; species Taxus chinensis. Next base: position 158,853,633 of record CM034153.1, on the reverse strand, counting down.
AAAGAGCCCTTCACTCACTAGTCACATTCTTTGACAATCGATGATAGTTCCCACCGAAGTATAAATTTCAAAAACTAATTCCTTGCTTTCACACTTTATTAAAAACTAAAAATAAAAACTTTAGCCCATCAGGTTGGATTGTGTGGAGTTTCTATGACATTGCTTTGAAACCACTGTATCAAAACATGCGGTTGATCCTCTAAGAGGAATGTTTTGACACCTTGGCAATTTCTCCACTAACATAAATGGTCCTATGCGTAGATTATTTTATATAACGATGCCTTCAAGCATATTTTTTTGTTTTCCTTACAGTCTGGAGATGCCTGGACAATTTGCATCCACCCTCTTGTAAGCAGAAATTACCACCCTTATGAACTTCATTTGTTGAAAATTATATTTTTCATTTGTTGTAATTATGACCGATCTTTTACCTGTTGTCTAGCAACCATTGATATCATCTAGACTGTGATGAGAGCTTCGGAAGGATTTTAAGATGATCAAATAACTTCATCCCACTCTCCAAGTCGTTGCCAATTTTTTTCCAAGCAATCATATCACAAGTGAGACTACTTAGAATCGCGTTTACCTCTACTTCAAAGAATCCTCCTCCTTAATTAGCCATTCGTATACATCTATCACTTATTTCTAATATATAACCCATAATATGTTACAATTGGTTCTATAAAATCCAAGTGTAGGGTATAAATAGCCAATTCCAGATATATTACGGGAAAACGAGAATTTTGGATGGAAGAGGAGAAACCTTGATCCTTTTTGGAGTGAAATTTGGAGCTATAACACGCCTCTCCTGATCCCAATCCTCCTCGTTGGCCAGTATGAGTCATTTTCCTATGAAGTTATGTGTACCCCTCTCTGTTACAGATGAGACTTTCCATAATTGAGACTATATTCGAAAGACAATTTATTTCTTTGATAGGATGTGGTTCCATCACACTCATTCGTGGCTCTATCCCCCACCATAATATGATACATTTTTCTATAATTAACGTATATAAATTTAAATAGGTACAAATCTATAGATTGCTACACACAAAAGGTTTCATTTGTTGGTGTGAAATATGTTTCAAAATTCTTGTCCATACATATCATTTTTCTTTGACCAATGGACGTAGTGTGAAAGTAGTTTTTTTTAGAAAATTGTACTTCACACAGACCATGCGGGTTAATGTTTTTTATTCCCTCATTTTCCCCGTATCTCACAATTTTACAATTATGAAACTTGGAATCGGGCCGAACACACCTTGTTGTGCCATCATCCTTTTCATCATGCGCGTTTGGAACTAATATGTTTTAATAAAATCCATTACGCTGATCGTTATAAGTAGTATAAATAAAAGAAAATGAAGTGTTGAAGGCAGGTAACCGACACCACCACTAGATTCCTCTGCCCTATATTCGACATGAATATTTCATTGTATTTCTTAAAAAGATCACTGAGATTGTGGTGATTCAAATTGTCCCCAACTTTGAGTTAGTTTCTGAAAATGGGACCGTCATGGAACATGACAGTAACGTATTTTTCTTATATCTTAATTTCCATAAAAATATGGCACATAAATATTTGTTCTGAGATTTACACTGTAGAAATTGTTTGTATATTATTAAATAATACTATAGCCTAATATATAGGCTGGAGTTTCCCTCAAATATAGAAAACTAACTCAACTAAATATCGTACCAATTTCTTATATTCTTGAGTTATTATAAATCACTTTACAAATTACTATGAATAAGTGATCACTAAATTTATAATTTCCTAACATTCCCCCCTTAGTGCGAACATGAGGAAAACCTATCTTTTTACTTGCACCTACTTTCATGATTAGGTTATTTTCACATGACAATCAAAAACTTGACAGATGGTTTTACAGCGGTTGACCACAAACTGATACTAGTGGTTTTCAAGTGGTTTACCACAAATCACATCATGATGTGCCAAGTACTATTTTTAGCCCTAATCAATAGCACACTATAGGGAATAAAATAGGAAACACAGCTCACCAACCTGAACAATAGAACAAATACTGGAAAATTTTCACATTTCCACCTCTAAGAATTGCAATGTTCTTAGTTGCAGCCATTGTTGTCGATCGCTACCACTCGATCTCGAACAGTATAGGAAACCACCACTTCCACTACAAGTTAGCTTTGAATTTATTCGTTTTAGACGTAGAATGGAAATAGAACATTGGAGTCATGTTCCCCCCACAATGTGAAATTTCCACACGTGAACACTGAGAAAAAAAACTGTATCGAAGTACATACTACTGAACGGATATTTCTAGTTAGATCTTGTTGCACATGGTCACCTTTGCAAGTGAACATATCCATAAGCAGATCATCTTCTAACGAAATGCGACACTCAGAGGATCACATCATTGAGAGGATCACTAATTGTCATCTGCGCTCTAACACAAATCTGTTCCAGTATCCACCAAACACCACATAAAGCAACAAGAACACATCAAAGTGAAGTACACTGAACAAACTTAAAACCACACTGAAAATCATATGCTCACACACTATATATATGCCACCACATATGCTATGTGGCCTTGTCGTTGGCGACTGGTAAGAGGTCACTGAATGATCTCCTTCCTCCATTTTCCTCTGTCCTCCTATCAATGACATTTTTACCTCAATGGAATGTGACCATGAAGCTCAAAAACATGCCTTAAATATATGTATGATTCCACCGAAAATGCATCTATAAGGTAATTTTTAAAATTATTTTTTGGACTATTACTGTAATGCCCTGTTCTACGTTACACCTGTTCACCCTTCGGTGATCGAGTGCTAAGCATGGAACGCTCCTGCTTTATTTGTGCTCATTTGTGGTGTGGTGTGGTGTGGTGTAACATCACGTGCCATTTATTCTCTTGTTTGCAAAGCTAAGCATGAATGTCCTCCTTCCTTTATATTTTCCCATCATTGTGTTCCAATTGCTAAATGAGGAGAGTGTAGCTTAAAATTTGTAATCATCAAGGAGGAGAATATTAAACTAAACAAGGAGAGCTTAGTTTAAGTAATCAAGGAGAAGATTAGTGATTATTATTTTATATAGACTGTATTTTTTTTATTCTTTTTGGTAGTGGTTGAAGCGCATTTTCTTTTCTCCCTTGTTAGCTGGCGGATGGGTGACATTTCTTGTCACTTCTTAAATGAACTGTAATCTCCTGTTTGGCATGACACAGTGGAAGTCGGTGGAGTCTTGACTTCCTTCACCATGATCTCTTTTTTATTCTCTTTCAATGAGTATAGGTGGGTGTTAGGCACGTTTTTTTCTTGGGTTGCAGGCGTTGGAAGGAGGGAAACATGTTTGAGTGCCTTTTTGTCCTTTTTGCGCAGTTCTGTTCCTGTTTCCTGCTACACGAACCTTCTCCTTTTTTTTTGTTTTCTCCTCCTCTGCGTATGGGCGTTTTTTCTTTCTCCTGGCACGATTTCTCTGCCCCTTGGCAGCTGCGTGAATGCTGGGTTTGATTTGGTGGTTATAGATGAAGCTACAGGCTAGTAGGCGTGTTACCTCCATTTTCATTGGGTGCTGTGGGGTGTGTTCTGTTCGGGGATCCACAGCATGGCCTACACAGTAAATAGCCAGGCAGCAAGCACGTTACAGAAAGTAGAAGCCTTTATGAGCGCCTCCAACAAGCAGGTTGTCCAACTATGTTGTTATCTGTTCAGTATCGACTGCATCCTCAAATTCAGGATTCTCCTTCAAGGTATTTTTTATCAAAATCGATTAAGTGACAGTAAGAGTGTTACCAGGAGACCTGACGAATTTTATGGCAAAGATTCTCTATTGAAACCTTTCTGCTTGTTTTACAATGTAACCCATGGAAGAGGATCTCTTAGAGGCAGATCTGTTTCATTTCAGTGTATTCATGGAGCACGATTTGCTTTGCTATTATATGAGCTTCCTCAATGAGTCACTAAGTTAGTAGGCATAAAGGTTTCTGTTGGAATTATCACACCTTACAAGCTACAACTGTAATGTTTGCACTGGGAGTTTGATGCTGTCCTCAAATATGATGAAGGAAAAGGTTTATATATTTCATTACGGTAGATGCCTTTCAGAGCCAGGAGCGTGAGGTAATCATTATGCCTTGTGTCTGAGCTTCAAATCATGGGGTTGGCTTTGTAGCTGATATTCACAGCATGAATGTAGCACTAGCATGAGCTCGCAGAGCACTTTCGGTTAAGGGAAAAACAAGCTCAACAACTTGGCATTCAAACCCTGGTTTGCTAATCCGGTTCAAAACTAGTCATTATGGTTGGCTGAACCAGTGAGTTTGACACATGGCAATTCCTTTCAGTCTGCACAATATATTGAGTCAGCTAAAGTAGTTGTTAGTAATGCTGAAGTCCAGTCTTTGGACTCTGCACTTAATGCTGAAGTCCAGTCTTTGGACTCTGCACTTCCTCAGAAATTGGAATTTTCAAACTTTGGTTCAGTCACAAACAGACAGAAATTATCTGTATTTGACGACCAGAGAGCTTTATCTATTAGATGCGATCAATCATTGATGCATCATCAAGTTCAGAAGACTCAAGTCTTTGAATCACCGACATTCCACATTATGGAAACAATGAATAGTGTGGAACAAAATGGTAGTGCTGTGGGCTTGCTTGCATTAAAACCATATTGTGCATACCGTAGTCTTGACAGCACCTGAGACTACCATTCTTTCCATTTGACGTTTCTTATAAAATGAAGCTCTTCGTCCAGGCTAAGCATAGACGAGAATAGAGCTTGAGTGCCCAGCCTGTAAAAGGGGAGATTCGACTTGAGGATTGTTGTTGCTGTTCCGGGCGGTGACCATGAAACCTGTTGAAGCTGCAGAAACAGGCAAGATATTTCTACACCTTTCTACTGCTATTATATTTACAATTATTGTAAAATTGAACCACTTTTTCCTTGCATTGATTTGTCAGTTGGATGTCAAGATGGGAGATTTCCCCTTTCTGCTTGTCTCTTCTTGTTTTTTCTTTTATCGTTGTCAGCATGTTGGTCGAAAGGATGCATGTGCCTTCTCCTCTGAATGTTATGTTTCTCTTACTTGAATGATAGACCTTTGTCTATTTGTTTATGTATTAATTCTTCTCTGCGATTGAGTTTGCAAGTTATTATTTTGATCAACTAGTATTTTCAATATTATGGAAGTAAGTTACGATAACTATGAAGCTCCTCCCTAGCACCCAAATTGTCTTTTGATGTTTTTTGTTAGCCCCTTCGCAAGTCCCTTTGATAACCTTTTGGCATCGAGAAAGAAAGGTTGTAGGATTGTGTGAGCAATGCGTGGGCTAGCCAGCTTAGAGTTTTGGTATTAAAACTGGTAGAATGAAAAGGTTTGTGTGCAATGTGTTTTTCCGTCTCACGTGTTTAGACTCTTATTATCTTTCATCTTGTTTCTAGGCTTTTAAGGCCATCCTCAAGAAGTACCTTGACCATCCCTATCAACTTGAACAATAACTAGCTTTTCGGATCAACTAAGCTGGAGGTCTCATTGTGCGAATCCAGTACCTCGTTGACAGTAGAATAGTTGGTCTAATCACCCTCTCAGAATTATTGCTGATGGCGCTCTTCTATTTTTCCTAACTTGCATTATTTTCTCCCTTGTAATGTTAACGCTATTAATTAATATTGGTCGGTTTTTATGCACATAAATACCATAATATTTTGTGATGGAAATTTCCTTAAATGTAATTAATCTTTGGGAAAAACTCAGCTTTCATTTGATAATCTTATGGATTCATAGCGGAAGGTTTTGTTTTGATAATGTCACTTACAAATTATGTTTGTACCTATTTGTGCGACGGTTGACTATGTTACCAAGGGTTGCCATAAAATATGGTTGTTTTGGGATATGGGTAATTTATTTTAAATTAACCAATCATTATTATTGTAATGGAGGTTTCCAAATCTTTAGTGTTATAAAAAATTGTTGATGACATTATTGTATACTCTTGTTGGACGGAACCCCCTTCTTCTCTCGCGTGTTTGCTACTAGTTTGTAAGACTTTGACCGTTCTTGGATGATTGGAAAATCATTGTAGTTAATGGTCAAAACTAATATACTTTGCTTTCACCTCAAAACTTATGTTGTGTGTATACTTTATTTGATTTCCGGTTTGAAACTCGATTATACATGGATTTTTGTGTTAATTTTTGAAACCCGTGGTTCCCCTTTCTTGGGCCGATCAACTCTTGTTCTTTTAGAAATATATTAATTTAGTCTATGCATTTGGTACCTTTGATAAATTTCTAGATGGTTGGTGTATATATCAAATCTTAATCTTGTAATTATGGTTTAATTACTTACTTGATGGGAATTCTGTTTTTTTGCTAGATTATTTGTTTTCTCCTTATAGGGCCAAGGGCCATTCTCTTACGATTGCTATACTTTCATTGCTTTTACTCCTAACTGAAGTACAAGGTCTTCTCCTTCTTTGATTGGCATGATGAAGACTTTATTATAACTTGATGTGTTGATAGTGTTTAAAGGTTTGAACCAATTCTTGTAATAAAGTGCTTCCTTTTCATGGTATTGTTAGATAATAGTTATGGTGGTTTTGTGTAGCCTTATCTTTCTCAGTTCTCATGAACTGACTCTTGTAGAAAATTTGTTGCAGATGGATTTTGCGTGTAGATGAGGGATAAAATTGTAGACTTTTGTCATCAACCTCAGTTGAGAAGTTCCTTTGCTCGAAACCTTTTTATGTTGTTCAACTATTGTTAATGTCCAGTGGAAAGTTTAAAAGAGGATTAATGTCTTAGTATAAAGTATTGTGGACTTTGTCATCTGAACTTTGGAAACCTTATATTTTTTGACCATCATTGAAATTATAAGAAAATTTGGTTATTGTTGTTGAGTGACTTTGTTGGAGTATCAGTATTTTAAGAATTGATGTAATCTTGTTTTGTTCTTGTAAATGAGTGTTTCTACAACCTTGCCTTGAGAATAAATTTTGAGTTAAACCTTGACATGACTTAGTAATAAAGTGTCATAAGTAAACTAACATGGGATTGTTTAATACTTCTGGAAGTTAAATTAAAAGTTGTATTCAAATAAAGTAACGTAGGGGTCACCAACTTGAGAGCAAGAAATTCTTTAAGTAAACAAGGGCAAGACTATCATTGTAGGTAAACTTTATAACATGATAACCCTAGCTCCTCTAGTGAACATTATTCCTTTTACAGTGAAATTTGTAAAATGACCCTAAGGTGAAATGAACTGTTAGTTTTTTGAAGATGATAAGATTTAATAAGCCAGAGAAAACAAATTGGAGACCTCACCATCTTTCTCACCGCCATTTGGAAAGTAAATTTTTACTCCTTGTTAATACTTTTAGCGAAGCCTAAGTAAAGTTGTTGATAATTATGGTTAAGAGCCCTAGCTTCAATTAAATACTGGCAATAACTAATGAGGTCCTAAAGATGTTTCATCTCGACCTTCTCCCTCTAACCCTTTTCCAAGGCACCTTGTATCTCTTCTCTTAAGTGTGTTGAACTTAAAACCATGTTGTCTTGTGGGCAAGAATGAATCTTAGTAGCGTTAGTGGTGAGCAGATGGCCTTGTGGAATTTAAATAACCCTTTTTCTTGATAAACGAATTAAGTAAATAAATGTCATAATAGAGAAGATTTAAAAATAATTACTCAGTGTCAAAGGAATAAACTTGGCTTGGCAAGTTGAATTGTACGAATCATATCTTGAGCCTCCTTGAAAACATAAGCTAAGAATTGTAAGATGTCCTTTTAAAATAAATAACCCTCAAGAATATCTCATTGTGGTTGGCCCTAACTGTAAGTGTGTTCTGTGATTGGACTTCTATGTTGTCTTGTCAAAAAGAAGAGTAAATTGTCCTTGAGAGGTGTGAACGTTTCCATGCTACCTTTATGGCCATCCTTGTATCAAGTTGTTCACAGTGTTAGTTGTATCCTTGGTGACGACATGTTGCATCATGTTATGTGTCAAGAAAGTAAAAAAAAAAAACATATCTTGTGTTGTACTGTGTGAGAATTATGGGTTGTTATAATTACAATGACTCGACTCTTTTTAGAACTTGAATATTAACTTTATTTTGACTTTTTTTACAAGACGACTCAACACACAAAATGACTCTTGAATTTGAAAACCACCTCTATTATATGACACTTTAGACTACAACTCTACTATTTTTTTTACACAAAAGATAATAAAATTATGATAAGGGGACATTTAACAAAAATAATTTATACCAAACTTAAATAAAACCACAGAACAAAATTAAAAACCTAATTTTATATAAAAACTTTTAATTTATAACATAGATTAAAAGTTATCAATTAGAAAACAAATCAACCACTATAAATAAAACTACTTGACTTAAACTATACTAGTGGTCACTCTGAGGGGAGCAAGATTAAGCCATTTCTTGCAATTTGTTGTTTTTTTAATTTATTTTTGTCTTGGTTATTTTTTGTGTAATTTTAGTATGTGTCAGTGGGATGTTTTGTACATAGCACCTATAGTAATTTTTATTTTATTTTTTGATTGTTTGGTTTTTTAATAATGGTTTTGTAATTGAAGAATAGGGCACATATAATGTTGATGCACAACAATTATAAATTATTCTAATTAACAGGTATAACATACTAAATGTAGTGACATTGTATGTTGATTGTGGGTGGGAAAATGTAGTTTGTATATTTTTCAGTAATTGTTACATGTATTGTATTGCTGAAACATATTTGAAGTAGTTAAAGAGAGCTTGGTACATGAGGTTTGGAGTTTGTGGTTTGTACATGTGGAGCTTCGTAGGGTTTTACATTGGTGGTTGGTTGTTATGGAGGGGGTGGGTTTACAATATTATGTGTAGAATTTTTCCCTAAGGATGTGGATGGTGTTTTCACTGGCAATGGCTGCCTGTTGTAGGGCTATTTGTGCTTGTTCTAATCGTTGTTGTGTAAGAAACGTTGCAGAGATTACATTGTTGTCTCTAGGTGTGCCTTCCATGTATTGTTCTTGTACGCATTCAGATAGTAGTTGTTGTATGCAAGTACAATCTGTTGCAATGCAGTCTGTTATGGCATTCAATGTGGACGTCATGTTTGAAGTTCCTGCAAGGAGGTAGGTAGACAATGTATTAGAGGCATAGATTAAAAAGACTGAAGGAAATGATCATGAACAGTTGGGTATTAAAAGGCAACATATATTTTAAAATGGCATAAAGAAGGTTATGACTAGAAACAACAGAAAAGTAAACATGTGGGGTAGGATTCACAATCAATGTTAAAATCAAACAATGTGTTATTTATACGAATATTTAACACCACAATTATCTTTAAGAATAACACCTACAACGTTAAGAGAGTACATCAATATGAGTAACAAAAGTAGTAGACCAATGTAAGTAATAAAATTGCCTATAAATAGAAATGGATGTGTATCAATTTGACATTGCAAGAAAGTAAATCTATATTGGAATAACCAAAATTTGTAAGAAACACAATCTATTTCTAGTTTTTTCTAGTTTTGGTGCACTGTTTTACATTTGATTCCAGAAAGTTACAAAAAAAATTAACACCATTAGCTAAGGTTAGGATGCACAGAGAATTGCTTGGCCTAATTGAATATGGTTCATAAGATTGAGTTTCCGCATATTGGTGGCCATGATATTGTTGGTTTTTCTCTTATGGCTGGTTAAAACATTTAGTTTGCATTCAAACCGAAAGAGAAGGAGAATGAGAAGGATCAAATCTGGTAAGACTATAGAGCAGCTCTTCCCATACCCTTTGTGCACTTAGGCAATGCCTCAGGGAAATTGTGCACTTCAGATACTTTATTGATAGCTTGAGCAATGCATTTAGCTAATAGTTTTCCACTATTTGATGATGGGAAGGTTTCTTTATTTTACCAAAAAACCAATAACTCGGGATTTTTTTCTTAGAACATGCTCATAATTTGAAACAGGTGAAACAATGTTGCTACAAACCAAAGTCACGTCCCAGTGCAGTTGTAACCCTTTCTAAGTCAATTGGCATTTTAGTCCCATTAAAAAGGTAATTCTCAAGAAATTGATTTAGAAGGAGAAGACATGGCTTAACTCTTTCACAATAAATAATTTGTTTCATGTACAATTTGGTCCCATGAGAAACAACCAATGTATTTTCGTAAAGCATAAACACTCAAAAATTAGGAAAACAAGGCACAAAAGCTTGAACTTTTCCTAGAAGAACATTTGTGTTGCTATTATAATTGTTATTGGAACATGAAAAGGGGATGGCGAGAACAATAAGTCAATTCGAAAACAACAAATGGACGCAAGAAGGATCACACGGATGAAGGCACAAATTGCAACATACTGAGGGGTAGGGCGTATTTTTGTCAAATAAAGGTTATGATTGTGCAAACTAAAAAATTATCGGATGAGTTGGCTTGGAGGATTCAACTCACGCTAAACAGTAAAAGTGCATTTTTTAGTAAGGATAATAGTGTAAATTTGAGGCTATAATCCCTTGCCAGAGATGGAATTTGCATATTGGAGGCATGAATTTGTAGCCATCTTATCTTTTCTGAGTTGGTTTTTAAATTTTTGCCCCTTTTCCTTATTACATGTTGCTAAGATTTCACATTATTACTTCCACAAATTGCAATATAAACACCCCATCGCACAAAAACAATCAAAACTAAAGGAATAAGGATATTTTAAAGCCCATAGCGGTCAATTTTTCAATGCAATGCTTCATATAGCAGGTAAGTAGGTGGGTCTATGATAACAAGCCTTCGTAATTCCCTTTTTGCCAAATTCAGAATTGCGGTCAAAGGAAGAAAGGTGGCAAACACTAAAACAAAAGAAGTAAAATGACATATTAGACCTACCAAAGAGTACGATGTGGTATTCAGAAAACTCTGCACATGATTTTACAGTGAGGAGAATGAACTCGTCCCCAACTCTTTCTCACCATCTGTATAATCCAGGAAATTCCACCTCGAAAACAAAAACTGTAGTATTTCCTCTATGGTGACATTAGCGCTTACACTGAAGCCTGTGGTTTCTTGGATCTTGTGGACTCTAGCTGTGCTGATCAGATGGACAATAGATCAATCTATATTATGCTTATGGAATTCTCTGTTTTTCTTTTGACATTCCATGTCACAAGTGGTTGAATTTTTCATCGCTGATGAGTTATAGAACCCACATTCAATCTGACATGACAAGCTAAAACAAGCAAAAACATACTCAATTTAATTCAAACAAAACTATTTTTGGTGTCTACCGCTGAAATGGACATTTCTTATTATATATAGAAAGAGCCTTGGAGTATAGGAGAGGCCTGGTATACAAATGTAACAAGATACACTTGCCTCCATAAGGATTGAGGAGCAAAGAAGAAAACAATTATAACCTAGCAGAACAAATTTCTTACATTATATCCTTCTCTCCAGTCAAAGAATTAACTACATATTTTTCGCATCATAGTTACAATGTGTGGAACGTGTCGAGACAAAGAGAGTGCTCCCATTTGGGTTTAAAATACTAATAAAGTTCGTTGCATAATATTATCATTTGTTCAATATATAGTGTGAAATCACGAAGGGTGAATGTTTACAAATGGGTAATCGTATAACACACTATTGCAGGCATTCAGAGGCAGTAACTACCCGCAACAAAGTTGTAATTTGTTTATCCGAGAAGAAGAAGCAGGTTAAAAAAAAATTATATATTCATGACATTATTACTTATGTTTCTCCCATCCTGTGGACGACTCAAAACTGGAGGAGCTTCTGGATTTAACACTACTAACTTAATTTTACACATATTTAATGAATAACAACTTTTTAGAGGAAAGATATTTCTTAAATTATAACATTGTTAATAGTAGTTTTAGTCTTCATTCGATGATCCTGGAGCATAGAAATATTGTCAAGCAGAGCAAAACGGTAATGGCTTTTTTAGTACAGCTACATTACGAATAAAAAAATTAATAATATATGCGTATATATGAAATGTGGGTGAAGGGTGGACTAAATTTAATAGGGATACCGATAGTTTTAACTGACATAGTTTTTCAAAGAAAAAGATAAACATACATCTGTAGTGAAGAGGATCTGAGATTTGGAGTCGAATGCCTTAATATCGCTATATTATCTAATACCCCCTCGTAAACCACGGATGGTACACACAGAATGTATCATGTACCACAACGAAAACCCGGCACACCAGGGAGAACAAGACAAATCTAAATTACCCAAAAATTAATTTATACTAGAGAAATGCAAAGATTAAATCAAAGTAACACTAAAGTTTCTGAGTTCCTGAGGAATATGTGACAGTTAAGGGCTTCTAATGCTCAGCTGTATTGAAATAAGTTATTTTCCAATTGTGTTGATTATGAAAGCTGAAATGAACTCCAACTAATGCACTTGCTAAGGTACAGCATTTTTTCCCTGTTTTTAAAATGTTGGATTTCAATGGCAACAAGAACCAATCTTAGACATTATTCCTAGCTGGATCATTAAAATTGTGAGTGGTTCTTAAAATGCGCATGTTTAAAACTAATATCCTGACTATCAGATGAACCATATATAGCGATTAAATTTGTATTGAATTTTCCAGATAAAACAGAGCATGGGGATATTTACTATACAAAACCACACCAGATTGAGAAGAAATGATATGGAATTTTAAAGTAATAGAGAAAATCAACACTCATTCACCTCCACATCTTCAATTGTTGCGGCTTAGTAATTTTCGATCGTCTGTATGATTAACTCCTAAAGCGGTATAGTGCAGCCTTGGCTTTCCCAAACCCTGATGAATAACGTTTTTATAGTGGAAGCCTATGTAAACTTGTTGCAGTATGTTTAACAACCTAAATGCAATTTCTAACTTCAGACGATGATGGCAGAGGAATACTTTTAGTTTTCCGTTACTCAGTACATGGTTTGAATCTTTTTAAAAAGCTGTTATCTTCATCGCACACGACATTTTCCCCAACTCTACATAGGTTTCCTTTGCTTGTGCCTGTGGTCTTTCACTTACACAAAAACCATGGACCATTTTATGGGCTTTTTCCTATCCTTCATCAATCTCCTATCATTTGAACCTCACCCCATATGCATACTTCTGCGTATATGTTTGACAGAAGAACAAAAGTTACAACATTTGCATTATCCAACTCAAAAAAAAAAGAGTTACTATAAATAATAATGTTTCCATATGTTTTATGTACTCTACACCCACCTAGACAACACATCCACACAACCACCTCAGGTTCAATTGGCATGTTGACGATAAAGCTTACACTTTCCTCTACAAAGTCTTAGAATTCTGTAAGATTAATAAACATGTAAGCAATGTACATCATAATGCAATCACATACAACTCCCATAGGGCACACCATATATCCTGAGAAATTTCTTTTGGGAAAATCTCAGCAACCAAGGAGCACTCAATTGTATTATTCATTTATCAGCAATCTGTGGTTATAAATACAATACAATGATACAATATCCACCCAAATCAGCATAGCTGAAAACTAAACAGGCTGTTTATAATTTTCTTGCAAAATACCAATAATAATAATACGTATCTTGTGCCTGTGGCTGTGATCTCTCACCTACACAAAGAACATGCACCTTTTTATGACCTTTTATCAGTCATGTAATCAATCACCAATCATTTGACAACCTAAAATGTAGACTTCTCAGCCATTCATGTATGACATGTTAAGATTAAGCAGCAACATTTTCACTATCCAATCCTGAAAGAGATAGAGTTGTTGTAAATAATAATGACTGCAGATGTCCCTTGTGTTCATGGCAACTACCAATAATATCTACATCCACACATTTTCCTCAAGTTTCATTAACACGTGGATGGATACAACTTTACAGTATCCTCAACATAGCCCGACATGGTCTTCAATTTGGCAATCATTCAAACATGGCATGAAGAATACTTGCCTTCGAAGTATTCACAACCTTAATCCACCGAGCCCCTACGGGTTCATGATATCTTGAAAAATATCCTGCTACATCGCTCAAGACATTTTCTCCATGAGGTCTACATGATGTCAACTTGTGCCTGTGGTTGAAGAATCTCTCACCTACACAATTGAACATGCACCTTTTTTATGACCTTTCGATCCAATCTTGGGGTATATCAATCGCCTATCATTTGAACCACATGCAGTTCTGCATGGATGTTTGACCATTAGATAAGATCACAGTTGCAACATTTTCAATCCTCCCAAGCCTGAAAAAGAAGTTGTTTCTATTAGCAAAAAACTAACGACCGCATATGTTTTTTGTGTTCTTCAACTACCAAGCAAACACATCCACACAATCACCTAAGGTTACATTGGCACGTTGATGATACAGTTTATAGTTTCCTCCGACACAGACTTGAATTTCAATCATGCAAACATAATGATTAATTCATGCCTTCGAAGTTTTCACAACCCTCATCCACCAAACCTGTATGGCTACATGCTAATTAAAAAAAAAAAACTTACATCGTCAGGGTCTCTTTGAAGCATTTTGTCAAACAGTTGGCATGCCTTGTGTATGCTTTCACAATTTGTGTACACGGCGAGTTGAAGGGTTAAGGGAAACTAAACCCCTGATCCAATTTGGGGTATAGGAACCTCAGATTTGAAAACATAGTTTCAGCAGATCACCCAAGTTAAAGATGCCTAGGGGATGACGCCACATCACAAGAGAAATCATCCCAATCCTGTAAAGCGTAGTAACCCAATAGTCTCTGGATCTCTCCAATAGCCACTAAGACACAACCAATAAACACAAGCAACCGAAACCTCTATATGGACCCACCTACAAAAAATACAAGAACTTCTTCGTTAACAAATCGTTGTTGCTATTAGCAAATAACCGATATATATTAAAAAAGGTCATTCAACAAGTGTTAGAAACGAAAAGGGGCTTCCTAATTTTCACTGTGTCATACAAAATTAAATAATAATAATGATGGTTGCAATGTAAGTTTCAGGTTCATCTCCTGTCAAGCTGTTACTGAATCCCAAACTAACAGGCAACGTATATAAATCTCAAACAGGCCAGCTTTTTAACGCAATATGAAGTTAAAAATTACAAAAATGAAATCAAACTAATGATTATCAACCGAAATTTTAGTAGTGCCAATCAATTATTGGAAGTTCCGTTAATTGACAGGTTGGCTCTAGGATTTTACATTGTTCCAATGCACAATTTCGTGGTATGCAAAAACTGAGTATCAAAACCTAGCGGCAACCCAGGGCAAAAAACATTGGCCAACCTTTACAATATATAAAACAGTATGCAGCAATGTCTAGAAAGGAAAATTTCCAAGAGAAAGTTGTGTTTGAAGCTTCGAAGTAGGGGCACCAGAAACAAGTTGATAGCAGATCAAAACAGGGAAAACCAAATATGCAAAGTGAGAACATATATAACCGTCTGAAGTCAACCACGCAGATCAGTGGACATCAACATGTAGACGCTCAGCAACAGGCAGGTCAATCACGAATGAAGCATGATAAGGAGCTTAAGCTGTAGGGCATCGTCGTGCAGGATCAAGTGCACATAAGCCATGCCTCCCGCATAATAACTAAATATGACACAAATAGCTCTAAGTAAACCTATCAACCCAAACAAGATATGAAGGTATAATGAGAAAACTATAAACAACTAGTCGATACCCTAAAACCATGGGTTCACTTTTTTTGTGCTGGATATTCTTGCAGTCCATCAACATGATATGTATCTCTCTTCCCAACAATTTCTTCAGGATAGGAAACATCTTCTAAGATGACCGCATGGACTGCGGTTAAATTTCGACTACGGGGCCAGACTGCAATTGAGCCTTTGTTTGGCAGCCTCAATATTTTACTTGTGGCTATCATAATGACATCCTTTACACTGAACTTCTTTTCAATTCTCACACAAGTCTCACAGGAATCTTTTGGAACACCTTCCTCAAGTGATATGGAACATGAATTGCGGTTTCCAGATATATTAGTTTTCTTGGCATTGTTAAGAGGTGAAATATGTGCACTTGATTCATGTCTGATTTGATACACAAAGGTTCATTCAATATTAGAAAGGGAAATCACATAACCTCCCAGATGGAAAATAGAGTTGTAGGGAATTTGAAATAACAATATAGAACGGGTTTTTATATTGAATTCGCACGCATGCGTCTTCCTCTAGATGAAAATAGTTGAATCTCCTTATTTTTGCTAATCTGTGGAAAAATGAGTGAATGCACCAACAACAAAAGGTAGACGAAATATATGCAGGTTCAAAAAAAACAGCAGCCTTGAGGTCATTCAATATTTATATAAGTGGCGCCGGAACGAACAACAAAACACACAATATATGCTACACTCTAATTCTCTTTTTACCAAAAATAAATTCTCATGAGTTGGGGCTATCAAAAATTACAATGATTGTGCCCCATATATTAACTCATGATTCCATGCTCTGATGCCAAATGAATATTTGGTCTAAGATTTACAGAGTAGAAATTTTCCGTATATTATTAAACAATATTATAGCCTAATATATAGGCTAGAGTTTCCCTAGAATTGTGTAGCGCCGCGAAGACGACGACGACGACGACGCCAAGAACTTGCTTCCACAACATACAACCCGAAATTCCGAATAATTTTTTTATTTTTTTTTTATTTTTTAACTTTGTTTCCATGATTCATGTCATGCATTCATTAGAGAAAGGTTTGCTAAACGTCTTTAGCGTCATAACATATGTCTCGTCATAAAACAATTGTTCTATATTCTTATATGATGGTCTGTTTGCAAATAAATTCATTCAAGATAATGAATTTATACCTGCACTTGACGGACATCAATAGTTTTATATTTTACATTTGAGGTATTATATTTAATCTTTAGTTTGATTATATAGATACTATATATATATTTAAAATCTCAAAATGAGATATATATATATACCACCAAGTTTATATGTTTATCAACCAAAAGACATTTTATTAACTTATTCATATTTCACTTTGTAATTTAAACGAAACCAAGTTTTGAGTTGTTTTCACATAGCTCGGTGAGTTTAATTTATATATATATATATATATATATACCGCCAATCAATGTTATATATTGGCCGATCCACTTCAAGCGAGCTATTCAAATATATGCCATTGCCACACTTCAAATGCCCATGTTTATATTTTCCAAAGTTCAAGGTTAAGCCAATGTGCAACTTGGCAAGTCAACCATAACCGACTCAACTATCACTACAGCAGGCAAATTTTAAATATCATTTTTTTTAAAGAGACACAATAAAGTAGCCGAAGCCACTACGTGGAGAAACATTCAAAAAAAAAAAAAAATTTAGTTGGAAAACATGGTAAGGGGTGGGTGGCTTTAATAGCCACCTGCCAATATATCTACTCACTGTCTTGCGTGCAGGCTACACAACCTGGCCGCATACTTTTTCACCATTTATTTCACTAGTATTAAGCAAGTATAACACTCTACACAGTCGGCCGGTGGTTTTAATCTGTCCTGAGCCGCGTGGAATTAATATGGTGGTTAAAGGTGAAGCTACAGGCCAGTGTAGCAGGCATGAGATCTGTTTTAATCGGCCCTGGCCGCGCGAGAAAAAAGGGAGGGTGTAGAAGACGCTACAGGCGAGGAGGGGGCGGGGATCCACGGCCTTGGCCTGCCACATCAGTTGGCCAGGCAGCAGGCAGGACACAACAAATAAACAAAGCCTCTTTTTGTTTGAGCTTTTAGACAAACAGGTTGTCCAACAATGTTGTTATCTGTTCAGTATCGAATGCATCCTAAAAAATATGGGATCCTCCTTCGAGATATTTTTATCAAAATCGATTAAGGGACAGTGAGAGTGTCATAAGGAGAACAGAAGAAGCTTATTACAGTGATTTTCTACAGTGATCTTACCGGTTTTAAGGTGGAGCTCGTGGGAGAGACTCACAGAGGTGGATCTGTTTATATCAAAATATTTATGAAACATAATTTGTTTTGCAATTATATGAGCACTTCCACATGATTTTTATTACAGTCTGCTTTACAAATTAGGACAGTTCATGCGTAGTTTGATGGAAGACCTGTTACGGCCACGCCGTGGGTTTTGTTTTAAATATATATATAATTATTAGTATACTTTTGTTAATAGACATAAAAAAAAAGTATTAATAATACATTAATATTAATATAATTCAATAATAATAAATCCATTAGTTTTAGTATTACTTTAGTATGAGTAATATTCAAATTATTAGTACCTTTATTAGGCATTAAGGACATATGGTAATAAACTTAATAAGTTTAGAGCTTAATATTGAAATTTCTTCCTACACAAATTAAATAGGCATTGCATGGGTTTTCACATAGGTTTGATTTCCTTTCCCTTACTAATTTGCAAATAATTTTACAATGAATTCTTAAATGAAGATAACCATAATAGAGCTAGGACATAAATTACTTTATTGGCATATTGAAAACTAGTTAAAACTTAAGTCTTTCCATCCACAATACAAGAAGAGAATATGCACTAATATTCTCACTTTTCAATACATCTCTTTTAAGCAACAAAATGAAATCTAATATGTATATATTTTTTGTAAATTTCCTAACATTCCACAAAAGAGTCCAACAATTTTTCCATTAAGTTTTAAAGCAAGAACTACTAACATGTCAACAAGATCAACATACTCATATGAGGTTCCACACCAAGTTAAAGGAAAATAAATAGATTGTATTTCTTTCAACTTTTAATTCCATCCACATTACAACCTTACTAATGAAGTTCAAAACAACTTTCCTTCAACATCTTGTTACAACATTTTCTACTTAATGAGGGAACAAAATTTACAATGATGGAAGCTAAAATACAAGGCAATATTACATTTTTCCTCCACTCAAGGTGGGTAAAAATACATGGTGGTTTTACATTGTCATCAACGAGGTTCCAATGCTCTAAATATCAACAAGGTAGCTCCTCCAATAGTTTTCTTGATTCACAACAAAATAAGGGGAGAGGCGATGCTCTCCTCCCAACCAAGATACCCAATGGAGAAGAGAAGCCATCCTCTCCATTAGCCCCCGAGCCTTAACCACATCACAATGGGAGAAAATCAAACTCATGGCAACTACTAGCTCCCACATAACTAAACATAACATTTCACATGCATTCCATAATCCTTCAAACAAAAGAATCAACAACTCAACAAGAGGGAAGCCATCACAACAACAAAGTCACAAGGCTTATCAAGAAAGCCATAAGAGTAAGACCTATGGGGAGGCCACTTATGCCTCCCAATGGGAATGGGTGCCACCTAAAAGCCTCCAATGCAAAACACAATACCCCTAACAACTCTTATGCCTCCCTCAAGTACCCCTTATCCCTCCATCCACTCTTATGCCTCCCTCAACTCTTATGGCTCCCTCAAAGTAAAAACAAGAAGAAAATGCAAGCATTTCTCTTACAAGGTGGGCACCCAACCCAAACTCCCTCCTCAAGAAAATGATCTCTTATGCCTCCCTCAATTAAACTCCCCATAGTCTCCTCCCACTCCCAACTTAGGCATTCTACCCATTCCCAACAAGCATTTCAAACAACAAAATTCAACACAACATATGTACTACATTCACATAACAAAAAGGAAAACATAATACAAACAAAGGTGAAGCTCCTACCTTTCCATGGTAGAGCTTGCTCCAAGTATGAAGTCTCAATCCCTCCAAAGATCAAGCAATCATCCAAAAGCTCCAACAAAACTCCCACAAGTATCAACAAGCTCCAAAAATCCACAAACTCTTTCCAAATCCTCTCCTCTCCAAAATACAAAAGACTAAAAAATGAAACTTCCAACCCCCAAAACAAACAAGAGGATCAAATAAATAGAGAAAAGAGAGGGAGGGATGATGTGGCTCCAAGTAGGATGCCACCTCCTTTTCCCTCCACTCCACATCATTTGGTCAACATCAAATTCCAATGCACCATTAATAAGTGGTTGAAAGAAAGGCAAGCACCTTACACACTCCAACTAAGCCCACTCCCCCAAAGGACAAAATTAAATTTGAAAGAAAGTGCAATTAATATTTTACCCTTTTATCCCCCCAAAACACCTAAAAGACCCTAAATTTGGCCTTCCAACCCATAGGTAGGGTTGGCATGGGGTTTTAAGAGGTGTGGGACAAGTTTGACTTGTCCCACAAGCTTTGAAATTTGGCCTCCAAGGGCCAAATTCGAGTTTCCCATGTGGGGTAGAGTGTGCTACACTCAAAACTCAAACACACATCAATCCACACAAAATCCAAAGTAAATCAAGCCTAATAAATGAACTCTCTTTGGTCATATCCCTTAATTATTTTAGGACAAATTCAAATTAGTTTAATTAAGACACTACAACCCATGACTAATAAAGGGGTAACACCAATCCAAAAATATGAATAATAACACAAGTTAAATTTCACTCACTAAGAGAAAACACATACTAACATAATAGAAAAGGGAAAATTAAAACAAAACAACACATGACCCCTAGGTCACAATTTTCCCCTAACCAAATAATTCTAACACACACACAATTACTTGTTGCCATGGTGACCTTAGCTGGATTCTTCTCGAATTCCGATGTGGTTGGTCTCCACTCTCTAATATTGTTGTGAATATAATATAACTGCAGAAGCAGAGAATACCTCCTTCGGCCTATTGGCCGCATTAAAACATTCATGCCAAATATACAATATAATCTAAAATAATTGACACATGTTTTACTATCATCTATACAAGTAGGACATCACTAACACTTTCTAGCACATTTCTATTCCACATTTAATTTATGTCAAAATGATCATCACATTAGTCCAATTATCATGTGCTACTCAATATGATTAAACATATCACATGTCATAATTAAAGATAAATAATCCTGTCAAAAGTATACAAATATCGTCATCAATTGTCCACCAGTAAAGCATATGCATCATATAAAGATCAGATCAATAACAGTCTAATGTCTATGATATCTACTAGCATGCTAAATCAAGAAGCCATAATAAATCCATAAGTGAAGCAATCAGTCTCGAAAACAACAAAAGAAAATGAGCGTCAAAGGGAAGCGGGCACTACATCCCCCTCCCCTTAGACTCGAATTCCTATTGGAAGTCACTGGAAAAGGTGTGGAAACTATCCTCATAGAAAAGTAGCATCCTCCCAAGTAGCTGTGGTCTCATCATACCTATCCCATTGGACCTGAACCTGATCAATCTTTCTACTGCGAAGGCCTAGGGTCCTGCGCTCTATAATGTTTACGGGCTCCACCATCACCTGCCCCTGAGTCCTACACTTATAATGTGGTCCAATCTAGCACGTGAGAAGGATTAGAAATGTATATCTCCTAAGCACAAAAATGTGAAACACATCATGGACGCGACGATAAGCTAGGTGGTAATGCTAGACAATAGGCCAAGGGACCGAGGTGCTCTAAGATCACAAAGGGACCCACAAACCTAGGAGCAAGCTTAGAACGTTTTCCATAACGGATAGGGCTCTTATGCGGTCTAATATGAAGAAACACCGTCGTGCCTACCTCAAAACTGTGATCTATCCTATGCTGGTTTGCATACTTTTTCTGTCTATCTTGCACCTCCTGCAATCTCTGTCTGATCAAGGTAACCTACTACTCCATGTCCTGTAATAATGTTGGCCCGAGGGAAACCTTGTCCTCAATCTTATCCTAACTAAGAGGTTTCCTGTACTCCCTACCATATAATGCCTAAAAAGGATCCATGCCTATAGAACTCTCGAAACTATTATTGTAGGAAAACTCCACCAAATACAGATACTCCTCGCATCTCGACTGATGATCCATCCCATACATCCTAAGCGATATCCTCCAAAATCTGATTCACCCTCTCTGTCTGTCCATTTGTCTTAGGGTGATATGTCGTGCTGAAATTAATCCTCGTCTCGAGAACATACTGCATGGTGGTCTAGAAATGGGAGGTGTATAAAGGGTTGTGGTCGCAAATGATCTTCCATGGAATCCCATGTAATCTAACAATCTCATCAAGGTATACTCGTGCCACAGCACTTACTATATAGGTGGTCTTCACCAGGGAAAAATGAGCTACCTTCATCAATTTATCCACCATGACCATGATGACGTCGTGATGGTATCTCGACGTAGGTAACCCAATGATGAAGTCCATGGAAACGGTGTCCCACTTCCATTTCGGTATGGCGTGAGGATAGAGAAGGCCAGCTGGATGCTGATTCTCGGCCTTCACCCTCTGGCACTCTAAATAGCATGACACAAACGAAGCTACATCTCTCTGAAGTCCTGTCAAAAAATACAACTCTCTCAAGGTGGCGTGCATCTTCTTCACCTCGGGATGGGCTAAATAAGGTGCATGATGAGCCTCTAACAAAATGTCTTGTCTCAAGCCTCCATCTCTGGGAACATATATCTAACCTCTGTGTCTGAGAAGACCATCTGCCTCTAATGAAAATCCATCAAATCTCCCCTCAAGGGGTCTCTAAGACACAATCTCTGCTCTGGCTGCAAGGTAGAAACTATCCTAAGGAAGCTACTGCAAGATCCTACTCTGTAAATCTATGCCCACTGAGGTGGCCATAGTCACATGTCTCCACCTACTCAAGGCATCTGCAACCACATTCTCCTTCACTTTCACATGCTCTATCTCCATGTCATACTCACAGAGTAATTCCATCCAATGCCGCTGACAAGCATTGATATTGGGCTGCGTGAAGAGGTGGCGAAGACTCAAGTGATCGGTCCTGAGTGTAAATCTCCGGCCAAGAAGAAAATGTATCCACTGCACTAAGGCATGTACTACTGCTGCAAGCTCAAGGTCATGGGTCGGATAATTTAGCTCATAATCTTTGAGTTTGCGAGACTCAAAGGCAACTACTCTACCCTCCTGCATTAGCACACCTCCAAGTCCTGCCAAGGAAGCATCTATGCAAACGTAGAACTCACCCTGAGGATCTGGCACTACAAGAATAGGTTCTCTCTTGAGGCATTCCTTCTGTGTACTGAAGGCCTGCTCACATCTATCTGACCAAACAAACTTCTTCCCTTTCCGTTTAAGAGAAGTGATAGGGTGCACAATCCAAGAAAAGTCCTAAACAAATCTCCTGAAGTACCCCTGCTAGACCCATGAAACTATGCACCTTGGTCACACTAGTGGGTGCTAGCCAATCCATGATGGCTCTAATCTTGGAAGGATCGACTGCGATACCTTCCCCAGAAATGATGTGGCCCAAATACTGCACCTCAGGTTGAAAGAATGCACACTTCTCCAAGTTCCCGTAAAGGCGTTGTTCGCGAAGACACTGAAGAACTTGGCGAAGGTGATCCTCGTGCTCCTCACGTGTGTGTGAGTAAATTAGAATGTCATCAAGGAAGATGAGCATGAAGTGATCAAGGAAGGTCCTGAATACCCCATTCATCAAACTCATAAACACTGTGGGGGCATTCGTTAAACCAAAAGGTACCACCGTGAACTCGTAGTGGCCATATCGCGTACGAAATGCTGTCTTGTGAATATCTGTCTCCGCAATCCTGAGCTGATGGTACCCTGACTTAAGGTCTATCTTAGAGAAAACTGTAGCCCCCTTCATCTGATCAAATAAATCATCAATGCATGGAAGGGGGGTAACGATTCTTGATCGTTACTTTATTCAGCTGATGGTAGTCAATACACAACCGAAGAGATCCATCCTTCTTCTTTACAAAGATCACTAGTGCACCCTAAGGGGATACACTAGGACGGATTAGGCCTTTCTCCAGAAGGCCCTCAAGCTGCAACTTGAGCTCACATAACTCAGGAGTAGTCATCCGATAGGGTGCTCGTGAGATAGGCTCTGCACCCGGAACTAGATCTACATGGAAATCTATCTCCCGTGGGGGAGGTAATCCCGATAGCTCCCCTGGGAACACATCAGCAAATCTGATAAGATGGGATGGTCATCGAGGGAAGGTCCTCTTGACTCATCCTCTGATCTGTCACTGACCGTAATAGAAAACAACTGACATCCCCGTCGCTCACCCAAGCCCGTCCGATGGAGCATCGGCGAGTCGGAGCGGAGAATCCCTGCGTCAAAGGGGGCGGTGGAAACATTGGCAGTGGTGGACATGAGTGACAACAAAGTAATTATAGTGACAATCTCGGTATCGCCGAGAAGTAGGTTTGTGCATCAAACTCTTGACTGAAAATCTTGCCAAACATTACAATTATAGAAAGACTACTCCATCAAAGGATAAAAGGAAAATTAAATTTTGTACTCACCCTATGACTTTCCTGAATAGAAATTGCAAAAGCCTCTACCAGAAAAAACCGTGCTTTAGAGCCTTAAAATCGATATATTCCTTCCCTTCCCATTTTCCCAATGACTGCACATCCAAAAATGAAAAAATGCAAATATGCAGAAACAAATCAAACCCCAAATGATAGCACCGATTAAAAGAAATGAATAATAAACATGTGACAGAAAACGTAGAGTAATAGTCTTCAGAATTTGTGGAAGAAGAACAAACGAGACGAAACACTTGATATAGAAAAATAGATGTACAAAATGTAATGAGACCTGAGCAAAGGTTTCCCCAAAATTAATAGACATGTGAAATCATTTTCTGTTAGAGATGGGAGCAAGAAATCATGAGAAATTCGTGGCATGAGTTGAGATTCAAGATGATACTAACCACGTCTCCAAATTACTCCACTCCTCTGCTACCGAGAATGGGCATATTCCACTTTGATTACAAATCTGTTGCACAACCAGCCAACTAAAAGTTTACTTAGTAGAATAATTTACTCAGATTACAAACTTAAAGAATGAAATTTTTGGAGACATTGTAGTTTTAATGCTCCTCCCCTGCAGAATCAGATGAAATGCAAAGATAGATACATACTTTTTCAATGCTCCTCCCCTGCAGAATCAATGATATGCAGAAGTGGAAACTATTTTTCATATTATTTTTAGGTTATTAATTTGAGACAATTTCAAATGGAATAACTACTTTTCCTTAAAACATTTGAACCATATGGAATAACTGTTTCAATATTATTGTAAATATTTTTAGCCCCATAAGTTAACTCAAATTATTATTTTTATTTTTTATTAAATATTGACACTTGGCAAGTTAACTTAGTCATTCATTAATTTTAATTTCTAAGAAAATACGGGGAATATTTATTTCTAACCATGAAAACCAATGGATATTTGCTTCTTACAATTTTATTTTGTATCATTGGTATCATCTACTCTGTGAAACAAATTCAAAACAATGATGATTTCAACAAGGCCGAATTTCCTTCAGCTTTTGTTTTTGGGACTGTTTCTTCTACTTACTAGGTGCCATTTTGCTCCCCCCAACAGAGGAAAAAAAAACATAAAAGACAATTTGGTGTTTTTTTAATTGAAGGAAAAATAAATGCATATTCATGTTTTCTTGATTGAAGCTATGAAAATTCATATAAATTCTGAAATTTGAAAGTATGCCCAAAAGTTTGAGGGAGCAGTGAATGAAGGAAACAGGAAAGCTAGCATTTGGGATACATTTGCTCATAAACCAGGTTAATTGAATATTTTCATGGATTTTCTATTATGTATAAATTTTTTACAGTGTCCCATTTATTCTCTCATTATTTTTGGTAGGGCGAGTCATGGATTTTAGCAATGGAGATGTAGCAGTTGATCAGTACCATCATTTCAAGGTAAATGCATTCAAACAATGATGGAAGGTGAAATGCCAATTTCAGATAACTGAGACTAAGTATTCACGTTTTGTGGATAGGAAGACATCGATCTTATGATTGATTTGGGAATGGATGCCTACAGATTTTCCATCTCTTTGTCAAGATTGTTCCCAAGTAAGAACACAAAAATCTCTGAGTTATGTTATAATTTATGTTGTAAACTAGCAATATTGACACTTGGCAAGTTAGGCCCATAACTTAACTCAAATTATTATTTATTAAATATTGACACTTGGCAAGTGGTGTGGAAAAGAGCTACAGGACAGGTGTCAAAAATCATTGAGTGAAGTTATACAGGCCTATCCGCCTAACTAGCAATATTGACACTTGGCAAGTTAGGCCCATAACTTAACTCAAATTATTATTTATTAAATATTGACACTTGGCAAGTGGTGTGTGGAAAAGAGCTGCAGGACAAGTGTCAAAAATCATTGAGTGAAGTTAAATAGGCCTATCGGCCTAACAACTGAATTAAATTTCATTATATTAATGAATTCATCAACTTAGATTGGAAGAGTTAAACCTTGCTACCTTACACTAGTCAGAGTAAAAAAATTAAATCTAAATAACCCTCTAAATGCAAAGAGAGAATACATTTCCGCAAGCATTAACATTCAATGTGTAATTGAGAAAATAAAATAAGCACCCCACAAGCATACGATATATAAATCGAGAAGATCGATAAGGAAAACACACATATGTACATGATACATGAACATTAATTTTCATGTCATGTGAACTAAATAAATATTTGAGATACGTACCATTGACAGGTAGCACCAACACCTCACCATAGAGATCCCTCGAGTAGTATTGTCCCAATGCATATATGTACTGCCTATTGTCTAGTGCAAAGTATATCGAACTTGCCTTTTTTTTTTCTTGTATCTTCATGCCTCTTATCTCAAAAGCATCACCAAATCATTCATCTCAAATTACCTAGTAAATTTTTTCCACTTTTTTTTTTCAATTCTAAAGTCCTTATAACAATTATGACTCGCATTTTTATCATTGGAATCATCTTAACAATTCCATTATAGGACGTGGTTAGAAGAATATGTTAGTTAAATCCCAACTAATAACACGTTTTTAATAGAGGGGAAGCTCCATTAAAGGACATATCATTATCAGCTATACTTTTTTTTAGACATACTAAATCTAGTGATTATATTATTCTATCAAAAATATATCACCCTTTGTGGTGGCATTCTTTTTTGGGACATATTCAACCCATTTTGTAATGTAATCAGTTGCTACCAAAATCTATAAACTATGACCATAGTTTGGTTGATCACTAATTTCTCAAACAATATCCATTCCTCGTTTCATAAAACAGAGTTGGTGTAATAACATGAAGAAGAGGAGAGAGCCGTTCTCTTTTAGTATTACTACACAATGATGTTATGAGTCAAATTTCCTAACTACACTAACAAAAATTTTAATCAATGTAGGCCATTAAATCATCTTTAATAATTTTAAATGAGATTTAGTCATATCTCGCTTCATTAATCTATCAGTAACATCAAAATATATTTAAGGAGTCACCAATCCTCTTTGGATTATTTATCTTCAATTAAATCACTTCTTACCCAAAGATAAGTTCTTTTCTTTCTTGATTTTCAAAAAACATTTCTAAATCCATTAGTTGTTCCTCAAACTAAGTTGTGCCAGTCATACTTGTTATATTATTGTAATTATCATCATCAAATATTTTCCAATAATTTACAATTATAAGTGATATATGGTGTCACAAAGATCTCAAAATCAATATTGAAAGAGCGGAAATAAATTTATCCTAATGGAGAGAAGCATGAATAACTAGTTTTTCTATAACAACATTGATTTACCTCTCCGCATGCATGATGTTGAATGAATAAAAAAAATCTAGTGAATCCCAAACATCATTTCAATATTTCTTAAACCTTACATTATTTGTTGAAATATTTTTCCTATATGTTTCACTCTTAATTCAGAATATCCTTTGAAATCAATGTCCTTAATATAAAAATCGTAATCTATACTTAAATTGGTCAGTAACGCCTCATTTAAGACACATTTTTCATGCACTCAATTTCATTCTTGTATGAAAAATTTAAAATAGATCATTGCGGGGAATATATAATATAGCTCCATCCCTATGTCATCATTTTTAACACGCTTCATCTAAAAAAGTTGATAAACCATAAAAAATTATCATTGTTAATCTTTGGATAACAACAAGGATAAGTATATTTGATATCAATACAATAATTCTTTTAATGGTTTTTACATCCACAATAGTGTATAAAAATTCATTCAAATCTCTTTGTGGATCCTCAATCTAATGCAACATCCTCTTCTCCCTAAAAATCTTAAATTTCTCTCTTTTAAGAGGGATGTTGTAAAACACATATCATTTTGAATACTTCCTCCTACTAAATAATCATGTTTAATTGATGGAAACATATTCCAATTAAAAGGGAAGTCAATCACCACAACAATGATAGACAAGAATCTCCCACAATAAGCTACATGTCAGACTACTATCCCCTAGCACATCCTACCATTAGAACTTCTCTATAATCCATAACATAACATCCCATCTATAGTTAAAATCCTTATACAAAAGTCATTCAAGATATCAAATGTAATTCAATAATCAAATTGTATAAGAAATTTTCCAAATCATGCTTCCTCTGGCATACACCCAAAAGCTCCCTAAACACTAATGGTAACACTAAATCGTGGCATGGTGGCAACGTTGTAGGGTATGGCAATGGTGATTCTAAGCTTGGTGGATCTGGGAAAGGTGTTGATAATAATGAAGATGGTGTTTTAGGGAAAGATGATTTCTCTGGTTCCCCTACCATAGGACGTACCCCTATTTCTGTTGCAACATTCTCTATGACCACAATTTCTCCCTCTCTAGTCTAGATTGGTGCGAGTGGCTTTTTTGGCATAGATTCTAAGGATTCTGCAAGTTAGGGGGTGTGTGGATCTAGTGTAAAACAAGTTATTGGAATAGGCAAAAGCTTCTTCGATGTGGCTAAATCCTATGTTCACCTACCTTTGAAGCCAATGGCACATGCTAAGACATCCCTTACAGTGAGCTTTGGTGCTGAAGTATTGAAATCAGTGGAATGCTTCAAGTAAAATGGCATTATCTTCATATTCAAAAAAAAATTCTAGGGTCTTCTTACACTCCATGAATCGATCTCTTCTCATTGGAAGCCACTAACGGAAGGTAAAGTGGACATTTATCCCAAAACTAGAGGTTTCTTCATTGATTTATTTGATAATAACTCTGATAGAGACCTATTTTTTAATAGAGTTTAGGATTATCAATCCCACTTTTTGCTTATGAAGCCATGGTTCCCTCTTTTCAATCATGTTATTGAAACATTCCAATTCAAACTTGTTTGTATTTTTTTGACATATCTGCCTCTCCAATTTTGGGATGAGAAATGCTTAATTTCCATTGGTGATTCTATGGTTAAAACCCTTGGTATTGACACAAAGACAACATTATATGAGTATACTACCTATCCTCACATTTTGGTTGACATGAACACTTTAGTGGATTTTTGTACTTCTATTGATCTTAAGGTCGAGGATAGAATCTAAACTCAAAACATAAACTGTGAAGGTTTCCCCATCGGATGTCAGACCTTATATTCCCTTTGCCACTTAGTAACGAACTGCAAGTATGGGAAGAAACATGTCAGTAACCATATTTCATGGTGGAAGAATGCTTATCCTAGTCATTTCGTCATTGACGCTCACTTGGATAGTGAGTCTGAAGATGGGTCTACAAATGAGGAAGATGTGGTTATTGTGAATGAGGTAATCACCCCTTCCTCTACCTTGATATAGAATTATCCATTCCCCAGCACTGAGATTGGGACTAGGTCTCTTCCTCTTGGTTCCTCAAAGATAAAAAATCAAGTGGATATCAATAATTTTGAAATTTATATACCGGCTCATACAAACGGGAATGTAAATCCAAACATCGGTGATGGTTGGTCTACTATGAACAGAAGGAAGAAAGGGAAAAATTTTAATGAATCCCTTAAGATGCATCTTAGATCACTTGGGAAGGAGTCTTATGGTATTTTTTTTTGTTTACTTTTTGGTTTGTTTGTGTTGTTGTTTTGGTTGTGTGTTGTTGTCCCTCTTTGCTAATGGTAGAGGCAACTCGATGTGTTCCTCATTGATATACTTATTTTTCTATTAGTACTTTTTGTAATGGCGAAGGGACCCCTCAACCCTCTTTTACCCTCAATAAATAAAAACATATCCAATATAATTATGTTACAAGATAACCGCCATCCTAACATGTAATTATTTGAATGTTGTACATTCAAAATAAATGTGGTATAAATGGATATATATATATATATATATATATAATGGACTCTCGATAAGTTATCTTGTAAAAGTAAATTTCAACAACCTCATCTGGTTCTCCACTTACTCAGTTGTATTTTGCAATAATGGTGGATGAAGGGGTAAGACATTGGGTAAAAAGATAAGAAAGAACTATATTTATATCCTCGATGATGCACAACATTTCAAGTGGTGGGACTACAATCTAAAAATGGCTGAAAACAACATCCATTTTCACATATATTATACTTGATAATGGGTGAATTTGGGGAAAATAAAGTGAATTTAACATGAAGGATGTATGAGGAAAGTGCATGTGTAAATGAATTTCTTAAATTAGAGGACAGAGAGGAAGTATTTCTATATGGTTTAGTATACTCGGTTTCCAATCTTTTCCTTTTATTTTGAGCTAGAATCTTATAACAAGGAGAGTTATTATTCACACTAGTGAGAGAATGAGTCTTACCCTTCAAGTGCAGCTACAAAAATTTTCTTTGTTTTGAAGAATTGAAGTATGTGGTAAAATTATTTTCATCTATATAAAAACAATAGTTATCGTAACACTACCACTAATGTATTTATCATTCTTCTCGATTTTATCACCATTGTGACCCTTAATTGTATTTAAATCCTTTCTATTTATCATATTGCAATAAATAATTACTTGAGATTTTACAACATCAGTATGATTCAAGATATCTCCATCATATTGTCTCCCACCAATAAATGTTTTAAGCATTTTGCCTCTCAAATAATCAAGTAATGAGCTAAAACTTCATAAGAGTGCTCCACATTAAATGAATCATCATTGTAATTGTTAGGAATATTTTAATATTGTGAACATTATGATTATTGTGTAAATAATGAGTTGGTGACAACTCGTAGAGATCTCTTAGAGAGATTCTAGGTTTGTTGAGTGAGAATAGGTATTGGGGAGAGATTTGTGGGATGCTGAGTGATTAGTGGGATGAGTGTTGACTCCTAGAATCGAGGAGATCAAACTCTATATATGTAACCTCTACCTATGAATAAGATATCCCGGATGTTTGTAATTCAATTATATTATCATTCTATTCGGTGCTTTTTAATCTGTAAAGCTCTACCAAAATTAATATCTGGTATCAAAGTAGGTCAACCATTAGCCATGTGAGTCATGTGCTAGTTCTTCAATGGTGAAAATGGATTGGATTATTCCTGCGTGAGTATATTCATTGCGACTGAGATAGGATTTTATTTGTTATTACAAATTTATGGTTTGATTCTTTGTGTATCAGAGGATGTCAATATTACTGCGCATTATCATTGACTTCAACGGATCCATTTCTTACATATGCTTGCATCCAAGTCTGTAGATGTAACGTCATTCACCTTATATCATTCTTGGATCTGCTGTGCTCACGTCCCAATGACTGCAGACCTCACGAGTTGTCTCCTTGTCTATCTGGCATGATTATACTCCCAATCGTTTCTAGGTAATCTGCAGTTTAATTCTGATTTGGATTCTGGTTAGAAAAGGTACGTGGAGGTTTCCGAATGGCATCCACGACCTGATCTAAAGAGCTCACCCCAATAGTTAACATATCCTTCTATGGTGTTAACCTAGCCACGAGTTCTTACAAATCTGTTCCTGTGCAATATTTTTTCCCTGCCTATGTGCATGGATCTGTTATTTTGTGATCTCTACACTATATCAAAAGCTAGATCCACACGGGTTACGTCATAGCCATCTGAGGACTGATCCATGCATGCACGCTCATTGGAGCTCACTCACTAGAAGCCTACCAATCACGGCAAGCACCAAAGACCACCTCCTAACACCAGCGTAAGGATTTTTTCATTCTTTATGGGATCAATCTGTTTCTACGTGTCTTCCTTCCATCAAGTTTATGGTTGAGTTCAAATAAAGTTTATAATTTCCTTATGTTTAGGTATTAGTATAGTTTGAGTGATGTAATAGTGAGTCTATTTGATGGTTTATTTTTTTGTCCTTTAGCTATATTAATCATAGTTAATATAGTCTTCAAAAATACCAAGTCAAAATTGGATCTAATTGGTCTAAGTCATTTTATGTGTGTCATAGTAAAAAGTAATATCTAATTACTTTTTAAAATGTTATTGTCGTTTTGTCTAGTGTAGTAAGTCAAAGCGTCAATCTAGTCAGTATCGTCAAGACGTTAAAAGAATTTTAATAGTGTCAAAATTTTAAATTATTTGTAAAAAGGGTGTATTTTCGGTTGAAATTGACACCTATTTGTGTCAAATTGTGGAGAGTCATAATGGATAAATTGGGTTATGTTGAAAAATTTGATGGAAAGGATTTTCACACTTGGCAAGTACGAACTTAGTTGACACTCATTAACAAAGATTCGTGGGAAGTTGCAGATGGAACATTCAAGAAACCAACTGATGTTGATGAAGCAACCCAATGGGAGAGTAGAGAACGTAAAGCAACAGCAATCATTGGACTTGGATTGTCTGATGTATATTTGCATCATATAGACCTTTCAAAAAGTTCAAATTTCATTTGGACAACATTGAACAAGTTGTTTGGATCCCAAACCGGAAGCGCAGCAGTGACCTTGAAGCAGAAGCTGTTTGGACTCAAGATGGATGAAGGAGAAAACATGGTACAACATATAAATAAGTTTTGGTCTATTTTGAATCAATTATCAGGGATAAAACTTAAAGTAGAGGATGATGATGCAAAAGCTGTTTTGTTGAATAGTATGCCATCTCGCTATTCAAACATTTTTTTTACTTTGAGCAAGATCAATCCCAGCCTAGAAGATCTAATTTCTTCACTGATAGATGAAGAAAATAAGAATGTTACACTAGAAGAAACTGCAATGTATGGTAAAAACAAGTCATATGATAAAGGGAGATTTAAATCTTCTTTTAAACAAAGATCAAATTTCATAGATACAAAGAAACATATCACTTGTTACTATTGTAAACAAGATGGACATCTCTCTATAAACTGCAAGAAAAGAGCACGAGATTTACTTGATGGAAAAATAGAAGAAAGTGCCATGGTTGCTAATGAAGAAGAAGACAGTGATAAAGAAGAACCTTTGGGTGATGGTTATGAATCTGAAGACTTCCTTCTTTAGATAACTTTCAGATGGAAGCCGAAGGCAACGGAGGAAGGAGGTTGATCAGCGACCTCTTGTCAGGCACCATCGACGAGGCCGCGGTATTGATTTGGTGGCCAAGTATTTCAGTTGTGTGTTTGATTCAATTATTGTGTGTTTTTATAATAAGAACAGATGTCACATTCCTGTTCAGAATTGTATTTCCTTTTATAACCTCCTGATGTAAATATGTTATAGTAGAAAGAAGAAAACACAAGTACAAAGTCGGCATTATGATACTTGAAGAGGATGAACAGAGGTTCATGAGCAGGGGCTCGTACCTAGGACAAAGGTCCGTTATTGTCGAACAGGGGTTCGTATTGATGAACAGAGGTTCATGAACAAGGGTTCTTACCTTGGACTGAGGTCCATATGTGTACCAAGATCATGAGCAAACAGGGGTGTGCAAGCTGCAGAGAAAGTGTAACTATTCTTTTCTACATTGTTCACATTAGGGGAGTGTATGTGTGGAAATAATAATGTTAACAATAGGGGAGTGAATGTTAGGAATATTTAATTATTGTGAAGATTATTATTATTGTGCAAATAATGAGTTGGTGACAACTTGTAGAGATCTCTTAGAGATATTCTAGGTTTGTTGAGTGAGAATAGGTATTGTGAGAGATAAGTGGAGGATATTGTGAGATGAGGTTGAGATTATGTAGGGATGTGAGATAATGGATGATTGCATGAAAAGAGGAGTACACACTCCTATATAATGTAACCTTTACCTGTGAATAATATATCCGAATGAATTGAAATCATTGTGATCATGGTTATTGTTCTGTCTGTTATAATCTGAGCAAAATAATATCACTGGTATCAGAGCAATTTCTGGTCTTAGGCTGTGATGGGAGGATGAATTCGTGTATTGTTTGTCGAACAAGATAATCATACAAGGCTTATAGATCTATAAATCAATCACAGGACAAGATTTTCAAAAAACTTCTACATAGGATCTTGCTTTGAATGAAGGGGATGTGGTGCTTGGCAGTCTAATAATATTGGATAATAAAGACTACAGGAAAAATAAAAAAATAATGATAACAGACAAAAATATTATCAAATATTTTTACATGATAAATTTTATTTTATATTGTAGTTAATGCATTTTATTAGAGTAAACGACATCTCGATCCTAGGAATCCAAACTTATGAAAATCAAGTAAAAAATTATTCATAATAGTTGTTATTTATATTCTCTGTAAAAATATTACCAAAAATATTTGAAGCCTTGTCTTAATGCTTTCTATTAGGCAATGCTAGTGTTTTTGCAATTTTTAGATAGATGTTTATTTTTCTATTGCAATACATAATTTGTTCATGTAATTCTCTATAGATTGGTTTGCATTGTTTCAAGTCTTCCTTCTAATTTTCACATAGTTTTGATACATAAGCTCTTTGTATTAAAAAAAGGTGTTGATGTGTTTGAAGAATTATGGCTATTATTTTGTGTTTTCTTGATATAATAAGTCGATTTGCATAATTTTTGTTGGATACTAAGTGTTTTTATTTTAAGCTGGTCAATTTTTATTTTACAATATGATTTAATTAACCATATACAATCTAAGGAATATTTTCACTAGGATCACTAACATAATTTAATTCAAAAAATAATGTAGTGTGTAGTACCCCACATAGAAATAAAATTAAATAATAAAGAATTAAAACACAAATAATAATAAAGTAGACCAAATAAAAAAATAGGTGTAGGGATTAAAGAGTTCTTGGTGGTAGAGTGCAGCAGCGCATGTGGAGTGTGGATGGGTGTTGTTAGGTAGAGATGTGGGGTGGTGTATGGCAGGGGTTGGACAGGGCATGTCATGTCCTATACAACCATTCAAACATGTCATTTTCCTTGCATAATAATAAAAATAATTTTATCTTAAGATCTGAACACATTAACCAACTCAAACCTAAGTTAAAATTGCAATTTTAGAAGAAATTGGATAGTTACAACATTTATAGAATGAATGTGCAACTGGTTATAGGGTTGGGTGTTGGGAAACACAAATACAAGAGTAGTTTTAGATTCCACTTCCCTTTTTTCCCAGCATCCGCCCAACCTGTGTCAAAAGGGAGATTTATGGCATATTAGGGATGTTTTGTTAATGCAAATGGAGGCCTCGACATTTTCTTTAGCCAAAACAAGCTTAGCATGGTGTTTTCAACCTCAAAGGAGCCATAGAAAAAGTAGACACAACTTCCATGGATTTTGTCAACATTTTCCCCTACGTATGAAAAAAAAAATAATATCTAGAATAGATCATGGACATCGATTAAGGTGTAACTTAGATCAGGAAGGTTGTCAAATGTTAAGTTTCAAAAGCTAGGCATCTAAGGATGCATGATGTGGATGCTTAAGGTGTAATTATCTTATTTCACGTAGAGCCACTTGTATCAAGTCACTTTGTGCCTCAAAACAGGCCTAATACAATTAAACTAATTTCCACAACCTTCTCAACATTCCATGTAATTTCGTTACATCTGGTAGTAGTGAGAAGGGATTTAATGTTTCAAGAAAAATGGAACATTTGTAATCCCCACTTTTCTTCAATACTAAATGAAACATGATTATCTCTTCCAAATTTTTATAATCGTAAACCTTACTGGGTTATTCTAATTAAATTACTAATAATATGTGCAGGGCATCATGGTTCCATTGTGTTTTGGTTATTATTATTTTAACTATATGTTGTACTATGGACCCTAACGGGAATTTAAGTATAAAATAATTAGCTAGAATGGTTGCATTTTTCGTAATTTAATGTGATAGCATTACTCTTTGATATTGTTTTGTTTTATTTGGCTATCTTTGTGACTAGACACATAGACACTATTATGATTTATTACCAGCAAATTATATTAGACGAATGACATGAACACATTGTGATATGGGAATTGAAGGATAGACATTATTGTAACCGAACTGATTAACTTTTGATACACATTCAGTATGGAATAAAATGATGTGTTGTTAGATAAATATATGTTGATATTTTGAATCATTTTATTATTGATTTTTATTATGATGTTCAAAGTTATATTTGTGATTTATTTGATATTTGAGGATGTGTGAAATTGGGAACGAGGT
Source organism: Taxus chinensis (assembly GCA_019776745.2). Taxonomy (NCBI): domain Eukaryota; kingdom Viridiplantae; phylum Streptophyta; class Pinopsida; order Cupressales; family Taxaceae; genus Taxus; species Taxus chinensis. Next base: position 158,817,251 of record CM034153.1, on the reverse strand, counting down.
AAAGTATTGCTTAAATTTTAGAATTCAGTTGGTTTATGATCTTAGTTGCAAACTAATGTATGAGTATAATTGAAATGTTTAAAATTGGAATAATTGTTAAATTACTTGGTGTTATCCAAAATTCACCCCCTAGGGTGAATTTTGATAACATGCATCAGAAGGAATCCCAACAGGTTGATAAAATGGAAGAAATGAAAAAAATGCGGTTGCAGGACTAGTTTGAGGGATTTCGGGTCTAAAGGGCTTGGGTCGTACTAGTTCAGGTTGAGCTAAGGTTCATCGTATCAAATCTTGGAGGCCAGAAAAAAAATCGTGAAAATTGGCTAAGTCCCAAGTCCAGGCAGTAGGGACATCTAGTCGTGAACCGGCCGAAAGGCCGCCAGGCGGTCTGCGCAGCATTTGGGACATCCGGGCCAAAGGGACGCGCGGGACGTGGAAATCCGAACTGGCTGAAAAGTGGAAAAAATTGACTAACTGTTGAAACAGGAAGTCTGGGACATCTGGGCAATTAGTACGCAGAGGATGCAAGTTGGTCGAAAAGACTTAAGGCATCCCGGAACAGTTGGGCCGAAGGTACGCGAAGTACGCGAACTAGCCGGATCGGCCGAAATGAGAACTTTCACACAGGGACAAGTTGGGACAAGAGTACGTGAACCGGCCAAAACCAGGGCCGAATCAGAAAAATTTGTCCCAGACAGTCCGGAAGCAAATGGGACACGGGGACGCGGAGGACGCGAACCGCCCAGTTCGGCCGAAATGGAGAATTTCCGTACTAAGCAAGGGGACATCTAGGCCGTGGGGACCCGAAGGACGCGAAACGGCCAGTTCGGCCGAAAGGGGAAAATTCAGCAAAAAGTATGGGACAAAGGGACGTGAGGGACGCGAAAAGCCGAAGCGGCCGAAGGCAAAAAAGGAGAAAAAAGTCAACATTTGACCCGTGAAACTTCAAACGGCCATAACTTTTGACTCGAGCTCCGATTTTCATAAAATTGGACTTTCTGGAACGAGCACGACGTCCTCTACGCAAATTGGATTTATTATTTTTAATGAGGGTAGATATATTTAAATAAAAGAAAACATATTCGGCTCCAGTCAGTCAATGCTCATTCCCGTCAAATGACAGAAAAAACGCCTGCCAGACCCAAAATAGCTGCCCGCACTCAGAAGGCCATAACTTTTGCATTTCTCAACGAAATCACACAAAATTGGTACCGTTGGAATCATGGCTCCGATTCGACGCACAAAATCAAGAAATTCAAGATTTGATGAGATATTGATTGAGTTTTTTTTAACAAAACGTGGCCGGGTTCAGAACAGTGTTTTATTTGGTAGCTGGGAGTGCAATTAAGAGGCATGGTCATCATTCTTTCTCTGCTGCAGCACATGGGACAGTATGGGGAGCCTTTTTCAAGTAATGTATAATCATTTCACTCAATTTAAATGCCTCTTACAGGTGGTTGAAGGACAGATTTCGGGATTTCCATTTTCCCCTCTCTCTCTCTTCTCATCTTTTTTCTATAAATTGGAGTGTTGGGCTCATTGTAAAAGAGAGAGTTTTTTTTGGGTAGCAAAGCTCTGCCAAAATTTGCTTTGTGAAGCCAGTGTGTTGCAGGCCCTTGTAGTGGACTCCTTGCATGGTGATCCAGGCCCTTATCTTGTAATAGATTGAACTGTGCATATCATGAAGCAATAAAATACCAGTTTGTGGATGTATCTTCCCCTGCTGTGTTTTCTTGCATTCTTCTTGCCCCTTTAATCTTTCTACAAGAATATTGTGTCTATTATTATGTTCTTGCAGGGATTCATTATCATTGTGTATGCTTGGAATATTGTTGTGAATGCATTTTGCTAGATTATGGAGAACTGTCATCACCTCTTCTAGTGTGCACTTTGCCTCTGTATTTCACACATTTGAGACTACTCTCACACCCTCCTTTTCTCTGGTGTATCACCGCTTTAGTGTAGGCTTTCATTTTATGCATTCTCTCTCCCCCTGGTCCCTTGGAAATTTAGATTAGAACAGTTAGCTTATCCTGCATTAGAGTAGATTGTGGCAGGTAGTTTAGGAGCAAGAACCAGCTTTCTCTGGAGGTCTATCTCAAGTAGCAAGTCCCACAACTTGGAGATAGTACCCATGTTATCCAATCACACCGTGAGTTCAAGTATGTACACTTGTATAAACCATAGAAGGGTGCTGTGATTCGGTGAGTGATTTATAGTGATGTATTCTCCTTTTATTAATTAATTGTTTTTTGTCTAAATTAATAAATTAACTACTTTTTACTAAAATAAATTATGAATGGGTCAAAATAATTTCATTTATTAGATTTGATGGCTCTTGGGTTATTTATTGTAAGTTGAGTGCTTGGGATCTTGAGTATTGTACACTCTACCCCTTCATGGAAATTCAGATTTTTGCCAAATTTCGGTTTGAAGAAGCTTGGAGATTGACTCTTAGAACAATTTCTACGGTGGAAAGGTAGGAGATTTAATCTTGCTTAATGTTCTTCTTTTATTTTTGTCTACATGTGCTTTTTTTTTAATGTTTTGGAATGCTTGTTGGGTGCTCGGGTAGATTGCCTAAGTGTGGTGTAGGAGGGGGCTATGAGGATCTTACATGTAAGGTGGCATAAGAGTTTATTTCATGTGTTTGGAGGGATTTGGGCTGGGTTCCCCACCTTGGAAAAATAAATGCTTGCATTTCTTACTTTGTTTCATGAGGGAGACATAAGAGATTGTAGGGAGGCATAAGAGAATGTTGGAGGCATAAGAGGTTCTTGAGGGAGTAAAGAGTGTGAAGGGTCTTTGAGGTGTATATTGGAGGGTTTTAAGGTGGACACCTATTTCCCATTGGGATGCATAAGTGAACTCCCCGTAGATCTTTCTCCTTTGGCTTTTGCATTTTGAATCCTTGTATATTTTGGTGTTTCTTCTTGTGATTGTAGTTTGAGTTTTTTGTGTTTTGGTATGGTTGTGAAATCCTCATATTGTGATGTGGAAGCTTGTTTTGTTGCCATGAATTGAATTCATTTTTCATTTCAATGTGGTTGGGGCTCAGGGGCCAATGAAGAGGATAGCTTTTTCTCTTCATTGTATTATTGGTTGGGCGGAGAGTGTTGTCTCTTCCCCTTTTTATTGTGATCAAATGAATCTTGGTGGAGTTCTTGTTGGCAATGTGAAATTTGGAGCTTTTGTTCTTGTCCAAAAGAAATATTTCCTTGTGAGGAAACCTTCTTGTTATCCCCACTTAAGGTGGAAGACTTGGAATATTGTATTATTAAGAAGAAATGTTGCATTGTAAGTTACATTACCAAGTTGTAATATGATTGTGAAGGAAGTTCAATGAGAAATTGCATAATTTCCTTTCTTCTCAAATTGTAGTATGCAAAGAAATGAACCAAAATGGAAATCAAGTTTAAAAGTTTAGTTACAAATTTGTATTATGAGAAAGTAAGTTTTTACATTAAAAGAAATGAGCCATGCTCAAGGAAAAGAAATTTTATTATCATTGTTGAAGCTATAGTACTATGAGATGAGAAAGAAGAAATATAAAAGTTGTAAAATGCTAATAGTGCATGCATGGAAAACCTTGAATGTGGAACAAAGTTGTTAGTGGCTACTTTAACATTTGGTTGTAATGGAAATGGAAAGATGCTACAAATGTTAAGTAAATTATTTTGTTGAACTAATGCATTTGGTAGTAAGGAAAAACAACAACATTAGGAGTAGACTTAGCTCCTTTTCTAATTTTAGAGTTGAAAGAAAATTTTATTGCACCAATGGAAATGAACTTGTAGTTGTTGTTGTTACCATTAAAATAGAAAATGCTTTAAAAGAAAAAGAAGAGTAATTTTACTGAATGAATATATGAGTTAAATCTTACAACTGGAAACTTTAGGTGCATAAATTCAAGTTCATAATGAATTTTAAAACATTTTAGTGACTTAATTTATTTGTGAAATCTCAGAAATGAAGGTTTTGTTTCTAAGAAACAGAACCGCCGCCTTGTGCAGAGTGGCGGCCTCGTAACTGTTGCTTAGGCAAGGCAACAGTCTCAAAACCGCCACTCCGACAAGGCGGCAGTTCTTGAATCGTCACTCAGGTGGGGCGGCTATCCCAGGATCGCCAGCCTACTCTAGGCGGCGGTTCTATTACTTATGGAGGAAAAACACAGATCTGCGCCTAAGTAAATTATAACTTTGTCAAATTAAATTTTAAGCATGTAAAAAGTAAGAGGAAATCTCCAGCAAGAAAATGATGTTTAAAATTCATTGTTCAAGCAAGTAAAACTTCAAATGGAAATTTCAAAAGTACTAAATCTTATATATATTTTAATGGAGGAAGGGTTTTCCCCAAATAGAGAATCCAAAATACAAATAAAATGGGTAATAAATATAGATTTGGAGAGGAAACCCCTTAAATCATTGAATGAAAGAAAACTACAATGATAAATCTACAACCTAGACTAATCTAGGTTTGATTTATTTGTAGACTCCTCCATAGTTTCTTCCTTCCTTTCTTCCATGGCTTCCATCTCTCCAACCTGCAAATTAAACAAAGGAAAAGTCAAATGAGGAGACTAGGGTAAAGAAAAGGATTTAATAGAAATTCATAAGGATTTTAGGGTTAGTTTGGAACCCTAGGATCTAGTGGCGACAATTGAATTGATCCAAGGGTTGAGGATCAACCCTACATTTTTTTGGTAGGAATGATCTATTATAGATGTTTAAATGAAATTAAAGGTATGTGTAGATGGGTGAATGGGGCCTTTTAATTACCTCGGTGTGCAAGTCAGTTATTTAGTTCCTGGTATGTTTTTAGGAAATTAATGAAATGGATATTTAAGTTATTAAGATTATGGAATTAAAATAACTAAGCATAAGGTTGATTCTTTTGAGTTTGAGTTTGATTAAAGAGGGTAAGGCATTTAACCATGTAAATTAAACTTATGGCACCTCCTTAGTTGAATTTTAATTATTTGACCTTATAGATAAGTTAAGAAATTCCAATCATTTAACCTAGACCTAGTCCATCATTTGTAAAGTAAAGATTATTGGTGAAAATAAATTTAATGCACACTAAGGGTTGATACACTTGTAACCTTTTAACTTTAAAAACAATAATAAAAATTTCTGCAACCTTCAGGTTAAGTGTTTAGGGTTTTTAACGTGTTCCTAGAATGTCATTTTTTTGTGGGCATTACACTTGGTATCAGAGCCATGGGTTCAAGGCTTGGACCCTGGGCTGACATTGAAACCCATAAACTAGTTAGCAAGATTTGAACCGCCATGATTAAAATAATAATAAAACAATAAAGTTGTTCAAATTGTTGAACTCACATCGTGGCGTTTTATCGAACTTGGATAACTAAAAATGTTAAATTAAATAGATATTCTTGCAAACTTTTGGTGTAACAAGAACTTGTTTTTCCTTTGAAAATATGTTGTTTGATGAGTACTAACTTTTTATTTAATCGTATGATGCAATAAACCCTTTGAGAATCTTCCTTGTTGGAATGATAAATTGTATGGTGTGATTCTTGTGGTTTGGCATTAGTGGTTGTGATCTGGGGTGAGACAGAGTAATTTAGAAGATGTTTAATCACCTAAAGCTCCCCGTTTTCCTTTAGTGGTTAGATGAACTAGTTTTGTTGCCACTTTGGCGACTTGATCCCCATATGAGTAAGTGAATATTACGTCTTGGTGTTGCTTTTGATTCAGTTGTGTGTATGCATTATTAGAACGGAGCTCGAGGTATAGTACCCCTATTAACGGCCATAAAGAGCTGAGAAGTGATTGTGATGTTGACTTTCTATATTTTATATATTCTTAAATTGGTGTTATTTTATCAAGGACCAACATCTTTTTTTAATGATTAGATTGAGAAGCTCTGAGGCTATTTTATTTATTTATATTTTTTTCTGATAATTTTAAGACATTGAAATGGGGCTACTTAGCCACTTTCATTGATTGCCAATATTCCTTGTATTTTACTTTGATCGGTGACTCGTAGCTTGTTATCTGTTGGCTACTTAGCTAAATGTTACGTGATTCTTTCTTACATGTTGTGGAGATGATTCTACGATGTTTATATTGTGACATTTTGTCATATAGGGGTACACCCTAGGTGCCTTGAATGTATTCTTAAGTTCTTTAAGTTATGCCTTGGTTTTGGAACGATGGAAACCTGAGTGTGGCTAGGATCTTGGAGTAACTCTTTCATTACTTATTCTTTCTAGAGAGAAAGTTTGTTATGTAGTGCGGTCTAGTTAGTAGTTTGATAGTTGTGGTGGTGATTCTCTCACAACCTGGTAAGATCTTTTATCCTCATCAGAGTAGATGTGTTTGGTTATGGGATTATGGATTGTGTTAGGATCGGATTGACTCTTGGTTGACTGTATATTTTAGTGGATAAGTTTTTTTTTTGTAGTGATGTTCCATGATGGCATGATAATTTTATCATAGTTCATGTGTTTCTTTAAAGAGAGTATTGGCTTGTGGATTGTATGTATCTTGGTAATTATGGCTAGAATTAAGCCTATTCGGACAATGTGTTTAATTAAGTGTTCTTAGATTGCTCTCGTTGACCTAAAAATAAGGCTACCCTTCTTTTAACCTTTTAGATTATTATGAATAAAAATTTATGACCTATTAATATTTGGATTACATGGAGACACTTATGGATGTTGTTAGGTCTTTTTAACCTTTCTCTTAGAGATGATAGTTTGGTAGATCTTAATATTTTAATCTTGACCATGCTTATCTTGTGCTTCTTCTTTTAAAACTATAACTCTTGGTCGTAGAGTCCATGTTTGGATAGATTAATTGATTGTCCTCTTGCATATGATGCTTTCTAATGGGAATGTGGTGTCCTTAGAATAAAATTTGCATTGTCATCTTGTTTCTTGGTTGGTGGTATCTTGTGGAAATATGGGTGTTGATTTGAAAACTTTCCTTGTCTTATTATGCGACTAAAATGTTTGAGCCTAAACAACAAACATTGCTAAACCTCATAAATTCGTAAAATTAAATATTCCTCTTTAATAGGTCTTCCTTGTAACTTCTTTTGAGACTTGTAGAGACCGACTAGGAATGTTTAATGATGCTTACAATTATTTGGTAAAACCTTGAAATTTTGATGTGGTACATGTTTAATGATATATTCCTAGTTCTTACAAAATTAATGATGTATTTGTTATGTTGAATGTCTCTTGTTCCTATAGAATTAAAAATGTGATGTGTTGATTCATGTCTCTCTCCCATAAAATTAATAATGTGATATGTTTAACTCTTCCTTCCCATTAAAATTTAATTGATAAGATGACTCACCCAAACACTATAAAACTATAATTGAGGAGTTTTGACCTTGGAACTTACCAAATAAACTGGAACATAGAAAAAGGAAAACGGTCCTTGCTATAAGCCCTGGTAGATTAATAGAAGAAATAAAAGCTATGTAGAAGAAATGAAATGAAAATTTATCCATCTACCTTCCTTAGAAGTAAAATAAATAATTCTTCCACCTATACAAATGGCAAGGTGTCGTGACAACTTTAACGATGCTTCTTAATGATGCAAATAGGTGATGTCATAATAGAAGGAAGACTTTTAATTAAGAAATCTTGTAAGAAAAGTGTTAGAAAGAGAATTAGAACTTTGATTTAGTAATTGGTTTATGAAATCAGTAATATTTATGTGTATTAAGTGCAATGTATAGTTGAACCTTTAGTCCTGCCGCCTACCCGAAATTGTAAAACACCTTGTTGATAGTGATGTGTTCTAATTGCATAGTAATCCCTTGTTTATAGATGTATGTGGTTTTCCCTTGTAGGAGTTTGGTTCGTCGTACCCTTGTTGTCTCGTAACTTGACGAGTGTGAGTTATGGCCTTTAGGATTGGGTTTTATCTCTTGTTCAGGGGAAAAACAACCTCCTTGTGTATTGATTTAGTCCTTGATGATGTAGGTCATTATAATTTTAAGGCAACATATGTTAAGGATATGAGATAACTTTGGGAAATCCTCTTTTCTTCTTTTTTATTGAGTCACCTTGTGGTTGTTTCCATTTTTTTTGCCATCGGGAAGGAAAGTGCCAGTTGTTTCTGTAAGGTTTTTGCTCTCTTTTGGTATGATACACTTCTGGAATGTAGTTAGACCCCCCTCTTGTTACTTGTTCTTCTCTCTAGCTTCCTTGAGTGATATTTGGTGTTACAAATTATGCATGTGCTCTTTTATGGCTATTTCGAAATTGAGCAGGGTTTAAGATAAATAGACCCCTTTGTATTATGTAGAGTGAGTGGTGCCTATTGTATTGATATGTTATTTCTAGTGTAAATTCCTTCTAAATGTTTGACATTTCTAAATTAGGTTAGTGTTGTGTGTTTGTTATTGAATGTAAAATCAAGTTATATAAAACCTTATGGTCATGTTTTTCCTTAGTATTTCCATGAAAATTTAATTGTACCCTCTTGGGTTATAGAAGTTCTTCCCATGAATAGTTTTCTTGATCGTAAATGTGTTGGATAACTTAAGTGTCCTTCCTTATTGTTAAACCTCATCTTGTGTGATGTCAAAATTGTGAGACCTTTGAGTAGACATGTTTTCACGTATAAATTGATGGTCGTGGTTGATATTTACTAGTCTTATCTAAATAATGAACCTTTGAAAGCATAATTAACCTTACTGGAAGCCTTAAATTGTGATGTTGTAGTATGTGGGATCCATGGGAGACCTATATGTTCATTTCGAGTTCACAAAATTCTTCCAGTTATTCCTCTTCTTTGTGGTTATTTTTGAGACTCCCTTGACCATTTCATGTTTGGAGGCTATGTGTTGGAGCTTGGTTGATCACGTAAAGTTACTCTATAGAATTATATGTTTGCAACCTTACTAAAAGAAAGTTTAGGACTCATCCCTTTCAATATCCCTTCTTCTTGTTAAATTGCATTGGACCAAACTCAGGTTCTATAGACCCACACTTGTTGAAGAAAAGGAATTCCACAAAGGATGTGATCCTATTTCTTTTGCATTGTTCCCTAGCTCTTTCTCCATGAATTCCAGGAGAAAGTCAAATCTAAGAGGAGGGGGATGTAATGCCCACTTCTCTTCAACACTAAATGAACCACGATTATTTTTTCTGAATTTTTATAATCGTAAACCTTGTTGCTTTATTCTAATTAGCATACTAATAGGATGTATGGGGCATAATGACTCCATTGTGTTTTGGTTATTATTATTTTAACTATATGTCATATTGTGGACCTTGATGGGAATTTAAGGATAAAACAATTAGCTATAATGGCTACATTGTCGTAATTTGATTGTGATAACATTACTCTTCGATATTATTTTGTTGTATTTGGTTTATCTTTGTGAATATACACTATTGTGAATTATTACCAGTAGATATTAATAGACGAAAGACATTAACACATTTTGATATGGGAATTGAAGGATAGACATTATTGTAATCGAACTGATTAACTTTTGATAAACATTTAGTACGGAAGAAAATGATGTGTTATTAGATAAATATATGTCGATATTTTTAATCATTTTGGATTGATGTTTATTATGAGGTTCAAATTTATTTTTTGGGGATATCTTTGATATTGGAGGATTGGAAAAATTGGGAACGAGTGAAAGTATTTCTTAAATCTGATGATTCAGTTGGTTTTTGATCTTAGTTGCAAACTAATGTATGAGTAGATTAGAATGTTGAAAATTGCAATAATTATTAAATTACTTGGTCTTAGCAATAGTAGTTATGATCTTCTATATTGAAATTGATAGTTAGATGTAAGTGTTTTATTACTTCGACATCGTTAATATGGCCATGAGGCCAGAGGGGTATTTTGTGTTTTGTAGGAAAACATATGACAACAAAGAACGGGGGGATTGGAGACTAACCACATTTGAATGTTTGATGAATTCAACAAGGGTCACCATGGCAACATGTATATTTTTGTGTGTATGTTTGAATTGTTGTTAGGGGGTCCCCATGGGGGGGATAACCTCCAATTGTGACCAAGGGGTTTTGTGTTATTTCTTTTATTTATTTTCCTTTATTTAATTTTGGTATGTGGTTTTATAGTGATGTATCCTCCTTTTCTTAATTATTTAATTTGTGTCTATATTAGCAAATTAATATTTTTACTAAACTAATTATGGAAGAGACAAGAATTTAATTTATTATATTTGATGGCTCTTGGGTTGTGTGTTGTAAGTTGAGTGCTTGGGATCTTGAGTGTTGTACACTCTACCCCTTCCTGAAAATTCGGATTTGGCCTTAAGGGCCAATTTTAGAGGCTTGTAGGACAAGTCAAACTTGTCCCACACCTATTTAATTACTATACCAACCCGACCTATGGGTTCAGGGGGTCAAAAATAGACCCCATTATGTGTTTTGGGAAGACAAAAAGGTATATGTTATTGTATTTTCTTACATGCAATTAAAGTTTGTTCTTAGGGGGTGTGGGCTTGGATTATGTGTGTAATTAATTTGTATTTTCACTCACCCACCAATTTATTGTGCATTGCGGTTGAGGTTTTACTTGTGAGGTGGAGTTGAGATTGAGTGATGTGGCATCCTACATGGAGCCACCTCACCCGCGTCTCTCCCTTTTGTATTTATTCAAGTTATTTTTCTTGGTTGGGAGTTACTTCATTTCTTTTGTGCTCTTGCATTTTTGGAGTTGGAGGATTTTGGAGTGCTTGTGGTATTGTTGGAGATTTTTGGTGATTGTTTGAGCTTGAAGAAGCTTGGTGTGTGACTCTTGGACCAAGTTCTACCATGGAAAGGTAGGAGTAATACTCTTGTTATATGTTTTTTTTATATTGTGTATATGTGTATGTTTTTGAGTATTTTGGTATGGTTGTTGGGTGTTTGGGTAGATTTCCTATGTGTGGTGTAGGAGGGGACTATGGGGTTCTTACATGTAGGGAGGCATTAGAGTTTATCTCATGTTTTGGAGGGAGTTGGGTTGGGTGCCCCACCTTGGACAAGGAATGCTTACATTTCTTACTAGTTTCTTCTATGAGTGAGGCATAAGATTATGTGGGAGGTGTAACGCCACCAAAGGACGACGCTCACGACGGCAATGATGACGACGCGCCATAAACAATCAACCCGAAATGCGACTAATTTTTTTTTTAAAAATTATTTAACTATGCTTATGCGATTCAAGTGTTTAAAACCAAAAGACAATATTTTAACTTAATCATATTTGCAGTTCGCAAATAAACGAAACTATAATTCTAGTTACTTTCACACGACTCGAGGAGTTTAGTTTATGTGTGTACCGCCAATCAAAGTTATGTAGAGGTCAATTCACTCCTAGCGAGATGTTCGAATAAACTCGGTGAGCTTTATTGGAGACCAAGCTACTCTTTAAAAATGGAGCATTGCTCCTCTAAGTGAGATTGGATCGAACGAGTTGAGTTACCCAACTCAGAAAGCTAAGCCAATTCAATTCATCCATCAATGTTTATATACTGAATTTATTTATTCAAGCCACACAAATATCAACGTACTCATAAAAATTTATTTAATACGGCGAGTCATTTTCCTTAATTGGTCGAGCTACACAAACTTGCTACAAGGAGCAACCCAACTTCCAAGCCAAACCACATAATAACTAAACTCGTCCATTCCTATGCATTTCACCAGGTCTATGCCACACCTTGGCCTTTAACAAATGGAGTGAGATGTGGTCAAAGCCCACTACATGGGAAGCATTCAAAATATAGGCTGGAAAGTCATGGTAGGGGGGGGGGGGTGCTCAACAACCATCCGTCTCAATTTAAGACTCCCTGCCTGGCGTGCAAAACCACAACCTGGCCACCACTATCAATTTAATCATTTAGATTTTGCAAATCTCACTCTGCACAGTCACCCAAACGTATCTCTAGTGTCTTGGCTACGCGGGTAGGAGTGTGGAGGGGGTGGATAATAGATGAAGCTACACAGCTGGTAGCAAGAGTAAATGCTGGTCCATTCGCCCAGGCCGCGTAGGAGACAGAACGGTGGTCAAAAATGAAGCTACAGGTGTATTCAATAGGCGTTTTACATTTTTCATCCGCCCCCCTGGCCACGTGAACTTCCATGGAGATTGTAAATGGAACTACAGGTGAGAGGTGTGGTGTCCAGGCCGCGCCAACAACACACTGTCCCTTCCATTCTCTTTTTTTTTTTTTCATTAATTCTGAGCGCTTTAAACATGCAGATTGTCCATTTATGTTGTTATCTGTTCAGTAATGACTGCATCCTCAAATTTGGGGTTCCTCCTTCATGGTATTTTTCATCAAAATCGATGAGAGAAACACTCTCACTGTCACATAGTCGATTTGAAGAAAAAAAAACTCAGTACATGTTCTGGATCTGAAAAAAATATCCTGCTACCTTCACAAAAAGACATTTTCTCCAACATTGCATAGATATCCTGTATCATGCAGAGATAGAGAAGCACAAGAGCTTTGCTACAATGACAGATCCTTTGATCAAGGAGTGCGCATTAGACCAAACAAGACTCAGTTCTATTTTTTTTTTTTGTCCTATATATAACTAGAAACCTAAAATGATTTATTCGTGGAAGAAAAACGCATAGAGGTGGATCTGTTACATATCATAATATTCATGTAGTAGTTGGCTTTACAAGTTAATGAGCATTTCTGCGTGTGTTTTTAGTACAGACTGCCTCGCATTTTAGAACAGCCTTGTGACATGGAAGCTTTACAGAGACATATTCTCGTTTTAATTCTTTTCTATGATATTAATGTATGGTTTTATATACAATTTAGCATAGTTTGTTTGACAAATACATGTTTGTTCATAGACCTTGGGGAGCGCCGTAAGACTGATGCATACACAGGTTCCTTAGCTTATATGTTAATTAATATTATGTCTTGACTGGAGTTCATAGTAATATTCCTTGTTAATATAACAGGAATACTATAGTATATTGTTATATATGGAATTTAATAATAGTAAATCCAATAGTTTTAATGAACACTTAAATATGAATAGCATTTAGAATTTTAGTTTCATTTTTATTACCGAAGTGTGGGTAAAGAACTAAATCAGCTTGGAACCTTTACATTAAAATATCTCTTCTACATATTTTAATAATCCTTGTACGGGAATTCAAGAGGTTTGATTGATTTCATTTCCTTTTACGATTTGCATCCATCCACAATACAAGAAGAGAATATGCACTAATATTCTCACTTTTCAATACATCTCTTTTAAGCAACAAAATGAAATCTAATATGTATATTTTTTTGTAAATTTCCTAACATTCCACGAAAGAGTCCAACAATATTTCCATTAAGTTTTAAAGCAAGAACTACTAACATGTCAACAAGATCAACATACTCCTATGAGGTTCCACACCAAGTTAAAGTAGAATAAATAGATTGTCTTTCTTTCAACTTTTAATTCCATCCACATTACAACCTTACTAATGAAGTTCAAAACAACTTTCCTTAAACATCTTGTTACAACATTTTCTACTTAATGAGGGAACAAATTTACAATGATGGAAGCTAAAATACAAAGCAATATTACATTTTTCCTCCACTCAAGGTGGGTAAAAATACAAGGTGGTTTCACATTGTCATCAACAAGGCTCCAATGCTTCAAACATCAACAAGGTAGCTCCTCCAATAGTTTGCTTAATTCACAACAAAATAAGGGGAGAGACAACGCTCTCCTCCCAACCAAGATACCCAATGGAGAAGGGAAGCCATCCTCTCCATTAGCCCTCGAGCCCCAACCACATCACAATGGGAGAAAATCAAACTCATGGCAACTACTAGCTCCCACATAACTAAACATAACATTTCACATGCATTCCATAATCCTTCAAACAAAAGAATCAACAACTCAACAAGAGGGAAACCATCAAAACAACAAAGTCACAAGGCTTATCAAGAAAGCCATAAGAGTAAGACCTATGGGGAGGCCACTTATGCCTCCCAATGGGAATGGGTGCCACCTAAAAGCCTCCAATGCAAAACACAATACCCCAAACAACTCTTATGCCTCCCTCAAGTATCCCTTATCCCTCCATCCACTCTTATGCCTCCCTCAAGTACCCCTTATCCCTCCATCCACTCTTATGCCTCCCTCAACTCTTATGGCTCCCTCAAAGTAAAAACAAGAAGAAAATGCAAGCATTTCTCTTACAAGGTTGGCACCCAACCCAAACTCCCTCCTCAAGAAAATGATCTCTTATGCCCCCCTCAAATAAAATCCCCATAGTCTCCTCCCACTCCCAACTTAGGCATTCTACCCATTCCCAACAAGCATTTCAAACAACAACATTCAACACAACATAAATATACATTCACATAGCAAAAAGGAAACATAATGCATACAAAGGTGAAGCTCCTACCTTTCCATGGTAGAGCATGCTCCAAGTATGAAGTCTGAATCCCTCCAAAGACCAAAAAATCATCCACAAGCTCCAACAAAACTCCCACAAGTATCAACAAGCTCCAAAAATCCACAAACATCTTCAAAATCCCCTCCTCTCCAAAATACAAAAGACTAAAAAATGAAACTTCTAACCCACAAAACAAACAAGAGGATCAAATAAATAGAGAAAAGAGAGGGAGGGATGATGTGGCTCCAAGTAGGATGCCACCTCCTTTTCCCTCCACTCCACATCATTTGGTCAACATCAAATTCCAATGCACCATTAATAAGTGGTTGAAATAAGGGCAAGCAACTTACACACTCCAACTAAGCCCACTCCCCCAAAGGAAAAAATTAAATTTGAAAGAAAGTGCAATTAATATTTTACCCTTTTATCCCCCCAAAACACCTAAAAGACCCTAAATTTGGCCTTCCAACCCATAGGTAGGGTTAGCATGGGGTTTTAAGAGGTGTGGGACAAGTTTGACTTGTCCCACACGCTTTGAAATTTGGCCTCCAAGGCCAAATTCGAGTTTCCCATGTGGGGTAGAGTGTGCTACACTCAAAAATCAAACACACATCAATCCACACAAAATCCAAAGTAAATCAAGCCTAATAAATGAACTCTCTTTGGTCATATCCCTTAATTATTTTAGGACAAATTCAAATTAGTTTAATTAAGACACTACAACCCATGACTAATAAAGGGGTAAACACCAATCCCAAGAATATGAATAATAACACAAGTAAAATTTCACTTACTAAGAGCAACACATACTAACATAATAAAAAGGGAAAATTAAAACAAAAAAACACACGACCCCTAGGTCACAATTTTCCCCTAATCAAACAATTCTAACACACACACAATTACTTGTTGCCATGGTGACCTTAGCTGGATTCTTCTCAAATTTCGATGTGGCTGGTCTCCACTCCCCAATATTGTTGTGAATATATAATATACCTGCAGAACAAAAAATACCTCCTTCGGCCTGTTGGCCACATTAAAACATTCATGCCAAATATACAATATAATCTAAAATAAACGACACATGATTTACTATCATTTATGCAAGTACGATATCACTTACACTTTCTATCACATTTCTATTCCACATTTCATTTATGTCAAAACGATCATCACATTAGTCAACTTATCAAGTTCTACTCAATATGATTAAATATATCACATGTCATAATTAAGATAAATAACCCTGTCAAAAGTATACAAATATCGTCATCAAATGTCCAAGAGTAAACCATATGCATCATATAAAGATCAAATCAATAACAGTCCAATGTCTATGATATCTACTAGCATGCTAAATCAAGAAGCCATAATAAATCCATAGTGAAGTAATCATTCTCGAAAACAACAAAACAAAAATGAGGTCGAAGGGAAGTGGGCACTACAAATTGTAGTTCCCACTTCCCTTCAACATTTTTTTTTACTAATCATGATACTACTGACTATATTATGAACATTGTTATAATTTTGGCTTAGTGTGATGTTAGATATTAGGTCATAAACTATGCTTGACTTTGATTCATATATGATGTATGATGATTATTAGAGACACTTTATATATTGATGATGATATACTTTTTTGACATGGTTATATTATGGATGTTGTTCGGACATGCAATATTAAGATATTGTGAGTAGACTTAGAACTGGAAATTAATTGATGATGATATAGTTGTTGAGTAAAATTGCAAATGAACTTGTTGGTTCCTTAGATGTTGTTGTGATTCATATATCTAGATGATTTTAGAGTTTTATTTATATTATTTTGGATGTTCTGATATGGCCATGAGGCCGAAGGAGGTATTCATATTTTTTAGGTTTAAAATATCACAACGAACATTGTGGGATTGGAGACAAACTACATTGGAATTCTACATGAATTCAACAAGGTCACCATGACAACTTGTATTGTTTGTGTGTGTTTGATTGTGTTAAAGATTCCCATGGGGGGATAACCTTTAAACGTGACCAAGGGTTATGTGTATTTATTTATTTGGTTCCTTTTTATTGATGTTTGTATGTGTTTATTAAATTATGTGTTTATACCTTTTTATTTAAATAAATTATGGTGTTATATTGTGAGTAATCATGTTATTAAGTTAATTAATTAACAGATATCATGAGAATGTAATCAATAGTGTTGTTGGTCCTGGTTTAAGTGTTGTAAGAGATATGTAAGTGATGTGTAAGTTAACTTTTGAGTGTGAAACACTCCACCTTCTTGAAAATTCGAATTTGTCCTTGGAGGCTGATTTTGGAGGCTTGTGGGACAAGTGAAACTTGTTCCATATATGTTAAATTTATTTACGAACCATACCTATGCTTGGAGATTTGAAATTAGACATTTACAATGAATTTTGAGAAGACAAAGTGTAAGTTTTAATTTCACTTTTCTTACATGGTTTAATTTCAGTCCGCTGGGATATGGGCTTGATTTGAGTATGTAAGTAAATTGTCATATTATTCACCCACGTATTTATTATGCATTGGAGAATGAAGTTGACTTTTGGGTTGGGGTTGAGGATGTGACACTACAACAAACTAGACCTTTTACCACAAGTTTTCAACAATATTTTTGTGGTTATATGGTATTCCAAAAATTTATAATGTTGTAGATTGTAATATAGATAGTCTACAATTTTTTTAAATATGTAGCTTACCTATACTTTTGTTAATGTATATCGTCCACATTTTTTATATTTGTAACATTCCCACATTTTAATTTTTTTGTTAGTGTTCCACAATTTTACAAAAATGTAGTTTTACTATTATTTTTTCTTTGAAAATATTCCACAATTTAGATCTCTTGTCAATATTTTTTTCTACAATCATCATTACCACATTAAACATGTAGGTGGAAGCTACAACTTCATTTCCACAATAATGAATTGTGTAATTATCTTTTGAAAAAACATAGAAATGTTACTTATTAGTATACACACCAAAATGTATTTTTATATATATTAAATTTTAACAATTTTATAGAAACATAATTTATTTTTCATAAATAATATCTAACAATTTAAATAAATTTATATAGATTTTAATGTATTTTTGTATAAAAAATAATTTAACTACAAAACAAAAAAATAATTATAATACCAGAAACTTATCAAATACTCACTTAAAAAAGATTATAGGTGAATAAAACAATTTTTCTCTTTATTATAAAAAGTTGTACATTTCAGAATTCTTTTACACATTCCCAAGGAACTGATTTTGACTCTCCTTTATACCTAAAGCTAAAAGACAATGCTTGTGTATCATAATAATTTAAGATTTCCAAATTATCCTTTGAATCGCTGGTGGAAAATATTTTTGAAGATTTACATCTTATACAAACTCAGAGAGAAAAATAGGGCCAATGGCTAGAATAGCCCATCCTTTTGAAAGCCTCACTATAGCCGCGGGGCTCTCTCTTCAAACCAATTGATATATGGGTAATTAAAACCATTTTTCATGTAATATTTATACTTATTTTGAAATATA
The DNA here is from genome assembly GCA_019776745.2 of Taxus chinensis. NCBI lineage: Eukaryota > Viridiplantae > Streptophyta > Pinopsida > Cupressales > Taxaceae > Taxus > Taxus chinensis. The sequence goes on along the minus strand of CM034153.1, from coordinate 158,799,321 downwards.
GATACCGACGTGACTCGCGGGAAATTACGTAGGTTCTCTTCTCTCAATGGAAAACTATTCTCTTATAGATAATGATATTTTGTAAAATTCCAGCTCCCTTCGCCGCAAACAAAATTTAGTAAATTAGTAAACAAGGAAACATTAATAAAATCAATTGATAAAATCATTCATAAAATAAATATTAATTAAAAACATGCATATTTCAAATACTAGAGTGCCATACACTAATTGTATGCACCCTCTAATTCAAATTTCCTTACATGAATCCAAAGCTCAAAGAATCTAACTCGTGACATTTTGTTGAACACTGCATGTGAAATCCAAAAAGAAGAGATATGGTTGAGAGGCTAAGGCTGAAACTTTGAGATATTTAGAGAATTTATGTATGCATTCACATTGAATGACCAACATTCTCGATTTTAATCATTATAATAATCAATCAAAAAATGAAGAAATAAATAATGGTGATTTAGATAGGGTAGTTGAGAAAATAGTTAACCATGTGAAACTGTACTTGATTCTCTAGAGGATCGATGGGTTTGATCTCTCATAATCTATGTTCATCTGTAACATCTGGTAAGAGCACTAGCACCGAAGGATACATATTATTGGCATTCCTCAATCCCTTGGCGAGACCCAGAATGTCATTAACGTATTCACACATTTGGTGAAAAAGTAATATAGGATCTCTTTGATTAACCCCTATTAATAAGTGAGTTATGTGTAACCATGTTTAAACTGAAGCTTTCTGCAGAAAATTGAGCATCCATAAGTAATACAAGAAATCAAGAACAAAATAATATTAGAAAATACTTCTTTCATCATTCTCTTGCTGATACATTTGTATCATGTGATCACTCGATTTGACTCCATTTCTTGTTTCGGATCAATACATCCGCTGCATGCACATGCTTGAAATATTTATTCTTCATACCTTGGTCTCATACTTTCATCTCCTTTCCTTCAATTGAATGGCGCATCCTTACTCTCTCATTTTTCTTCTCCTCATGATCCGGGAATGGATTGTAACTATTACTTTCTAATCATAACTTCCATCTCAAGATATTTTAAAAAAACTAAACTATTTAATGAGTTTGATCATTATCGTCATGTTGTTGGTTAAATATTTGTAACCATCTCCATTAATATCAAGTTCACCATGTGGATGTGTGTTTGTAGGGCAGGTAGGACATGCACCATATGTTTTTCATTTTAGCTTCCTTTTGGTGACTTGTATGACCAACACACTATTTATTTGGAAATTTTAAAACTCTTTTCTTACACGTAAGGGTTTATAAACCAGTTGAATTTGGTAAAGACATGATAATATCCCATAAAAGTAGCTCAAATCTTACTGGTGTAACATGTGGCATGTTCAAGGAATAATTCTACTATTTTATCTTGATCGGTAAAATCTAATTTATATTTTTATTTTTATTTGGGTAGAATAAAATAAAATGTTTAAATTTCAACTTATAATTGTGATTCTGGGTTAAAAATAGAGGATGGGAGAAGGGAATTTACAGAAATGAATCAAATTTAGTCAAAGATTGATCACTTCAACTTTGTCTCGTATATTTGTCAAATTTATATAGATGATTCTTAATTATATATTACTGGAAAATATTAGTTGGTATTTTTAATTAAATATTTATTATTTATAAAATAAATACACAATACAAAATAATATTAAAAAGATAAAATAATTATTTTATTTTGTTAATTATTATTTTCTATTTTATTTGTTTTTAACTACTATTTTTGATAAAGTGTTTTAAATTAGGATAATTTAATGTATGTTATAAATAAAAAGCACAATTTAAAATATTCTAATTTAAATAATTATTTATTATATTTTGTTAGGTAATATATTTTTTTAGACAATTATAATACAATATTACTCATAGTGAAATATTTGCTAGTACCCTTTGAAAACATTGATTGTGTAATTTTAACACTCTAGTGTTTTTAATAATATTTTTAATTTATGATATACTAAATATATATTTTTATACAATTCTATTTCAACACTATTCTAATTTTAATTTTCTATGAGTTTCATAAAATATGTCATAATAATTTTGTTGATAATATGGTATTTTCAAATGATTTAATATCGTATTTTAATAGTAGTATAATTTTATATTACTTTTTTCAAAATATTTCATAAGTGTAATGTGTAGATCAAATTTTAGTATAAATTTTAAATTTTATTTTATTTTCTTAAAAATTGTACATTTTCTACAAAAAAGGGTTGGATATGTGAGTTCTCTTCAAAATATTAATACTGTACGTAAATTTCGGAACATCCACAATACCTAAAAATGAATAAATTAAGTTTTCATAGAGATGCTACAAACATTCTACAATTATTCCTAATTGTGGAAAATTTGTGGAATAATTGTGGTAAAAAAGACCTATATGTTGTGGTGTGAGATGTGGCATCCTACACGGATCCACCTCGTCCTCTTCTCTTCCCTCTTCTAAAAGATTTGAATTGCCTGCCTCGTTTAAGGTTTTTTTTTTATGGCTTAACTTTTGGAAACTCCTTTTTTGGGTGAATTCTTTTGTTGTTTTCGAGCTCTTGCTTGGAGAAATTTTTGGAAGATTGTTGCATGCTTGTACTTGGCTGTTTTGGATTGCTTGCATTGGGATAAAGCTTGTTGTTTTTGAACTTGGAACAACTCCATCTTGGAGAGGTGGAAGCTTGGATCTTGTAATGCTTATTTTTTGTTTATGAAATGTTTATTGTTGTGGACTTTTTGGCATGTTTGTTGGATGTTGGGTAGATGGCCTAGGAATGGTGTAGGAGAAGACTATGGGGTTCATTTTGTGGGAGAAACAAGTGTTTTGTGGAGGGAGTTGGGATTTGGGTTCCACCTTCCAAAGAAATAACTTACATTTCTTTACTCGTTATGGGGTGCCATAAGAGGTTAGGGAGGCATAAGAAAATGTGAGGAATAAGGGGTACTTGGGGGAGGCATAAGGGCATGTCAGGGATTTGATATACTATATTTTGGTGGTTTGAAATTAGGTGGAGATACCCATTTTCCCTTTGGGAAGAATAAGTAGCATCCTCCATAGTTCCTTGCTCCTTTGGCTTGCTTGATGAAGCCTCAGTAATGTTTCTCATGCTTTAATATATTTGTAAACTACATTCTTTTTTGGACTACATTATAAATGTGGAAATGTTGCTTGTGTGTTGTGGAAGCCTTTGTTTCCATGAGTTGAATCACATCTTCTATTGCAATTTGGTTGGGGCTCAGGGGCCAATGAAGAAGGATGGCTTATCCTTGTCATTGGATGTCTTGGTTGGGTGGAGAGCATTGCCTTTCCTTTACTCTTGTTGTGATCAGAATTGGAAGGATGCTAAATCTACATGTTGTTGTTCTGGAGAAAAGAAAAGAAAAGAAAATAGTTTGACAGTCCCTTGTTGAAATGGAATATTATTTTAACCTTTCCCACTTAAATTGGATGAACTCGTATATGTTTTGTAATGGAAATATATTGTATTGAATATGAAAGTTGTAATTTTGAAATGTAAAGGAAGAAATGTGTGTGAGGAAAATACAGAACTTTGTCTTTTGGAAATGTGTAAAATTGGAAATCAAAATTGCATTTTGGTTTTGAATAGTTTTATTTGAATCAATTAAATGTATTAGATTAGAATTGGAATGAATTATAATACTTGGAAGATGAAAATGGCAAATAGATCTTTTAACACTTGATCTCTATTTTGTATTTTCAAACTGACAAATACTTTAACCAAAATGTACAGTTCAAATCAGCAGTAATGAAATTGAAAATTAAATGATTAAATTGAATTAGTATGCCCTAAATGAATTCAATTAGACAAAAACACATAGGGAATTTCTTAGAAAACTTAGCAAAATCGGGCTCAAACCATTTTGTTGTTGTTTTGCGGTCAAAGTTGTATTATTTTTTAATTGGGAGTCAATCAAAAAAACTTAACTTCCAAATCCATCCTAAATCCATATAATAAAAAGTCTCCATGTCTCATTGACATGTTGAGAGAGGAAGAAGATCAATTGATTAAAATTTCAAAAGTTAAAAATTACCAGCCCACCTTTTTAAATCCTGCAGATCGTTTTCGTAAAATTAAACCCTTAAACATTAAAAAAATAAAAAAATTAATGATTCTTATGCAAGAGGACATTGATATCTTTCCAAAAATTCCTCGTTTTCTAAAAAAAGATCTCCTAATCAAAAGTTATATCCTTATAAAGTTTTTCTTCATTTGGCGTTAAAAATAATTCTAACTATAAAAAAAAGGATTGGGAAAAATTTCCTTGGTGGACCCGTGCGCCCAAATTTTCCCTTAGTGCTTATTGGTCAAAAACACCAAAGGAAAAAATTCCCCCACCACTCTGCTGACCCATAAGCCCTTCTTGTTAAAAATCACCTAAGTTCAAAAAAGAAATTTTACGAAAATTCCCCCCACAAACCCGCGACCCCGCTTTTTCCTTTTTCTTGTTTTTCGCGGCCATGCGGGCCCACAACAGTCAACTTAACCTTTAAATTAATGTGGGAAAATTTTCTAAGTTCCCTCCGCTACCCCACTGGCCCGCATCTAATCAGGTGCTACCACGTGGCGTCACAAGGCATCAGCGAAGGAGCAGAGCCCCTTTTAGCTTAGCATTTTGGAAGTTTTGTTTTGGAAATATTTCCTAAATTCTCCCACTAACCTGCTGATCCGCATCCAATGGTTTGGTGACACTTGATAGCCTTAGGCGTCGGTGGAGGCGCGGAGCATTTTGACCCTTTATATCCTTTTTATTTTAAATTCTAAAATTCATATGTTTTCTTGGTAAGTTCATTTTCCTTACAAGAATCAAGGATCGACACGTGGCACTTGGAAATGCTGACACATTTCCTCTTTCAAGTTCACAGGAGTGCGGAGGTAAATTACACTTTTGCCCCAAAAGGTCAAAGCGCTAAATCCCTTCCCCACTCCGCTGGACCCCGCCTTGGAAAATTTCACTCCTCTGCTCCACGATTCCTTCTGTGGGTGAAATTTCTCCCTGCGGTCCGCAGGACCGCCCTTGGGAAAATTTTCCTCCTTAGGCCTGTAGGCCCATTCTTGGGAAAATTTTTATCCCAAGGCCCACCAGCTTATAACTTGAGAAATATGAGGAGTTAGGAGGACTTCTTTATATCACCAGAAAGGTGAGGAAATTTCCTATCTAATGGGAATGTTCTTGGAAATTTTGAGTGAGTTAACTTTGAGAAAAATTAAATTTGAATCTTTTAATCCTGTTAGAGGGTGGTTTAGTGAGAAATTACCTTCTTAACCTAATTGATTAATCTAACCCTTAGTTTGGACCTTGTGATATTTTATAATATTTGTATTAATAAAACTATAAACTATTAATAGTATTGGAATTTAAAACTTAAGTGCGACAACTGTTGTCCTATAACCTGGTTGTAGACTCTTTTAAACAAAAAAAATTATTCCATAATTTTCTTAACTAATCCTAGGTTTTTCATGGGTCTCAAGTGGGTTATTTTTAGTGGTCATTACAAGAATATAGGAAACTAACTCAACTAAATATCTTACCAATCTCCTATATTCGTGAATTGTTATAACTCTCTCACCAATATGCCTACACGATTATAAATCACTTTACAAATTAATATGAATAAGTGAGAACTAAATTAATAATTTCCTAATAGCACTATTCGTCATTGTAACGAATAGGATGATGAAACCCTTTAAAAATCAAATCTATAAATAAAAAAACTAATGCAATTTAAAGTTTGAAGGTACTGGAAGATTAAGATAGAAAAAATATCGATTTATATGGACAATTTTTGTGTGAGAATTACATGATAGATTTCAAATCCAAGATTGTGATTTCATAGAGGCCATGTGGGCTGACACTTCTTATTCCCTCATTTTCCCATTTCTGACAAGTTTCCCATTATGAAAGTTGGAATTGAGATGAACACACCTTGTTGTGCCATCATCCTTTTCGTCATGTGACGCTGCAACCAATATGTCATAAAAATAAAATAAGTATTGTAGGTAAGAAACTGACACCACCACTTGATTCCTTTGCCCCATCCTCAACTTGAATATTTGAATTTATTTCTTGGGAAATTTGCTAAGAATGGAGTGATTCAAATCATCCCCAAGTTTGAGTTAGTTTCCAAAACTGGGCACCATCAGGGAATGCGATGGAAAATTCAATTTCTTATACCTTACTTTCGATATAAAAGAATGACACCATCCAATGGAATGAATAGGGTGACCAAAACCTTTAATAAATCCACTCCATATACAAAAAAACCTAGTGCAATTCATAGTGTAGAGTTATTGGTAGAAAAGTATAAAGATCTTATTAATTTATATGGATGTTTTTTGTGTGAGAATTAAATAGCATATTTCTAATGTAATACGTCAAGATTTCAAATCCTACTCACAAGTGGGTTCCACAAATAAATATAACTAGAAATAAACATAAGCTTGTAATAATTTGGCAATAAGTAAGAAAACCATAAAATCCTTGACATATCTATGCATTTAAACATCCATTTTAACAATTAAAGCACATAACACATCACTTTAATGTTTATTTAAACTTCTATCTTCACAATAACAATGTTTAAATCAAAAAAATAATCAATTTATTGAAAATATTCAAAAACAACAATGCCAAGAACTCAAACCCTATGGGAAAGAGGTTTTACTCACAAGTTCACTTCCCAGTTGAAATTGTTCATCTTTATAATATATTATAGTAACCATTTTTTATGATATTCACTATTTCCTTACCACCTCTCTCACACATATCCACCCTCTAACCCATTCTTCCTCATCCCTCTTCATCTCCCATTGTTTCTATCCCTCCAGTATGAATCATTCTAAATATCTCCTTCGGCATTTACATTGTACATTTCACATACGATTACTAGTTATAGAGAATATCAAGTCAAGAATGACAACCCGAGTATGTGAAAATAGTAGCAGGTCATAATGATTAAAACTTGTAGAATAGCCATGATTCCAACACTTTGATTTCATTGAACTTAGATGTAGATGATAATAATATAGCACTAGCTGATATTTGAAAGAGTCAATTGCAAAGAAGTGTAAATGTTATTGTTGAGTTGATATCAAAAAATGATTTTTTTACCTCTTCATGTTCATACTTCATTTCTAACATAATAATTCTTAATGAAATATTTTGACATATTATGGCAATGGGATAAACATATTCTACATTATGACATGAAAGAGTAATAATGGGTTGTTTCTTAGATGCCTATAAAATTACGACATGACCAAAATGAAAAATATAATCACACATGTTAATTCAATCATCAATACTCTAAGCATAGTGACTGTCAATATATCTTATCAATTTGAAATCATTAAATACTAAATATTAATTAATGTATAAAGATTTGCATGGCAAAAAATGTCAAAAACTTGTTTGATCATGGGACCCTTAATATTACATCTACTCATTTCTAGGATATTCCACTAAATAATTTTATTACTGAGGGACCCTTGTACACTATTATCCCTAGATATTGATATAACAGTAGAAAAAATATTTAAAAAACTACACCTTGTATGCTCACACATTGGATATACCATCTTATAAAGACGATCCTATATATGATAAAATACAATAATTTTTCAATCTACTAATATATCTCAAATTCCCCCCCCCCCCCCTTTTGGGAATGCAATTATTAGGTGACACCATGAACCATGCTTAAATTAGTCTTACTCCACACATGATGTCAGGCCTTGTTCCAATCAAGTACATCACACTATAAACAAATATATTTTACCATGTTAGATACACATTATAGACGTTATTTTATTTTTATAATTTCAAGTTTTTGACAACTGGTGTTGATGCTAGCTTTCAATTCATCATTCTAAATCTCTTTAAAATATCAATTAGATATTTTGATTGTTAAAAAAATTTCTCATCATTCATTTGAGCTTCCTCATAGAAAAATAATAGTTCATCAATCATTTCAAATACTTTCTTCATTGCTGATTTAAAAAAAAATTGACAAAATTATTATGAAAATTAATTCGTTAGCAGATAGATATACAACTAAAATTTGGCCTTGATCATTTATATTGATATATAGTTTTGTTTTGTTGTTACACCTACATAATACATTATGCAATAATTATGAGTCAATATGACTATACCAAGTGATTTAATTTAATTTGAATTAAATCACTATTGTAGAGTAACTATTGTGCAAATAATTTGTAAATGATAAAAATACATAAATGAAACAAGAAAAGGAGCATGTAAAATATGAAACCCTAAGAAATAAGGAGAGATAAGAAGAATTAATTTATTTATGAGTGGACATGAAGTAATCTGGGTAGGTTCGAGTGTTGAACAGACTAGAAAAAATATTGTAAATACTTAGTCTAAAATTTGGAACATGAGAATAGATCCGGAAAGGGGTTCCTAGTAAAGGGTTGAGGCACCTAGGCATTGGTGACTATATCTAGACATTGGTGATTGTGCAAGAGCTCAGGATCTTCTTTCACTATGAATTCTCATTGAGAACCTGATATTTTCTCCTAGATCACCGAAGGTACCTATTGATTACAATAAATATTTTCACCTACACATACCCACAAACCACATCAAACCTAAGAAGGAAAATACATAATAGGGGGTCATAAAAACCCTGAAAGTCACTCAAAGAGTGAACTTACGACCGAGAATTGCACTACATCTCAGAATCCATGTATTTTTAGTGAGTGTTTAGAAATTATTCCCTAGGACGCACTTGTACAAGTAACATAAATGAAAGTGGGTTGTTGCTAGAATGTAGAAATGTAATAGTATGTGTGTATGGAATAGAATAATTTCCATTTCTTATGAATTGTACGTAGAGATGATACAACCCTTTTACCTTATATGAATGCTAGATGGATGCATTTTAAGTACTTTAGTGCCTTTGGATGCAAGCTTAGATGGTTATAGTAATATTTTAGTGTTTGGTCCCTCATTTTGAAAACATAACTATGTATTTATATGATTCCTTTGTATGAATTTCGTAATCAAGAACTAGAAGGATGACCCATAAGTGAAAAAGATGCCCACAAGATAAAAGAAACCGAAAAATAGCGAGTAAGGTAAGAAAAGGTTAGGAGCGCTTAGGAGGGATAAAAGTTCTTGGGCATTGCTGTCCCAGTTGGGTGCTAATGTTTGAAGTCAAAAGAGATTATAAATAATTTAAGCATTGAATGGGTTGTGAGATGTGCATGACCAAATAGAAAACATGAGACAAAGAAAAGAGGCCAAGTATAGTTTTTAACCACTAGTTTTATATCTTAGGAATCATATAAATGCTGACATATTTGGTCTATCTCATGCCAAGTGTGATTATTTTGGTTGATCTCATGCCAAATATAATGTGTTTTTGAGAGAGGTCTAGTTTTACTCTCCTTCCATGACTCTTCCCAATAAGCACCATTACAAATTATGCGTCCTGATATGTTCTTGTCATTATTATTTTTTTCTTAATTATTCAAAATTATTTTCATTATAATGATTAAAGAGGAGATATAATAAATTCTATGACTGGAGGCATGTTCATGTAATTGTAGAACTACTCTGTGAATTGTTGTAGACTCTGTTGTACTGAGATTTTTTTTGTATTTTCCCCCAAGACATTAGTGCTTAGGGAAGGAAAAGGGTGCCTAAGTGCTAGTGTCTGAGTCTGGGAAATGTTGTTTGTACTTTGTATTAGACCCAAGTAATATTTTAGTTCATTTCGGGACTATATACTTGTGTTGTTTTTGTAATATGATGATCTGAGCTATTATAGACATGATTTAATCACCCAATGTATACCCCCATTGTTTGGTGTGCATGTGATGATGGTAGGAGAATGTGGTTGAAAGGAGAGCACCTGATGCTGATATGAAGTATATACCTATAGGGGGTAGGGGATATGAATGGTAGAAACAAAGGCACATGTAAACAAAGTAGGCTAGAACAATGTGTTAGTGTAATAAAATCATGTAAGATAAAATAATGTAACAAGAAAGTGTGTAAACAAGATGGATCATGAAAAGTGGGATTCAAACATGAGACATCACTGACAATGTTACAATACAATTAGGGATGAGGCAACCCAAACCATACAAGACATAGGTCCTAGGCTGCAAACAATAGCATACAATAGTAGACAATATCAAGAAAAGTGTATTTGATAACCATGGTGACATATAGTCCTGTAAATAAAATGCTACACGTGAAGCACTTATTAGCATGTTAGAAAGATAAATAATATATGTGTAAGTGCGTATATATCAATGAAAAGTAATGTACATGTAATGAGATGTAATAATATAACATGTGTAGTATGTGTTAGAAATGAAATTCAATACTTATAGGAGCCTTGGTGGGACTAATAAAAGGTATAGTACCAAGTCTCATTGTAGCATGTTAGAACCTGTATGATATCTACATTCACATTACGACAAAGTGAATGCACATGTGTATATTATAAAAATATAATGACATACAAGGTATCTAGCTAACATAGTAAGTAAAGTGTAACATGTAAGTATAAAAAGCTAGCAAGAGTAGATGCAACCAATATTTGCAAATGCAATGTATGAGTGTGATGGTATGGAATGAAAAATATGATGATGGTGGGTGCAACATGCCCCCCAACAGATGTGTATGAGATGAGGTTCATTTATAAAAACCCTCAAAATTCAAGAATGAACCATAAAACAAGAGTGTGTCCTCAGGTAATGAGTGTGTTATGCAAAAATATGCTTACAAATATATACCTGCATGAAGCAAAGTGGATAAACTATAGTGGATGTGAGGTACATTTAAGAATTATACCCTCAATAGTCAACTGTGAACTATGGAGCAAGAGTTCATCATTGGGTAATGGTGATACAATGTGTGTATCAAATGGTATGAATATACTTAGGAAGATTAGATAGGATGCATGGAGCGCAAAGAGTATTAACAGACACTAGAGGGGAATAATATAAATAGAAGGTGGGAAAGGAAGCATGATGCACCCCAAGTGTATGATTTGAGAGGGATAAAGTAAACTCTTCTAGGAGATCATTGAAATAAGGATAACAGCTAATTGGATTTATATTTGAGACTTGGTAAACAATTGTGTGGGTGTGATGATATAAATATCCTCTGCAGCATAAATTATACATTTCCATCACATATTCTTCATCATTGTAGAGAGGTGGTGGAAAATCATGTGCACACCAATGAGTTAGATTTGGAGTATAGCCATGGAAGGACTCATTGTAAATAGAGATGAGGCCAAAAGGAATGGGAAATGTGATATCAACATGATTGGGATCAAGGGTACCACTAATATAATTGATCCAAGATTGACCAAGGGTGGGAGGGGAGGAGCATTGTGTACGTGTAAGAAAGACTAAAAAATGAAAGACATGAAGACCTTAAACAATAGTAATGTGTACATGCCCTCAGTATAAGTGAGGTGAATGAGGTTGAGGGAGGAAATCATCTAATGTGAATCGAAAATGGAATAAACCTTCATGTGTGGAAATAATGTAAGGGGAAGCAAGATCAAAAGGAATATATGATGCTAATAAGAGACGTGTATAAATAAGCTAGATGTAAATGGATCAATATGTGAAGTGGAATCGGCTACATTTGATGAATGAGTAGGAATGATATCCAGTGTAAAAATGATTCCCCTAAATGGAATCATTATGGTACTAGAGGGACGATAATGCTATTCATCAGGAATAATATCAACTTCAAGATCAAAATAGTCAGTGGAAACATTGTTGTGATGAGTATCATTATCAAGGATATTGAGAGAAGGGGTAGTGTGTGGTATGATATGTTGGGTAGTAAATGGCATAATAGTGACAAAAATAATAAGGGAAATGTGATAATTGGTATGTGTAGGGACAACAAGGGTGGATGTGGAGGTAAGAGGAACAAAGGATTAAATGACATCATATGCTTCAAGATTGCACTTTATAGTTTAGGTAGGTGAAGGGGTAGGAAAGTTAGTGAAAATTTCTAGGTGAAAGTATTTGAATGGATCAGGGTCAATGAGAATATTATGTTCATATCCACCATGTAAAAATTTGACGCACCAATGCACATTAGAAGGAATGACATACATAACATTGATCCAAGACTAACTGAGTAAGAAATTGAAATGGAATAATGTATCCATGATATAAAATACCATGGGGATGGATTTGTGCCTAACTTGTAGGGGCAAGGTGATGGTAACAATCTATGGATGAGTAATAGAATAATAACCACATATAGAAATAGATGTGGGATTGAAAGAGGATGAGGAAAGTCCCAACTGCTGAAGGAAGGTCCATTATCAAGCTAGGCTGAATTGATCCCAAATTTACTAAAATAAAATTGAATGTAAAGGGGTAGATCATTATCTAAAATAAATGGATAAGTATTTTCATCTGATGTAAAAGTAATATGCCTTTCAGAAAGAGAGAATGCTGAAGTAAATTTATGATACATAGATTTAAGAGAAATGTTGGGATGAATGTCATTTTTAGCCAAAAAGGATTGTATTTTAGATTTACATTCAAGATTCACCTACAAAATCATAGGGAGAAAAATACTTATGGTGACAAGATCTTAGGGTATGGAGGTGAGCAATAAACAAGGACAAACTATATTTCAAATGAGGGTAACGGTTCACCAAACGATTTAATTGAATTTGAATTAAATCAATATTACAAAGTAACTATTATAAAAATAATGTATAAATGATAAAATACATAAATGAAACAAGAAAATGAATATGTAAAGTATGAAAACCTAATAAAGAAGGGGAGATAAGGAGATGTAACTAAGTTTTGAGTGGACATGAAGTAATTTGGGTAGGTTCGAGTGCTGAAAAGACTTAAAACAATGTTGTAAATAATAACTATAAAATCTAGAGCTTGAGAATAAATCTAGACTTGGGTTCCTAGTATAGGGTAGAGGCACCCGGATTTTGCTGACTAGATCTGCATATTGGTGATTGTACAAGATCTCAATATCGGTCTTCGTCTTTGTCACAAGTTTTTCATTGTCAATTTCTATTGATTTCCTGATATTTTCTCTTTGATCGCAAAATGTATCTGTAACCTACAATAAATAAGTTTACCTGCACATACCCACAAACAACATAACACCTAAAAATGAAAATGCATAATGGGGATTCAAACTCACCTCGGCAGTCACCCAAAGAGTGAAGTTATGACCGAGAAGTGCACTACATCTCAGACTCCATGTAGTTTTAGTGAGTCTGTGTAGAAATAGTGCCCTAGGATGTCCTTGTGTAAGTTACACAAATAATAACGGGTTATAGCTAGAATTTATTAATGTAATAGTATGTGTCGATGGAATATAATAGACCTCACCTTCCTATGCAATGTATGTAGTGTTGATGTAGACCTTTTCCCTTCTATGGATGTAGTATGGATGCCTTTGAAGTGCATTAGTGCCTTTGGGTGCAATTTTATGTGGTAATATTAATTCTTAGTGCTTGGTCCTTCATTTTGAAAACATGACTATGTATTGATATGATTCACTTGTTTTAGTTTTTTAATTTACAACTAAAAGGCGAACCCATAAGGGAAAAATATTCCTAAAATATAAAATATACCCAAAAAGTGAGTGTAAGGTAATAAAGGGTAAGAGGATGGGCGCTTGTGTCTGAAGTCATAAAATATAAATAATTTAAGTTCTGAATGATTTGTAGGATTTGTAAGAAAAAATTGAAAACAAGAGACCAAGAAAATAGGCCAAGAATAGTTTTCAACCACTAGTTTTCTTGCTTAGGAAATATGTAAATGCTAGCATTCTTTTAGGACCTAGAAATGTAGCCAAGTGCATTATTTTGTGTCCACACCAAGTATTTTCTACTCTCTTAAGACCATATAAATATTTTTTAAATTTATAGACTTTGATCAGATAATGACTATGAAACATGGTGTTTTCTTCACATATACTTGTTGCTCTAATATTCCATTCAAAAATATTAACTTGACATTTATTGGAAAAAATTTCCACTCGCTATGAGTTTTGATTTTTCAGCCATAATTATATCCAACTTTGTTGTGCATGAGCAAAGTTCTCACTTAAATCAATTCCAAGATAATGTTTTTTTATTAGGGGTAAATAGTTTTGAAGGGACTATACCATGTTACAAAAAGTGCTAAAAATCTAGATAGAGAAGAAAATATAGTCCATAGTTTCCAAGGGTATATACCCTATTAACAAATGGCTCCAAAGCCAGATAATGTAGTAAATACATCAAGTTTGGATCAACATCCAAATTATAAATTAATATCCAACTCTAGTTATCCGAGAAATAATATAAAAGGATCAAAATAGTAACAAAACTACAACAAAGCAACATGAAAACAACATCCTGACAACATCAAAATAGAAAACTAGAAGTAAGGAGAATCCTCTTCACTTGTATTCTTTGTCAATATTTTTCCTTACCTTTTGTAGATAGGTGAGCAATTCCAGGGTAGTGACATAGGAGGGATCCTTATTTTCCAACTATGAGAGAATCATGTCTCGTACTAGTCCTGACTCACAAATAGTAGCAAGAATATCGTTGAGCACACATAGGCTTCTGACATGATGCTCCATGAAGTTGTAGATATCATTAAACAAAGAAATGGTGTAGTCATGTCTTCTTTTTGCATTTCCCAGTCTCTTATCCAGTGAGTTAAGCTTCTTGTAGATTTCAAGAACCTCATCATTATCTTGTTAAAGGTCATTTTGCATCTTTTTTTTTCCTTCTCTTTGACAGACCTTCTTGAGATCTTATTTTGAAACTCCAACCTCCTTTTCCAGTTTGAAAATTCTATTGATAAGGAATTCCACCCTTTCCATAGTAGAAACACCAGCTGGATTGTTAATGTGAAGCAGATTTTTAGTAGAATCAATGTCTATTATGCTACGAAGTATTTTTTGGGAGGGGAAGGGATGATTAAGAGGGTAAACATTGTTTTTTATTCTGATTTTATTTCGACCAGAAGCAGTGGTGGGGTAATTGGAGTCATGGTAAGGGGGCATTGGGGAAACAGGTATTGAAGGATGTTAGGAAAGGAAATGGATGTGAAGTAACAACATGAAGCCTTGGTGAAGGGGGGTGAAATGTGTGTGGTTTTAAAACTCAAGAAAAAAGCATTCTAGGGATTTTAAAAGATAATGTGGAAAACTAACATGAAAATTCCTTCTAAAATGATTTAGGAAAACCAAATGTTTGAGAGGAACAGTCACATATCTACCTTCCAAAGTGACATACATGATAATCATCCTTTCAATTTCATCAAAGGGCTTTGGAATGGATGTCACTTTTATGCCTGCAACTATGAAATTGAGATTTTCTGCATGTGATAGGAATTTATGTGCTTCAATAGTATTGTATACCATCTTACTGAAGAATCTGGTATCTTCTAAGCTAACCCGATGACCTAAAAAATAAGGTATTTAGTGATTTTAATGCTGATTTCACCATATTCTACTATTATTTTCTTGCACCCAGCCATGAATTGAAGAGAACTTTCTCGATCGTGACCCTGCATTTTTTCGATGAGGTTTAAGACCCCACTCATTTGTAGATAAGTCCATAATGTTAGATCATCCTTCCAATCTAGGTCATAGGTGGGTTTATTTTAGCATGGAGTTCAACCCAATTTTCTGCTATTATTTCTTTGGTTCACAATGGAAATGTTTCTCCCCCAAAACCGCTTCTTGACAATGCCTTTGCATACCCAGAAAGCGTGCGAAGGCTTAGTGGTATTATTAGCCCATCGTAAGGAGTTAATCACTCTAAAAATAGTGAAGGACTTATTAATAATGGTTTTTTATTTCATATTTATCCTTGATGATGTCATTGCAAAGTATCATGCTTTAGGGAATGAATGTCATAACTCAACTAAATCTATCATCTTATTAGTAGACTCCATACTTTTAAAAAAAATATCACTTCCAGTTTGTTGCCTTCATGATAGCATTGGATCTTTTGGCAGTTTGTAAAGGATTTACAAATATCAATAGATTCATAAATGAAATCCCTAATGGTAAAAATAGGGGGTTGTTCTTGATTTAAAATATTTATTATGTTCAAAGAGTCCCCTTTAATTATAATATTAGAGATTTGCAATCTCTTGAAAGTATAATCCCCCATAATGTTGTTAAGGCTTCATAATTTAGTGGTTTATTTGATGGCCCATTTTTATAGCCAATGTAACAACAAGATAGCCTCTCTGATCCTTAATCACCCCACCTCCTCTTGATGCCCTTGGATTTCCTTAAGATGCTCCATAAAAACTCAACTTGTACCATAAGTTTGGTGGCTGAATCCAATGAACTAATGATCTGTCAATGCTATTTTGACCATTCCTATGTGAATTGCCAATATAAATCTTCCAAACAACCAGTATAGGTTCTTCTTCCTTGTGTATGGTCTATTTTTTGGAGGCCTAAACATTTCTATGTTATCTTTTATGATAATAAAAAATTCCTTAAAGATATTGTTGCATACCTATCTATTGCTTTTGAATATTATTCCATTCTTGGTTTTCCACAATCTCCAAATTGTATGAGGTAGGATCGAATTTCATAAGCTTATTAACATGAAATGTTTATATGGTGGAGCCCATTACTCCCATGTCTGCAATAAGGTATAAAAAAGAGTCCAATGTAGATTAAAATTAGAAAAATGAGACTGGAGACCTTCCAAGCATATTCACAATGCAAAAGTAGATGTTTGATGTCTTCAAGCTCTATTTTGCACATGCAGCACATGTTAGGCATAATTTCCCTTTTTAATTAGGTTATTGTTATCACCGAATCACATCACCCCTGTGTTTATACAAGCGCATGTACTTGAACTCACGGTGTGATTGGATAACATGGGTACTATCTCCAAGTTGTGGGACTTGCTACTTGAGATAGACCTCCAGAGAAAGCTGGTTCTTGCTCCTAAACTACCTGCCACAATCTACTCTAATGCAAGGGAAACTAACTATTCTAATCTAAATTTCCAAGGGACCAGGGAGAGAGAATGCATAAAATGAAAGCCTACACTAAAGCAGTGATACACCAAAAAAGGAGGGTGTGAGAGTAGTTCTCCAAATGTGTGAAATACAGAGGGAAATCACACACTAGAAAAGGTGATGACAGTTCTCCATAATCTAGCAAGATGCATTCACAACAATATTCCAAGCATACACAATGATAATGAATCCCTGCAAGAACATAATAATAGACACAATATCCTTGTAGAAATATTAAAGGGGCAAGGAGAATGCAAGAAAACACAGCAGGGGAAGATACATCCACAAACTTGTATTTTATTGCTTCATGGTATGCACAGTTCAATATATTACAAGAAAAGGGCCTGGATCACCATGCAAGGAGTCCAATACAAGGGATCGCAACACATTAGCTTCACAAAGAAATTTTGACAGAGCTTTGCTATCTGAAAAACTCTCCCCCCTACAATGAGCCCAACACTCCAATTTATAGAAAAAATGAGAAGGAGAAGAGAAGGAAAAATGGAAATCCCGAAATCTGTCCTTCAACCACCTATAAGAAGCATTAAATTGAGTGAAATGATTGTATATTACTTGAAAAAGGCTCCCCATACTGTCCCATGTGCTGCAGCAGAGAAAGAATGATGACCATGCCTCTTAATTGCACTCCCAGCTACCAAATAAATCACTGTTCTGAACCGGCCACGTTTTCTTAAAAATATCAACCAATTTCTGATCAAATCTAGAATTTCTTGATTTTTTTGCATCGGGCTTGGAACTACGATTCCAATGGTACCAATTTTGTGCGATTTCGTTGAGAAATGCAAAATTTATGGCCTTCTGAGTGCGGGCAGCTATTTTGGGCCTGGCAGGCGTTTTCTGTCATTTGACGGGAATGAGCATTAACTGACTGGAGCTGAATATGTTTCTTTTATTTAAATATATCTACCCTCATTAAAAAATAAGAAATCCAATTTTTGTGGCGTAGAGGACGTCGTGCTCATTCCAGAAAGTCCAATTTTGTGAAAATCGGAGCTCGGAGTCAAAAGTTATGGCTGTTTGAAGTTTCACGGGCCAAACGTTGACTTTTCTTCTCTGCCTTCGGCCGCTTCGGCTTTTCGCGTCCCATGCGTCCCTTTGTCCCAAATGTCCCTAGTGCTGCGCGGGACAATTCTTAGCCATTTTTCATGATTTTTTCTAGCCCGAACTTGTTTTTGCAATTTTTTCACATTTTTAAAATTTGTTGGGTTTTCCTCTTGGACAAAAGAATTAGAAAGAACCCGAGGGGACCCCAGAAACATGATTTTTGCCTTGAATCAATATAATTGCTTGGGACTAAAGAATTTAATGCATGTTATCAAAATTACCTTGAGGGGTGAATTTTGGATAACAGTTATCATTAGTGAGAATCTTTCCTTTTAATACCAACACAGAAAGAAATTAACTTTTGGGGTTAATTCGGACATCTAGATTTTACTCTAATTTATATCACATTGAATATTTTCAAAAAATGCATTGTAGCGCTATTTGATAGTATAGTTACCATGAAAATAATCAACTCATATAAAATCATCCTTGGAATACTTTTGATTAAGAGGAATGAGTCCAAGAAGGTGTTGCAGAGAGGAGACAACAAGTTTCCAAATTTCCTTATCTGCTTTGAGTTACTTCGAAGTTCTCTTGTTTCCGTCCAACTCTATGTAATATTTTACTTCATTCCCATATTTATCACTTAGACTATCCATGATGGAGCCATATTTTTCACTCAACCTGAAATTAGTCCAGTTTTCTTGCCAAAAATGTATATTCTAACCATTTCCTACTTAATATATACAACCTTTAGTAAGGATGTCCCTAATTTGAAGCAAGTTGTTTGAAAAAATGGATCCAGTGGGAAGCTGTTAGTAAAAAAGAAAATAATTCATATTTTGCTGAGCCCATTACATGATCCTAATGAGTTAATTATGAGTTTGTTTTCCCTTTAGTATTCTAAAAAAAAAATTGGTAATTAAATCAACATTCATCTTCCTAATATCCTTTATACCCAGGCCACCATTCATTTTGGGTGTACAAACCTGATCCCAAGAAACTAAATGGTAATTGAATATTTCTTCAGTCCCATGCCATAAAAAATCCTTTTGAATTGTTTCAATGCTATCAAAAATTGCTGATAGGTTGTTGTACATAAACATTATATATATGGGAAAGTTATTTAGTGTGCTTTTGATTAACAAGCATATTCTGGCACTAGAGAGAACAACACATTTCCACCCAACCAATTTTTTGTGAAATCTATCTATCAAGGCATTGTTATCTAATTTTACCCCTCAGGTGAAATTGACCAAAAACAACCTTGCCCAGGAGAAAATTGAAGGGTTGGTTCGATCATATGAGCTCATAGGTTATTTTAAAAATTTAGGATGCAGACGGAATCATCATGGCAATGGAAGGTCAGAAAATGAGTGGCCAAACAATGTTAAAGGAGATTAGAGCTCAAGAGGAAGAAAAATGGAGAAAATCTTGAAGGCTTGAAGGCTTAGAGCTAGTGGAATCCTCCACGTGTCAGCTTAACACACCTTCAAAGGTAAAATCCAAAGGCAGGTCCCAAACGAGCACGAAGCCTCTACATTCCTGGGGTCCAACATAGTTACTCCTAAATAGGTAGAAGGAACTTAGCCAAAACATGAAGAAAGTAGAGTAATCCCATGGATAGTGCCAAGTGTCAAATCAGCACAACTTCAAGAGTGAAAGAAAGGGGTAAAGTCTTGGAAGCCCTCAGGGTTTCCACGTGGAGCTGACTATAAAGGTCCCACCCGAAAAAGGGTTTTGACGTTATATACAGTGGGGCGCTTTACTCACATAAAGAAAGCAGAACAAGCTCACAGATGATGCCAAGTGTCAAAATGTGGCATTCCCAGGACCTTAAAAGGAAAAAAAAATCTTAAGAATGTATGGGGCTTCCACATGGATCTCACACAGATAGAATCAAAACCCAAAGCAGTTTGGAAAAGATTGGTTGTAGGTCAATTCAGTGTAGGATGAATCATGAAGCCCACGAAGAAATTTAATTGCTCAAATATTTTAAAATATTGTCAGACCCAGGATTGAACACCCAACCCTGACCTTCAAATGGCCATAAATTTTGGTTGGGAGATCAGATTTGCACATGAAAAGAATTTTTGCAAAACTTACAGTCTCCTCTATATAACTACGATTGGATATATTTAAATTAGTGAGACTAAGTTAGTCAAAATTAATTTATATAGTCTACCATTTTTGAGGCTGTTAGGATTTTGACCTACCACCATAGTGAGGTATGGGCTTATTTTCTTTCCCAATAAGGAACATTAATGGAGGCATGGGTTTTGCAGTGAAACCCACCATTTTTGCAGGTGAATTCAAAGAATTTTCTTGGGTGGTTGGAGTAGGTTTTCAAATTTCTTCTATCTCCCTCTCTCATTCCTCCTATATATTGTAAGGAGGGGCATTTTTCTAAAGGTTGGAAATTTTTGTTTTGCACCCTCCCTTCTTCTCTTTTTTAAAGTGGATTTTTGGAGCTCAAACCTCCCATTCAAATTGTAAATGAAATCTTTCCCCCTTGGCCATTGTAATAGATTGTATCAAATCTTTGGAGAAATAGTATAAGTCTGTAGATGATTTCAACCCTCTCTTATGTTCATTGTATATTCCTGATCTCTCATTGCAATATTGGTTATTTGTGCATGATGGTTGTATTACTTTTTTGATGGTTTGTGTTTAATGGAAAAGCATGTGTTTATCATTCCTTTGGTGCATCACCCTTGTTAGTTTAGGTTTTATTTCTCACATCTTCTTAACCATGTCTCCTTGGTAAGTTAGAGTAGGTTTTAAGGTAGATCCTCTATAATATGAATGTGTGCACCTGAAAAGAGGAATAGGATCTAGCCTTCGTCTGGAGAGCTCTTCTAATTTGTAAAGTCCCACACTTTGGGAGAACCTCCATGTTATGCAATCACACTGAGATTCTCAAGCCATCGAGTTGCAGACATTTAGGGGTGTTGTGATTATGCATCAACATACATTCCAAACACCATTAAAGACTTTATTTGTGCCCAAAGGTAATCCTAGATAGGTAGTGGGTAGAGAGTTGATTTTACACCCCAAAATGAGTGCAATTATTTTTTGTCTATCTAAAGGAGTATTAAAAGAATACCTTGAAATTTTTTCAAAGTTGTCTTTCTGGCTAGAAGAATCTTCATAGAATATGAGACTAGTCTTTATAGCTTTATCCTCAAGAATATAAGCCATCAATAACAAAATTGTGTCATCAACAAATTTCTTTTGTGAATTTGTATATTTGGTGTTAGTGTGGAATAACAACACCCCCTAATGGCTCGGGATCTGAATGGGCCATTTGGTGTGATTTCACAACATTGGACCATCTCTCAAGCTTTGGGACTTGCAAACTTGAGATGGACATCCGGAGAAAATCGATTCTTGCTTCCTAATCTACCTACCACAAGATACTCTAATACAAGAAGAGCTAACGTATTCCTAATCTAACTATTCCAAGGAGACAGGGAGAAAGAGAGGGTGAAAGAGAGCCTACACTAAGTAGTGATAAACTAGAAAAGGAAGTGTTTTATCGTGGATCTGACTGCCTGAAGTGGAGATAGGTAAGCCGAGGATAGGGTGGACAAGATAGACCATGGACTAGAGATAGATATCACATAGAACACCACTTCAAAAATGATTAAGTGCAGCTCCAAGAACCTACAATAAACATCACAATATGTACAATATATCCTTCAATGATGAGAGGTAAGAAGAGACAACAAAATAAGAAAGGATGGACAAAAGCATCACAAAACATATTTTATTGCTCCATAAGCTACATGATACATCATCAAAAGGAAAGAGGAAAGAAAATTTCATTACAGAGCCTTGAGAAGAGGCTTAAAATCCACATTCTACCCTAAGGAAGAAAGAGAGAGGAGGACAAAGAAGAAATAATGACAAACCATTTTAATATGCCCCTCTTTTAACATATATATAAGAATGAGAGAGAGAAATAGAGAGAGAAAAATGAACACTGCTCTAACCACCCCATCTATGCATTGAATCCTAATTTGAAATCTCAACCACCATCCCTTAATGCCCCCTGCGAATCCACCTACAATATATCAATTCCATCGCTCTATGTCTGTTTGGCGTGTCAATGAAGGAAGAAAGGCGGATCAAATCAATCCAGGTGGTTGAAGTAATCAAATATTTCATTAATAGCTTGTAGGATGTTTTCCTAATTATCACCCACTTGACCCTATCAAAATTAAATTTTTAGGCCTTCATGGTGTAGAGGATGTGGGAT
The DNA here is from genome assembly GCA_019776745.2 of Taxus chinensis. NCBI lineage: Eukaryota > Viridiplantae > Streptophyta > Pinopsida > Cupressales > Taxaceae > Taxus > Taxus chinensis. The sequence goes on along the minus strand of CM034153.1, from coordinate 158,776,909 downwards.
CCTTTCCAAAAAGTCTTCTCCCGCCCAAATCTGATTTCCCAAACAAAATATATGGCCATATGAAGTTCCTTGGGTCAGGTGCTTAACGTGACTTGCAGTTTGTAAGGGTCTATTCATATAGGGGATGCGTGGTAGCCCTGTGCTTGTTGGAGATTTATCCCCTTTCTTTCTCTCTAAAAATTGTGCCCGTGAGACATGTGGCATCGTCCGCGGGCTCCCCTATTTTATTTGTATCTTACCTGAGTCCTTTCTGTTGGCGGAGGCATTGTGTCTGACCCTGGACACGTGGAGGCTCCGCACATGTTTGGAAACTGCCCCCAAATTTTACCTTTAAATTTATGTGGTTGAGACATGTGGAGGCCTCTATAGGCTTTTGGACTTTTCAACACCTGTTCTTACCTCTTTGGACTCTGGGACATGTGGCAGGTTGGCGCTCATTTAGGAACTACCTTTCAGGCCATGCCTTTGAAATTACATGGATGAGACATGTGGTAGCTTCCATGGCGTTACTCTATTTCCTTTGTGTTTTGGCTAAGTCCCTTTTGCTTGGCGGAGGCATATGTCTGACCCTAGAGACATGGAGACTCATCGTTTGTTTGGTTCCATCCCTCCGAATTTTCCTTCAAAGTTACACGGTCGAGAAACGTGGAGTCTTCCAATGGTTCTCTTATACTTAGTAGTTTCGGTCCCACTCCATCTCTCCTTTTCGTACTTGGGACACGCGGCGAGCCTGCGCTTGTTTGGGGTTCCTCCTTCAGATTTGGTCTTTGAAGTTGTGCCGAATTGACATGTGGCATCTTCCACTAGCTCTGCCCCATTTTGACTTTTCAATTGTCAACTCTGTCCCCCGCTACATGGTAGACTAGTGCTCACTTGAGGACCACCCTTTGGACCTAACTTAGGATTTTCACCAGAGATACACATGGGGGATTCCACTGGCCTATCCCAAACTTGGAATTTTCAATGACTGAATCTATTTCCTTTGTGGACCTGGGATAGGTGGAAGCTCTGTGCTTGTTTAGGGACTACCCCTTGGGTCTCACTTTTGATGTTGCGTTGATTGGACGCATGGAGAGCTAGAATAAGTTTGGGACCTAACTTTTGATGCGCCTTTTGGAATTGCGCTAAGATGACACATGTTGCCTTCCATGAGTCTTTTGTTTGTTCCCAAGTTGGCTCGTATGTGGATAAGTCCAAAAACTTTGAGCCTTTCCCATTTTCTTTCTTGTCGAGATTTGGGCTCCTTTGACGTTGATTAATCCTTCACAAATTTTTCTCCTCCATTGTAGAGCTCACCTTCATAGTTTGACCTGGCTCTTTACTTGAGTTGACCCTCGCCTGCCCATTGATTATTAGATTTGAATGCGAGCTTGCAGGACATAGCTGACCCCTAGGTTTTCTTCTGTGTGAGGTCATGTTTGATCAATTTTTTTTAGGGGAAAATTTGGGATAATAGTCTAGCAACTCGCGGGGACATCTTCCTGCTAGATGAAGGGACCAATAGTCTTGTTGTATCCATTGGGCATGAAGTCACTATTAATAGCCCAGTACTGACCCTTTTCTTGAAATGGACTCCCTTTTTTCTTACCTTTTCTATGTCCTGCCTGACCCTGAGCCTGCTTGCGTGTCCACTCTCTCAATTTTCATAAGAAATTTGGAAAAAAGGCTTCTGAGAGTAGAAAATTGTTTGACTCGGGGCTTTATTTTTTTCTTGAATGGACTATAAGCATATTGAACTACATAGTGATATAACCTTAGAGAAACAAAACACAACAACACCCACTATGTACAAAGATAAAATCATACATGCCTCAAATGAGACATGCAGAGTATGCAAAAACACTTCTTCTACTGAAAGGAAATATACTCCTACTCCTAAACTAACCAAAGAGAAAGGAGACTCAAACAAATCACACAACTGGCAGGGAGAAGTAACTTACCTTTCTCAAAAAATGGGACCATGTAGTTGATTTGGCATTGGAAATGGCCAGAAATGAGAGCAACAAACAACCTTGTAGATGGTGTATCACCCTCCTCAAAGTATCAATAAACACAATGTAGACCTCATGGATTTGTTCTGCACTTAGGTCTAGGAGGCGTTGTTGCTGACCTTTGGTGCTTTGTAGCTCAACCTCAGGCTCTAGAATGATCATGACCAGTGACAACTCTCTTGGATCCAATGAATCCAAGTACCTGATTGGGCACAGTCTAGTCATTTTAATGTGCCCATTGTTCTGAAACTCAACTCTAAGAATGGAGTCTTCATGGTGACCTTCCTAGGTGGATGGTTTGGAAGAGATGATGACATCATCTTGATCTTTCCCTTCCTTCTCCTGAGAGAAACATGGAAGACCATAGTATTCCAAGCTTGGTTTTAGAGAGTTGTTATGAAGTGTAGGCTATTGCACTTAGATGTTCTCCTTCATGGTGGAAAAGATCATATGCTTGAAAGGTAGATGATGGAGGAGAAAATGATGTTATCTCCTCAGGATCCACTCCATCAAAGATATCTTCCAGGTATGATAGGCATTCTGCCTCCTTTTTGTCTTGTTGCATGTGCTCGGCCTCCTCCATGGTGTCCTCCTGATCTGTAACTAGCTCACCATGGTTACCTTCTTCTTAAAACATGAAGTTTGAAAGGTCAAACTCTTCTTCAACATTAGAGCTTGAAGGGGATGAAGTCAGAGGAAGAACTGAAGGTTGTTCTGTGGCCTTCTCCGAACTTGGAGCCTCTGAAACTATATGGTCCTTCTCCATAACTAGAATGTACTCCTCTTCTTTTGGATTTGGAGTAGCTGGGTCAAAGCATACAAGTGTGTCCCACTTTGTGGCCATAAATATTTTAAAATCTGACTAGTAAATAAATAATTAAAAATACTATAAAAATTTAAAAAATCAGCTAAATTCTGGATGCCGTGCACCTTGGTATTTATGGCCTCTTAAAAATGCATGTTTGGTCATTTTATATGTGTTTGGTCATGTTTTGGTTGTCAGACATAGTTTGCTGAAAGTACAAAAACTACAAAAAAGTGGGACACAGTTATATGCTTTGACCCAGCTTCTTCTTCCCTTGCTTGTGTTGTAGCTTGAGCTTCCACCACTTGTGGCTTAATCTCAGCCTCCTCCATAGATTTATCCAACAAGTGAATCTTTGTAAAATCAAATATAGTAGCCCAACTCTTCAGATTCTATATCATTTCTTCTCTATTGGGTTCCTCTGCTTGATGTTCTCCTTGATATGAACTTGGGGGAGTAGGAGTAGTAGTTGATGGGGTCTCCACAAGTTGTTTCCTTGTTTATGGTGGAGGGGAAGACATTGATTTTACTTCTTGTGGAGGGGACACAAATTCAGAAGGGAAAAGGGAAGAGGAAAGAAAATGAGATGGAAGACTAAAAGCTGGGGAAGGGGAATCAACACTCAGGGCATCAGATGGGAAGCTTGGAAATTGAAGCTTAGGTTGAGATGGTGTTGCTTCAGGAGTGAAAATAAAATTACCAGATGATTCTATGGGAATTACCCATCAACAAGGATCCCTGACATCAAGTTAGTAGGCCTCTATCTACTCAGTCCATTGCGCAAGTCAGGGTAATGTCTCAATAGTGAAGTCATGCTTCTCCTCCAAGCTATAGTGTCTTGGAAAAGGGTCGACCGATGGACAAGCTGCCCTATAACCAATATTGAATGCCTTCATTTGTGTTATAACCCTTGACTGCACCATGTTGGCCTTTATGCATTGAATCTTTTCCAGCAGACTAGCATTCTCCACATAACTATCACCATTGGATGTGTCCCCTTTATCTTGATAATATTCATGGCAAATATGGCTTTGATATTTCTCATATAGGTAAGTATAATGGTTCTGGATTTGATCATTATGTTGATATAAAGGAGTTGGGAAATACAATGGAGGCTGGATGCACCGTGGTTGCTGCAAGTGTGAGTTCCAAGAGGGAAATGAAGTCATGATTGCATAACTTCATGAATGGTAGAAGATGAAAGATGTGGAAAGAAATATGAATGAAGATGGGTGGAAATGGATTGAAAAGGTCTGCAACTCAGAGAAGGGGTTTTTGACCAGATGTATTTTGCATGTGCCTCAAAAGGTTGAATCTAAATAGGAACACACCAATATGCCAAGATGAAGTGGTAAGGTGCTTCAGACTTGTCCCACTAGGCATGTAAAAATTGTTAGTGCAGAATCACAACACCCCTGAATGGCCAAGGATTTAAGTGGTGCATTCGGTGTGATTACACAACATTGGACCATCTCTCAAGTCATGGGAATTGCAAACTTGAGATGGCCCTCAGGAGAAATATGGTTCTTTCTTCCTAATCTACCTTCCACAAGCTACTCCAATGTAGGAAGAGCTAACCTATTCTTGATCTAACCATTCCAAGGAGACATGGAGGGAGAGAGGGTGAACGAGAGCCTACACTAAGTGGTGATACACCAGAAAAGGAAGTGTCTGATAACAAATCCAACTACAAGAAGTGGAGAGAGATGAGTAGAGGAGAGGGTGGATGGGATGCACCACAGACCAGAGATAGATGTCACATGGAACACAACTTAAAAACCCATTAAGCGCAGATCCCATAACCTACAATAAAAATCAGAGTATGCACAGTATACCCTGTAACTATGAGAGGTAAAAAGAGACAAAAAATAAGAAAGGATGGAAAAAAGCATCACGAACCATATTTTATTTCTCTAGAAGTTACATGGTACATCATCAGCGGGAAAGAGGTAATAAAATGCCATTACTGAGCCATGAGAAGAGTCTTAGACTCCAAATTCTACCCTAATGAAGAAAGAGAGAGGGTGGCAGAGGAGAAATAATGACCAACCATTTTAATATGCCCCTCTTTTACAATATATAGTAGAATGAGAGAGAGAAAGAGAAAGGGAAAAATGAACTCTGCTCCAACCACCCCCCTTTAACGTATTAAATCATGCTTTGAAACCTCAACCACCATCCCTCAATGCCCCCTGTGAATCTACCTACAATCTATCAAGTCCACCACTCTATGTATTTTTGGCGCATTGAGGAAGGAAGAATGAAAGATAAAAGCAAATTTGCGTGGTTGAAGCAATCAGAACCTTCATTAATAGCTTGCAGGACGTTTTCCTACTTCTCACCCACCTGACCTTGTCAAAATAAATGTTTCAGACCTCCATGGTGTAGAGGATGTTGGGACCTTTCCAAAAAGTATTCTCCCACCCAAATATGAGTTCCCAATCAAAAGATACGGCCATCTGAAGTTCCTCGGGTCACGTTCTTAATGTGACTTGCATTACGCAAGGGTCTATTCATACAAGGGACACGTGGCAGTTTCGTGCACATTTGAGATTTTTTCAATTGCCTTCACTCTTAAAATTATACCCATGAGACACGTGGCATCATCCGCAAGCTCCCCTATTTCCTTTGTATCCTACTTGAGTCATTTCTGTTGGCAGAGGCACTGTGTCTGACCTTAGACACATGGAGGATCCGCTCATGTTTGGAAATTGCCCATAGATTTTACCTTTGGGGTTGTGTTGTCAAGACATGCGGAGGCCTCTGTAAGCTTTTAGAATTTTCAACGCTTCTTCTTACCTCTTTGGACTCTGGGATAGGTGGCGTGTTGGAACTCATTTGGGAACTACGTTTCGGACCGTGCCTTTGAAATTACATTGATGAGACACATGGCGGCTTTCGCGTCCTTTCTCTGTTTCCTTTGAATTTTAGCTAAGTTCATTTTTCTTGGCGGAGGCATATGTCTGATCTTGGACATGTGGGGGATCATCACTTTTTTGGGAATGTCCCTCCATATTTTCATTTGAAGTTCTGCACACGAGACACGTGGAGCCTTCCACTAGTTCTCTTATACTTAGTCATTTTGGGGCCGCTTTATCTTTGTTTTTCAGACCTTGGACACTCAGCGAGCTTGCAGTTGCTTAGGGTTCTACCTTCGCAGTTGGTTTTTGAAGTTACACTAACTTGACACATGGCACCTTACGCTGGCTCTACTCCATTTTGACTTTTCAACTGTCAACTCTGTCCCCTGGCTACATGGCATACTAGGCTCATTTGAGGACTGCCCTTTGGACCCAACTTAGGAGTTGCACCAGAGAGACATGTGGGGGATTCCTTTAGCCTTTCCTGAATTTGGAATTTTCAATGATCGAATCTATTTCCTTTGTGGACCTAGGACATGTGGAAGCTCCATGCTTGTTTAGGGAATGCCCCTTGGGTCTCACTTTTGAAGTTACACCAATTGGACGTGTGGAGAGCTAGTGCAAGTTTGGGACCTTCCTTTTGATGCGCCTTTTGGAATTGTGCCAAGATGGCACATGGCACCTTCTGTGAGTCTATTTTTTGGCCACGAGTTAACTCGTATGTGGCTAAGTTTGAAAAATTCAATCCTTTTCTATTTTCTTTCCTGTCGAGCTCTAGGATCCTTTGACATTCATTGATCCTTTACAGTCCTTGCTCCTCCACTATAGAGCTTGCCTTCATATTTTGACCCTTCTCTTTACTTAAGTTGAGCCTCACCTACCCCTTGATTGTTGGATTTGAACATGAGCTTGCAGGACAGAGCCGACCGTTTGGTTTTCTTCTGTGAGGGGTCATGTTTGATCAAATTTTCCAGGGGGGCGAAATTTGGGATAACAATTGGTGGAAGTACGTTTGAACCCTTTTAGCATGTCAATATTCGTAACCTTATTTATGTATCTACTAATGATGTTAGCCATTGTTATAAAAAGTAAGGGGATATGGGATCCCCTTGTCTTATACCCCTACTGCTGGAAATGAATCTTACCAGAGTACCATTAACAAAAATGAAAAATATGGACATGGTGATGCGGACATGAATGATTTTAATAAATTTTATTTGAACCAAATTTTGACAAGACCTTATCTAAAAAATGGCAAGACACTCTATCAAAGGCCTTATGTATGTCCAATTTTATTGCCATACCTACTCTTTTACTTGTATCCATGGAGTGTATGGTTTCATGAACCATGATTACTCCATCTTGAATAATTCTCCCTTTTATAAAGCCACTTTGTTGTTTAGAGATTAGATAAGCTAGTAAAGGTTGTAATATAGTAGTAAGAATCTTAGTAAAAATTATGTACACAACATTTACCAATCTGATAGGGTGGAAATTCTTGTAGTCTTTAGCATCCATCTTCTTTGGGGCTAGCACAATATGAGTATTATTCAGCTCCTTCATAAGATATCCTTTTCTATAAAAATTCATTTATAGCTTTCAACAAATCTTCTCAGAAGATATCCCAACATTTTTGGAAGAAATTTGAAGAAAAACCATCAAGTTCCGGTGCCTTGTCTCCATGAAGTGCAAAAAAAACCTTCTTCATTTCTTGAATGGTTACATATTTTTTAAGTCTTTTAAATCTCTCATCAAAAATATTGTTACTTGGGATGACATCTAGAAGAAAATAAATTTCTTCTTCATTACAAATATTACTTTTTGTTAGTAAATTTTCATAAAAAATGAGAGCTTATAGTTTTATATCATTTTGATCCTTGGTGCAAATGCCATTTCCTTTGGACACATCAATGATTCCATTACAGGCCCTATGCATAAGGGTGGTCATGTGAAAAAAATGTGTTTCTATCACCAGCTTTCAGCCACAAAGCATGAGATGTCATTCTCCAAAAAATTTCCTCTCTATTATTGAGGTTATGTAAATCAGAAAGTACATTCTTTGTAAGTTATTGATCCTCATAATTCAAACCATTGGTGGAGATTTTGAGCTTGAGTTCTTCAAGTTTTTGTTTTAGCTCTTTCTTCTCCTTAAAACTATTTCAAAAGACCTCTTTGTTCTAGGTTATAAATTTTTTCTTTATATTTTTCAATTTCTAAACTAACCAGAATTACGTTGTTCCTTCTTCAACTCAATGCCATGATTATTTAATCCTATCCATAATGTCTTCATGATTCAGCCACATTCGTTTGAACTTGAAAGAGCGATGTTATGGCTTAGACCAATTAAAAGGATTAAGTGCAATAGGGTTATGATCTAAGCCAATCCTAGGTAACCAAGAGAGGTGAAAATCCTGATTCAGAATCCAATTAGCAGAGATGAGAGCTTTGTCTAATCTTACTTGTATCAAAATCTCACTAATTATTCTGTTAGACTAAGTGAATTGGTTACCATGTAACTCAATATCCATGAGGTTGACACAAGATACAAAGTCACCCATACCAACTGAGAAATCAAAATTACCAACTTTTTTCCCCAGTGTTTAAAGTCATGTTGAAATCACCCGTGACCAACCAATTATAATCCTTAAATCTGCTTCTAAAGCATTTTAACTCCTGCCATAATTTTCGTCTGTCAGCAACAGTTTTGGGAGCATAGATGTTGGAAAGGATGCATATTGAGTCAATTTCAGAAGCATGAAATTTAACAAAAATATTATTATGGGAATCTAAAATCACATTATCATTTAGATATTTGTTATCCCAGAAGATTGCTACACCTCCTGATGCTCCTTGTGAGTTAACAAAAACAAAATCAGAGTTCTCCAAAAAATTATTTTTACATTCCGCCAAAGTTTCTGTCTTCATTTTAGTATCTTGTAGAAAAGGAATGTTAGGTATATTGGATTTTCTAAGATCTTTAAGCATCGTTTGTTTAGGACCTCCATTTAGTCCTCTGATAGTCCAGGATAAGATCTTCATCTAAAAAAATTTGGGGGAAGCAGTTTTCGTATGGCCCTATTGACTTTGAGTCCAATTTGCAATATCTTTCTCAATATCTTTCATTCTTATTTCCTTTTTTGAAGGTTTTCCTTTTAGACTATTAGCCCCAATATCTGCCACCCTCCTATTAGATGGTCTAGTTATCCTTGATGTGGAGGCTTCCCTATTTCCAATTTTCTTCTTTTTATTTGTATTAAGATAATGTTAATATCCATTTTAAACCAATATTTCGTCATGCTTTTTAGTATTTCATCCCACATTAAATTTTATTTTATAGACCCAACTTAGTGAAATTAAAACATATTCTTCTAGGATATTTACAACATGCTAGATATTATTATTCTCTCTATAATATAAAAATTTCATCCATATCTTTGAACTAAATCCTTTTCTTAATTTCTTCTTCAAAAAAAGTAGATAAAATACATTAAAGAATGAAAAAAATTACATAGTTGTTATTTCCTCCTTTTACATATACATTTCGTAGAGTTCTTGTCTTTTGTTATGTCTCTCTAGAAATTACCTTAGATAATATCGATTTGAATTGTCTACTAAGGTCTAATTCCCACTCCTCTTCGACACTTATTATACTATGATTTTTATTATTGTTGATTAGAGACATGGAAATTATTATTATATTTTGATTAACATATTGATATACTATATGGGTATTTTTATTATCGATATGTTATGACTCATATTATATGTGGTATGTAATACTATCACACATTGATAGATAATGATCTAATATTGTTTAATTGTATACTAACATTTTGGATTCTGGATTATGATGATGATATTTAAATGTTTGGACTGACCTTATGATCTTATTGATGTTATGACTTATCAAAACTGAGATGTTTAGTGATTGCAATTAATTGATAGAAATTCCTGATTTTGATGATGACGATATAGTTTCGTGTATGATATTGTCGAATGATATGTATGTATTTTTATTTTGTGATGTATTTGATGTGGCCTTGATGCCAAAGGGTTATTTCTTGATTGTTTGTAGTTAATTATATCACAACAAACAAAACAGGGCTGGGAGACCAACCATGAAAGAATATTAGATATTGGAAATGAAGGTCACCTTGGAAACTTTGTGTTTGTGTTCATTGTTATGTTAATTGTTGAGTTGTTAGAAGATTCCCATGGGGAGAGTGACCTCAAATGTGACCATGGGTTTGTGTGTGTGTTTTCCATCCTTTTTATTTATTTTTTGGTGTATGTGATTAAATTATTGTAATGTATCCCCACTTTATTATTCCTCAAGTAATGTTTTTTTTAGTTTATGTGACTAAGTTAAACTGAGAAGTGAATATGTGGGCTTTTAATTTGGTAGATAGTCTTTTTTATCTTATTATTTTTGATATATTTCATCATATTTTGAGTTGTGTACTCAACACCATCCTTTAAATCTCAAATTTTGACTTTGGAGCCATTTTTAGAGGTTTGTGGGACAAGTTAAGCTTGTCCCTTACCTCTTAAACTCATTCAAAAACCATACCTATGATGTAAGGGGTAAAAATTATGCCTCATTATGTGTTTTGGAAGAAAAAAGAGGAAATTAATTTCATTTTTTTACAACCCATTTAATTATGTCCTTGGAAGTATGGAGTAGTGGTTTGTGTGCGGAAGAATTTTTTTCATATTCTCAGCAACCCATTTATGATTCTTGGTATTTGTGTTTCACTTGGTGAAGTGTATTGGAGCAGAAGTGATGTGGAATCCTATATGGAGCAACCTCACCCTCCTCTCGTCATTTTCTATTTATCTGGGTTATTTTGGAGTTTTGGGGGTTACATGCTTTGGTTGCACATTTACATATTTTAATATTTTGGCTTGAGTTACTTGTTTTGTGATTTGACTTGGACTTGGAAGAATACTGAGCTTTTTGCTTAAGGATTCAAGGATCTTGCAATGGCAAGGTAGGGTCTATACCCTTATATTTTATTTTATTTATTGTATATTGTTTGTAAATTAATGAATGTATGTGTTTTTTTAGATTTGGGTAGTATGAACTTAAGGATGGTGTGGGAGAAGGAAAAAGGGGATTTTTTAAGGGAGGTTTGAGAGTTTTGTATGTGTAATTGGAGGGAGTTTGGATTGGGTGTCCAAACTTGTGATGATAAAGAAGTTTTCTTGCTTATCTTTGCATGTTCAATTTCAGGGAGTTATAAGAGATTGAGGGAGTGATAAGATATTGAGGGAGGGATAAGATTTTTGTTGTGTGGATGAAGTTTTTATAGGTTTTCAAGGTAGAAACTTAACCCATTTAGATGCATAAGGGATTCCCCATATTTCACTGCTCCCTTCGCTTAGATTTTAAGCCTTTGTGTTTGGAAAAATTGTATATTGATACTATTATTTTTATTGTTCTTCTTGTGATGCAAGTTTTGCTAGCATGACTTTAGGTTTTGTTGAATCCCTTGTAGAATTTCTAATGGTTGCTTAATATCTCTTATTTATTCATTGTTGGGGCTCGAGCACCAATAAGAAGCGAGGCTTACCCTTCTCATTGGAATAAAGGTTGGGAGGTGAGTGTTGCCTATGCTACCTTCCTTCTTGTTGTGATTTGGAGTTGGAAGTAGTTATTTTGATGAAGACATTATGTAGAAAAAAAAGAAAGAGAAAGTTTTTTTTTGTAAATTTCATCATGTTGTTTCCAGCTTTGAGTGGAAGGCTTGTATGTACTTTTATTTTAAAGAGAACTCTTGTAAAATTTACTTATCAAACCATGTATTGTAATGGTTGGAAAAAGGAATTTTGTAATTTTTATTTAGTGCAAATATAGTCCCTTTCAAATATGGAAATGAATTAAAAGTTTTATTTGTGCCTCCATTTTAAAAATGGTTTTCTTGCATTGAAAATAAATGAAAGTATAAATTTTCTCCCTTGGAATGTTTATCATTCTTGTTTGTAAAGAGGAGAGAAACTTATACTTAGTAAATGGTTAGATTTATTCCTCTCTTCTTTAAATTAGATGCATTGTGGTTGAAATGAATCTTTGTAGTCAAATTTAAAACAATGTTACAAAGGGAAAATTTATACTTTTAGTAACTTTAAATAAGGAAGAAGTTGTTTAATTTCATTAGAATATCAAGTTAAAAACTAGTAAGTTAGAACTCTAGTTTGATATATATAAATGTATACATTGTTTGATATATATTTATACAAATATCCATTTTTAAAATAAACTATTTTCCATAGTAACCAGCATCGCTCGGCCAACCAACATCGCCAAAATAGAAACCGACATCAGTGTCTATAACCTTTATACAATTTTATATAAACTCAAATTTTCACTTAGATGACTATTTCTCATAAAACAATAAAACAAAGATTATAGCATATGTAAAAATTTTTCAAAATGCATACATATGTATATATTTGAAGATATATACATTTATATATATTTTAAATAAAATGTGTCGGATTCAAAGTAATTGGAATCGACATCCCAACCGACGTCGGTAGCACAGTGAGAACTGTGACTGATTAAGAGACCGACACCAGTCGCTTATACGTGAAATTCTTTTTTTGAAAGCATTTTTTCAATCTAAACTAACTCTTTAAATGGATTATCTATAAATAGAATTTTGGATATAACTTAAATACACACACACACACACACACATTCATGCATGTCTATATGTATATGAGTGTATATATACCCTAGATCAGCCAAATGGTTTTACCCAAATGATGAACTCAAAGAAATAAAAAAAACCAACAACTAGATTTTGGTGGGATCTCTACGAAAAAACAAATTGAAAACTTTACAATACAAGACTGAAAAAAACTAATTAAATGGAGAGTAAAATGGAGGAAGTCTCCTCCCATTTGCAAATATTGAACCAAAGTAAAACCTCTATTTCTTCCATCAAGTTCCATGGCCTCCACCTCCTTCAACGTGCAAAACATAAATGAAAAAATGAAGAGATTAGGGCTAATAAAAGAATAAAAAGGAAACATAAGGATATTTAGGGATTTTAGGGAAAATAACTTTAATCAAAGGATTCATATTAATATAATATAAAGGTGGAATACTTTTCCTAGACATTTTTAGTTATTTACATTTTGGTGGGAATGGTATTTTAAAATAAAAGGTATGGGTATTAAGTGAATGGGGCCACCTAGTGCATTGGTGGGTTAGAACAAGTTGTGACCCCTTTTGTTATAGATAAATAAGTAAAAAAATGACATTTGATTATAGGTTTTTAATGAATAATATTGTGCATGGATGATTTAGAAATTATCTAAAGGGGGATTAAGATAATAAGAAGTAAAATGCTTGGTTAAATAATTAAATGTTGTACACGGATGTTAAGTTATTAAAGGAAATTAATTTAAACCAACTTAGGAAATGATTCTTGATAAACTTAAGAGGATTTTTAAATAGGTAAGATAACATGATTAAATTTGATGGAAACCTTAGAAGAGTATTAAGTTTAGAAATGATTTTGTATATTAATTAATAATATTTAATTATTAATATAATTATGACAAGCTTATGGTTATGTAAAATTTATTAACGAGAATTTAAATTGTTCGTAACTAATTTTTATCAACTTTTTTGAAAAAAAAAATTGTATCCTCCCCCTAGTAGTTAATAGAGTTTGAACTTGTTTGGTGCATTAAAATTTTTGGGTTTTAAAATTGGTATGCGAGTCGTGGGTTCATAACTTGGACCCTTGTGCACAAATGGAAACACCATAAGAAAACCTAATACAACTTTACATCTAGTACACACTACATTATCTATAAGTGAAATGGTAGGAACTCAGAAAACTGAAAAAAAACATAGATGATGATGAACTAACTCTTTCCTTGGTCTATGTCAGAGGCACGTACAAGACAAGTAGTTTTTGCACATTGAGTAAGATATACCACCCACGGAGCAGGCAGTCACTGTTATATTACCACATATTTTACAGACCTTACAGGAGGTCAATGCCGATATACACAGAGGTTCAGTTTGGAAATGACCTAGCCAACATGATAGGGAAATGTTAGTGGATGGTCATGCCCCTCCATGAAAAAGTGAGGAGTATAGGGAAAATACCTCTCATGTAGAGCTAGTTAGACTGCATCTAGTACACACTACATTATTTATAAGTGAAATGGTAGGAACTCAGAAAACTGAAAAAAAACATAGATGATGATGAACTAACTCTTTCCTTGGTCTATGTCGGAGGCACGTACAAGACAAGTAGTTTTTGCACATTGAGTAAGATATACCACCCATGGAGCAGCCAGTCATAGTTATACTACCACATATTTTCCATACCTTACACGAGGTCAATGCTGCTGTACACAGAGGTTCAGTTTGGAAATGACCTAGCCAACATGATAGGGAAATGTCAGTGGATGGTCATGCCCCTCCATGAAAAAGTGAGGAGTATAGGGAAAATACCTCTCATGTAGAGCTAGTTAGACTGGATTCAATTTTGAGAGGTCATGGAGATAGGTATGTAGGGCATAGATAGAGATCTAGGATCCCTATACAGAGATATGACCATGAGGAGAGACCTAGAGGAAGAAAAAAGATAGCGGTCGATCATATAAGATGACTACCCTTGAGCTTTATGATCTTAGTTACAATTGGAGGTCCTTCTTGAGAAAGGCCTAATCCATCCTTGTGTATCTCCTTGGGGCACACCTGTGATTTTTGTGAAGAAAAATGATGAATACCTGTGATTGTGTATTGATTATAGATAGCTGAATAAAGTAACGATCAAGAATCGTTACCCCATTCCATGCATTGATGATCTATTTGATTAGATTAAGAGGGAAATAGTGTTTTCAAACATAGACCTTGAGTTGGGGTATCATCAACTGATGATTTCAGATGCGTATATACATAATACAACTTTCTAGATGAGATAAGGCCACTACAAGTTCACAGTTGTTCCATTTGGTCTGACACATTTCCCCATAATATTCATGAGTTTGATGAATTAGATATTCAGGATATTTTTGGATCTCTTCGTGCTCATATTCCTTAATGATATATTTCTTTACTCATGCATGCATTAGGGGTATGAGGAGCACCTTCGCTAGGTTCTACAATGTCTTCATGAGGAGAAACTTTATAGGAACTTGGAGAAGTGTGCATTCTTTCAGTCACAAGTTTAATATATGGACCACATTATTTCTGGGGAAGGTATAAAAGTGGATCCTTTAATGGATTAGAGTTATCATCAATTATATAGTACCGATCAATGTGACCAAGGTACACATCTTCATGGGATTAGCAGGTTATTATGGGAGATTTGTACATTACTTCTCTCGCATTTTTCATTCCATCACTTCCCTACAATGGAAAGGGAATAAATTTGTTTGGTCAGACAGTTTTATGTAGGACTTCAATACATTAAAGGAATGCCTTACTAAAACACATATCCTAGTAGTGTTATATCAACAGAGGGATATATTCATATGTAAAGATGCTTCTGTATCAAGGATAAGAGGATTATTGATGCATGATGGTAGATTTGTTTCTTTTGAGTCTCACATACTCATGGATTAAGAGCTCAATTATCCAACTCATGATCTTAAACTTGCAGTAGTTATTCATTTCTTTGTTCAATTGCAATATTTTGTGTTAGGTAGGAGTTTCACAATCAAGACATATCACTTGAGATTATGGCACCTCTTGACACATCGCAATCTTAACACCCGTCAATGAATTTGGATGGAGCTTCTATGCGAGTATGATATACAGATAAAGCATGTGAAAGGGAAAGATAATGTGGTTGTAAATGCTTGGAGTTGTTGGAGGAATCTTGTTATGGATACATTAGTTGATACTGACGTGAGGAGTAGGATATTATAACCAATTCCACATTAGAGCTTCTACCTTTTAGCTAGATAATAGATTGAGTCTTAGAGACCCCTTAAGGGGAATTTTGAGGGATTGAATCTAAAGCCAGATGGACTTCTTTGACATAAAGGTTAGATTTATATACCTAGAGATGGAGAGTAGCAGTAGGATATTGATGATGGTGAATCACAACACCCCTGAATGTCTGCAACTTGATGGGTTGAGACTCTCCATGCGATTGCATAACATGGAGCTTTTCCTAAGTGTGGGACCTTGCAAATTAGGAAAGCTCTCCGAATGAAGGCCGTTTCCTATTCCTCTATTCAGATGCACACATAAAAATGCAGAGGGTTTACTGAAAAACCTAATCTAACTTTCCAAGGAGATAGGGTAAGAATATGCATTAAAATAAACCTAAACTAACAAAGGTGATGCACCGAGGAATGAAGAACACCTATCTTGCCAATAAACACAAACCATTAAAATGTAATGAAAGCTCATGCACATATAACCAAATTTGGATTAAAAGATAATGAGGATGAAAATGAACACAGAGAGGGTTGAGAATCATCCACATACATGCATTATTTGTTCCAAAGATTGATACAATACACTACAAAATGCCAAGAGGCAAAGTTGCATTACAGTTTTAGATGGGAGGTTTGAACTCCACAAATTCGCCTGCCAAAGAGAAGAAGGGAGGGGCAAAACAAGAATTTCCAACCTTTAGAAAGAATCCCCTCCTTAAAATTTATAGGAAGAATGAGAGAGGGAAGAGAGAGGAATTCCAAATCTACCCCAACCACCTCCAGATTGTATTTAATTCATCTCATTATGGCAGTAGGCGAGAACCCTAGCAAACCCAAAAAATGGCGAACTGTATTTTACATTTTTGAAGAACTTGTTCTCACCTAATTAAATATATCGAGTCGTAGTTGGATAGAGGACATTGTAAAATTTCTGAAAAGTCCAACCTTGCGTGAATCCAAGCTCCCTGTGAAAAGTTATGGCCATTTGAATATCTAGGTCAGGGTTTGCTTCCTGTAGGGTTCAGGGTGTCAACGCTCAAAATGTTGTGCCTCCTAAAGGTGTGCCTTGGTGCACCCATCCTCACGTTAACATACTTTTAAGTGTGCCATAGGTGCTTAAAATTTGGTGTCGGCACCTTCTAATTTGCGCCAGGGGCACAACTTTTTCCATGTCAGTGCCTTCTAATCTGCGCCAGGGGCACAACTTTTTCCATGTCGGCACCTTCTAATCTGTGCCAAAGCGTGACTTTTTCCATGTCAGTGCCTTGTAATCTGTGACAAGGGCACAACTTTTTCCATGTTGGTGCCTTCTAATATGCGCCAAAGCATGACTTTTTCCATGTTGGTGCCTTCTAATTTGTGCCAAAGCGCGACTTTTTCCATGTCAGCGCCTTCTAATCTGTGTCAGGTGCATAAATTTTTCCATATTGGGGCCTTCTAATCTGTGCCAAAGAGTGAATTTTTCCATGTCGGTGCCTTCTATTCTACGCTAGGGGTGTAAATTTTTCCATGTCGGTGCCTTCTAATGTGCACCAAAGTGCGACTAGTGGTGCAAATAAATGTCAAGTTTTGAGTTTCTTTGATTTCCATATTCTTCTGTTTGTCTATATTTACCCAGGGGGGAGATATATACAACAGATATCTTAGCAGAGGCTCATTGTGCACCTTATTCATCCCACCCAGGGATGAATAATATACATGCTACATTGACATAGCTCTATCATTGAAGAGAACTTCAGAGGGATATAGCCCGGTTTGTGTGTCAATAGTTGGAGTGTTAGAGGGTGCAGTGATGCCAGTGTACTCGGATGAGATAGTCAGACTTCATGGGATTCCATGGTAGATGATTTGTGACCATAATCCTATGTACACCTTGCATTTTAGGATGACCATGGAACATGCTCTTGGGACGATTATTAATTTCAGTACAACTTATCACCTAAAGACATATGGCCAGACTGAGCACATGAACAAGATATTAGAGGATATGCTTTACATGTACATTACAAACCAGAAGTCACAATGGGAGGAGTATATATATCTTATAGAGTTTGTATTAAAAAAACAATTTTTAGAGGCCCATCGACATGGCACCATTTAAGGAATTATTTGGCAAGGAGTGCTTAACTCCTTTGAGTTGGGATGTGTTAGAGGACAAAGTCAATCTTGGACTAGCATTGTTATAGCACATGGAACATTAGCTTATCTTGATCAAACAAAGGTTACAGGAGGAACATGATAGACAAAAGTTGTATGTGGATTAGAGGAGAGTTGAATGTAGTTATGAGGTGGGCTTCAAGGTGTTTCGAAGAGACAAGCCTCATAAGAGCCCAATCCATTATGGAAAAGGATATAAGCTTGCTCTAAGATTTTTTGGTCCATTTGATATCTTGGAATGGATTGGTCCCTTAGCCTACCCCTTAGCCTTCCAACGTAGCTTATCTCACGTCCATGATTTTTTCCATGTTTCTGTGTTACGGATATACATTCTTGATCCTTCTCATGTATTGGATTGGACTGCATTCCAGGTACAAGAGAAAGGACAGGCCATGTTGGAGCTTGTGCACATTATATAGCATAGGATGTTGGACCTTCGAAGGTGTAAGATTGATCAGGTGCACATCAAGTGGTTTAGTTATAGTGATACATCAAATACTTAGGAGTACTTCACCTTGCTATGGGACAAGATCCCACACTTGTTCCAGTGACTTCCAGGAGGAATTAGAGCCTTCAAGGAGGGGGATGTAATTCCCACTCCTCTTTGACATTTATTATATTATGATTTTAATTAGCATGTTGATAGATTGCATGGATATTTTCATTATCAATATGTTGCGACCTCATATCATATATGGTATGGAAGTATTAACAAACATTGATAGATGATGATGTAGTTTTGTTTCATTATATACTGATGTTTTTTATTCTTTATGATTGATGATTATAGTTGAGATGTTTGTACTGACCTTATGATCTTATTGATGTTATGACTTATCAAAATTGAGTTTTTTAGTGATTACAAATAATTGATCAAAATTTATAATTTGGATGATGATGATATAACTACATGTATGATGTTGTTGGAATGATATGTATGTGTTTTATTTCCATTTATGTATCTGATGTGGTCTTGAGGCCGAAGGGGTATTTCTTGATTGTTTGCAGGAAATTATATCACCAAAAACAAGAAGCGGCTAGGAGACCAACCATGAAATAATATTGGATATTGGAAACGAAGGTCACTTTGTTAACTTTTTGTTTGTGTTCATTGTTATGTTAATTTTTGAGTTGTTAGGAGGTTCCCATGGAGGGTAACTTCAAATGTGACCATGGGTTTGTATGTGTTTTTCCCTCTTTCTTTTTTATTTATTTTGTTGAGTATGTGATTTAATTCAATTGTAATGTATTCTATCTTTATTATTGCTAAAGTAATGTGTTCTTGTTTAGTTCATTGATCATACAATTATGCTAAATTGAGATGTGACTAACTGGGCATTAATTGTGGTCGAATATAGTTCTTGTTATAATATGGATTTGATATGGACTTTATTGATTTTGGAGTTGTGTACTCAACCTCACTTTCGAAATCTCGAATTTTGGTATAGAGGCCACTTTTGGAGGCTTGCGAGATGAGTAAAGCTTGTCTCATACCTTTTAAACTCACCCACCAACAATACCTATGATGTAATGGGTTAAAATGAGGCCTCATTATGTGTATTGGAAGAGAAAGGAGGAAATTAATTGCACTTTCTTAGAAATCTTTTAATGGTGTCCTTAGAAGTATGGAGTGGATGTTTGTGTGTGGAAGGAAAATTGTCATATCATCACACACAAATTTATGAGTCTTGTTCTTTGTGTTTGAATTAGTGAAGTAGATTGAAATATAAGTGATGTGGCATCCTATGTGGAGCCACATCACCCTACTCTCCTACTTTTCTATTTATGTGAGTTATTTTGGAGTTTTGGAGGTTACTTGGTTTAGTTGCACACATGCATATTTTTGGATTTTTGGCTTGAGTTAGTTGTTTTGGTGGTTGGGATCTTGATTTTTTATCTGTCTTGGACTTGGAAAAACATAGAGCTTGTTGCTTGTGGATTGAAGGATCTTGCAATGGAAAGGTAGGGTCTACACCCTTGCATTATATTTTATTTGTTGTTGATGTTTGTAAATGAATGAATGTTCATGTTGTTCTAGATTTGGGGTAGAATGGCCTTAAGGATGGTGTGGGGAGAAGGAAAATGGGGATATTTTGAAGGAGGGATAAGTTTTTGTATGTGTATTTGGAGGAAGTATGGGTTGGGTGTCCCACATTGTGATAATAAAGAAGTTTTCTTGCTTATCTTTGTATGATCTATTTGAGAGAGTGATAAGAGATTGAGGGAGGGATAAAAGTTTTATTGTGTGGATGAAGTATTTAGAGGTTTTCAAGGTGGAAACTTAACCCATTGGGAGGCATAAGGGATTCCCCATATTTCTCTTCTCCATTGGCTTATATTTTAAGCCTATGTGTTTGGGAAAATTGTATATTTGTGACTATCAATGTTATTGTGGTTTTATGTGTTGCAAAAGTGTTGGTTTGAGGGTATTTATTGTTGAAGCTTTTGTAAAATTTTCCATGGTTGCTTAATATCTCTTATTGCTTCATTGTTGGGGTTCAGGGGCCAATGAGAAGGGAGGCTTCCCTTTCTCATTGGAATAAAGGTTGGGAGGTGAGTGTTGTGTATTCTCCCTTCATTGATTATTATGATTTGTAGTTGAGGAAAAGCTTTAGATTTGCAAGTAGTTATTGAGGTGAAAACATTGTGTAGAAGACAAAGAAAGAGAAAGTTTACTCTTGTAAAGTTTCAGCATGTTTTTTCCACCTTTGAGTGGAAGGCTTGTATGCACTTGTATTTTCAAGGGAGCTCTTGTAAAATTTATTTATCAAACCATGTGTTGTAATAGTTGAAAAGGACTTTTGTAAGTTGTCTTTAATGGAAATATAGTTCCTTTCAAATCTTGAAATTATTTAAAAGTTGATTGGTGCCTTCATTTTTAAAATGGTTGTCTTGCATTGAAAATACATAGAAGTATATATTAGTTCCTTTTTTGAAATGTTGTCATTCTTGTTATTAAAAAGGAAAGAAATTTATACTTATTAGATGGTTAGATTTATTCCTCTTCTTAAAATTAAATGCATTGTGGTTGAAATCAATCTTTGTAGTCAAATTTTAAACAATATTACAAAGGGAAAATTTATACTTTTAGTAATTTTAAACAAGGAAGAAGTTGTTTAATTTCATTAGAATATTTAGTTAAAAACTTGCAAGCTAGAACTTTGGTTTGATATATATAAATGTATCTATTGCTGGATATATATGTTTATATATCTCCCTTTTAAAAATAAATTGTTTTCAACAGTAACTAGCACCAGTTGGCTAACTGGTGTTGGTAGAACAAAAATCAACATCGGTCTCTGTAACTTGTATACAGTTTTATATAAATCAAAATTTTCACTTAGTTGAATGACAATTTCTCAGAAAACCATAAAAAATAGATTATAGCATATGTAAACCTTTATAAAAATGTATAAAAATGTATATATTTGAAGATATATGCATTTTTATCTATTTTAAATAAAATGAGCCAAATTCAATGTAACTAGCATCAATAGGATGGTGAGAACCATGACTATTTAAGTGATTGGCTCTAGTCGCATGTGCGTGAAACTCTTTTAAAAAAAGTATCTTTTCAATCTATACCAACACTTTAAATGAATAATCTATAAACTTAATGTGGATCTATATATATATATGTGTGTGTGTGTGTGTGTGTGTGTGTGTGTGTGTGTGTGTGTGTGTGTGTGTGTGTGTGTGTGTGTGTGTGTGTGTGTGTCTATATAGGTGTATAAGCATGTATATATGTATATGAGTGTATATAAACCCTAGATCAACCAAATAGTTTTACCTAAATGATGAAATCAAAAAAATGTCAGTAAACAAATACCCACAACAAGATTTTTGTGGGATATCTACAACAAAATAATTAGATAAATTTACAATACAAAACTTAAAAACAACTAAATTAGAGAATGGAGGAAGTCTCCTCCCATTTGAAAATCTTGAACCAAAGCAAAACCTCCATAGATTTCATCAAGTTTCATGGCCTCCACCTCCATCAACCTGCATAACACCAATGCAAAGATGAAGAGATTAGGGCCAAGAAAAGAATAAAAAGGAAACATAAGGATATTTAGGGCGTTTAGGAAAAAAAACCTAAATATAAGGGTTCATATTAATCTAATCTAAAGGTGGAGGATTGTCCCTGCACATTTTAAGTTATTGGAATTTTTGTGGGAGTGGTGTTTTTAAATAAAAGGTATGGGTAGTAAGTGAATGGGGCCACCTAGAGCATTGGTGGGTTAGAAAAAGTAATGAAACCTTTTGTTATAGATAAATAAATAAATAAATTACATTTGATTATAGCGATTAAATGAATAATATTATGTATGGGTGATTTAGAAATGATCTAAAGCATGATTAAGCTAATTAAAAGTAAAATTCTTGGTTAAAAAATTAAATTTTCGACATGGATGTTATGTTATTTTAGGAAAGTAATTTAAACCAACTTAGGAAATGATTCTTGATAAGCTTAAGAGGATTTTTAAATAGGTAAGATTTCAAGATTAAATTTGATGGAAATCTTAGAAGAGGATTAAGTTCAGAATTTTTTTTTAAAATTAATTTAAAAAATTTAAATATTAATTTAATTCTAACAGACTTATTGTTATGTAAAATTTATTAACGGGAATGTAAATTGTTTGCAACTAATATTTATACAATTTTAAACAAAAAATGTTATTTTTTATCTTCACCCTAGTAATTAATGGATTTTGAACTTGTTTTGTGCGTTAAATTTTATGGGCATTACAATTTGTATTGCAGCTATTGGTTCAACACTTGGACCCTTGGGCAGACATGGAAACACTATAAGTAAACCTAACACAACTTTACATCTAGTACACACTACATTGTTTATAACTGAAAACGTAGGAACTTAGAAAACTAAAACAAACCTATATGATGATGAACTAACTATCACCTTGGTCTATGTAGGAAGCAAAAACCCGACAAGGAGTTATTGCATATTCAGTTAGATAGACCACCACAAGCGTAAGATGTCGCAACTATACTACCGCAGATTTTAGAGACCGTACAGGAGGTCAATGCTGCTATACAACAAGGTTTAATTTGGTGATGACCTAGCCAACATGATAGGGAGTCATCAGTGGAGGCTCATGCCCATTAACAACATAGTGAGGAGTATAGGGTAGAGGACTCCCATGTGGAACTAGTTAGAAAAGATTCACCTCAGAGAGAGCATGGAGATAGGACCGCGGGACATAGAGAGAGATCTAGGATCCCTAGACAGATAGATGGCTATGACGAGAGACCTAGAGGTAGATAGATGATAGTGGCAGATCATATCTGAGAAAGTATTGAAGCTTGATCCATCTCACTTCACTTGAGATACAAGCGGATTTTAGGATGAGGGTTTGTTGGTTAGCCTGAGTGGATGCTTCAAACTATGTCTTTGTTGTAGCAACATGAAGGATCGTGTCACAATTAATCTTCTAAGAGATGGGGAAAGAGTTTGGTGTAGGACTGAAGAGTAGAATATCCATGTAGATTCAAATACTATGACATAGGAGCTATACGAGGAATGATTTAGGAGCTGATATTTACCTAGAAAATTCATTCAATGAAGGATCGAGGAGTTCCATGAACTATGATAGGTATTTATGACAGTGGTTGAGTATGAGAGTCGGTTCTTGGTCTTTTTGCAGTATATCGACTACATGTAGGATGAGTAGGGAAATATTCATAGGTTCATCAAGATTTTGAATTTATATCTTAGAGGGGCAGTGCATATGCATTATCCACATAATTTAACTGAGGTTGTTGAGAAGGCCTACATTACAGAGGAGAACATGGAGAAGATGCATCAAACTAGAAATAGAGTAAGGAGACACATTCAAAAGATGCATGATAGTTGGTCAAGGTGAAAAAACCCTCCTCCTCATGGAAGACATGATTCAACACAGTCTTCCTTCAAGCCACCAAAACAACCACATCAACAAGAACAAGAGAAAACCCACCCATGATTTAGACCTCCACGAATAAATGATGCTCAGATAGAGTGGAGTATGAGGCCTCCTCATAGAGGATCCATCAAGAAACAGGTAGCACCTAGAGCTCAGTCAGGTGGAGCTCGTTCAAAGTTTCCACAAGAGTCCATAGCATGATCATTAGGGTCTACATCATACACGATTAGAGCACTAGGGGGAGCTGATTATCATTGAAAGGGAGCCTCATAGTTAATATGGTTGTGGTGTAGTTGGACACCATTGGAAAGAGTGTAAGTAGAACCCTACTAAAAAGGGTAAGAGACCTATTATTGAGCCTATAGTTGGTGACATGGCACATGTTCATGGGATTTATATAGTGGTCAAGAACCACTAGGTAGACTACCAAGACACTGTGATAGAGACTTCTGATAGCATTGCTAATATTTCTACCTCAATTTTTTTATGTAGTCTCTTACGAATCTTTTATTTCTTTATCATTTGTAAAGTGATCTAGGTTGGTGGTAGTTAGGATGGGTTATAGTTCAAATGTTGAGGTAGATTAAAGATCCAAGCTCATAGTGGACTCCTAAGTCTAGGATTGTGTAGTTGACCTAGGACCCTTCACCATGACCTTGGATGTTTACATCCTTCCCTTGGGTTCTTATGGAGTTATATTTGGTATGGATTGGCTATTTGCACATAGAGATAGATTAGATTGTTACAACAAGGTGATATCTTGTGTAAATGATTTAGGATTTGAGTCAGTGATAATTGGGGTTAGGAGGCCCATCTCCATTTTCACTATATACACTATGCAACTTAAGTGTTGTGCATGTCAAGGATGTAATTTTTATGCTATTACAGTTAATTATAGGTCAACAAATGAGTCGACTTGGACTTCACGTAATGATCATCACATTTTGAGGGGTTTTGTAGATGTTTTTCCCAGTGAGTTACTTTGTATACCTTCCCCACACGAGATTGATTTTCAAATAGATTTGGATCCTGCAGCAGATCCTATATCATGCGTAACATATAGGATAACTACCCTTGAACTTTGTGAGCTCAAGTTAAAACTAAAGGGCCTTCTTCATAAATGCGTAATCTGTCCTAGTTTATCTCCTTTTGGGTGCACCTGTGATTTTTGTGAAGAAGAAGGGTGGATCCCAACAATTGTGTATTGATTATAGATAGTTGAACAAAGTAACAATTAAGAATCATTACACCCTTCCACACATTCATGATCTGTTTGATCAGATGAAGGGGTGACAATGTTTTCAATGATACATCTTAAGTCAGGGTACAATCAGCTAAGGATTTCAGAGGTGGATATTCATAAGACAACTTTCTATATGAGATATGGCCACTACAAGTTAACAGTTGTGCCATTTAGTCTGACGAATGCCCCCGTAGTATTCATGATTTTTATGAATGGGGTATTCAACACATTATTGGTTCTCTTCATACGAATATTCCTTGATGACATATTTATTTACTCATGCATGCGTGAGAAGCGTGAGGAGCACTTTCACCAGGTTCTATAGTGTCTTTGAGAGCAACAACTTTATGGCAACCTGGATAAGTGCAGATTCTTTCAATCAAAGGTTTAGTATCTGGGCCACATTTTTTCTGGGGAAGGTATCACACTCGATCCTTCCAATATTAGAGCTATCATCAATTTGCTAGTAATGACTAGTGTGACTGAGGTATGCAGATTCATGGGATTAGTAGGTTATTATATGATATTTGTATAGGACTTCTCACGAACTACTCATTCCATCACTTCCCTATAGCGAAAAGGGAAGAAGTTTTTTTGGTTAGACAGTTGTGAGTAGTCCTTTGGACTCAAAAGGAATTCCTTACTATAGCACCTATCCTAGTAATGCTAGATCCGCAAAGAGATTTCTTCATATATATAGATGCTTCTTTGGAAAGGATATGAGGAATATTAATGTAGGATAGCTGATTTATTACTTTTGAGTCTCCAAACTCAAGGGTTATGAGCCCAATCACCCGAGTCATGATCTTGAGCTTGTGACAATCATTTATGCCTTGGTTCGATGGAAACATTTTCTGTTAGGTAGGAGGTTCACACTCAGGATAGATCACTTAAGCATATAACACATATTCACACAACCCAACCTTAATGCATGTTAGTAGCGTTTGATGGAGCTTGTATGCGAGTACAATATAAAGATAGATAATGTTAAAGGGAAGGAGAATGTGGCACAGATACTTTGAGCCATCGTAGGAATCTTGTCATGGCTACATCTATTGATATATACTTGTCGAGTAGGATCTTACAACAACTTCCACATGACAACTTCTACCTTTTAGCTAGTGCAAGGATTGAGTCTCAAAGACCCCTTGAGGGGAAGTTTGAGGGATTGACATTTGAACTAGATGGACTATTTGTCATAGAGGTTGGGTTTATGTACCTAGAGATGGATGGTGGTGGTAGGATATCTTAACAGAGGTTCATTGTGTACCTTATCCGACCCACCTAGGGGTGAAGAAGATGCACACTACATTGACATAGATGTATCATTGGAGAGGACTTTGAAAGGATATAGTGCAATTTGTGTCTCAATCTTTGGAGTGTCAGAGGGTGAAGACCAAGCATCAACATCCAGTTGGCCTTCTATATCCGCATGTTATACCAGAGTGGAAATGGGACACCATTTCCATGGATTTCATAGTTGGGATACCTATGTTGAGATATCACCATGATGCTATCATGGTCATGGTAGATAGATTGAAAAAAGTGGCTCATTTTTCCTCAGCGAAGACCACCAATATAGCTAGTGCAATGACGTGAGTCTACTTGGATGAGATAGTTAAAATTCATGGGATTCCTTGGAAGATTAATTGTGACCACACTCATTAGTACACCTCGCATTTCTTGACTACCAGCAACATGTTTTTGGGATGAATATTAATTTTAATACAACCTATCACCCATATATAGATGGATAGACCAATCGGGGGAGATAGATATTATAGGATATGCTTCACAAGTAAGTTATGGACCAGCAGTCAAAATGGGAGGAGTATCTATATCTAGTAGAGTTTGCATATAACAAGAATTTTCCAAGTTCCATCGGCATGACACAATTTCAAGCATTGTATGAGAGGGAGTGGAAGAATCCTTTGACTTGGAACATGTTAGAAGACATGGTAACTCGTTGACCATCTTTATTACATGACATGGAGTAGTAGGTCATCTAGATCAAACAGAGGTTGCAGCAGGCACAAGATAGATATAAGAAGTATACAAATCAGAGGAGAGTTCACCACAGTTATGATGTGGGTTCAAAGGTGTTTCCTAGAGTCAAGCCTCATAAGAGCCCCATACGATATTGAGCCTACCTCTTAGCCTTGTCATCGAGCTTATCTCACAGCCATTACTTTTTACATGTTTATTGTTTACAAAGATACATCCCAGATCTATCTCTATTATTATATTATACTGCATTTTAGCTATTAGATCAGGGATAAGTGATGGTGGATCCCATGTGCATTATCGAGCATAGGACCTTTCAGCCTTTGAGGGTGTGAGAATGATCAGGTGCAAGTCCATTGGATCGTTATGACGAGACATCAGCTACTTGGGAGGATGCTACCTTGCTACAGGCCCAGTTCCCACAATTGTTCCAGTGACTTCCAGGAGGAAGTCAAGTCTAAAGGGAGGGGGATGTAATGCCCACTACTCTTTTACACTGATTATAATATGATTTTGATTATTGTTGATTAGTGAAATGGACATAATTATTATATTTTGATTAGTATGTTGATAGATTGTATGGATATTTTGATTATCGATATGTTATGACTCATATTATAGATGGTATGAACTACTATCAAACATTGATAGATGATGATGTAGTGTTGTGTCATTGTATATGTTTTAGATTATGAATGATGATAATTATATCTAAATGTTTGGACTGACCTTATGATCTTATTGATGTTATGACTTATCAAAATTGAGAATTTTCAATGATTGCAATTAATTGATAGAAATTCATAATTTTGATGATGATATAGTTTCGTGTATAATGTTGTTGCATGATATGTATGTGTTTTTATTTCATGATGTATTTGATGCGGCCTTGTGGCCAAAGGGGTATTGCTTGAAATTATATAACAACAAATAGAAAGGGGATAGGAGTCCAACCATGAAAGAATACTAGAGATTGGTAATGAAGGTTACCTTGGCAATTTTTTATTCATGTTCATTGTTATGTTAATTGGTGAGTTGTTAGAAAGTTCCCATGAGGTGTGACCTTAAATGTGACCATGGGTTTATGTGTATTTTACCCCCTTTTTTTTGTGTATATGAGCTAATTATTGTAATGCATCCTCAGTTTATTATTTCTTAAGTAATGTGCTTTGTTTAGTAAATTAATCATGTGATTAAATTAAATTGAGATGTGGCTATGTGGGATTTTAATTTGGTAGATATTCCTTGTTATCATATTAATTTTGATGAATTTCAATTTTCCTTGAGTTGTTTAATCAACCACATCCTTCAAATCTCGAATTTTGACTCTGGAGCCATTTTTAAAGGCTGGTGCGACAAGTTAAGCTTGTCCTATAACTCTTAAACTCATCCACCAACCATACCTTTGATGTAAGGGGTCAAAATTAGGCCTCATTATGTTTTTTGGAAGAAAAATGAAGAAATAAATTGCATTTTCTTACAACGCTTTTAACTATGTCCTTAAAAGTATGGAGTAGTGGTTTGTTTGACTTGGTGAAGCGAATTGGAGGAGAAGTGATGTGGCATCCTACATGGATCCACCTCACCCTCCTCTCCCCATTTTCTATTTATGTGACTTATTTTGGATATTTGGGGGTTATTTGCGTTGGTTGCACACTTGTATATTTTGGGATTTTGGCTTGAGTTACTTTGTTTGGAGCTTGGGAGCTTGATTTCGGATTTTTCTTGGAATTGGAAGAAGCTTTAGCTTTTTTCTTATGGATTGAAGGATCTTGCAATGGCAAGGTAAAGTCTATACCCTTGTATTTTTTTTGTTGTATGTTGATTGCTAATGAATGAATGTATGTGTTTGTTTTGGATTCGGGTAGTATAACCTTAAGGATGGTGTGGGAGAAGTAAAATGGGTATATTTTGAGGGAAGGATAAGAGTTTTTGTATGTGTATTTGGAGGTAATTTTAGTTGGATGTCCCACCTTGTGATGATAAAGAATATTTCTTACTTGGCTTTGTATGTTCTATTTGAGGGAGTTACAATAGATTGAGGAAGTGATAAGATATTGAGGGAAGGATATGACTTTTTTTGTGTTGATGAAGTTTTTGGAGGTTTTCAAGGTGAACACGTAACCCACTGGGAGGCATAAGTGATTCCCCATATTTATCTTCTCCCTTGGCTTAGATTTTAAGCCTTTGTGATTGGGAAAATTGTATATTGATTTTGTTATTGTTATTTTTCTTGTTAAAATGCAAGTTTTGTTGGCATGAGTGTATGTTTTGTTGAAGCCCTTGTAAAATTGTTCGTGGTTTCTTAATATCCCTTATTGATTCATTATTTGGGCTCGAAGGCCAATGAGAAGGGATGCTTCCCTTTCTCATTAGAATAAAGGTTTGGAGTGAGTGTTTCCTATGATCCCTTCCTTGGTGTTTTGATTTGGATATGAAGAATATTTTCAGTTGCAAGTAGTTCTTAGGATGAACAGATTGTGTAGAAGACAAAGAAAGAGAGTTAATTTTTGTAAATTTCATCATGTTGTTTCCACCTTTAAGTGGAAGGATTGTATGTACCTGTATTTTAAAGAGAGATCTTGTAAAATTTATTTATCAAACCATGTACTGTAATGGTTGGAAGAAGGACTTCTTTAAAATGTATTTAGTCGAAATATAGTCCCTTTCAAATATGGAAATGAATTAAAAGTTTTCTCTTTGCCTTGATTTTAAAAATGGTTGTCTTGCATTGAAAATAAATAGAAGTATATATTTACTCCCTTGGAATGTTTATCGTTCTTGTTTGTAAAAAGGAAAGAAACTTATATTTATTAAATGGTTAGATTTATTCATGTCTTCTTAAAATTAGATAGATTGTGGTTGAAATGAATATTTGTACTCAAATTTTAAACAATGTTAAAAAGGGTAAATTTACACTTTTAGTAAAACAAGGAAGAATTTGTTTAATTTCATGAGAATATTCTACTAAAAAGTAGTAATTAAGATCTCTAGTTTGCTATTTATAAATGTATATATTACTTTATATATATATTTATTTATATCCCCTTTTAATTTTATTTTTCCCATAGTAACTGACATTGGTTCGTTAACCGGCATCAGTAGAATGGAAACAACATTGGTCTCTGTAACCTCTACACCTTTTTATATAAATCCAATTTTTCACTTAGTTGCATGACTATTGCTTAGAACATCAAACATAGATTATAAAATATGTAAACCTTTTTATAACTGTATACAAATGTATATATTTGGAGATATATACATATGTATATATTTAAAATAAAATGTGCCAGATTCACAGTACCTAGTGTTGGAAGCCTGAGCACCATCGGTAGCACAGTGAGAACTGCAACCAGTTAAGCGAATGACATCGGTCTTCTGTGCGTGAAATGCTTTTTAACAAAAAAGTGTGTTTTCAATCTAAACTAGTACTTTAAATGAATTATCTATAGACAAAATGTGGATCCAACTGAAATAATGATATATATACATTTATATATGTATATACACACATGTATATATGTATATGAAAGTATATACATCCTAGATAAACCAAATGTTTTTACCCAAATGATGAACTCACAGAAATGTGACTAAAAAAATAACCACAACTAGATTTTTGTGGGATCTATACAACAAAACAAATAGATAACTTTACAATGCAACACCTAAAAACAACTAAAATAAAATGGAGGAAGTCTCTTCCCATTTGCAAATATTGAACCAAAGGAAAACCTCCATGGATTCCCTCAAGTTCCATGGCCTTCGCCTCCTTCAACCTGCAAAAGACAAATGAAAAAATGAAAAGATTAGGGCCAAGAAAAGAATAAAAAGGAACATTGGGATATTTAGGGATTTTAGGGGAGAAAAACATAAATATAAGGGTTCATATTAATCAAATCTAAAGGTGGAGGATTGTCCGTACGCATTTTAAGTTATTGGAATTTTGGTAGGAATGATTTTTTTAATAAAAGATATGGGTATTAAGTGGATGGGGCCACCTAGTGCGTTGGTGGGTTAGAAAAATTTGTGACCCCTTTTTTTATAGATAAATAAATAAATAAATGACATTTGATTATAGGGATTAAATGAATAACATTGTGCATGGGTGATTTATAAATTATCTAAAGGGGGATTAAGCCAATTAAAAGTAAAATTCTTGCTTAAATAATTAAATGTTGGACATGGATGTTAAGTTATTATATGAAATGAATTTAAACCAACTTAGGAAATGATTCTTGATAAAAATAAGATGATTTTAAATAGGTAAGATAACACTATGAAATTTTGGAAGAGGATTATGTTCATAAATGATTTCCAAAATTAATTACTAATATTTAATTATCAATTTAATTCCGACAGCCTTATAGTTATGTAGAATTTATTGATGGGAATTTAAATTGTTCGTAACTAATGTTTATCAACTTTTAAACAAAAATTTTTATTATGTATCTTTCCCATGGTAATTAATGGAGTTTGACCTTGTTTGGTGACTGAAAATTTTTGGGTGTTACATAAGGTATCTTTTGATAGATATTATTTAACTATTCTTTTGTAGTTGACCTTACGATATTTATTAAGTGATACTTTGCAGTAGATTGAGTTTCAATTATCCTCAATGTGTCTATTGAGAGATATCACAGAGGTGTTGAGTAATAATTTATCCCTAGGATTTTTTATAGCTTATACATTATGAGAGACTAGTCTAAAAAAAAATCATCAAGGTGTCTCTTGAAATGTACCATTGAGGTGTCCTTTCAACAATATCGTATCAAGTTGTAATTTTATTTGATGAAGTTATCTCTTTAATGATACCTTGGGAAGTTGAGATAAAACTCAATCTCATATTTCCATTTGATGCCTCATTCTTAATTATAATACTCATTTATATGATAATTAAATTCTTCTCAAAGCTTCCATTCAATGATTCTTCTTTAATGACCTCACTATTTATGTTTATTATCAATTCTATTTTATTATATTATACAAAACATATGAGTTTGTCTACTCATTTTATCCTATAATGATACATTGTTATCCATTTCCATCCACTTTCATCCCTATTTCGTGTATCATATGAGCATATGCCACACAACCACAAAATTTTACATGAGAAACACTATTATGATTTTTACTCTATGCTTCTCAAAATATTATGTCTTTTACATTATTTACTGGGAATCAATTCAAAACATAAATTGCAATATTTTAAACTTCCAATATGTATTTGACAAATATTTGTCCTCCAAAAAGATTCTTTCCATTTCCATAATTGCACTATTCTTGATTTCGAGAAATCCATTTAATTGTGGTGTATATCAAAGACTAAATTGTTTCTTTCATGCATGAATTTTGAGACAGTTCAAAAAATATTTTTACACATATTCCCCTTTATCAGTTCTCAAATCTTTTACAAAGAGTCCACTTCCCATTTGAATTATTTTAAATTCCTTGAGAATACCAAATACTTTTGATTTTTTGTTTCAAATAATAAACCCAAAAAATTATTTTTAAATCATCAATGAAACTCAAGAAATATTTATTTTTTATTAATATAATATTTTTTGGATAATGATAAAAATGAAAATTTTGGTTGGGATCGTACCTAGAAACACAAATAGATCTGATGGTCTCAAAAAAATAATAAACAGAACAAGAAACAAGAGAAAAATAGCTTCCCTACAACAAAAAGAAAGACAACAATAGAGGAACAATGGGTTTTCTAGAAATAATCATTATGAAATGATCCACTTTCCACACAAACAAAACGATCACCACTTAAGGATCAACCATAAATATGATAGAGAGGCCTAAATTTTATTGACGTGATATAGGTACAAGTATTATCCACAACTTGAAAATTACTATCATGTTCAAGAGGGATACAAGTTTTATTGACAATTCCTTATAAAAAAAAACCCCTCCCAGAAATAAAAAACCTTCAAACCTGCAGGGTTAGAAGGAGCTAATTTTTTTGGCCTTGGGTTCCAAATCATTATCAATATTTAAAACAATTTCTAACTTTCCCTCTGGTGTTTTACTCTCACGTGAGTGTTTAAACCAGTCAACAAGTCAAAACTATTAGAAATCACCACTTGAACCGAGGAGGAGGGATCAACAACAACATTTGGCACAACCTCAATAACCTTCCTCTCCACTCGCACATTCATCCTCTAAACCCACACCTCATCCTCCATTTCACCTTGACCATCTATCCGTCTTGACCACAAATCTTCCTGCTCAGTCCACTCTTCCACCCCCACCACCATCAGTAGTAAAGCTAGCACTGAATTCCATATCTAGATTCAAGTCGGATGGAAGCAGGGAGAGGTTTATCAAACCCAATACTAACATAGATTCTTGTAAAGGTTATCCTGGTGCGGGCCTTGGTGGTAGATTTTATTTCTAACAATTATCCCAATGCCCTAGCAATGCCATCAAACACTTCCTCCTAGAATTCTACAGGTAGCACATGCAAGCAAACCCACACAGAAGGGGTGAAAGGAGGAACACCATAAATCCCCGGCTTCCATTTATAGCTGAAAAAAATAGCTTCCCTACCAAATAATCAGGCCCGCCTTGAAAAACCGTGAGAAGATCATCTTCCTGCTCGAACGAGAATAAAAAGGCACTATCCGACAAATCCACAATCTCCGTGTAACCAAGAAGCTTCCATCTTCTCTTCGCCCATTCCCTTATAGAATCTATGTTAGGTTGTATTCCAGAAAATCTTCCAATCACTGTAAAGCCTAACATTTTTCCAACTTTGTCTATTACTTCATCAGGGGAAAACATAGAAGGCTTCTTATCTGTCCAATAAGGGGATAGCTGGATCTCTGGTTTCTCAGTATGCACCCCTACAAGATGTTATGCCCACGTGAATCTAGACCAGGCATTAGGGATGCCCTGCTCATGTAAGGGAGGTTGGGGATCAAGTTCCCACGTGTCCCCCTTTTTAAAATTTCATATTTCAACATAGATCTTAATCAACAATCTTAAGAGGATCCTTAGCTTGATATTACATTCCACTTAGAAAGTATTACCTATGTTGCTACCCTATAATATAACATTCATAGATGTTATTTTTTTTCCCAATCAAAGAGAAACCATTTAATGGTCTCTGTGGAATGATATCAAAAACGTATGTAATTTATGTCAAATCACTCTTAATTTTATGGAGAACATTTTATTGTTAGTCATTTTCAATTTTACAACGAGTTTTTTCCCTTGATTTCAATCTGAAATCACACATGCTTCATGTTCAGAATGAAATTTATCTCTCTTATGTACAAGTTGGTGGTCCATACTTATTAAATAGTGTTCCAATGCAACTAGTAACGTAAACGATATGATTTATAATGTGTTTGTTTTCACCTTTTTTGTTTTAATGTCTATTATTCATCTACCCATAACAATCAATTTTTATCATTTTTTTCTAATTTTAGTTCTGATTTTATAAAGCCATCCATGTGTGTAAACAATGATTTGATTTTAGTCAAATGGTTACTATATACCCTATTAAGAAAGAAAACATATTTTGCACTTTCTTCATCAACATTACAAGTAGTACACATTCAATAACTATTTCCTTTGTTAGGTTAATTTTCTTGAGAGAAGTTTTGATTTTTTTTACTTATGTTAATTAGTTACTTCTTCTTACACTTAATTTCATAATGTCTAAAATTATGAGATAAATGGAAATAGACTTTGGATTATCATACAAAATCTTGTTATGAGAGTGATAATGGTTATTGGGCGTCTACCTTATCCACTTCCTGTATATAAATTTATATTTGGACTTTGAATTGACTATTATGACTTGATGATTTTTCTTTCCCCTCTTAATCTTGTAATTCCTTATAACTTTGGATGCAAACATGTAATTTAATATCATATTTAATAGAAAAATTAGATGTTCTATTGATCCTTTTTTCATAAGTCTATCAAGATCCCTTTGAATCATCATTAAACAAATAGATGAAGGCCTTTTAATATATTATTGCAACTACAACAAAATCATACATAACACATAGACTTCTAAAGATTTTTCCTACAAATGTTTGATTCTCAAGTGCTTCTCTATGAGATGTAGACATGATTTTATTACTACTCCCTTAATACAGTTAAAATACATATGAATTGAATATATGATTCTTTCATATGTAATTTTTAAAAATTTATTAGCCATTTATAAAATAGCTAATTTAATCTTACTAATGTATGTTGATATCATATTTTAATGATGTCCCAAGTGCATTTTGATTTGTTTCTTTGAAATCTTTGGCATATGGATTCGTCCATGCATTTTTTATATCACGAACAAATCCTAAATGGGTTTTTTTTCTTGTTTTCTTTAAACAAATTTTTTTCACTTGTGATAACACATTAAATTCATTCATTTTTTTTGGTTCTAGAAACCAATATTTTATGTAAAATCCTAGACATGTTGAGAGAAAAAAAGGGTTTCCATATTGATAGTTTTGAAATAAAATTATGTTTTACATTGAGAATAAAAACTTAAGATTGGGTATGGGTGTTTCCCGTCATATTCAATCTTAGACAAGAGGAATCAAATTTAGACAGTTGAGTGTAGAAATTGTATTCAAAGAATGAGTTCTAAGAGGAAGATGATAACTTTGTATACCAAGAAATATACTTAATGAGGAATACATAAACTATTTTCTCATATCCTAATCATGGAAACCACTTAAGATGTGTCAGGTGCATGTTCAAATTAAATATCACACATGTTTGTAAGGTTGACTGATCAACCAACAAATATTAAAGCATCCAAATTTTTTTATAAACAACAAAATGGTAGTTTAGCAATCAACCTTACTACCACATATGATGGATATATATTATGCGCCTCCTATCCCTTCATCAAGACCTTTTTCATTTTTTCACATCCCATCTTCAATCAAGAAATTTCTCCCATTATTCAATTTTCATATAGAATAGATTAAAAATTCATTTCATGGTGGTCACCTCTAATACTGTAGAGACTTAGTCAATAAAAAATTCTTTCACACACAATTCCGAAAATGGTTCAATTATTCATCTAGAAGGGAGATAAATGGAATAAATATAACTCTAGGTGTTTTTTTTTAATTATTGGTAAAAGGAAGGTTTTTCTAGGGTCCCTATCCTTTTACAGACTAGGATCAACCATCCAGATAAATCTATGAATATTACAAGGAGCTAAACTAAAAAAAACAACTGGAACATCCAGTCCAAGACTAGTGTAAAACTAGAAAAAAAACAAAAGAAAACCTAGACTAGACTAGAAAACAACCTCAACAAAAATGAACCTATGATTTTACAATGTAACTCAGAGTCTCTCTCGTAGGGTGAAAAAAGGGACGTTGAATTTTATTTTTGACACTTCTACATACTTCGTCACCCTCTTCTCTAGCTGATATATCTATCTTACCCAGTGTTTTAGAGATTATTGTTCAATAACCATAACATTACTACCACGATTCGTAAAGGTTTCCACTTCTGTCATGATTACACCTAAATATTTATGGGGTTACATGGAGATAAAATCATTAATTATCTATCCCATCAAGAATACATCTTTGATATACTTTTCATATCCTTTGGTTACATCGCCATTAATAGCATGTTGTCGAATGTATTTTATTAGATTAGGTAAAAAATAGATTTTGAAGGGATCGGAAACCCTATCCAAACTGAAAGATAAGCATCAAATCCCAAAGGAGAAATGACAAAGGAACAAGGCCGAACCTAGCCAACCAATGAAACAAATAGACAAACGAAGAACCTACAAAAGGTGTTGTTATCTCTCAAAATTGCACCCTATAGAGAG
This sequence comes from Taxus chinensis, assembly GCA_019776745.2. NCBI lineage: Eukaryota > Viridiplantae > Streptophyta > Pinopsida > Cupressales > Taxaceae > Taxus > Taxus chinensis. The sequence continues at coordinate 158,740,168 of CM034153.1, read as the reverse complement.
ATGGCACAGGTATTCTAAGCTTGCAAATTTTATCTCTCTCTTTCTTAGATACAATGGAAACACCTAAGGTCTGTTGGTATACCTATTTTGAGGTGAGTCTCTGGTATCAAGTTCAGTTCCTTATTAATGTATCCTTACTAGTCAAGGGTAAAATATGACTGTCAAATGGAATTAAAACTAAGGTAATACACCAAAATTGTATGAGGTATTTGACTGAGTACATGCACAAGTGATATGTAATTAACTTCTGATGCACCCACCCTTCCTAAATATACACTAAGGTTGTACTCGCCCATGCATTTTTTTTTTATCCTTTATTTATTAATAAATAAAGGAGTAAAATAAAGAAAACTAATACAAAGAAGAATTAATAGCCTTTGCTTACAAAATTATCATTCAGCCAAAATGTAGTTGATTGTTCTATTTTTTAAGAAAAAGCATGGATGAATAATGCTGAAAATAAACCTTTCTTGATGAACAAGTCTCCTTCTAAGTGCATGCAAATTTTTCTTCTTATCTGTTACGTCATTTTGTGAAGGCATGCAATAAATCATCTCCCTATGAGTTAGCAAAATAAATTCCATTAATCTGCAATACTTGGAAAAATTATTCACCCATGTATTCCATCATGATGGGGACCACCTCCAAGCTTAGGATTTGATGTTAACCTATGCATTGCATGATCCTTTGATGCATATTATGTTGACACATTTAACCTTTGTGACCATAGGAAATATCATCCCCTATAAAAAAAAAATGTTTACCTCTTTTGGGGACCACCTCTGTTCACATGCTCACGCCCCAGCTTTCCCTCTATCTTATCATGACATGCATGTTATTGATTGGGTCCCCCTTAACATGGCATATACTAATCATGGTTTGAATCCTTTTGAACATGGAATTATTGGTGTCTTTGGTTTGATACATGGCTCTCTTAGACCAGGGTTTGGATAATAATCATTGTTTGATTATTCAGCACCCTTTGGGATTGATCATTGCATATGATATACTTGTCGGATTTTACATAGTTGATAGCGATGATTATTGTGTTTTTTTTATATGGGGGAAACTATAGTCAACAGGAATAATTTTTTTAATGAAGCTCAGTCCCCTCCACCACGATGACTCTGTTAGGAAATCATATATAGTGCTCACATTATTCATATATATGGATGAATAATATTATGTAATATATTATGAGTTGTAATAAAAAAACTCATAATATCAGGTTAGTATATTATACGTGAGTTGTTTGGGAGTTATAACAACTCACATATATATAGATTTATGGTTGAGTTGTTTCCTGCTTAATAGGAAACTATCTCCCTATATATTTGCAGCTTGTTCATTATGTAATAATCCCGTATGAATTGAATATAGCTGATTATATTCATCTGTAAATCTATCTATACCATTTTATTTGGTATCACAGCGAGCTTATCCTATGAGAGAAATGATTTTATGATAATATCACAAGGGGCAACTCTATAGATTGTACTGTTTCCCAAGCATGTGATTGAGACTTAACTATATGCGACATTGTTCATAGCTTCTACTACGTATACGGTCAAGATCAGTAGTTTTTCTTGACGGTGAAGATTAGATTGAATGATATACAAAAATTCAATCTCTTTTTTGCCACCGAGTTTGATTTCCATCCAGAGATTTACATTGCATTTGTAGTGGCAACAAGTCACTTATTCATTATTTCTACGTCATCGATTCATATCTGCATTAGATTCTGTAGATTGGTGGTGTTGTTGCGTATGCGATGGAGCATATGTAAAGTTGTCTTCTCCAATTCTGCAGCCAACTATTATTATCAGGTGCATGAACAAAGGCTTTGAGTATTTGTTGGTGGTGGCAGGAGCTTCAATTTTCCATAACTGTGGTGAATCATATAGAGACCAAGCTTGTCTGCAGTCTGTCACTTAACAAAACAATTCTGAACCAGAGCGCCCTTGTTGTCTCCATCAGCATGCATGAGATTACCAATACAAGGCAGATTCGGTGGTCAAAGATCTGCTAACATTCTATATTATTTCAAAGAATATACCAAAGCCTCCATTTGGTGCAAGTATGGTCAGGTGAAGAAGAAAAGCACGATTTATCTCACCAATGGTAAAATTTCACATTTCAAAACTGATCAAGAGCCTGCGGGAACTCTCTAAACATTTGGTTGTGATGGTCTTCTCTTAAAATGTGGGCTCCCCACACGCATACGCCTCTCACATGTTGTAGTCAATAGTAATCATGTTATTTCAAAAGGTGTATTGTTTGTCTTTATTTATTATATAGTCTTTTTTAATTTAAAAAGTAATCTCAGTTTATTACTTTTTAAATTTTTTAGTCTAGTTGTCATATTGTCTTTGGACGCATTTTCGGTTGAAACCGACGTCCATTTTTTTTAATATGGCTAAGTTGAATTGAATGGAAAAATTCGAAGGCAAATATTTTTACACATGGTAGGTGAAAACTCAGTTGTTGTTAATCAACAAAGATTTGTGGGAGATTGTGGATGGCAAAGCAAAGAAACCAAGAGATGCAAAGGAAGCGACAATATGGGACATCAAAGATCAAAAACCCATAGAAATCATTGGATTGGGATTATCTTATGCATATTTGCATCATATAGATTTGTCAAAATCCTCAAATAAAATTTGGACTACACTAAACAAACTATTTGGATCGCAAGCAGGAAGCGCATAAGTATCACTAAAACAAAAGTTGTTCGGACTCAAAATGGAGGAAGGTGAAAACATGGTGGAACACATAAGTAAGTTTCGTTCTGTATTGAATCAATTAGCTGGAATCAAAGTAGATGTTCTTGATGATGATGAAAAAGTAGTTTTACTTAATAGCATGCCTCCTAGCTATTCTAATATGGTCTTCACTTTGAGCAAAATCAATCCAAGTCTGGAAGACTTGATTTCCTCTTTGATAGAGGACGAAAATAGAACAAACAAAATTGAAACAGAAGAAAAAGCATTATATGGAACACATGGTAAAAAGAGATACAGTCATTCTTTCAAGCAAGGTTCAACCTCCCAGGATCCAAAGAAAAGGCTTATTTGTCACTATTGTAATGTGTCTGGACATGGAATAATGTTTTGTAAACAACGAGCTAGGGATCTATTGGATGGTAAATTTAATGATAAATATTTTATTTCTGAAAATAGAGAAGAAGAAAGTGATTGGGAAGCAGGATCCAACCATTCACATGATAGAGAAGTTATTGCTCAAGATAGTGAAGAAGACTTTCTCTTCTAAAAAGAATGCATCAACTAGAGGATGGAGGCACAGGAGGTTGGAGGTCATTCAGTGACCTCTCGTTAGTCACCAACAACGGGGCCGCACGAAGCTGTGGTGATAGTGTGTGTTTGATTTTTCTTTCTTTTCAAAGTTGCAGTTGATTCTAGTTGTGTGCAGCGTAAATTTTTTTCTCAGTGTTCATGTTATGGATTGAATAAGTGAAATGTTCACATTGAGGGGGGAAAAATGGTCTCAATGTTCCATTTTATCTTTTCATATTTGTAATCAGTGAGTGATATTTCCTACATAATTCCCTGAAGGAAAAGCATTGTGGACAGATGAAAGCAAAAAATATAAGCAACATCATGATATTGAGGTTGTTGGTTGTCCTTTAAAACCATTCCTTGTTAAGGTTGTTGATTGTCTTGTAAAACCATCCATGTTGAGGTTGTTGGCTGTCCTGCAAAACCATCCAGATCATGAGCACGCACGGGCGGCACGCTGCAGAAGGAAGTGCAATTGTTTTTCTCCCATGTTCACACTAAGGGGGGGAATGTTAGGAAATCATATATATTGCTCACATTATTCATATATATGGATGAATAATATTATGTAATATATTATGAGTTGTAATAAACAAACTCATAATATCAGGTTAGTATATTATACATGAGTTGTTTGGGAGTTATAACAACTCACATATATATAGATTTGTGGTTGAGTTGTTTCCTACTTAATAGGAAACTATCTCCCTATATATTTGCATCTTGTTCATTATGTAATAATCCCGTATGAATTGAATATAGTTGATTTTATTCATCTACAAATCTATCTATACCATTTTAGACTCACCCCTTTGAAATTTTGGTCAGTGGTATTGAACTCGGGTTGGCTTAATTACAACCATGGGTCTGCATTGATAAGCTAAATCCAACGCTGGCCATTGATCCTCTAACTTGCTTCATTTATTATCATCGATCTTCTGAGACTTGACTAGGGTTTCGATTTGGCATTTAATATGTTTGGTGTCATTGAACATAGTTGGCACTTACTTCGAATTTGATGAACGAATGGTAGCCATTGATTCTGGGTATTGTGGTCTTCTCCACCGTGGATCTTTAACTCGTGGTTATGGTTTCTGACCTAGATATTTAAGTAGTAATGACATCTTACCATGGTGGTTTTCTTCAAACTTGGGGATTAATCCTTGAGCATTGATCTTGGTACTTTTCCTTCTCTATCTTTGATTCTTTGACAATGGTTGAGTTTTATTTAACTCATCTCTCAAGTTTGTGTGGTAAAGATCAGTTGACCCTAATGATCACTCATTTTGGATTTTCAGCCTGTGGATGAAGCCCCAACAAATATTTGGTTTGACGCCATTGTTGAATTTTTTTGAACTCGGCTCCCTTGAAAAAATAGCTCTCTGTTCTCTCACGAATCTGTATCATCATTGTTTCTTTGAACTCTTTGAAAGGTTTTATGGCCACCATTTTGACTACTTCAAAATCTAAGATTGTTCTACCATTTAGCCTATTTTTCAAGTTTTCCTAATAAGGTAGTTGTGGAGTTTATCACCACTGCCATGATCTATCTGCTAGAGCTATTATCTCAATTTTTCTCCTGGAAAAATTAATCAAAGATGAACCCATGTAGAAATAAATCCAAGGGATGGTTCCATCGCATGAGCCCGCATTTTAAATCCAAAAAATAGGTTGCAGGTGGGCTCTATAATGGAGTAGCAAGGTCTGGGAAGAGTAAATAGTGTCAAAGAAAACCAGAGGCCATAAGGAAAGAAATGGAGAAAAAACTTGAAGTCTTCAGGCTATGAGAATGGTTCATAACGAGCCAAAAATTAGCTAAGTATGGAGGAATCAGTGGAAGCCTCCACATGCCTCATCTTAATATCTTTTAGGGGTAAAATCAAAAAGAAAACTCAGATGATTGTGGATCTTCCACATGTCCCATGCCCAAAAAAGGATAAAGCTGGCCATTGAAAATCCCAAACAAGAAAAAAGAAACACATGCGAGCTTGGCACAATTTCAAGATGGGAGCCCAAGGCGGAGACTAAAACTTGCACCAGCCCTCCATGTGGCTAGGGGTCAATAGAGGTCAAACCTAAACGTGGGTCCCTAGATAAGCGTTAAGCCTCCACGTGTCCCTGATCAGATGTATGTTGCCGCCAAACAAAAGGACTTTGTAAAAGACATAAAGGAACAAAAGAAATCTGTGGAAGGTGCCATGTGTCAGTCTGGCATAAATTCAAAATAGAAATCCAAAAATGGGTCCCTATATGTGCACCATCCCTCCACGTAGCCATATTTCAACTTAAAGTGGGGAGGTGGGTCTCCAAGAGTAATTTTTAATTTTTGGCTCTGTTTTCAAGAGACATAAAGTATAAAAATGAGTCTTGCCTCCGCTGATGCCCAAAAAGACACATGTCAAGCCTAAATTACATGCAGGTCGATGGGCCCTGGGGTGATATTTTGCCTAAATGGAAAATATGAACCAGTGTGCCTAAGGATGGTTTTTGACCAAAAGGTATTATGGGGCTGCAGGGTAATTTTTACATTTTTGTATTTTTTACAAAAGAGCAAAAAGTGAGTTTTGGGCTCATAGACCCGTTCTGATAACTGGTTTTCACCATTTTTTTATGGGCTTGATTCAAAAATTCAAATGGGCATATCTTTTGACCCAGTGCCCGAAATTTGACAAAATTGGTACCATTGGAAAGGTCTCGACCATGTCTACACCATGGAAATCTGAAAATTTAATTTTAGAAAGGTTAGGTGGGTGAAAAAAATAGAAAATTTCTTCACGTCATTAAAATGTGATCTAATTTATCTAACAACCAGATCAAATTAGATTTGATCCCCCGTTCTTCTTTCTTCAAATCATCGAGAAGCAATGGTATGGCAGATTTGAAGGAGAATTAATGACCGATAGCTGAGTTCCAAATCAGGTTTTATGGCCTCTCTCTCCTTCTTCTCTCTATTCTGCATCTATAAAATAAGGATTTGGGCTCATTGTAAAAGGTTGGACACTTCTGTTTTGCGCCCTCCCTTTTTCTTTTGTTCGCAAGTGCATTTATGGAGCTTTCAAACCTCCCATTCGAACTACAGTACAAAGTTCCTCACCTCTTTTCCATTGTAATGCATCGTATCAATTCTGGAGCAATAATATATGTATGTGGATGATTTCCAACCCTTTGATGTGTTCATTATTTTCTTTCTATTCTTTCATTGCATTTTGGTTACCTGTGCACGGTGTTGTATTGCACTCTTGTGTTTTATGTTAAGTTATAGAATGAGTGTCTAACATTACTTTAATGCATCACCTCATTATCTTAGGTTTTTTCTCTTACATCTCCTCAACCCTGTCTCCTTGGTAAAATAGAGTAGATTTAAAATAGATCCTCTATAATTTATTTGTATGCACCTGAATAGAGGAATAGGAATTGGCCTTAATCTGGAGAGCTCTCTCAACTCACAAGGTCCCACACTTTGAGATATGTTCCATGTTGTTCAATCACACTGAGATTCTAAACCTATCTAGTTGTATTCATTCAGGGATACTGCGATTCTACACTAATAGTTTTGGCATGCCCTGTGGGACCAAGAATTCTCCATCTTTATTGTAGAAATATTAATGTGCACTTGCTATAATTTTAGCTTTTAAGAAACTTTGAAATTACACATTTGGAGACTCTAAAAGAATCAAAATATATTGGTTTCAATGGTCCAAGATTGTCAAGTTCATGAGAAGAATACAAAAAAGGTCAAGAACCAGAGAGGAGAGACTATTTGTCTAGCTACACTTGTCCCCAGACAAAAGTGGAAGAGGGAGAAGATCCCAGAGGTCTCCATATCCATAAAAAAGAACCTTGTCAACACCTCCTCTTGGTAGGTTGTTCATTCAATTAACAAAGGTTCTCAGGCCAATCAGGAAGGTAGATCCAAATCCTTATGCCAATTTCACTGACAACAGCCTACTCGCCCTTAATGCACAAAATCTAGTCCCAGTTGCAACAGTAAAGAGCATCCCATATTTCACTGGAGAGAACCAAACTTCTCCTGGCGACCACAATCAAGACATTGGAAATTTATATGCAATTCATGAGATCATTGAGATGGACATTGTAGTCATGTTACTAGCCTCTTCACTCAAGGGTAAAGCTTCGTAATTGTTCAGGAGTCTAACAACACGCTCTATTCAAACTTGGGACCACCTATGTAGAGCTCTTCACAACCAGTTTGGAGAAAAGGGAGATAATATATCCTTGTTGGAGCATTTGAAAACCATCAAGAGGGATCCTAATGAGCAGGTGACAGATTTCAACTTCAAATTCCAAAGGACATGGGACAAGATTCCATTGCCTGTAAGGCCCACAGATGAAGGTGCCTTCTTATACTTTCTTAGAGCTCTAAACTCTAATATCACTTTAATGATTCAATTAATAGGAGGCACCAGCTTACCTGCATCTTATAGCATCTCCATCATAGCTGAAAATTGTCTAATTCATGTTGGAAAGATTTCTCCTAGGCCACCCATGCCTCTATACCAAGAACTAGGAGATCCAAACACTAGTTAGACACCTATATTAGCTCATATACCTACTCCTAGGAATCAGAGTTCAGCTGAAGCCTCTACCTCATCCTCTAGCACCTTGAAAAAGCTTCAAGAAGTTAAGAAACAACTATAAAAACTAGGGAATGAGTTATTGACTATCAAAAGGTAGCAAGCTCAGAGTTCTAGGCCATATCAGCCTCAGACTCATTATCAAGCTAGACCCTCATTTTAGTAAAATAGGTCATCGACTCAGGCTGTAAATCAGAATCAAAGCCAAGGGAAACCTCAAGCTGCTAGGACCTTTCGGTCATATGATCCAAATACAACTTCAACATCAAGGGCATTGGTTCCAACACAAAACAACATTGCAGAAGAATATGATTGGTGTTTACCATGCAATCAACCTCATAACCAATCAATGTGTTTTAATGGTGCACTAAACCAAGTCTTGATGGTATAGACCATTGGTGTGTCACGAGAGTCTAGCCAAGAAGAAAATCAACATCAAGGAGTTCATCAAGAAGCACCTCCAAATCAGACTATGCTTGTCAAGTTGTAAGCTGAAGATTTTTGTGGGATGAATCAAACAACTTCTCAAAGTGTATCTTCCAATACACAATCCAAGAAAAGAAATATTGGAGAGGGAAAATCACTAAACATGGGTAATCCTCAACCCTCCATTGTCCCATAAGGTATTGGCACTCAGAATGCAACTCCCAATATGCAGATTCATCCCAAGCCACCTTCTAAACCCACTCGGGCACCAGTTGTAATGACCCATGTGCAAGATAAAAATGTACCAGGAAAGGGGCAGTAGAAGGATATCTCATTTAACTTCATTTTCATTGAACAAATGAAGAAGACAAATGTGAACATTTTAATGTGGGATTCACTGGCCATTCCAGGACAAAGAGATCTATTGTAGACTGCTATGGAAAATTGGTCAAGTTCAAATCAGTCCCCTAATCAGCAATAGAAAGTGCTTACGAATGCAGCTCAGCCTGGGGGAAATCATGGAGAACAATAAGGTAAGAATCTAAATCCCCCTCCATTCTATGTTTCATTTATCATTTGGGTGGTACACAATTACATGATTGATTCGGGGGAAAGTAGCTTTGTAATTCCAAAAAAATAGCTGATCAGCTAGGCCTTCAATATGAAGTCATCTCCAGAGGGGTAGTGTAATTAGATGGGACAACAATGACAACTACTGGAGTCATCAAATATTTGAGCCTCACGCTGTACGCCTGCCCCAATGTGACTATATTGTAAAATATATCAGTCATAGACTTACCACCACATTTTACATTATGTTTATCGAGATACTTCACTACTAATATTGGGGGCTATCTATCTGCTGACTAGTCACACATGCTCTATAGAACAAGGTATGGAGCTAAGGATACAATTAGATTCGATCCTATTGTAGATTACCATATTGAGTCTTAGGTACCCATCTCGATCAATGCCATTTTTCCAACCTTTGATCACGAGGACCTCTGAAGCTCTTGTGAAGTAGATATCAAGGTGGGGTGTATCCCATACTTGACCCTCGATGAGTGGACAAAGAAGAGACATGCTTTTGACCCCTATAAGGTGATGGAGGAATCTGAGCTAGGAGTTTACTATTTTCATAAGGAGAATAATCCTCTTCTTGACATCATTAAGCTAGACCACAAAGATAATAATGAGGTAAGGTAGTTATTCTTTGATGGCTCAAGAATTAGGAAAGGAGCTAGAGGAGGAGCTATGCTTGTCTTGCCTCAAGGTATGAAATACTACCTAGCTTTCCATTTCCAATTCACTTGCTCAAATAACACAACAGAGTATGAAGCTCTGGTCCATGGACTGCATTGGGTAAGGAAAAGGGGTATAAAGAACTTGCAAGTGTTTGGCGACAGTGAACTAGTTGCTAATCAAGTCTAAGGACAAAATGCTGCAAAGAACAATCTACTAAAGAGCTACAAGAACTGGGTATGGGATGTCATCGATGATTTTGAAGCATTCAACATCAATTCTATCCCAAGGAATAAGAATGAAGCAGCAGATAGGTTGGCAGCAATTAGGGAAACATTTGATGTTGTAGAGAGTATCAAGAGTGATAAATCTCAGCCCCATATCAAAGTGGTTGTGAGACCAACTGTCCTTGATAACAAAACAAGTTGGCAAGTCTTCAGGAATGACCAACAAATTGTCAACTTTCTATAATAAGAAGCTGAGTTTTCCTCCAAAAACCAAGACAAACTAGAGCAGCAGTATGGCAATCAAGTGGTGCAACTGAGGACTAACAAACTACCAAAGGGTCTTCTCACTTTGGAATCAATCTTCAACCCAAATAACCAATTTCAGAAGGAGAAGAAAAATATTCAGGTAAAGGGTGAAGATTCAGAGCCCATTTTCATAGAAGAAGGAAAAATGTTGCAGATTGGCAAGGTAAGCACTCAACAAGAAAAATCTAAGTTTATTCAACTTTTTCAAGATTTCCTAGATGTCCTTTCTTGGACTTACAAAGATTTAAGAGGATTCAACCCAAAGTTGGCACAACACACAATCGAGCTGGATCTAGGATCGAATCCTTTTAGACAAAAGCAAAGGCTAGTGAACCCTCACATGAAGCCTCTCATGAGAAAATATTCGAACAAGCTTATTGAGGCCAACATCATCTTCCCTATAAAGCACTCAAGTTGGGTTGAAAACTTGGTGCCTATGAGCGAAAGAAGTGGATAGATCAAACTATGTGTGGACTTTCATGATCTAAACATCACACAAAGATCACTATCCACTTCCATCAATGGAATAGATCTTACAGGTTATAGCTATCTCTGAGAGATTTTCATTGTTGGATGGATACTCAAGCTATAACCAAATAATGGTTAAATATAAAGATTAGTTCAAGACATTATTCACCACCAAATGAGGTACATATGTTTATAAGAAGAAGCCATTTGGACTATTAAATGCCAGAGCAACATTTCATAGAGCTATGGACATGGCATTCAAGGGCTTGATTAAAAATATAGTTCTAGTGTATCTAGATGATATCACCGTTTTCTCAAAAACTGTTGCAGACCATCTCTTCTACCTCATGCAGGTATTCCAGAGATGTAGAAGGTTTGGAGTGTCCTTAAACCCAAAGAAATGTGTATTCTTTACACATGAGGGAAGGTTTTTGGGCCACATTGTCTCTAAAGAAGGGTTAGCAATTGATACTAAAAGAGTTGAAGCCATCCAGAAACTTCCATTGCCACAACAAAAAAACTCTCTCCAAAGATTCTTGGGGAGGATAAACTTTGTTCGTAGGTTTGTCCCTGATTTTTCCACTCTTATGAATCCTGTAACAATGATGTTAAAGAAGAGTCTTGTATTTAAATCGAAAATAGAAGGAAAAGAGAGATTTTAAGCCGTCAAACTCACAATATCATAAGCCCCAACTCTCATTAACCTAGACTTCTCAAAAGACTTCATGTTGTATGCTTTTGGAGGGTCAGACACCATCTCAGCCATCTTGGTCCAGGACAAAAAGGAAGGTTCAAAATAACCCATAGCCTTCTTCAGACAGATCTTGGAGGACTACGAGGTAAAATACTCCTTCATTGAAAAACATGTCCTTGTTGTTATTGTTGTCAAAATTTCACCCCCCTGGGTAATTTTGATAACATGCATCAGAATATTCAAGTCCCAGGAAAATTGATTGATTCAGGGCCAAAAATCATGTTGCTAGAGTCCCCTCAAATATTTTCTAAGTTCCCTGTCTGAGAGGAAAAGAGCAAGCTCTGAGAAAATGCAACAAAAAAGGTTGCAGAAGGCAAGTAGGTTGATCCAGGAAAAAATCGTAAAAATGACTAAGTCCTAGTCCTAGGGGTAGTCGGGACATTTGGGACAAAAAGGCGCGAACCGGCCGAACCGAGCGAAAAAAGGCCAGACAGTCCAAAATCAAATGGGACAATCGAGCCAAAAAGGCGCGAACCGGCCGAACCGGCCGAAAAGAGTCAAGTCAGTCCGAAGCAAAGTGGGACAAGCGGGTCAAAAATGCCCGAACCGGCTGAATCGGTCGAAATGAGTCCAGAGGGTCCAAAATCAAATGGGACATTTGGGACAAATGGACGCAAAATGCCTGAACTGGCCGAAATGAGCACAAAGGGCCCAAAATCAAACGAGACATTCGGGACAAATGGAAGCGAAGTACGTGAAGGAGCCGAAGACCAATCAGAAACTGCCACGTGTCCTCATAGGAGAAAAAGTCAAAAGGTCAAAGGGGCGAGTTATCGAGCGCTGAACCGAACCAATGAAATGGTGCCACGTGTCCAAGTTTAAGGTGCCCACAAGCAATTTCAAAAGGAAAGACCGCGAAAGACGGAGGAGAGAGAATTGCTTGTCCAATCAGCACGTGCCATGTGTCATCCAAGTGGTAGAGCGCGGGAAATATTTCAAAACACGTTTTCGCTTGTTTTGTGCCCTAAAACTTCAGACCTCCATAACTTTCGATCCAGAGCTCGGATTTGCATGTTCTTTATATCAACGAAAAGCTTATGAAATTCTCTGCATGATTCTGGGATCAGTCTCGAGTTTTGGTGCAGTCTGAAGAGAGAAAATAGAGAAACAGCTCTAGCATGTAGTAATGGCCAGAAGCGACCTTTCAACAACCTGTTTTAATGCTAATCGGTCGCATTCTTCTTGAGCACGCCAGAAGTGACATTTCAGCGGCCAAATTAATGCACATGGGTCGCATTCTCCTCCAAATCAGTCAAAGATGGCAGGGTATGGGTTGGTAAGGTATCCTATGTCGTTTTAATGCATTGGCATTCAATGAGGAATGGGCTTACATGTTTTCCCATGTTTTCTGTCCCCTGGGCTCGACCCATGCAATGTAAAAGCCAGATTTGGCTCATTTAAAAAAAAAAAGGTTGTTCATTCTTTCTGCTCTTCCCTCCCTTCTTTTCTTCTCTAAGGGTTGAGAATGGAGTTCGAACCTCCTCCTTGCTCTGTAATGGCGTTTTTTGCCTCTTATTAATGGAATGATGTTCTGTGCAAACTTCTGGAGCAACAAAACGTGTTTTGTGATGCATATGTCCATCCTTTCTCGTTTTTGCTTGTTCTCTTCTTGCCTCTCTTCATTGCAGGTATCTGTGCATGTTTGAATGTTCATTATAGGTTTGGAGCTGTGTTCATGGAGTTTTGGGACATTTTTTGTGTTAAATCTATCCTTGGGCCTGTGATGCATCTGTCCATCCTTCCCATTGCTCACCTCTCTTTGTCCCATGGCAGTTTTGATAGATGTCCAACATTCTCCTTCTCTGGTGTATCACCGTTTCAGTGTAGGCTTTTTCTGTTTTTTCCTTTCTCTCTCTCTCTGTCTCCTTGGCATGGTTAGATTAGGATTAGATTAGCTTGCCTGCACTGGAATAGCTTGTGGCAGGTAGTTTAGGAGCAGGAACCAGCCTTCTCTGGAGATTCCTCTCTCGGTTTTACAAGTCCCATGCTTGGAGAGAGGTTTCCATGTTGTGCAATCACACTGGATGCCTGAACATCAACCTAGAAGCCTGATGTGCATCCAGGGGTGCTGTGATTCGGTGACAACAGTTATTAAGAGCTTGAAGAAGTTAAGACATTTCGTCTCAAATAATAGGATTCAACTACTAGTTTCTCATTCTAGTGTTAAATATTTTTTTCTAAACAAGTACTTGAATGAAAAGAGAGAAGGTTAGATCACTTGTGTAATGGAATATGACATTGAGATAAAGGTGACCAAACTAGTTTGTGGCAAGGGTCTATGTGAATAGATCACTTCCAAGCAACAAGCTAAGTCAGTGGATAAAGAAGAGGTTGTCCTATTACTATAGAATGATCAAGAACAACCAGCTAATGATGCACCTATTCCATGTTTGACCCAAGCCTTGGTGCATTATCTCCAAAAAATTTTGTGCCCTCTAGAATAGAACAGAGAAAAAAGGAGATACTTTACAATACAATCCATGCCATATGTGCTTGTTGGTGGTGTCTTGTTTGAAATGGATATCAATAATGTTCTATTGAGGTTCATTGGGATAAGACAAATTGAGAGAGTGTTGCATGAGTTTCATGATGGAGAATCAGGAGGTCATTTTCCTCCTTGAGTAATAGTCCTCAAGATCATAAAAGTTCGTTATTATTAGCCGATAGTGTTTAGGGATTGCTACTCATGCATCAGGAAGTGCAAGAAGTGTGCATTCTTCATAAGAAAGGAGAAGTTAGCAGCCCTGCCCCTTCATCCCATTTTAGTGGATCACCCATTCATGCAATGGGGAATAGAATTCATTCGGGTGATTAACCCAAATTTGAGCCAGGGCCACAAGTGGATACTTATAGCAACAGAATATTTCACCAATTGGACTAAAATAGTGGCTCTTAAGGAAGCAAATGAATCCAACATCTTGGATTTCTATGAAGGAATAGCCACTAGGTTTGGAGTCCCTACCACTATTATATCTGATCATGCATTGACATTCCTTGGTACAAGGATCACTGAATGGGCTGTAAAGAATGGTGTGTACCTTAGTACTTCATCAAACTATTACGCTCAAGGTAATGGCCAAGCATAGTCCATAAACAAGAACCTATTAAGGATTATAAGAAGGAATCTTGATGAAAATCAGAGAACTTGGAATATAAAGCTCAAATCAGCTCTATGGGCTAACAGGATCACATCCAAGAGGTCTATAGGTAGTTCAACATACAAGCTTATATATGGAAAAGATGTAGTATTTCCCATATCACTAGAGTTTCCCTCTTTTGAGCTCATGAAACAATTAGAACTCGCCGAGTTTAGACCCATGGAAATCAGGTATGCAAAGGTGATGGAAGTAGGAGACGAAAGAGAGCATATAATGCAGAGCATGGAAAAGGATCAAGCATTTATCAAGAATATTTTTGATAAGAAAGCAAGAACAAGGACCTTTCAAGAAGGGGACTTAGTTCTAAAGTGGAATGTAGATTAGGCAAAGCCAGGAAAGCATTCAAAATTTTATGCCATTTGGAGTGGTCCTTACATGATGATGAGGTGCAAGAGGAGAAATTCCTTCCAGATGGCTAAATTGGATTGTGAATAATTGCACATCCCAGTAAACGGGATCCATCTCAAACATTGCTACTAAAAAGGGAAGGTTCCACCCTTGTAAATATTAGCATAGAATTTTATTTTCCCCTAAGTGCATATCCACATTGTCTTGTTATAGCATAGTTTTTGCTTCCCTAAGTGCTCTGGCATAGCTTTTTGTTTCTCCGGGTTTGCATTATTATACAGTTCAACATGCCTCTAGGTGAATGCACCAAGTCCTTCAACATTTGCAATAGGGAGACACATAGTTTCCGTAATAGTTGCTCATTTTCTAATAGAAAAAATATAGAGCAACTAAAATGGGGTCCCAAAGTGTTTATTTATAGAAGAACAGGACAAACACTAGGACACCAACCATGACTCCATGCCCAATGGATACAACAAGGAAACTGATCTGTTCATCTAGCAGGAAGATGCCCTTGCAATTCACCAAATTGTTATCTCAATTTTTCCCCCAACAAAATTAATCAAACACGACCCTGTGCAGAAAGAAATCCAAGGGATGACTTCATCGCATGAGCCCACATTTCAAATCTAATAAATAGGTTATAGGAGGGCTCTATAATGGAGTAGTAGGGTCGGGGAAGAGTAAACAGTGTCAAAGAAAACTAAAGGCTGTAAGGAAAGAAATGGAGAAAAAACTTGAAGTCTTCGGGCTCTAGGAATGGTTCAGAATGAACCCAAAATTGGCTAAGTATGGAGGAATCATTGGAATCCTCCAAGTGCCTCATTGGCGCATCTCCAAGGGGTAAACTAAAAAAAAACTCAGATCAGCACAAATGTTCCACATGTCCCAGGCCCGAAAAAATATAGATTCGACCGTTAAAAATTCCAAAACAAGCAGAAAGAAACAAGTGTCAGCTCGGCACAATTTTGAGATCAGAGCCCAAGGTGGAGACTCAAACTTGTGTCATCCCTCCACGTGTTTAGGGGTCAATAGAGGTAAAATCTAAAAGCGGGTCCCTAGACAAGCACCAAGCCTCCACATGTCCCTAGTCAAATGCATGGCCCCACCAAACAAAAGAACTTAGTTAAAACCATAAAGGAACAAAGCAAAGCTGCGGAAGGTGCCACATGTCATTCCAGCCCAAATTCAAAAGAAAAATCCAAAAGTGGGTCCCAAGACACACGCTAGCCCTCCATGTGGCCATATTCCAAGTCAAAGCGGGGAGGCCGATCTCTGGGAGTAGTTTTTAATTTTTGGTTTTGTTTTCAAGAGACATAAAGTATAAAAATGAGTCGTGTCTCCGCCGATGCCCAAAAAGACACGTGTCAAGCCTAAATTACATGTGGGCCAGTGGGCCTTGGGGTGATTTTTTACCCAAATGGAAAATATGGACCAGTAGGCCCGAGGATGGTTTTTGACCAAAAGGTATTGTGGGGTTGCGAGGTATTTTTTGCATTTTTGTGTTTTTTGCAAAAGGGAACAAAGTGAGTTTCGACCCCACAGACCTGTTTTGATAATTGATTTCCACCATTTTTTGTATGGACCTAATTCAAATATTCAAATGGGAATATCTTCTGACCTAGTGCTCAAAATTCAACAAAATTGGTACCATTGGAAAGGTCTCAACCTCGTCTATGCCATGAAAATCTGAAACTTTAATTTTGGCAAGGTTAGGTGGGTGAAAATTTGAAAATGTCTTCACATCATTAATACATGATCCGATTGCTCCAACAACTAGATCAAATTAGATTAGGTCAGTCGTTCTTCTCTCTTCAAAGTGCTGAGAAGACATGGATCGGTGGATTTGACTTATTATGGGAAGATTTGTAGGAGCATTGATGGTTGATAGCTGAGTTCCAAATCTGGTTTTCCCGCCTCTCTCTCTCTCCTTCTTCTCTATGTGCTGCATCTATAAAAGAAGGATTAGGGCTCATTGTAAAAGGTTAGACACTTTTGTTTTGTGCCCTCCCTTTTTATTTTGTTTGCAAGTGGATTTGTGGAGCTTTCAAAGTTCCCATTCGAACTATAATACACAGCTCCTCACCTTTTGGATGCTGTAATGTATCATATCGATTCTAGAGAAATAATATATGTTTCTGGGTGATTTCCAACCCTTTCATGTGTTCATTGTTGTCTTTCTGATCTTTCATTGCATTTTGGTTACATGTGCATGGTGTTGTATTACACTCTTCTGGTCTATGTTAAGTTACAGAATGAGTGTCTAACATTGTTTTGGTGCATCACCTCATTAGGTTAGGTTTATTTTCTTGCATCTCCTCAACCCTTTCTCCTTAGTAAAATAGATTATATTTAAAATAGATCCTCGGTAATTTATTTGTATGCACCTGAATAGAGGAATAGGAACTAGCCTTAATCCGTAGATCTCTCTCAACTTGCAAGGTCCCACACTTTGAGAGATGCTCCATGTGAAATCACACTAAGAGTCTCAATCCATATGGTTGGAGGCATTCAGGGGTACTATGATTATACACTAACAAGAGCCTTTCTTAAAAATTTCGTGAGCTATTTTTTTAATTCTCCACAATGTGGTCACCATTTTGTGGGTTCAAGCTCATCTTTTCCTCACAGATATCTCTGTGTCTTTTGAATCTTCTGTGAGGATTCTACAAGTTTCACTGTAGACACTTAAAATTGGTTACCCAATTTAGTGTCCCTTCTCATCCGTTTACTTGCCTAGGTAACCTGGGGCACGTTTACGTCACCAACTATCCCCTTGGGGTATTATCCAATTTGTGATTTAATCACTTATTCCAAATTTAATTTATCCCATCACATCTTACCCATGAGTGATTAAATATTAAATATTTAATTACGCTTCTTCCCATGCATCTTAATCACTTATTCACCCCAAATTTATTCTATCCATGTATCACATCTATCTTTAATCTTCCCTAAGCGGGATATTTTCCCATAGTCGGGATAAGTCTTATCTTTCTCGAAATCGATCATTTTTAGGCACCTCGGGAGTCTTTTCCGTGATCGGCGCCGACCCATATGGTCGGCGCCGATTTTCTAGGAGCGGCGCCGATTATAAAAGCAAGCCCAGAACTCAGTTCTAAGGACTGAAGAGAGCGAAGAGACCGAAGAAGAGATTACGAACGAGCGAAAAAGCGAACAAAGAGCGAAAGATACAGGTTGAGAGAAAGAGAGATCTTCTTAGCATCAATTGTATCAAATTAGGGCAGATCCTGTCCAAATCAATCCCTGAGAGGAGCACCGTTACTCTGCCCGTATCATATCAACATCACACACCATCGTCTATCATCTGGTGACTCTGTTCCAGTGTCTCTCCATCTTCGGCACATCCAGCAGACCACATTCATATTCCAATCCCCGAATCTCATCGCACAGTCCCTGATTGGTCAGTCTACCTTCAGTCAATGCCGATCTTACCCAGTTGACGTCGATCACATCAGTCGCTGCCGATTCTACCCAGTCGACGCCGATTTCCCTGCAGACAGGTAAAAGGTCACAGGTAATACAAATCCAGCATTATTTCCTAGTTCCCTGTTTTCTATACTTTCTGTCTGCTGTTCAGTTTCTGTTTTATTACTGCAAAATCTAGTCTTTATTTATATCTTTTATCATGTATGCTTCTTTTCTTAATTGAAAACGTGGACTGACATCCGCCGAGGAGGCTTATCGCTTCTCGGACCCGCTTCTTGGGCAGTCCACTTAAATATCTTTTAACGTGGTCTTTTTCTGTCAAGCACCGGTGTTTTGCAGGTTACTCGGATCTATTGTGCAAATTGCTCATGTGCGCCCGTCTTGTCTACATCGGCTTCCTCATCCGTCTACATCTTCATCAGGTATCGATTTCATTGGAGTTTTTCAGGGTTTTTGTGTTTAGTCTAGTACATTAACTTGGACAGGTAACAAGCACGAAATTCTTGATCTACATTCTGGCACGCCCGGTGGGACTTAACCAAAGTCCCTTATTGGTAAGTTCATTTCTTTTCTAGTTTTGAACTTTATTCCTTTTCTTCACTGATTTCTATCAGTCCTATTTGAGCATTTCTGTTCATCATTTCAATCTTGCTTTTAGGCGAAATCATTATCTTGAAATTTTTTTTATTTCCTTTAAATAGAAATTTTTCGTTTCGCCACTATCTGGATGTATCTTTCCGGATCTTGTTTGTTGTTTGCTTGATCTTTCTTGCGGGAGCACTTTGCTTGTTCGTGGGATTGTTCGAGGGGAAGAGCTCAACAACGCGCTTTTTGAAGTCCACACACCTTGGAGAGCTAAATCTACAGGTATTCCTCTTTTACGGTGTTTTCTCCTTTTTTAGGATTTCTTTGTTGGTTGTCTATCACATCCAAACACTTCAATTTTTGGTGCTTAAAAGGAACTTAATCGCATTTGGGAAAGAACTTGTTTGACTTGTCTTCATCGAAATCAAACATTTCATTTTAAGCGCTTAAAAAGAACCTTTTCTTTGTCATTGCTGCATGCTTTTTCATCTAGTTTTAATTAGGTTGGAGAATTGATCAAATCGGTAGTGACACTATTTGATTTTTATTTTTCACCCTTGCACACAAAGCCAAAATCACTAGGGATAAAGCATCTAAACAAAACTCCTTCCCTAGCCTCGCCTACTTGGAAGTGATATCCAAGAGGAAGAGCCTACGCGGTACTCGGGCCGCGCTATAAATTCACGGAAGATTTTGGTATATATTGGCAAAGCACTCGACTCCCTTATCGCAGCGGTGTGTGAAGTGCGGGGGTAGGCCCCTATATCAAGCCACGTACCGGTCTTTTACTGAAGTGCCTTCGGGACTCCTCACCACACATTACCCAAACCATCCTTAGTTTGGCTATCTGAGTAGTTCCTGTTCTAAAAGCCTTCCCTAACATTTTTTCTTTTCTTAAGAGCATCAAAATTTAAAGGAGATAATCACTTGCGCTGCTTGAATTGTTTGTGCATTAGCTAGGACAATCTTCTTTCTTGCTTGCTTATGACGGTTATCACCCGGTCACAATCTAGGAAAATGGCCCAACAGGTTCCTTCTTCCTCCGAAATCACCACCAGCGTGGATGTTTCGGCACCCCTCCCATCTTCCTCGGGACCGCTGTTAGTTGGTTCCCCCTCATGGTCGTATAATCCCTTCTATCAAACCAAAGCACCTCCATCATGTCCAGCTTCTCCTAGTCCCTCCGAGATATCATCTGGCTCGGAGTATGTTCCTCACGGAGATCCTGAATTTCAGGCCTTCCTCGATCGCAATCCAATAGCCCTCATGGACTACCTAGTACACAAGTCGATCCAAATATCTGACCAAGACCCACCAATCCGACAAGTGTACAATTATCCTCGTGGATCATCCCAGGCCCTTGTAGAGCAGTTTGCACCATCTCTCTTGCCTCGAGCCACGGAGAAGGGCGAAGCCCCTATGCCTCCCTTTTCTCTTCCACCTACCATGTCGACTAGTTCTCAATTAGTCTTACCTATCCCTAACACTGCAGTTACCTCGAATATTCCACAACCCATCTCTGAGAGGTCTTCTACCCTGGCTATAATGAATGCGTCTGCACACCCGCACATTGGCGTCAATTCGTCTATGCCCTCCATTGTGTCTCAAGGACAGTACCTCTTCATGAGCCAACCCCCTCCGGCTAGTCAGTTGGTTCCTACTTCTCGTCCTCCAGTGAATCTTTCTTCCAATATTCCAGCAACTGCGACCTTCGCCCATCCCCTAGTATCGGCACCCTTGGTACCAAATCCGGCGGTAGAAGGTCCCTTTTAGGTCTTGTTCCCCAACATGTCCAATCTAACCAACACCCATGTTCCTCAGTCTGTCCCTATTCAATCAACAAACATAGGAGTCCACCAATCACAGGTTCCATCCGTCACCCAACCTATATTTTCTCAAACCACTTATTATCTCACAGCCTGCCTATACGCAAGCTGCCTCATAGCAAATACCCCACCCGGTGTCACCCGAACACCTGGTTATTCCTCTTATCAATCCTATCCAACAACAGATGAATCCCCCATTGACATATCAACAACATCCACCACTTGCTTCTTATGTAGGACATACCAATGTACCTCCTCCCCAATCCGACGTAGTTCAAATTCTCTTCAAGAAAATTGCAGACTTGGAAGCCTCCACAAAGGAACCCTTCCTTCATACTCCTTTGAAGAAGTGTGCAATGAACCCATTCATCCTTCGGTGGCTTTTAAGCCTTATCCTCCCCAATGGGAACTTCCAAATTCTCAAAATTTCATAGCCGGGAAGACCCCCAACAACATCTGCGAGCATTCAAACATGCTTGCTACCTTATCATCCAGGATCAGGGAACTCATGCTCCGTACCTTTCCTATGTCTCTAGCGGGTCCCGCTTTGGACTGGTACAATAACATCCCTCAACATTCTTTGTTTTCTTTCTTCTCAATTGGCCCAGATGTTTGTTGAAAACTTCTCAATAAATATCACGCATAAGATCTCAATCACAGATCTTTATAACATTCGCCAATTCGACGATGAGTCTATAGCAGACTTTGTCGCTCGTTGGAGAGGGATAATCAACTAATTGTCTTTCTCCCTTCCCCAATCCCAACAAATCGAGTTGTTCACCCGATCTTGTGCTAATCACATTTCTTCCACTCTAAGGATCCAAACTTTCATACCTTTGAAGAGGCCTTTACGATGGCAGACGCAAACTTGAATCGCGCGCCATTGAACAAGGGAAGTTAAAAACTTCACTCTAATCGAAACCCGATTTTTTCTCGATTCACCAAACCAAATTCCTTCCCCCTCTAAAAGACAAAAATCAAGGATCCACCAATGCCATCGTATTAAGAACATCACGAGCTGACAATACTCCTAATCAAACACCACGAAGAGATCCTCTCATCTTCGCTAAAAGGTCCTTGCATCTTCTCGATCCTTCGCTCCATGGGGGGAAGTAACCAAAGTCCCTTATTGGTAAGTCTATTTCTTTTCTAGTTTTGAACTTTATTTCCTTTTCTCGTCACTGATTTCTATCAGTCCTATTTGGATCATTTTCTGTTCATCCATTTCAAGCTTGCTTTGGGGGCGAAATCATTAATCTTGAAATTTTTTTATTTCCTTTAAATAGAATTTTTAGTTTCTGCCACTATCTGGACATGGATGTATCTTTCCGGAATCTGTTTGTTGTTTGCTTGATCTTTTCTTGCGGATCACTTTTTTGTTCGTGGATTTGTTCGAGGGTAAGAGCTTCAACAACGCGCTTTTTGAATCCACACCCGTGGAGAGCAAAATCTACAGGTATTCCTCTTTTACTACGTATACGTGGTTTTTCCTTCCTTTTATTAGATTTCTTTTTGTTGTTCTATCACAGATCCAACACTTCAATTTTGGTGCTTTAAAAGAACTTAACGCATTTGGGCAAGAACTCTTGTTTGACACTTGTTCTTCATCGAAATCAAACATTTCGTTTTAAGTGCTTAAAAGACCCTTTCTTTGGCATTGTGCTTTGTGCATGCTTTTTTTTCATCCTTTAAATTGGGTGGAAATATGATCAAAATCGGTAGTGACGCCCCTCTATTATTTTTATTTTTTCACCTTTCACACAAAGCCAAAATCACTAGGGATAAACATCTAAACAAAACTCCTTCCCTAGCCTCGCCTACTTGGAAGTGATATCCAGAGGAAGAGCCTACGCGGGAACTCGTGCCGCGCTATAAATTTCACGGAAGATTTTGGTATTATTGGCAATGCACTCGATTCTGCATCTTATGCAGCGGTGTGAAGTGCGGGGGTATGCCCCTATATTCACCCGTACCGGGTCCTTTTACTGAAGTGCATTCGGGACTCCTCACCACACATTCCCAAACCATCCTTGTTGGCTATCTGATAGTTCCTGTTTCTAAAAAGCCTTCCCTACCATTTTTTTTTTTTTTTTTTTGTTTTTTTTTGTTTTGTTTGGTTTTTTTTTTTCTTTCTTAAGAGCATCAAAATTTAAAGGAATAATCACTTGCGCTGCTGAATTGTTTGTGCATTAGCTAGACAATCTTTCTTTCTTGCTGCTTATGACGGTTATCAACCCGGTCACAATCTAGGAAAAATGGCCCAACAGTTCCTTCTTCCGGCCGAAATCACCACCAGCGTGGATGTTTCGGCACCGCCCCTCCCATCTTCTCGGGACCGCTGTTATTTGGTTCCCTCATGGTCGTATAATCCCCTTCTCTCAAACCAAAGCACCTCATCATGTCCCAGCTTCTTCTCTAGTCCCTCCGAGATATCATCTGGCTCGGAGTATGTTCCTCACGAGATCCTGAATTTCAAGGCCTCTCGATCGCAATCCAATAAGCCCTCATGACTCCTATTACACAATTCGATCCAAATATCTGACAAGACCCCCAATCAGACAAGTGGACCATTATCCCTCGGTGGATCATCCCAGGCCTCTTGTGAGCAGTTTGCACATCTCTCTTGCCTGCTAGCCCGGAGAAGAGTCGAAGCCCCTATGCCTCCCTTTTCTCTCCACCTACCATGTCGACTAGTTCTCAATTAGTCTTACCTATCCCTAACACGCAGTTACCTCGAATATCCACAAAAACCCCCCCAAAAAATCCCCTTTTCCTGAGAGGTCTCTTTCTACCCCCTGGCTATAATGAATGCGTCTGCACACCCGCACATTGGCGTCAATCGTCTATGCCCTCCTTGTGTCTCAAGACAGGACCTCTTATGAGCCAACCCCCTCCTCGGCTAGCAGTTGTTCCTACTTCTCGTCCTCCATTGACTCTTTTCTTCCAATCTTCCTCCACACTGCGACCTTCGCCCTCCCCTAGTATCGGCCACCCTTTGTACCTCAATCCGGCGGTAAAGGTCCTTTTAGGTTTCTTGTTCCCCAACATGTTCCATCTAACCACCCATGTTCCTCCGTCTTCCCTATTCAATCAACAAACATAGGAAGTCCACCAATCACAGGTTCCAATCCGTCACCCAACACCTATATTTCTCACCACTTATATCTCCCACAGCCTGCCTATACGCAAGTCTGCCGCATAGCAAATACCCCACCCCGGTGTCACCCCAGACACCTGGTTATTCCTCTTATCAGCCTATCCCCAACACAGCTGAATCCCCCCATTGACATATCAACAACATCCCCTACCACTTGCTCTTATGTAGACATACCAATGTACCTCCCCTCACCAATCCGACGTAGTTCAAATTCTCTTCAGAAAATTGCAGACTTGGAAGCCTCCACAAAGGAACCCCCGTCCTTCAATACTCCTTTGAAGAATGTGCAATGAAACCCATTCATCCTTCGTGGCTTTTTAAAGCCCTTATCCCCCCATGGGACTTCCCCAATCTCAAAATTTCATAGCCTGGAGACCCCCACAACACTGCAGCATTCAAAAACATGCTTGCTACCCTTATCATCCGATCAGGACTCATGCTCCGTACCTTCCTATGTCTCTAGCCGGGTCCCGCTTTGGACTGGTACAATAACATCCCTCAACATTCTTTGTTTTCTTTCTCCAATTGCCCATATGTTTTTTGTTGAAAAACTTTCTCAATAAATTCGCACCACTTCACTAATATCTCAATCACAGATCTTTATAACGTCGCCAATTCGACGATGAGTCTAATAGCAATACTTTGTCGCGCGTTGAGAGGGATAATCAACTAATTGTCTTTCTTCCTGCTTCCCCAATCCCACCAAATCGAGTTGTTTCACCCGTCTTGTGCTATAATCACCTTTCTTCCACTCTAAGGATCAAACTTTTCAATACCTTTGAAAGGCCTTTACGATGCACGCAACTTGAATCTCGCGCCATTGAACACGGGAAGTTAAACTTCACTCTAAATCGAAACCAACCCGATTTTCTCGATTCACCAAACCAAATTCTTCCCCCCTCTAAAGACAAAAATCAAGGATCCACCAATGCCATCGTATGAGAACATCACGAGCTGACAATACTCCTAATCAAATCACCACGAATAGATCCCTCATCTTCTCGAAAAGGGCCTTCTCTTCTCGACCTTTGCTCCATTGGGGGATCATATGCCGCTCCCCATCTAGAAAAATGTTGGAAGAGTTCGCATGATCGAAACTTCCCCCCATTTAGGGATATTGATGAAAGCCGAGGAACGCCCATGCTGGTATACGGAAAACGATTTCTCTGTCATTAATCACAGAACCAAAGGTCATGACATCGAACGATGTCGACCTTTCAAAAATCTGTCCAAAAATTCATTGATCAAAGGCGAGCGCATTCTTGAGAACCCAAATGCGCCCCAAATCAGACTGACATTTTTAAACACCTTTCCGCCAATCATGCCCCAATCATATTCTTCGGATCCTCAAAACCAAACACCCACACCATCAATTTCAACTCCACTGAAGAATCCGCTTCTGAAACCAAGCCTCTACGAACACATCAATCGAATAGATCTCCTTCCTCGTCATCAATCATGGAGTTCCAATATCTTCATATATTCCATCTTTGAATCTCTCCTACCTTACCAAGCACGGAAGTTATCCTCTCCGCTCCTTTGTCTGCCCTTCCCCAATCTATACCCGAGACAGTGTCATTCCTCTCTGTCTCATCATCAGACATTCTTTCAATGCTCGAGGGCAATCCAATCCCTCTGAGGTTCCACTACGGACACATCCACTTCTGTTGCTCCATTCCCGCTGCAACTAGGCCTTGTAAAACGTACCTATCTCGTGCCAACTTCAACGGAAGCAATCTTCATTTTGACCCTTCCATCTCTTTTTTCTGCAGTGTTTCATCACCCATGATTACTGCATCAGAATTGGCCCTTCGCTAGGTAACTGCTTCGTCCATCACCCCCTTCTTCCATCACCAATGTTACTGAACGTCACCGATTCAGGACAAATCAAAGAAGTACATCCAACCCCTATACACCTCCGGTTTTCCGGACCTAAACCGAGACACCAAATCTAACATTACACATCAGTTCTCCCCACGTACTTCCCCCAAACAGGTTATAATCACCTTATGAGTTGAAGTCGGCCCATCCCCTGAAAAGGAAAGCCCATATTTCGAACCAACAGAACTCTTGGTGCTCTTCCTCACAAAAATCTCCTCTCCAGCCTCATAAACGATTGGAGTTTGCCCGCGAAGAAGGGCGTCTTCTTCTACAACACATCCATCAAAGAAAAGGCGATCATCTTCTTCCACAAACACATTCTTCATCACTACCCCTAAAGTAACTTACCTACTAGACGACGGCACACTATCTTTCCTATCAAGGTCCTCATCTTTCGTTACCAAAAACCAAAGCACTCCTATATTCCTCCTATTTACACTCCTTGATGACTTCTTTCTTCCTCATCTAAATCAACAGTATCTAAGCATCCGTAAATCCCGACTAAGCAGTCCCCTTTGTCTCCAAATACCGCAAATCTGTCACATCTCCATCCCATCCTCCAAAATCTATCTTAGAGAGGCTCCCCCTCCACCAAAGTCAATCATGGTCTCATTTACCTCCCATCCAAGCACCCAAGAATGCGGCTCCTCTATGTCCAAACAAATAGAGGCTCCCTAATAAACTGTTAAACCTAACATGCAATTTCTTTTAACCTCGGCATCGGTTTAATGTAAAAGAACCATCTTTCATCATCTCCTCCTCATCGTCGGCTACGGATTCTCCACCAACCGAAATCCTTCATCAACTTATCCAATCTTCATCCATACCCCTTCCTTCGATTAAACCTTATAACCCTAAAGGAGTTTAAACCTACTTTTGGTTGTTAACTCTGATATCCTGGGAATTTGTTGACTACCACCGTACTCCGGGGTCATTTGATACTGAGAGGATGTAAAGCTCGTTCAAGCGTTATCAAGAACCTATCTGGAAGAAAGTGACCTCTTTGCTGGAGGAGGAGGAACCAAGTACCTCCCTGTCACTTAGGCCCCTCAAACCTCACCCATCCACTCAGACCTCTAGTGTATCCACGCCGCCTGATTCTTCCACCTTCTCAAATTGACACGATCCATATCGCCACCTAGAACCCAACCACTATGGATAACCCATCTTCATCTCAGCATCTCACACGGGTTGTCATTTTTTTGCAGCCCCTAAAGACGATTTTTCCTTCCTCATCAGCACCACGACAGGGTCTCTATTCGTACTGCACCTCGGGCTCAAGTTTTTCGTACCGTTGAGGGAGAGTTGTTTATGAAAACAAACTCACCAGGCTCCGGTCAAAATGTCTCCTTTTTGACCTTTATCCAATCCTCCCCACAACATCGGCCAGCTCCCTAATCGATTTATCATTTGCATCGCATCGCAGTAAATTCGATGAGGCCCAGCCCCTTCGATGTTGGTTGTTGGAGAATGACCTACAGTCGATTCAACCGCCATTTCTTTCGAGGATCTCAGAAATTCTCCTCTTTCTATCAGAAGGATTTTGGGAGCTCCCCTCTTCATTCACAGTCCAAATCAATAACCACTACTTTAAACGTGTTTATGATCGATAGTGGAGCTGCTCCCAACGTCATCTTCCTCGCACAACATTCGAAACAACTTTAATTACAAGATGTAGGTGTCACCCCCACCCTTCGCCCTTCGATCATTTAACGATCAGCTAGCAGTCACTTCTGGGAACTATGTCTTACCCAATCCCGAGTAGGTAAAGAAGCTGCCCATGAACTCTTCTTATTGTCGAAGGGGAAAATTCCACCTATAAACATGGATCCTCGGACGCTTCCTGGATTTCGCGCAATTGCTCTGTGTCCAGTCCACCCTCTTTTATGAGGGAAAAATATATTTACCCTCATACAGGAGATCCTTTTCCTTCTGCCACCAATGCGGGACATACACTAGGTCTGCCCCTTTAAAAGAAATAATCTTCTCCAGATAGGCCTCACATCTTCTTCACATCGCCTTGCAACCAAAAACTTACCGGATTTAAAAATCTGCAAAGAGACATTGCCAGCGGTTTCTCATTAGGAGAAAGCTTTCCTCTCTTTTTTCTTTCCGATGCCATTTCTCAAACTAATGAGTTTATGGCTTAGACCAGACAAAACAACCTGAATATCAAGCAGGTCTCGGTTCGCCTCGTTCACCATTGGTCGGCACATCAACAGCCAATTTCATCTAGGTGGTCTTGAACACCTCATTATCGCCACGGATTTCTCCTCAGAGCCCAAACCTTACCTAACAGGTTTGCTCATCTATAGGAATCCCACGTTGCAACAAAACCTTATCTACATCGATGGGAATGGAAGGTTTTGGCCTTGGAAAAATGAACAAGGTATACATGGATCCTCAAAGCCATTACTACTCTCATGTCACATCAAACTTTGGGAGTTAGGATTTTAACCCACTTTCAGGGCCCACCCCCGCACTTTCTTGATGAAAACTCGTCTACTAAGGAACTATCTGCTCCCACATTAAATCAGAAGCATCCACTTGATGGGACGATGACATTTCCATCCCACCTAACTTTTTTTTTTTGAATCAATACATTTCCTTAGGGCCGTTGGTCTATGAGACTAACAACAGGTCCGCTTTCGCTTACCATTAATCTTCCATGAAATGTGGGACGACTCTCGTACTATCAAATTACTATCCACTGTGCGGATGGTGATTTCTGTCTCACTAATCTAGGGCAGAGGATTTCAATATCTTCCCAAGATATTCCTTCTGAACGGGTCACCCTCTAACGAAGCCACTATCGACCTTAAGATAGGGACTTCTGGAAAGACCCTCGCATCTTGAAGGTAGGACCAATCCCTTAATACTAAGGGATTAGGGGACTTTACCACTTTTCTTTACAAACATCGTCAAGCCTTTGCTGGTCATAGGAGGATTATTTCTGCCAGTTGGTCGATCCTCGCTATTGGTGGTCCACAATATCTAACCCTTCCCAAAACAAGCCGGTCAAACAAAAAATGCGTTGTAAAAAAACAATGCACCCTAGATAGCCCCTATTGTTAAAGAAGAATTACAAAAGCTTGCTCTCGGGCTAGCTTCAGCAAACCCATCGATTCTCTGCCAAGGGTTTTTGTCTAATGTAGTACCAGTAACTAAGGCTACTTGGGAAGATTGAATTTGTACGATCTTCCGGGGATCTTATCTTGCTTGTCCAACGGAGAAGTGTCCTCTTCTAATATCGACCAAACCTCGTTAGATTTAATGCGGGTTCATGAGATGCTTCTATTATGGATGGTTCTCCGGATAAATCAAATCCTCATTGCACCAGAAGCCCAGCATAAACTTCCTTTCAGAACTCCTGGGGACCTTTTGCTATCGTGTCATGCCCTTTTGGCCTTAAGAAAGAGGAGCACTATCAAATGAGTCAAAAGAGTACATCTTCCATGATCTCTGGCACAAAAACTGTGGAGGATTATGTTGCGATCTCCTCGGCAAGTCCAAACGCCGTCAGTCATCTTTTCATACGCACTCTCTTGAGAGGCTTATCCGCTTCTGTTTCTTTCGCTAAAATCCCGGCTAAGTGCGTGTTGGCGTTCTCACTGGTAAACTTTTAGGTTATCATTTCCATCAGGGGGTTTGAGTCGACCCCGCAAAAAATAAAATCCATCCTTTGAGATTGCCCTCCCCCTTCTAACTTGACAGCACCTCCGCAGTCTCCAAGGACGTCTTCAAATCGGGCGGTCATTTTACTCAAATTGTCGGGACTGTGTAACCTTTTTCACCATCTTCTCCGTAAAGAATGTTCATTGTGAATGGGATGAGCATTTCCAAAGGCCTTGATGATCTCAAAGCGTTCTTCTTTTCTCCACCTGCTTACACATCCCGCGGGGGGGAAGCCCTTTCTAATCTTTTAATAGCTCTGTATGACCATGCTCTGGGAGCCATTGATCCGAATGGGACACTGTGGGTAAAGAACAGTTGTCTATTACATCGGTCGCCAACCCTCCTATGAGTATGGATACAGTTACTTCGAGGTGAAAAACATAGGTTGCGCTCTCTTTTGGCAACTTCTAAGCTCGCATTATTCCTTAATCATAAAACTTACATGTCACAAGGTGCCAATCCACTTAAGACAAATCAATGCATAAAACCTTATAACAATGATCGTTATCACTCGTTGGCTCATTCTATGACAAGAATTGACCTCGAGTTGATCCCGCAAAAAGGATATCAAAGGTCAATGGTTATGGCAGGGGATCAATTAGCTGATGCTCCTCGTTTCCAGACACTCAAGACCCCTTCGCTCAATTCCCCGATGAATGTATTCCAAACAATCGATGGGGTCATATCTCCATGTAAAAGGTAAAGCTTTCTTTGAGGGATCCAAAATGCCAGCAAGGGGAGGAGGTAGGTTTCGTGATTGATTCTCCTTGGGGTATTATTGCCTATCCCAGTTGCACACAAATTAACCTTGAGTGCACCAATAATATGGCTGAGTGCGAAAGCTCTTGTCTTAGGTCTTCAAAATGCCATAAGCTCAGTGCTCGTCATAATTGAAAATCTTGGTGATTCTGTAAACTCATCGTGAACCAGGGGTTCACGGGGTGTTCTATCAATGCCAGAATGAGATCCTTCAAAAAATATCGTGAAATAGTTCTTGCCCAACTCGAATTCTTTCGCTAAGTTACACATCCAAGGGGACATTCCTAGTACTGCCAAATCGATTCCAGATACATGGCCTCTTTAGCCTCCCTTATCCGCCTTTACTGAAGACTCGCGTCCTTTATGTGGCTTTGTTTTGCAACGATTAGATTCAACCATCTGCATCTTGGCAAAAAACTAACGCAATCAATGGGTCACAACCCATACTCAGGATGAATGGATCAACAGATAGTTGATTATCTATCTCATTCGGTCCTTCCTCCAGATACGACTCCAATGGTAGTAGAATAGACTAGAAGGTCTTTTGTCCAATGTGCCAATAACCCGCATATACTAGTCTAGGGCGGCATTCTTATCAACGAGGGGCTTTGATGCGTTATTTGGCTTCGATGCCTCAAAAATCATGAAATATATCTAAAGCTATAAGGAGTCCATGACGGTATGTGTGGTGGACATTTGTAGTGCTTAGCTGTAGCCAAGCGCATCTTTACGTTTGGGATAGTATGGCTTCAGTAAATCGAGGATGTTGTGAATACACCACGAAGTGAGTTTTCAAGGTCAGCAACATTCCAATATAACGCACATCCTAGTCAGGCTTTGCAACCTGCGGCGGATTGTGGCATCACTGTCCGTGGAGGGTGGAGCCTCTCTCAATGGGTCTGCCGGGATCAAAATCGGCAAATCTGTCTCTCTGCTATCCCGCCTATATGGCGTGTATGTGGCTGGCACTGTCTGTACTAGGCCAAACTGCCTCAGTATCCGCATGAATGGGACTCGCTCCCACATATCCGGCCTACGGCCCCTGACCACCCGACTCCGTCTCAATGCTACCAAGGGCATCCTGACCAACCCATATCGGAAATGCCCGATATGGTCTCCAGATAACCTGATCTGGTGTAAGCGTCCTGAAACGCTCCGAGTACCACTCGGCTGATCTACCTGTATCTCCTGCGGCCATGTCAGCCCGCCATCTCCGAAATCCATAGTCAACACCCCCCCACTGCTGCTGGCATCCAAGGAAGCCCCGGATGGCCTGATCACTGCTATGTGCTCATATGCCCAGCAATGGAGCACAAAACTAACGTCATCGATCCCTGTCCTCCGACCAGTGGTGTACATCCATAGCTCATAATATACCTGAGCTATCAGGGCATCGGCAAAGGCAAAAAAACCTGTCTGTGCTGCAAGATGTCGCACACGCAGTCTAATAGTAGCAATGGGAATCTCCCACCTCCTGAGTCTGGCAAGGCAAAATAAGATATAGCCATCTGAATCAAGGCTATCCGCCTGCTCCGAGGGCTATCCTGCCTGTACTGTGAGGCTATCCTCACTGCCCCAGATACTATCTCCGAGTCATCTGCTCTGTCTCTGTACAATCGCACCAGGGCCCTCTGCTGCTGCTCTCGGGGTGTGATCTCAATCGGGTCCCCCGTAATCGGTAATCGGAGGATCCTGTATACATCCTCATGGGTGATAGTCATCTCCCGTCCTAAACCAAAATGTGCACGTGTGGCTGTCCCATCGTCGCACTAATGCTCGGCATGAGTCACATCTCGTGGCACTCGTCTGTTAATTATCTAAAACCCCCGAGCCCGGCTAGCTCTAAATGCTGCCAGTCTGTATCAGTCACATCAGGGAGGATCGTCTCCAATAGCTCAGGGATGGCATCCCTCATATGAAGAGCCTCTCGTGCCTACATCCACAACATCAAACACATAATTAGTCTCTTATTTCCCCAAATCTCATCTTCCAAAACCATAAAAAAAATATCTTTCAGTCGGCGTCGATTTGGTAAAATCGGCGTCGTTCATCCTAGTCGGCGCCGATTAATACCAATCGACGCCGATCCAAAAGCACATCGACGCCGATTAACCCAATCGGCGCCGACTGCTTGGCCGGATGTAAACCAGGCCCTGGCCTCCCATGCACCAAAACATCACACAAATAAAATAAATAATAACAAAGGTGGGTTCGAAAATGATCACTTACCCCAGGTCGTGTCCTCCTGCGCTTCTGTCCCCTCCCAGAGGCTTCCATTGTGTTCAAATCTCAAATCTATCTCTCTCTGATGAATCGTCACGTTGCAAATAAATCGTTTACGTTTTCCGTTTGCATATTTATATGCGTCTGGATTGGTCAGCGCCGATTTTTTGGGTCTACGCCAATTGTTTTGGTCGGCGCCGATTAGTTTGATGGCCACCGATGTTTCATGTCTGTTTGCCATAGTGTTGATACTTGGCTTACTTATCTATCTGATCATTGTTGTGTGCTGAATCTTGCCTTTTGGCGCATCTTTTAGATATCCTTGTCTATTTTGGGTTTGTTCCCTTTTGCGTGGGACACTCGTACCTTTTTGGCAGCTTAGAGTTACGCGGGTCTGTAGGCAACTAACGTCCGTCTGATTTATAGAACCGTCTAGTTGTCCCTACCATGTGTCTCTCTTTCGATGCTGACTATTTTGCAGTTCTCCTTACACTCATGGGTTTGTAGACACTAACGTCGTCTCATGAGGAGACCGGCTAGTTTTTCCCTACCAATGTGAGTTCCTTAGGTTGCTGCCCTTTTGTTTATTTTTATGCATCGTCAATGATCAGATCTACTCCCGACATCCGACTGGGGCATCCTGCATTTTTCATCTACCTTTTTCAAACTTGGGATCGTCTGTTCTATCATCCATCCCATCCCTAGTTTGAGGGGGATCACATCACCACAAATTCTTCTCTTCTTCCATCCCTTGTTTTTTGTCTCATAACCTTGCTTATCGCAAGTTACTTGACAAAAAGGGGCAAAATGTAGACACTTAAAATTGGTTACCCAATTAGTGTCCCTTCTCATCCGTTTACTTGGCCTAGGTAACCTGGGGCACGTTTACGTCACCAACTATCCCCTTGGGGGTATTATCCAATTTGTGATTTAATCACTTATTCCAAATTTAATTCATCCCATCACATCTTACCCATGAGTGATTAAATATTAAATATTTAATTACGATCTTCCCATGCATCTTAATCACTTATTCACCCCAAATTTATTCTATCCATGTATCACATCTATCTTTATCTTCCCTAAGCGGGATATTTTCCCATAGTCGGGATAAGTCTTATCTTTCTCGAAATCGATCATTTTTAAGGGCACCTCGGGAGTCCTTTGCCGCGATCGCGCCGACCCATATGGTCGGCGCCGATTTTCTAGGAGCGGCGCCGATTATAAAAGCAAGCCCAGAACTCCAGTTCTAAGGACCGAAGAGAGCGAAGAGACCGAAGAAGAGATTACGAACGAGCGAAAAAGTGAACAGAGAGCGAAAGATACAGGTTGAGAGAAAGAAAGATCTTCTTAGCATCATTGTATCAAATTATGGAGAAGAATCCTGTCTAAATCAATCCCTGAGAGGAGCACCGTTCTAGACTTGCCCGTATCATATCAACATCACACACCACCGTCTATCATCTGGTGACTCTGTTCCAGTGTCCTCTCCATCTTCGGCACATCCAGCAGACCACATTCATATTCCAATCCCTGAATCTCATCGCACAGTCCCTGATTGGTCAGTCTACCTTCAGTCAACGCCGATCTTACCCAGTCAACGTCGATCACATCAGTCGCCGCCGATTCTACCCAGTCGACGCCGATTTCCCTGCAGACAGGTAAAAGGTCACAGGTAATACAAATCAAGCATTATTTCCCAGTTCCCTGTTTTCTGTACTTTCTGTCTGCTGTTCAGTTTCTGTTTTATTACTGCAATCAGAAAATCTAGTCTTTATTTATATCTTTTATCATGTATGCTTCTTTTCTTAATTGAAAACGTGGACTGACATCCGCCGAGGAGGCTTATCGCTTCTCGGACCCGCTTCTTGGGCAGTCCACTTAAATATCTTTTAACGTGGTCTTTTTCTGTCAAGCACCGGTGTTTTGCAGGTTACTCGGATCTATTGTGCAAATTACTCATGTGCGCCCGTCTTGTCTACATCGGCTTCCTCATCCGTCTACATCTTCATCAGGTATCGATTTCAGTGGAGTTTTTCAGGGTTTTTGTGTTTAGTCTGGTACATTAACTTGGACAGGTAACAAGCATGAAATTCTTGATCTACATTCACTATCTTTGTACTTCTAGGAATGGACTTCGTTTTTCAGCCTCTGTTTGTGGGGTCAATGAGCTCGAGCTTCTTGATTTTAATTTATGGCCATGCCTTGGTCACTTACGAGCTTTCATTAGCTTTCCATCTGGAGTGGCCTCCATTGTTGAATAATTTTAGTTCTGGACTGTGCAACTTCCACCACTGTATTTGATGAGGATGGTAAGTTTATCGATATCCTGAGTTTCACTGTTACTTTTTCTTTTCCATTTCAACTTCCAAAACTAATACTCATTTTTCTTTGCATTTTATTGTGGTCACGTGCTTCCTTTCGGGATTTCTTGAGCTAAAACTCATTTCAGGTTTTCTCCTGCTTGACTCCCGAGTTCGAAACGCCTCATGGGCATATGGATTTCTTGTTTCATAATTCAGGCTTGAAAGTTTTCAACTATTCGATTATAAACGGTGAGCTCTTGTCTCATCACTCTGATTTCTTGATAACTCATTAATGGGGTTCTCGGTAAAAATGGCCAGGATTTGTACCCTTTTCCTCTATACTGTAACTTGAAATTGTTTTCACTTGGACTCATAATTTGTGAAATACTTGAACATGTATTTAACTCGGATGTGTATCCATGTTCTGTTTGAAAGCTCTGGGAGCTATTTGAGTTCCCTATTATGAATAGACCTGAATGGGTATTTCCTTTGATTTTTCTAATCTGATTATGCAATTTTTAAGGCTTATTGATATGCTTGTTTGCACTTAGCTTCCTGAATCTTTCTCGATTCTGAAATATGTGTTGTTTGATTATAATGAACTTCTGGAAATTTTTAGGAGTCCACCTAACTAAGATTATTCTGTCTCGAGATACCCAAATCCATATGCATGATATGATAATCGACCCAAGTTCACCAACTGAGTATTAAATTTCTGTATTTCATAATTTGTATTATCTCTACTGGTATCAAATGCTAATCCGACTTCTCATCTTCTGAACTGTACAACTCTCGGAGGCATCAGGTTTTCTATGAAAATAATTTCTCATTTAGCAAAGCATGTAGATCTCTTCTTGCAGCTGTAATTAAAGTTCTACATACTGTTCTAGATCTACCAATGTATGTTCATGGATATGAAACCCAATTTTCATGCTAACTTCATGTAATGATTGGAACATAATGCTATTCTGAAAGCAAGTAACAGATTCATGTACTCTATAATTTTTACTTTTAATGGAGCATCATGTTCAGATAATAATACATTGTCTTTTACTTTGTCCATCTGTAACAGGAATCAGTAGCTTCATGTTGACAGTTGTAACCAAAATTTGCCTTCACTTCCTATGTTCAACACTGATCTCTTTCAATGGGATAGTCACTTGCATGATATTTTTTCCAATAGTAGCCTTCTATTGTTATGACTGTGATTGATAGTCCTAAAATTTGGCCCTTTCTCTATGTTTTGTTCTCTGTCGAACATGAAACGTTCCTAGTTAGGAGTAATTGTTACCTCCTTTATCTTATGAAACCTTTCATGTATCTGTAAGGTCCTATCTAGCTTTTTTAAAGTGTTGAACAATCTTCACTTGTACTTATAACAATTCTCTTTCATTTGCAGCTGTAGCTTTGAAGTCATATTATAGCATTCTGTATAATTGATGATAGCAATTTCTAATCATGACCACTTTGAAGGATGACTTTACTATGCATAATGCTTTAGAAGGACTGTAACTTTTGTATCAGATATATGAATCACTATTCTTGAAGCTCCATGTTGCAAATAGCTGGGTAATCTTATTTCTTTGCTTAAATGGATTGTACTTCATTGATATGGTAGCATTTCTGTGCACTCATACTTGTTTCATTATGAAAAATTGCAATTTAAAATGGCTGAACTTTGTAGGATTATCTTGAAGACTTCATTTTATTCAATTGTTTAAGTTATAATGAATGCTCAAAAGTACTCCAATTTGATGACTAAAAGTGCAGTCCATTTCTATTTTGTTTAAATACTACATTTCCTTTTTATTACAACTTTGATATGTGTGGTGGAAAATTTAAAATGTCTATTTTACATGGCGAAGCCTTGTCAATTTTTTTTTAGAATTCTTTCTTTTATCCCCTTTTCAGTTGTAATAGATGTATTTTCTGATTCAGAATACAGAATGTATCACTTTTCTATTGAAGTTGATTTGTTGTTGGAAACTAAAACATAATAATTGTTATCTTGATCATGACATGATTTTCTGCTTCTCTGTATCACTTATTTGATTTACATACAACTTTTAAAGCATGTGTTTAGTTAAAACAACATGATGGAAAGTTGTAAATGTCCATTTTACATGGCGAAGCCCTATCAAAATTTTCTCAGATTTCCTTATCATTCTATTTCAGCTGTAATCTTATCTTAATTTAACTTTAGCCTTTAAATTCTGATTCTTTTTCTTCTGTTGCAATCTGAAACATGTAATTTTGTTTGTAATTCTCTCCTCTGTTCTTTACTACAACTTATTTTATCCCTAGAATAGTTGTTGAACTTTGAGTTGCATTCTTCCTTCATTCCAACATGTACTTATGACTCATCTGTTTCATGTACCATAGGATAGAAGTTATTGAACTTTGCAATCTTTATCTATAGTGAGGACTGTAAGACTTGATTTATTTCTTCTTGGCTACAACCTGTACCTACACACTTGAGAAAATAGTTAGAAAATATTTAGGCTTTTTGGCCTCTCTTATGTCCATGGTTTTTCTTTTCTTCTCTCTCCTTCTTTCTGAGTGAGTAAATCCTGTATGCAGTTTGATCTTCAAGTAATCTATATCTCCTATTATTAAGAGATCCATGTGCATGAATTAGGATAGTATAGGAATATGGATTAACCCTGAGCTCATAACTGATGATTTTTCCTCTTTTCTTCTTTTCAGGTACAGTGCTTTCGGTAGTGAAGATGGAGAGGGAAAAAAGTTGAAGATGAAGATGCATCAACCAAAGGCAATGATGGGTTCACTCATACTCCTTTATTTTCTATTTCATGCATGTGTACCTCTTATTTCAGTAGTTGTACTTTACTTTCCAGTTATATCCCATGGCTTGTGTGGGAACATTTTGAAATTCCTTATGAATAAAACATTGAATTGTGAAATTGAGTTGTGTATTTCTTTCTGCATTTCTGATTTCTGATATGGATTGTATGATGAACTAAAAAACCCAATAATATAATTGAATGTCTTAATCATGAAGGAAAGAACATTAAAGAATACCTGTAACATCCAGTAATGAACTCTAATTTCTGTAATCTGTAGTCATGATTTCTACTCCAAAACCTAACACTTCATCTATTCTGCAATTCAGTGTCTTCATCAAGACAACACAGTTGTCCTTTGGGGCTTTGTGTTCTTTTGTTGAAGATAGCATGAAATTGTAGACTATGTGATCTATTATGTTTTGTAATAGCACACATAGCTGCAGATTTCATGTAATCATTAATTAATTCAATAGTAACAATATTGTCTAAAAGAACCTCCCTAGCTTAGGTATACTTCACCAATGCTATCCATCGTAATGAAAGTTTTGAGTTGGCCATTTTTACACAAGTACAAAAATTGTAAACATTTCTGGAGATCTTGCGGGGGAAATTTTCCTGCTAGCTTGTAAACCACTGCCTTGCTCTTGTCCATTGGGCATGGAGTCTAAAGCATGTAACTAAATCTACCTTTCTGAAGGTCCAACCCTTCCAAATGAACTAAAACTGGGAAAAGATCTGGTAAACCAGATCACATGCATGAATGCACTTATTGAATTGAAAAAACATTACAATGTGGGAACTACACTTATTGAAGGGAAATCCTACTCTAAACAGACACTGTAGGATTTTCAATAATAGTGTTTGAGAAACATACCATTCACAGGAATGGGAAGTTCCTCTCCATTCAACCTTCGAGAGCTGAAAAGCATTGTGTTCTTTGCAAGATGAAATCATGTAAGGACCACTCCATATTGTATCAAACTTCGTGTGTCTTCCTGGATTTGCACGATCAACATCCCACTTTAACACAATATCTCCTTCATTGAAGATTCTGAATTTGGCTTTCTTATCAAAAGTCTTCTTCATTTTTTTTTGATTCTTTTCCATGTTCACATGAGCTTGATCTCTTAGCTCTTGTAATTCCATTAATTCTGCATAACGAACCTACAATGGTTCATTTTCAAGCAGCTCCATTTGATGTAGCAAATCTAATGTGGGTAACTCAACTGAAATAGGAATTTTTGCTTCTCTTCCATAAACAATCTTGTATGGTGAATTGCCAACTGATCTTTTAGGAGTACACTCTATCAACCCAAAGTGTAGAATTCAACATTAGATGTCAAGCTCTCTAGTTATCTTTGAGTGTTCTTCTGATGATCCTTAAAAGATTCTTGTTAGTACTTTCAGCTAACCCATTACCTTGTGGGTAATAATTAGATGAAAAACTTAGATAAATTCCATGGTTAATAGCCCAATCTGTTACCTTTGCACCAAGAAATGCTAAAGCATTATCTGATATGATAGTTGTTGGGACACCAAATCTACAAACTATACCTTCATAAAAGGATAGTATCGAAGTTTCATTAGCATCTTTCAAGGCTATTACTTTAGTCCAACGTGTAAAGTAATCTGTAGTAGTCAAAATCCACTTGTGTCCTTGTGATGAAGGCGGGTTTATCATGCCAATAAAATCAAGGCCCCACTGCATAAAAGGATGATCAAATGAAACAGGTTGTAAGGGAAGTGAAGCTAAATGTTCTTTTCCAACAAAGAAAGCACATTTCTTACACTTTCTAATCCATTCGAAACAGTCCTTAAATATGATGGGCCAATAGTAACCAGCTTTCATAATTTTTAAGGTTGTGGTACGTGCTGAGAAATGACCTCTTGCAGGTCCTTCATGGAATTCTGATAATAATTGCTGAATTTTATCATAGTCAACACATCGCACAGCAAGATTCCATTTATATCCTTTTTGAATAATACACCATCAATGAAAACATAGGGTACTACTTGTAATCTGAAATACCTTCATTTATTATTTGTCCATACCTTCTAGATAGATGTCCATGTTGTAGATAGTTAACTAAATCACTCATCCATCTTGATTCCTGGATTTCTCTGAACAAGTTCAGGTTGCTGATTTTCTGGTTGAACCATGATGCCTGATTGTTGATATGCAATTTTAGCATGCTGTTTTGAATCATCTGCTTCTGTAGCTTGTCATTTTTCCATATCAACAATTAGATGTTCACACAAGCCTTTTCCTTGAAATTATCTTCGTAACACAAATATCGACATCATATTCCATGACCTTCGTTATCCAGCCTGCTCTTTTCTCATTCAATTCTTTATTTAACAAGAAAGCTTTCACACTTGGATGAGAAACAAGAACATGAATTTTGTTGTTTGAAAGCATGTACTTAAAATTATTTAGTCCTCTGACTACTGAAAGTACTTGTTTTTCAAGAAATGTGTACCTTGTTTCATAATCATGCAAGCTCTGTCCAAAGAAAGCAATTGGCTGTTCAACATTTTCATCATTAACTTGAGTTAATATGGCTGAGATTGTTTCAGCTCCTGCAAGTGCATACATTGTAAAATATTTATCAAATTTTGGATTTGCAAGAGTAGGAGCTTGAGAGATGGCTTCCTTAATTGATTCAAACCCTTCTCTCCCTTCACTGGTCTAAGAGAAATTTTACTCTTTCTTTAACATAGTTGTCAATGGTTTCACCAATGCTGCAAAATCTAGAACAAATCTTCTAACAAAGTTGATTTTTCCAAGAAAACTCTGTAATGCCTTCTTATGATGAGGTAATGATAGCTGTGATATGGCTTCGATCCTAAAAGGATCAATTGCCAAACCTTGTTTAGAAACAATATGACCAAGCAATTTACCTTGATGTACTGAAAAGATAGACTTTAGTGGATTCAAAGATATTCCAAACTATCTGCATAACTAAAAATTCTACCTTAGGTGTATTAGATGTTCTTCTGAATTTTTTGAGAATACAGTAACATCATCTAAATAAACAAGGATGCATTTATTTAACAAGCTGTGAAAAATCCATGTCCATTGCAAATTGAAATGTTGCACCAACATTTGAAAGGCCGAAAGACATTCTTTTGTAAGCATAAGTACCCCACTTAGTGGTGAAATATTGTTTTGTACCTATCTTCTTCTTAGACTAAAATCAGATTGTATCCACTATGACCATCTAGAAGAGATAGTCTATCTAAACCATAAACCGTTCTCAAAATTTGATCCATATTTGGAAGTGGGTAGTGATCTTTTAATGAAGCTTTATTAAGATCTCTGAAATACACACATAATCTAATTTCTCCATTCTTTTTCCTAACTGGAACAAGATTGGCTACCCAACTTGAATGCTTAACTAGAAAGATAATACCTGATTCGATCAAATTAGATAACTCTTTTCCTCATTAGAGGCTCTATTTTGGGATTTATAGGCCTCTATTTTTGCCTAATTGGTTTGGAATTTGGCTGCAATTCAATAGTGTGTTGTGCTAAACTGGGATCAAACCCTTTCAGGTCTTGGTATTTCCAAGTGAAAAAATCTTTAAATTCCTTGCAGAGATTAATAAAAGAATGTTTTTCAGCTAAAGAACATACCTTTCTGAGAAACAATTTTTTTCCTTCATCAACTGAGATCTCTTCATAGTTATTAGCATGTGTTGACATCTTAGTTTTGACCTTCCTTAACTAATCGTCAGTGCTAAATATGTCTTCTAATGTGACCAGACCTCGAGGTAGTTTATTTGTCTTTAACTGAACAATCTGGTCACCATATAAGTGCTGTAATTTATCTTGATTTACTGCAGAAAATTCAGCTTCTTGCTGCAAAAACCTGTA
This sequence comes from Taxus chinensis, assembly GCA_019776745.2. Taxonomy (NCBI): domain Eukaryota; kingdom Viridiplantae; phylum Streptophyta; class Pinopsida; order Cupressales; family Taxaceae; genus Taxus; species Taxus chinensis. The sequence goes on along the minus strand of CM034153.1, from coordinate 158,698,802 downwards.
GATTTGATCATCACTTTCAAAAACCTACCAATTCAAGTCATTATCAGGTATCAAAGGCCTGAAAATCAGCTTTATATGAGGCTGAATTTTCTTATTTTCAATCTGTTCCAACACTTCAAAACTGGCACCAATTACTGCAAGTCTATCTGCATGCTTATTTTCTATTCTAGGAATGGACTGGATGTTAATAGCTTTGAAATCTTCCATTAAGTCTGAAACTCTATGTCTGTAAGAATTCATTAATGGATTCTTACAAACATTGAAATTTATTACTTGATTGATAACCAACTCAGAATCACCAAAGATCTGTAGCATGCTAATACCTCTCTTTCTGGCCCAAAGTAAGCCATGAATTAATGCTTCGTATTCAGCTACATTGTAAGTGCATGAAAATTGGAGACTCAAAGCTAAGAAATACCTTTCATTTGTTGGGGAAGTGAGCATCAAACCTGCTCCTTGTCCTTTCTTATTTTTAGCTCCATCGAAATGAAGCTTCCAAATCCCTTCCACTGCATTTTCTGTTTTGGATAACAAGGGAATTGGTGTGTTTTCTTCATGCAAGGAAATACACACCAAACAAATGATCTCTTCAACTTCTTTGAAAGGATCATGAGCATGTTCTTCATGTGTCTTTTCATCCATAAACAGGTTAGAAACACCATCTAATGCTGAAACATGAGCTATATTATCAAAATCAGACTGGTCTAAGGATGCATAATTAGCTATTACATTAGAAGCGTGAGGCTCAATGTGAAATATGGCCAATGGTTCTAAATTGATAGTAACCTTGGTCCCATAATGTGTAGTGAAAAATAAGAAAGACCAATCTGAAGAGAGATAACCTCCTATTTTTGCTATGAAATATCTTGATAAACATATAGCAAAGTAAGGAGGTAAATCTACAACAATAATATCTTGCAAAATGGAAACATTTGGGAAAGCATGCAATGTTACCTCTAGATTTCTGATGACACCAAATGTATTAGTTGTAGTTCCATCAAGTTGTAGGACACTCTTTTTTGTAGGTTCATACTATAAACCCAATTTTTTTGTAATTGCTTTTGGCATAACTGTGCTACTTGCACTGTTGTCCACCATACAGTTATGAACAAGATGTTCTCCAATAATCAGTGATAGATAAAATGGTGGTGGCTTCTTGATGTCATGAGCATTTAAGACTTTTCTGAACCATCCATTTAACCTCTTTGATGCGGTCTTGTTCCATTGTTCCAAGGACCATGTCTGCTTTCTGGACTTCTTTTTTTGTTGTTTTAGAAGAAATCTGTAGCTTAGCTAGTTCATGAGAAAGTAAATCTTGATGTCCTGGAATACTTAGAGCATCCCACATTGAGATGTTAACATTATGTTTTTTCATTACATCAACAATGTTAAAAGAAATCAACAGTTTTAGAGACAGATTCTACTATTTTAGCATAGGCTTTGGCAAAAACTGATTCTGCTTCATCTGCTTTTGATATCTGAGGTATAAATAACCTTTTTGGATCATGTTGTAGTTGTTTTTACTGCTCTTTACCAGCTATAACACCTGCTATTTTTTAGGAACAACAACACTGTTAGCTAGTTTTGGGCTTATAGTTGTTGTTTTATCAGTGATAGTAGGTAGAACAGGCCTATTCTGCTATTTTTTACTCTCTGCAGCCTTTTCCTGAGCCCTAGTAGTAACTATAATGAAATCATCCTCACTAAAACTGACTAGGTTCTGTTTAGGTGCCTTCTGAACCTGAGTATCTTGCTGCCCACCCTCCATTTGAGGCATGAAAAATGTCTCAGATTGAGGTTGTGCAACAAGACTTATGTTCAAAAAATCATTTGGGCAACTTGCAGCTGAATGAGGTTGATTACAAGGTTGACACCAATCTTTCTGTAGCCATATTAACTGGAACTAAAGCGTTAGATGAACTAGGAGCCTTTGGGTCAAACTACCTTTGCTGATAAGGTTGCCTATAATTTTGATTTTGCTGGTAAGGCTGCCTATTTTGTTGATTTTACTGATAAGGAGCCTGATAAGGTCTACTAGGTAATGCAAGCCTATTCTTGATTGAAGTAATCTTGTTCCCCGTAGTCGATAAAGCTTTAAAAACATCATCTGATGGGGCTACAATAGTGGGTTCTATAATTGTGATAGGTTGTGGGATAGGAGCTAAATCTGCTAAAAAGGCATTGAAGGCCTTGGAGCTAACTTTATGGCTTGAATAAGACTATTTTCAGCTCAGATGGCAATATCATAAGGGGAGAGTGTCACCTGGGAGAGTCATATCTCTCCTCCCATAAGACTGAATCATAGTTGAAATATCATTGTTTAATGCTCTAAGATAATAAAGAAAAGCATGGTCAGCTTGAGGCTTGACACTTGCTGGAATTCTTTCCCAAGTTCTAGAAAAATGGATGTTGAAACTAGACATAAATTCATTAGGATCTCTTTTAATGGTAGACAATTGTTCTATGAGAGATAAATGATCTGAATTATCTTGAAATTGTTTCAACAATTTACACCTAAATCATCCCAAGTTCTTATGCATCCAATCTCTAGATTTCTATACCATTGCAAGGCTTGTCCTTTAAGGGATGCAACTAAAAGTCTCAAAGCTACATCTTCATGAGTGATATTATGAACTGCACATAAGGTTGCAACATCTTTAATGTGATTTGTAGGTGTAACCTGATTTTCACCAGTGCATGATGAAAAACGTTTCATGGAAGCATTAGGGATGTCATGATAAAATGGGATTACTAATGGGCTGCCATTAGTAAAGGTCACAAAATTCCTAGGTGGTTGAATAGCCATTTGAAAAACTGGGATCTGAATAGAGAAATTTATACGTGGTGAAGGAATATTAGGAGGAGGGTTATCAAAACCAGGCCTATTATAAGGTAAAGTATTACCAACTCTTCTCCTTCTTGTAGAATTCAAAGGTAAAGAAATAAACTCAGAAGGAATTCCTCTTACTGATGATCTTGTAGTCACTTTAGGCATGGAACATGCTAAAATACTGGTCTGAAATCAGCCTTACAGAGTCACCAAATAGATCTTTAAATCTTTAGAATAAATTGTTGTACATTTTTGTCCCGAAAGTAACTTTTATCTTGTTGTAAATCTATGTTGTAGATCTACCATGTGAATATCTATAACTTACATGCAAATTTGATTCATTGTCCTACCGAGCATGCCAAAAACTGTTATCTCTCGAAAGTGCACCCTGTAGAGAGATGGTTGCAGGTGTTCTAAGCTTGCAAATTTTATCTCTCTTTCGTAGATACAATGGAAACACCTCAAGTCTGTGGGTATACCTATTTTGAGGTGAGTCTCCAGGTATCAAGGCCGGTTCCTTATTGATGTATCCTAAACTGATTTTCTAGGGTTTAAGGGTAAAAGATGACTATAAAATGAAATTAAAAACTGAGGTGATACACCAAACATGTATGAGGTATTTGACTGAGTACATGCACAATTGATATGGAATGAATTTCTGATGCATAGGCCAATAATTTTATGAAGATAATTAAGGGTAAACACTTTGATGTATTGAGGGATAAAATCACAACAATACTGCTAAGTTACACATACACATTAATATCATGCAAAAATTACTAAATTTGCAACAAGGTAAGATGATTAATCAGGGAATTCAACATTCACAAGATTAATAGAAACATACACAAGACTACAAATAATTGGAAAGGCAGAAATACTTCACATTCAAAGGGAAAAACTGGTAGAAAATTGCTTCAGCACTCCTGTATCTAAAAAGTTCCTCCCTTGTGCTTTGCTAAGGCACACAATATATAGCAAAATTGATTCACCCACCCTTCCTAAAAATAGACTAAGGGTTGTACTCGCCCATGCATTCTATTTTTATCCTTTATTTATGAATAAATAAAGGAATAAAAATAAAGTAAACTAATACAAAGAGACATTAATAGCCTTTGATTACATACAGTAAAACTGCAGTTGACTTTTCTATTTTTAAGAAAATCATGAGTGAATAATTTGCTAATAATAAATCTTGCTTAATGAGCAAGTCTTCTCCTTTGTGCATGCAAATTTGTCTTCTTGTGCCTGATGTGACATCTGTCATTTTGATCCACTTGCCTCCTTAGAATGCAAAAATAATCCCTAGGTTGAGTGAGAAAAATTAATTACATTATTTGCAATACTTGCAAAATAATTCATCCAAATATCCATCCTGATGGGGACCACCTTTTAAGCTTAGGTCTTCTGATGTTGACATCTGCATTCTGATCTTCTTGTGGTCACATGGATGACACATTTAAACATTCCAACCTTAGGCACTATTATCTCCTGTGATTAAAATAAGCATGTTTACCTCTTGGTTGGAGACCACTCTTTGTCCACTTGCTCAAATCTAGTTTGTCTTTATGAAATCATGACATAAGGGGCACTTTGTTATTGATTGGGGAACCATGTTAACATGGCATATACTAATCATTGTGGACTTAGGCCTATTTGAACATGGTATTATTGGCATCCCTTTGGTTTGATATCATGGTATTATATAGCTTAGACCATGGTTTTGATTTAATCATTGAATGAGGCATTATTTACCCCTTTTGGATTGATCATTGCATATGCATATATTTTGGTCAGCTTTGACATTTTGGAGCGATGATTATTGGTTAGAATTTTAATGGGGAAAATATGTCAATGATAATGGTTTTTAATGGGGCTGGGCAGTCCCCTCCACCATGGTGACTCACCCCTTTGAAAGTTTGGTCAGTGGTATTTAACTCGGGTCAGTTAATTGCAACCCTAGGTCTACATTGATAATTAAATCCAACGTCTTCAGTTCGCCATTGATCCTTCTGACATGCTTCATTTTTCCCTATCATCGATATTCTGATCCTTGATTAGGGTTTCTGCATTTGGCATTTAATATGGTCAGTGGAATTGAACCATGGTTGGTTAACTTACTTTGAATTTGGTGAACAATTGGTAATCGTTGATCTTGTGTCCATGTGGTCTTCTCCACCGTGGATCTTTAACTCGTGGTTAGGGTTTCTGACCTGGAGTTTGGCATAGTAATGGCATCTAACCATGATGGTTTGCTTCGAACTTGGGGATCGATCCCTGAGCATTGATCTTGGTACTTTTCCTTCTCTACCTTTGATTCTCTGACTGTGGTTGAGTTTCATTTAACTCATCTCTCGAGTTTGCGTGGTAAAGATCACTTGACCCTAATGATCACTTCATTTTGGATTTTCGGCCTGTAGGCGAAGCCCTGGCAAATTTTTTGGCTTGACGTCATTGTTGAAGTTTTTGAACTTGGCTCCCTTGCTTCAAATGGATCTCTTTTCTCTTCAGGCATCTGTATTGTATTTTTCTTATTTCAAGCTCTGAAAGGTTCTTGAAATCTTGCAGGGTTTTATGGCCACTACATTTTGATTACTTCGAGCTTTGAGTTTGTTCTACCATTCTACTCTGTTTCAAGTTTTTCCAAGAAAGGTAGTTGTGGAGTTTATCACCACTGTTGTGATCTCTCTATTAGAGCCTTTCTTGGAACTTCCGTGATCTAAATTTTTGCTTCTCCTCGATGCAGTCACCATTTTTTGGGTTCGAGCTCAGCGTTTCCTCACAAAGATCTTTGTGTCTTGTGAAGTTTTTGCGAGAATTATGTAGGTTTCACTTTCTTTGTATTTTTGATCGAATGGAAGTTCATTTTTCATCCTCTATCTGTGGGGTCAATGATCTTGAGCTTCTTTATTTCTTTTATGGCCATGCCTTGGTCACTTACGAGCTTTCATTAGCTTTCCATATGATAGTTGGTCACCTGTGCAAGGTAATAGTCTTTTTTATTTTCTCTGGACTGTGAAAAATCTGGACTCTATCTTTTGACAACCCTCGTAAGTGTTCTCGATTTTATGTATTTTGCATCTTCTAAGTTTGGTCTTTTCCATTTCGTCTTCCAAAACTGATACTCATTTTGGAATCTTGCTTAGTCTTTTGGTGGGTCACATAGCTCTATTCTGTGAATCTCTTGAGTCTTTGTATCAGCTCGTATTAGGTATATTCTTAGCCTCTTTATACATTTACTTGACTCCATCCTTTGATGATTTTCTCAGCTCTCAATTTTGATGGGTTGAATCTCGTGTTGCATACTCTAATTCTTGATTCACCGATTAATGGGATTAATTTTGATAAAATCTTAGGATATGCATTTCCTTTCGAGCTCTTGGCTATACTATAAACCATGTAATCAAACTTCTCCATGTTGGTGAAACTGATAGATTCCTGAAATCAGCATGTATACCCTATCTTTCCATCATGGGTTTGATGTATGCATTTTTTGATGTCAGAAGCTGCTTTTGTTTGAGTTTGACTGCTTCAAAGATACTGAAAACCGCAGTATTCCTACATACTTTGAACTGATTAGACCTAAACACTTATTGATACTGAAAGGTGTCTTGGATTACCATCATGATGGTTTTCTCGATTCTGCAATGTACTCTGTTGAGGATTGAAAATAGACATTTTCTAAAATTTTAAAGTCCTACCTCAGACATTGTTCTTTTAGAGCTTTGTATTACTTGAAAACTTTTGATTCAGCCATTTAAATGACTATAGTTTGAATCTTGTGTATCTGAAATTTGTAAGTCTCTAAAAGGTGGTATTAAAAGTTCTAATTGAACTTCTAATTTGTGACTTGACTAGAAATGTGGATGTCTGATGGTTTAGCTCTTATGGAGTTGAAAAAATGTCATGTTGATGTCCACCTTCTTGAGCTAAAATTGGTATTGTATATATTTCATTTCCTGATCCATTGGGTTTTACTTGAATAGGAGTTCCAATACTTGGACTCATGATAATGCACTATTTTATTTATCTTCACCTAGCTATTTGTTCTAAAATGTTTCCAGACAGGAATAATCTAGATGAATCTTTGATCTTGATCTACAACTCTGAATTTGCACTTCCCTTTCACAACTATGTGAGTCATTGATGTTTGATAATTTTGTGTAAGTATTGAGCTTCTTGATTTATTTTTGTACTTGTTACACTTGATTATATTCCTCTGATTGCATTACTTTGATTTATCCTTACAGAAAGTAGTACCCTCTGAATGAACTGTTTCAAAGTATGCAGTGGTCTTGAGTATGATATTTTCTTGAGTACTATGGAAGGTCCCTTTCACGTATGACTGTCATGATTCTTATGCATAGTTGATCCTCTAACTGCACAGTGAGTTGCAATTTGTCATTGTGAACCTGTAAAATCTTGCATTGTGAAACTATATTTGAAGTCATCCTGTAGCAGCACTGTATACTTGAAAATGATTCTATTGTTGATAAACAATAACTTAGGGATGAATGTACTCTGCAAAATTATGTAGCTCTGACTACACAATGCATTATCTCCTTTCTTGCATACTATTTGATTAGTACAAATTTCAATCATGAATTACTTGTGAAATAGCATGATGGAAAGATGTAAAATTGTTAGGAATAATATTGTGAACATTAGATATTTATATATTTGTGTGTGTGCAAATATATATATTGATGTAAGTGAGTTGTAACTCACGTAGATAAGGTTTGTTGAGTGAGAATAGGATTGTGAGAGATAAGTGGAGGATATTGTGAGATGAGGTTGAGATTATGTAGGGATGTGAGATAATGGATGATTGCATGAAAAGAGGAGTACACACTCCTATATAATGTAACCTTTACCTGTGAATAATATATCCGAATGAATTGAAATCATTGTGATCATGGTTACTGTTCTGTCTGTTATAATCTGAGCAAAATAATATCACTGGTATCAGAGCAATTTCTGGTCTTAGGCTGTGATGGGAGGATGAATTCGTGTATTGTTTGTGGAACAAGATAATCATACAAGGCTTATAGATCTATCTGCATGTATGGCGTATTGATTTCTTGTTGTATATATTGCATGCCCCTACCCCTGCCCGTGCAACAGATCAATATCGAATTCAAAGACCACATTTTGTATTCAACGCTGCAGTTTTACACGAGCCAAGTGGGATCTGTAGGTGGTTGTTCATGGATTTGGCTCATGCATTTCCGCCCACATTTGTAGATCTGCCTGACACATGCACACATCTGCATTTACATTGAAGATTGCTTCGGTTTGCTGTTAGATGAATACGGCTTGGTAGAGGCTGTGAACTATTTGTCAAACACGTGACTGTCCTGTTGATTTCCTTTAATATTCACAAAGTCTGTGGATTCCATGCAAAGGCTCGATCCATGCAAAGGCGTGTCAGATCCACATCACGTGGAATAGTGACAAGAAGCGATCGTGGCACTGTACACATCTCCTCTACATAGCAGTCTAATTTAATTCAGTAATTCTGTCCATGCATATTCAAAAATATGGTATAGTGTTTTTAATATAGGTTTCATAGTATTAATTTGTCTCAACTAGTAGTCAAATTTGCAATTATTACGGATCTTATAGGATATGTTGAGCAATATAATTTGAGTGGTATTTAAATTCTGTTTTAGTTATGTCAAAATTTCATTTCAATTAAGTGTCGTCAAACGTTGATACGTTATTGTTTCATCATTATATGTGTCTAGTTGTTAAGTCAAGATATAATGATATTGTCCATTTAGACGTTTGTCATTAAAATGTCAGTAATTATGTCATAAAAGTCAATGTTAAATAGGTGATTTTAGGTTTGTTATGGTCATATCGTGGTATTCAGAGTCTCAAAAAAAAAAAAAAAAAAAAGTGTCCTCAAATTTGTGAGTTGTTGTCAAAAGTCATGTCATTGTAAAAAGGGTGTATTTTCGGTTGAAACCGACACCTATTTGTGTCAAATTGTGGAGAGTCATAATGGATAAATTAGCTTATGTTGAAAATTTTGATGGAAAGGATTTTCACACTTGGCAAGTACGAACTCAGTTGACACTCATTAACAAATATTTGTGGGACGTTGCGGATGGAACATTCAAGAAACCAATCGATGCTGATGAAGCAACCAAATGGGAGAGTAGAGATCGTAGAGCAACAGCAATCATTGGACTTGGATTGTCTGATGCATATTTGCATCATATAGACCTTTCAAAAAGTTCAAATTTCATTTGGACAACATTGAACAAGTTGTTTGGATCCCAAACCGGAAGCGCAGCAGTGACCTTGAAGCCGAAGCTGTTTGGACTCAAGATGGATGAAGGAGAAAACATGGTACAACATATAAGTAAGTTTCGATCTATTTTGAATCAATTATCAGGGATAAAACTTAAAGTAGAGGATGATGATGCAAAATCTTTTTTGTTGAATAGTATGCCATCTCGCTATTCAAACATTGTTTTTACTTTGAGCAAGATCAATCCCAGCCTAGAAGATCTAATTTCTTCACTGATAGATGAAGAAAATAAGAATGTTACACCAGAAGAAGCTACAATGTATGGTAAAAACAAGTCATATGATAAAGGGAGATTTAAATCTTCTTTTAAACAAAGATCAAATTTCAGAGATACAAAGAAACATATCACTTGTTACTATTGTAAACAAGATGGACATGTATCTATAAACTACAAGAAAAGAGCACGAGATTTACTTGATGGAAAAATAGAAGAAAATGCCATGGTTGCCTAATGAAGAAGAAGGCTGCTGCCAATACAGATCATGTTTTTCAGGCTCCAAGCTGGAATTTAACGATAGTGTAAAGTTTCTAAATGGAGGCTGGAGGCAACGGAGGCAGGAGGGCAATCGGCGACCTCTCGTCAGGCACCATCGACGAGGCCGCGGTATTGATTTGGTGGCCAAGTATTTCAGTTGTGTGTTTGATTCCATTATTGTGTTGTTTGTAATAAGAACAGATGTTACATTCCTGTTCAGAATTGTATTTCCTTTTATAACCTCCTGATGTAAATATGTGATAGTAGAAAGATAAAAGCACAAGAAAAATCAGCATCATGTTTTTCTTGAAGAGGATGAACAGAGGTTCATGAGCAGAGGCTCGTACCTAGGACAGAGGTCCGTTATTGTCGAACAGGGGTTCGTATTTGCTGAACAGAGGTTTAGTGTACCAAGATCATGAGCATGCAGAGGCAGGCAAGCTGTAGAAGACGTGTGAATGTTTTTCTCTACATTGTTCACATTAGGGGAGTGTATGTGTGGAAATATCGAATGTTAACAATAGGGGAGTGAATGTTAGGAATAATATTGTGAACATTAGATATTTATATATTTGTGTGTGTGCAAATATATATATTGATGTAAGTGAGTTGTAACTCACGTAGATAAGGTTTGTTGAGTGAGAATAGGATTGTGAGAGATAAGTGGAGGATATTGTGAGATGAGGTTGAGATTATTTAGGGATTGAAGATCATGTTTGACTCCACCATTGTAGGGGTTAATTGATCTATATATGTAACTCATCAATCATGAATAAAATGTCTCGAATGAAATACAATATATTTGGTTTTATTATTTTACTGTGCAATGTTTAATTTTTTTTATTGATTAAATCATGCACATTTTTTAGATTTGGTATCAGAGCAGTGTTACAATCTTGTGGATGTGCATTTGTGGCTTTGGATTCAATAATTCCCTGTAAAAATCAGGTCATAAGTTCATTTTTACGATCTGGGTCTCTACGATTTTTAATGGGTTTCAAGATTCATATTGTAGTAGACTACTGTTAAAATTTCAGCCGAACCCACATCACGGTTCAGGAGAAAAACGTGAAAGATATTCTGACGTCTGAAGTCATTTCTGGAATTTGAGACCACAATTCAGATGAATGTTACATAATCCTTGCATAGTGATATTTTACATTAGCTTTGTTTCTCACAGAAAATGGAGCATTTACTCACAGGAGTATTTAATTGCATATTTGATATCAGTATGAAGTTAGCGTAAATTTTCTCGATGGAGGCCGGAGGCAACGGAGGAAGGAGGTTGATCAGCGACCTCTCGTCAGGCACCATCGACGAGGCCGCGGTATTGATTTGGTGGCCAAGTATTTCAGTTGTTGTGTTTGATTCCATTATTGTGTTGTTTGTAATAAGAACAGATGTTACATTCCTGTTCAGAATTTGTATTTTCCTTTTATAACCTCCTGATGTAAATATGTGATAGTAGAAAGATAAAAGCACAAGAAAAATCAGCATCATGTTTTTCTTGAAGAGGATGAACAGAGGTTTCATGAGCAGGGGCTCGTACCTAGGACAGAGGTCCGTTATTTGTCGAACAGGGGTTCGTATTTGCTGAAACAAGAGGTTTAGTGTACCAAGATCATGAGCATGCAGAGGCAGGCAAGCTGTAGAAGACGTCGTGAATGTTTTTCTCTACATTGTTCACATTAGGGGAGTGTATGTGTGGAAATATCGAATGTTAACAATAGGGGAGTGAATGTTAGGAATAATATTGTGAACATTAGATATTTATATATTTGTGTGTGTGCAAATATATATATTGATGTAAGTGAGTTGTAACTCACGTAGATAAGGTTTGTTGAGTGAGAATAGGATTGTGAGAGATAAGTTGGAGGATATTGTGAGATGAGGTTGAGATTATTTAGGGATTGAAGATCATGTTTGACTCCACCATTGTAGGGGTTAATTGATCTATATATGTAACTCATCAATCATGAATAAAATGTCTCGAATGAAATACAATATATTTGGTTTTATTATTTTACTGTGCAATGTTTAATTTTTTTTATTGATTAAATCATGCACATTTTTTTAGATTTGGTATCAGAGCAGTGTTACAATCTTGTGGATGTGCATTTGTGGCTTTGGATTCAATAATTCCCGTGTAAAGATCAGGTCATAAGTTCATTTTTAGATCTGGGTCTCTACGATTTTTAATGGGTTTCAAGAATCATATTGTAGTAGACCTACTGTTAAAATTTCAGCCGAACCCACATCACGGTTCAGGAGAAAACGTGAAAGATATTCTGACGTCTGAAGTCATTTCTGGAATTTGAGACCACAATTCAGATGAATGTTGCATAATCCTTGCATAGTGATATTTTACATTAGCTTTGTTTCTCACAGAAATGGAGCATTACTCAGGAGTATTTAATTGCATATTTGATATCAGTATGAAGTTAGCGTAAATTTTCTCGATGGAGGCCGGAGGCAACGGAGGAAGGAGGTTGATCAGCGATCTCTCGTCAGGCACCATCGACGAGGCCGCGGTATTGATTTGGTGGCCAAGTATTTCAGTTGTGTGTTTGATTCCATTATTGTGTTGTTTGTAATTCCATTATTGTGTTGTTTGTAATAAGAACAGATGTTACATTCCTGTTCAGAATTGTATTTCCTTTTATAACCTCGCTGATGTAAATATGTGATAGTAGAAAAGATAAAAGCACAAGAAAAATCAGCATCATGTTTTTCTTGAAGAGGATGAACAGAGGTTCATGAGCAGGGGCTCGTACCTAGGACAGAGGTCCGTTATTGTCGAACAGGGGTTCGTATTTGCTGAACAGAGGTTTAGTGTACCAAGATCATGAGCATGCAGAGGCAGGCAAGCTGTAGAAGACGTGTGAATGTTTTTCTCTACATTGTTCACATTAGGGGAGTGTATGTGTGGAAATATCGAATGTTAACAATAGGGGAGTGAATGTTAGGAATAATATTGTGAACATTAGATATTTATATATTTGTGTGTGTGCAAATATATATATTGATGTGTGAACATTAGATATTTATATATTTGTGTGTGTGCAAATATATATATTGATGTAAGTGAGTTGTAACTCACGTAGATAAGGTTTGTTGAGTGAGAATAGGATTGTGAGAGATAAGTGGAGGATATTGTGAGATGAGGTTGAGATTATTTAGGGATTGAAGATCATGTTTGACTCCACCATTGTAGGGGTTAATTGATCTATATATGTAACTCATCAATCATGAATAAAATGTCTCGAATGAAATACAATATATTTGGTTTTATTATTTTTACTGTGCAATGTTTAATTTTTTTATTGATTAAATCATGCACATTTTTTAGATTTGGTATCAGAGCAGTGTTACAATCTTGTGGATGTGCATTTGTGGCTTTGGATTCAATAATTCCCGTGTAAAGATCAGGTCATAAGTTCATTTTTACGATCTGGGTCTCTACGATTTTTAATGGGTCTCTACGATTTTTAATGGGTTTCAAGATTCATATTGTAGTAGACTACTGTTAAAATTTCAGCCGAACCCACATCACGGTTTTAGGAGAAAAGGTGAAAGATATTCTGACGTCTGAAGTCATTTCTGGAATTTGAGACCACAATTCAGATGAATGTTGCATAATCCTTGCATAGTGATATTTTACATTAGCTTTGTTTCTCACAGAAATGGAGCATTACTCAGGAGTATTTAATTGCATATTTGATATCAGTATGAAGATAGCGTAAATTTTCTCTGATGGAGGCCGGAGGCAACGGAGGAAGGAGGTTGATCAGCGACCTCTTGTCAGGCACCATCGACGAGGGCCGCGGTATTGATTTGGTGGCCAAGTATTTCAGTTGTGTGTTTGATTCCATTATTGTGTTGTTTGTAATAAGAACAGATGTTACATTCCTGTTCAGAATTGTATTTCCTTTTATAACCTCCTGATGTAAATATGTGATAGTAGAAAGATAAAAGCACAAGAAAAATCAGCATCATGTTTTTCTTGAAGAGGATGAACAGAGGTTCATGAGCAGAGGCTCGTACCTAGGACAGAGGTCCGTTATTGTCGAACAGGGGTTCGTATTTGCTGAACAGAGGTTTAGTGTACCAAGATCATGAGCATGCAGAGGCAGGCAAGCTGTAGAAGACGTGTGGAATGTTTTTCTCTACATTGTTCACATTAGGGGAGTGTATGTGTGGAAATATCGAATGTTAACAATAGGGGAGTGAATGTTAGGAATAATATTGTGAACATTAGATATTTATATATTTGTGTGTGTGCAAATATATATATTGATGTAAGTGAGTTGTAACTCACGTAGATAAGGTTTGTTGAGTGAGAATAGGATTGTGAGAGATAAGTGGAGGATATTGTGAGATGAGGTTGAGATTATGTAGGGATGTGAGATAATGGATGATTGCATGAAAAGAGGAGTACACACTCCTATATAATGTAACCTTTACCTGTGAATAATATATCCGAATGAATTGAAATCATTGTGATCATGGTTACTGTTCTGTCTGTTATAATCTGAGCAAAATAATATCACTCTCTGCTCTCATATTTGCTTCATTCTGAAAAATGTAATTTAGAATGGCTGAACTTTGTAAGACTATCTTGAAACTTCACTTTATTTAGTTGTTTAAGCTATAATCAATTCTCCAAAGTAATTCAATTTGATGACTAAAAGTGAAGTCCATTTCTCTTATGTTTAAATACTACATTTCTTTTTTATTACAACTTTGATATGCGTGATGGAAATTTAAAATGTCCATTTTACATGGTGAAGCCCTGTCAAAATTTTCCCAGAATTCTTTCTTTTATGCCTTTTTCAGCTATAATAGATGTATTTTATGATTTAGAATAGAAAATGTATCACTTTTTTTATTGAAGTTGATTTCTTGTTAGAAACTAAAACATAATAATTGTTATCTTGATCATGACATGCTTTTTTGCTTCTCTATATCACTTATTTGATTTAGATACAACTTTTAAAGCATGTTTTTAGTTAAAAGAACATGATGGAAAGTTGTAAATGTCCATTTTACATGGTGACACCCTATCAAAATTTTCTCAGATTTCCTTTTCATCCTTTTCAGCTGTAATCTTATCTTGATTTAGCTTCAGCCTTTAAATTCTGATTATTTTTCTTCAGTTGCAATCTAAAACATGTAATTTTGTTTGCAATTCTCTCCTTTGTTCTGTAATGCAACTTATTTTATCCCTAGAGTAGCTATTGAACTTTAAGATGCATTCTTCCTTCATTCCAGCATGTACTTATGACTCATATGTTTCATGTACAATAGGATAGAAGCTATTGAACTTTGCAATCTTTATCTATAGTGAGGAATGTAAGACTTGATGTATTTCTTCTTGGCTGCAACCTATACCTACACACTTGAGAAAATAGTTAAAAAATATTTAGGGTTTTTGGCCTCTCTTATTTCGATGGTTTTTCTTTTCTTCTGTCTCCTTCTTTCTGAGTGAGTAAATCATGTATGTAGTTTGATCTTCAAGTAGTCTATGTCTCATGTTATTAAGAGATCCATATGCACGAATTAGGATAGTATAGGAATATGGATTAACCCTGAGATCATAACTAATGCTTTTCCTCTTTTCTTCTTTTTAGGTATACTACTTTTGACAGAGAAGATGAAGAGGGAACAAAGCTAAAGATGAAGATATATCAGCCAAAGGAAAAATGTCCAAGGAAATGATGGGTTCAATCATATCATTTATTTTCTCTTTCATGCATGTGTACCTCTTATTTCCGTAGTTATACTTTACTTTCCAGTTACATCCCATGGATTGTGTGGGAACATTTTTAAATTCCTTATGACTAAAACATTGATTTGTGAAATTGAGTTGTGTATTTCCTTCTGCATTTTTTCTTTCTGATATGGATTATATGATGAACTAAACAACCCAATAATATAGTTGAATGTATTAATATTCAAGGAAATAACATTAAAGAATACTTGTAACATACACTAATGAACTCTAATTTCTGTAATCTATAGTCATGATTTCTGCTCCAAAACCTAGCACTTCATCTATTCTGTAATTTGATGTCTTCATCAAGGAAATACACCTGTCCTTTAAGGATTTGTGCTCTTTTGTTGAAGATAACATGAAATTTTAGACTATGTGATCTGTTATGTTTTGTAACAACACACATAGCTACAGATTTCATGTAATCATTAATTAATTCAATAGTAACAATATTGTCTAAAAGAACCTCCCCTAGCTTACGTATACTTCACCAATGTTATCCATCGTAATGAAGTTTTGAGTTTCCCATTTTTGCACAAGTGAAAAAATTGTCAACAGGTGCACCAAGAGAAAGGGGCCCCCCAAAAGTCTAAATTCGAAGGTATAATATTTTTTGAGATCTAAGGCTCATCTTTCTAGGAGAACTTTCAGTCTTTCCTTTGTTTTTGTTCTTCACCACCTTCCACCCGTCACCCATGTTATGATTAACATTATTATCTGAGTTGACAGGTAGCTTAATTTCAAGTGCCACCTTATTTTTAGAAATTTGATTCAACTTGGAACTCAGAGATCGGATTGAGGAGGCTCCACCCTTTCCCTCCATATGATTTGTCTTAGCCAACTTAGTTGGAGAAGGAGCAACCTCGCACAAAATTTCCTCTTGATTTTCCTTATGACCAAATGATACATTGTCTGAATAATTGTCCTCAAGTCCATAGAAAAAAAGATTATTATGTTTAAAATACTTCCACCGAGAGACTCTTCCTTTAACCTTTTTTTAACCATTTGACAATCAAACTCCAAATGACCCAGAGCAAAGCAAGTTTTGCATCTAAAGGGTAAACCTTCATAATCAAGATTTTGAGTACATATTGAATCTGTCAAATTGAGTTCCATAGTGGCCAGGAAGTCAGCGGTCATATTCATATCCACCAGTATGTGGGCATATGTGGTATGGTCAAAAAAATTAGTTTTGGGGTCGATAGCTAAATATTTACCTAGCCCGTGCCCCATAGCTCTGAAGCACTCCTCACTCTACAAATGCAAGGGAACGTAGGGAAAATTAACCCATACTGGTCTGGTATTAAATGTTTTAGAAGAGGGATTAAACTGAGGAAACCATGGTTTCATGACAAGGAGGTGTGGTTGGAGTTCCCAAACCCTTCCAAAAATGATCTCCTTATTATAGGCACTATAAAAATAGCAAAAACACAACACCAATTTTATCAAATTAATAGTAGAACACACATATAGACCAATCACAAACGATGCAACCTCAACAAGACATTTAAAAAACAATAGTACACCAATGTTTGCACTCAGATATTTCACTTGCGAGCTCAACTCTCAATGATCATTATCTCCCTTGCTAAGGAAAATGGGCTTTGTTTATATAGGATAGCAAGCCACCCAAATGTTACATCAAACTTAGCTAGACACATCCACTATACTCCTAAAATTAAATAACATTACAAAGACAAGGCCTAAAGGACCCATGACAATAGTCAAAGTAGCATCAACCATGACCTTTGCAACATTGATGCAGCTCTATGGTTATTTCCATCATTTTATAGTATTTTGATGTTTCCTTTAGTCCTTCACGGCTTCCTATAGACTTGTGTGGCTTCCGCGGTCTCCCCTAGTCTTTCGCAACATCCTTAGAGACCACAGAAGTGACTTCCACAGTAGAGCTAAAACGCAGTCTCCAATAGGATCCTTACCTCTAACAACGTGTATCCATGGCCAGGATTATATGACTATGCTCTGTAAGGCATCCAAATAGCTATTCGAGGTAATAACTATTTTTGGTTGGATACATGATTTCTGATGTGAAGTAGCCTGGATCACCCACTAACATCATATTGAACAAAGATTTTTCTTTTCTAAGATTTCAGCATTTGGGCGAAGCATTACTTCTTTAGATAGAGTGTAATCGAAACATTTGGCTTATGTTGCCCATATGTTTGTATGGGCACAAAATTCAATATCCCACAATACATGAGTATGGATGTTAACTTGAGATGAATCTTACCCATGCATCCCTCTATTCTAATAATATCCATGTGATTTCATCTATCCTTTTGAATTGTTTTAGATAAAATCGGAGTAGACAATAGTGAGTTTGAAATTTCCTTAGGAAGAACTCTCAACTAATTTTCAAGTGACCGAGGCGGCTTCTCTATATCAATTATCTGTTGAATTATCTCCCACCTGCTCTGAATATGATATGCACACACATCAAAATGATGCATTATGCAGACACCTAAGTTTGGTACTAGACTTTCTAATTGTGTTTCATAATAGTCACCATGTGTGTTTGTCAATTATTGATCTCTAGATACCAGGTCATTATTGTCATGTCTTGCATCTATTTCCACAGTTGTCCTATGGCATGTTCAACTCTTTGGACCTTACTTCTTCTCACCTATTTTATTTTCTATCTCCTTTCTTATTTTCTCTCTCTTCGTGATGCTTTCCCCGAGGCATTTTGAGTTTTTACACCCATTATGCTCCATCCCACTAATAAATCATTTGATACTTTAAAGACATGTTACAATCATCTAGCACCAATTTGTTTCGGTGATACCCTTTCACAAGACACCTTATTTATGGTCTCCTAGAATTTTTGGGCATCATTTAACAATTTTCCCTACCATTATGTGTCAATATAGGCACAAGTGGAGTTCTAATTTGAATTTAAGAATTCTATAAATGTTGGGTTAATTATTACATTTAGGACCGACTACTCATAGCTAAGGAACTTTCTATTATCAGAGAATCTGAGTGCAACTCTAGAAAGACATGCACTCGTGACAAATAGTCCATTACTACTGTCATCTTAGTAGCAACATTTATAGCATTTCAAGAAATGTTTCCAGCTCAACATCTAGTTCATATTCTTGTTGCATTAATTACGTTCAATGTCAAGTGACAGGAGTTGCCATACACTGCTGATCTGACCTTCTATCTACATGTTGGATTCAAAGAATTGTTCAGATCAAGGTAATTAATAATTTGTAGCACACAGAATTCATTGCAAAAGTACAGCCCCCCTGAAAGTTTTTGGAGCATATATTCACCTAAACGTAGCACATTTGTGAAATCCAAGTATTTTCCCTTTCTGATTGCTGCTAAGGAACTATCACTGCTAGCATGTATCTAGTAGAGGGACATTCATGGTTGCCACATGAAGGTTCTATGTTATTAATACCCTCATACAGCGTATCTTCACGTTTGGTTTCCTTCCAGGGCCTGCACTCAATTGATAAGTTTTATGATGATTGCATCTTCACGAAGCAATCATGCAGTTATATCATATATTCCTCTAAGATGCACTAGTAGTGCTACACCCTAAGTTAAGGGGTCAACAAACTCAATTGTTTATCATGTGGGATTGTGGTTAATTAGGAATATATAGTTTAAATTTGTTTTAAATTATATTGTTTATGTGAAATGTTTAATTTGAGGAAAAATCATATTTTTAATTGATTTAAAATACCACTTTTAGTTACATCCACATCCACATCCACATCCATATCCCTGCCCTCTTTGCAATATACTTGATCAATTGAGTTTTTAATACTCGTACATGGGTAAGATGTAGTATAAATGTCAAGATGTTACTTTAGCAACTAATCCATTATTACTATGTTAGATTCCTTCAACTACTAAATAGTACCATGACATATGTAGTCGAAAGGGTAAATGAACATTATCCATTATCATAAGAAACCTGAAAGTTATAAAGACTCCACTGTCAACTATCTGTAACATGTTCACCTATAGACCCCTCTCCCCTAATTTGATGAATTCATCTTAATGCTATTTATATAGGTTAAAAATCCTCTGTCAAGATATTTTTTTATAAATTTGGTATGCACATGATCATGTGCAAAAACTTGAGGCTATACCTCGCATTATTGTTAGTGGTAACATGTTAACCTACTTCCAACAGTAATGCTTGTTCTCAAAATAGAACATAACTTGTAAAAAAAAGCATTGGTCAATAGATCAACCCTTACCCATAATAGTTGTAATTGGTATGAATCATACTATAACCGAGCAAAATGGTCATGTCTTGTTTGCTAATTCGACTGGAATAAATTGAACTCTTATGCAAATTGGTCTATACCATTTACACCAAAAACATAGTGGTATGGACACCGTCAACATCACTTAAATTGACATTTCTTAGCTACATGATATTCATTGAGGAATTGAAAAAATTGTTAATCCCTCAATGCCTTTAGACTGCCAAACTAAGAATGTTAAGTTTTCCTTGCAAATAAATAAAACTATTGTAATTTCTGCAACGGAAGCAATCATTTAATCAGATAGCTCCGGTAAACCATACAAGTACCCTACTAAAGACTGGTGCTCCATTTAAGCTCCTGAACACTTTTCTAGGACAATCAAATGCAACTCATGAAATTTTCCAAAAATGTAACAAGCAGACTTTGCCTGCCAATTTTCTGTACGAGAAACATTATGTACATCCTTGACTTAATAGGTTTCTTTTTGCCAACTCTCTTCCAAGCCAATGGCTCTAACACTGACAATTGAATACATCTCCGATGAATTATTGATCATGGGGAAGGTTATGATCTTCATACTCAGATTTGTATAAGATTAAAGTCTCATATGTTCCATAAAATTATACACAGAACTATTGCACAACATGGTCACAATTACACTTTCTGCTTGTTTGACTAATCATGAATGGACTGCTGTACAAATATGAAACTCCAATCCCCCATGAAACACGAAAGAACTTTATTATCCAGAGAGTCTGCAATAAAGTGCTATCATGTCTTTTTCCAGACAGCATCCACCATGAAGGCTTGTAAATATATGGATCCACTTTGATCATGATTCCAAGCATTGGCACAATTCTATTGACCCTTGATACCTAACTGTATGTTTTTCTAATCAGAAGCTCTAACAATGTCAACCCTGTGCCGAAGCTCACTAGGAATCGTAACTGAAGCTCTTGTTATGTTGGTGACAACTATATTTCTGTTGTGAGATCTTGAAATGTCTGTGCTACCTGCTATGAGAGGACAAATTCTGCAGGTGACATAAATGGGGTGCCATGGCATACACAAACTATTCTGACTATGATTAGGTGCTATAAGATAAGATCCACACTGATTGTTATCCCTCTTTTCTTAAACAATACTCCTGTGGTTGTAACCTTCTTCAGCAAAGTATATGTAACAAACCATTGCCTTGGATTGAGAACAACTCCTCGCAAATGGCTTCAATATTGGACTATACCATCCATTGATCTGATTTTTCAGTGGGTAAAATTATGTGCTGTTTGTTATGGTTTGTCCACCTATAATTGTGCTCAGGCACACTATGACTAGAAGATGGAAAAAATGTTTCTTCTCATTTAAATCAGAAATAACAATGTGAAGATTTTATACCTATGGTGATTCAAGAGGCTTTTAACTGAGAGATTTTGAGAGGATGGCATTTCAAGACTCTGATTGCACCCTGAAGCGCATGGGGCAATTAAAATAACTACAATAGCCACATCTCTGATTTGAAAAAGTTGACCTAGTAAGCAACGTAGAGATGCGCTTACAGTCATCCAGGTAAGACAAAATTTATGACCTTCAAGAAGCATGTTTACAGATGGATAATATAGCTAGAGATTGGTAATGCACCCTTCCGTGTTGGCTCACCTGATTTACTTGACTGACTTCTTTGTACTCTATCACAGACTTGTTGTAGAAAATCTGCAGTCTGTATACAATTAGGCAACATAAAAGAAATAAACAGAATACTTAAATAACTTGCATAAACAGATGAATATTCGAACCAGCACTACTGTGCATAATCTCCATTAATAAAAGTATTCCATCATACTCAGAGCTTCAGCACTTCTTTACAATCAAGTTGTGCGTACAGCTGTGTGCTTTCAATGTCACATCCTTCCTTGCTTGTGCAGATTTCACACCTTTGTGTGTGCATTACAAAGCAATTACAATTGGCTGTTATATGTAAATAGAATAGTGTCAACCAACTAACAGCTCTTCAACTGAGCATTCTAAATCTAGAACATCATGCTTTAAAACAGTTGCATGCTATTGTACAATACAAATATTAAAACAGATTTCCTTTGAATTAAATATAATGATAAAATTATAAGCATAAAGCTAACTTAACTAAAGCAAACTAAAACAAGAAAGAAAGCATAAAATTTAGCTTTCCTCAAAAATAGCAATTTAATCATGTTGGAATTAAATATGCATCACATGCATATTTCCAACACTCCCCCCTTAATTTCAAACTGTCAAAATTTCACTCTAGTCTAGAGTTGTGTTTGCTTTTTCAGATTTGCCATGTGCAGGATCACATACTCCCAAACAATCTCTCAAATATTCGAAAACTTCATTTCGCTAAAGCCTTTGTAAAAATGTCTGCAAACTGATCTTCGGATCTACAAAATTCAAGATGAATTTCCTTGTTGTTTACCAGCTCCCTAATGAAATGATACCTCGTATCAATATGTACATTGCTTCTCTTATGAAAAACATGATTTTTAGACAACATTCTATGGCTGAGTTGTTGTCACTAAAAAATCTGTGTAGCTTCCTCTTGTTTCTGTTGATTCAAATCTGTCAACACTCTTCTCATCCAAACAGCTTGACATGCTGCTCCTGTTGCTGCTACATACTCTGCCTTCTGCTGAAGATAACGTGACATATGGGCTGCTTATTTGATGCCCATGAAACCAAACTCCTGTTCCAAAGTGAAAAGTATAGCCGGATGTGCTTTTTTCCGATCATCTATACTTCTGAGCACTGTCACTATCTGTATAACCAATGAGTTTGAACTCATCTGATACTTGAATAAATAATTCCATGATTTCTTAGTTCCACGTACATACCTCAAAATTCTTTTTCCAGCTTACCAATGTGAATCTTTTGGAGATTCCATGAACCTTGATATGAGGCTCACACCATACATGATATCAGGCCTTATGGCCGTCAAATACATAAGACTTCCAACCAATTTTTTAAACAATGTTGGATCCAAAAACGATCCGTTTTCATCCTCTTTGCTCAACTTCAAACCTACTGCAACTGGTGTTGGTGCTGGCTTACAATTCAACATGTTAAACCTATATTCATAACGATCACTTAGCATACTTTGCTTGTGAGATAAAAACTTCCACCTTCTGATTGTTGAACTTCAATACCCAAAAAGATAATGCATAAGACCAAGATCTGTCATCTCAAACTCCTTCTTCATGGCTGATTTGAATGACTCTGTAGATAGATTTCCAGTAATGATCAAATCATCTACATATAAACAAACAATTAAAATTTTACCTTGCTCATTTATCTTGGTGTATAAGGTAGGCTCACTTCTGCTCCTACTGAAACCATTCTCAATCAAATAAGAATTTATTCATGCTGTACCAAGCTCTAGGTGCTTGCTTGAGACCATAGAGCGCTTTCTATCAATCATGTATATCTTTTCCTTCATGACCTTCAATCTCATAACCTTTTGGCTGATTTACATAAACTTCCTCTTCAAGGAATCCATTTAAGAATGCTGATTTAACATCCATATGATAAATAGGCCATTTGTTTTGAGCTGAAATTGCTAAAACCATTCTTACCGTATCCAAACGTGCTACTGGTGAAAATGTTTCGTTGTAGTCTACTGCCATATTGCTGCGTAAAACCTCTTGCAACCAGCCTTGTATTTGTGCTTTTGTACTTTTCCATCAGCATTGTATTTTGTCTTGTAGACCCACTTGACTCCTATCACGTCCTTTCCTTTTGGAAGATCCATTAGCTCCCATGTCCTGATTCTTCTCTATAGCATCAATCTCATCATCCATGGCTTTTTCCCCAAACTTCATTCTTTATAGCCTCTTCGTAATATACTGGATCTGCAGCTTGAGAAAATAATGCAAAAACATGAAAATGAATTAGTTGTATCAACATTATAAATCTCACTTAGACTTCTTGTTTTCCGCTGCGTAAGGAGCATTTGATGAAGGACTACTTTTTGGTGATGGAGTTAGCTTCTGATGTTCCTTGTGGTGTCTTTTGCATGGATGAAGATGGCTGAAATCTTAGGTGACCTATTCTGATTGTAGATGGACGGTGTAGCTTGTGCTACAACTTGTGGTGCATGTCCAAGATTTGTAGAAGATACAGTAGCTTGTTGCTCTAAAGTTTCATCTGTCATATCATCATGTGGAATAGATGTTGCTACATTGACTATTTTCTCAATACTTCCATGCCATGCCTCATTCTCAATAAACTGTACATCCCTGCTGATCATGAACCTTTCCAGTGACTGGATTGTACAACTTGTATACTTTTGTATTCTCTGAATAACCAAAAAATATACACTTTTCTCCTTTGTATTCTAACTTCTTCCTTAGCTCATCAAGCACATGTGCATATGCTACACGACCGAAAATTCTAAAAATGTGAAACACTGTGTTTCTTGTTAGTCCAATGCTTGTTGAGGAACCATGTTCCTAACAAGTTTCATTGTTGGACACCTGTTCAAAATATAAACAACAAGTTGCTACTGCTTCTGCCCAATACTCATTTGGAAGATGTTTTTCCTTCATCATACTTCTCGTCATCTCCACGATGGTTCTATTCTTCCTCTCTGCCACGTCATTCTGTTGTGGTGTATACCTAGTAGTAAATTGCTTGTGTATACTAAGATATTAGCCAAAATTCCGAAAAGCATTGGAAAAATACACACCTCCTCTATTTTTCCTCAATACTGTGATGTAGTACCAAATTTTATTTTCCACTAAAGCCTTGAGCTGCTGAAATATATCAAAAGCATCTGATTTGTGTCTCAAAATGTACACCCATGTATTCCTTGTATAGTCATCAATTAATGTCATAAAATATGAGAAACATCTAATAGAAGTTGTTTGCATCAATCCGCATAAATTTGAGTGAAAATTTTCAAGTGGTTCACTTTTTCTTATTGTTTAATGGTGATAGTATAGGCTTAGGATTCAGTGAGAATTCATCCAAGTCTGAGAAGAATGAGGATAACTAAAATCAAGTATTAAATGAAAGAAGGAAGCCAAACAAGGTATAAATTTCAAGTCTTCCACCTCCTAAAAGACCATTTATCAAAGCATCCAAATGGATATAGGTATAATACATATTTCATGCTAATTTCTATAAATGAGGTTCTTATAGACATAGGACTAGTTTTTGTAGTGCTAAGGTTGGAAATAAGGATGATGGAAAAGGAAAGGAACAATTTGAAGGAAAGAAGGAAGAGGAATGTCAAGACAAGAAAGAACAAAAGATAGGGAAAATGTATGGAATTGAATTTTTATCTTTTTCATGAAAAAGTTCATCTTGCAAAGTATTGCAAGAATGAACCATCAAACACAAGAAGGTATGTAAGAAAATTCAATGGTTATTGCTATGCTTGCAATGGAAATGGAAATTGGGATTTTGAGAGCAAAGGAAGACAGCTGAAATGCTTTAAGTGCCACATGATAGGGCACATTACAAGGTTTTGTAATGTAGGTCAGCTATAGAAAGAGACTCAAAGACCCAAGACACAAGCTCAAGCATACAAAATAAGGATGAGGCTAGTCCAAATGTTAAAGGATTCCAAGAGTGTGACTTAAAAAAGGAGGGATCTGCTATGACAAAATTTGAATCAAAAAACAAGGACTTAGTCAAGGTGTAAGAGGATGGTTTAAGACCTTCTCAGGTCTCTCATCAAGCTCCTCTATCGTGACATATACCTCAACTAGGATTATTAGAGGTTTATAGATGCAGATGAAGAATTGGAGTGAAGGGGAGTTGTCTAAGTCAGTAGGATTCTTCTCTATGGTGTTGAGGTATGTCATTCAACATGTTCAGGTTGTTCTTATTAGTTGATCAATATGTGTTTATCAAGGTACAAATCTTGTAATATTCCAAATGGTATACATCTATTTTCCCAGAGTCTGAATTTCATTTATAATGAATAAATTTTCATGTTGGAATGAATTAGTGGGTTTTTAATTCATGATGATGTCATTAATAAGTCTTTTGAGTCATGTTAATCATCCAAAAGGTATACTCTTAATATGTGTTGAAGTTTAGCACTATTGTCTTGTGTCTAAGGTCTATGATGTCTAAAGGAAGTCAAATATGAGTCAAGAGGTCTGCAATTAGTTGGAGTGAACTAGTCATCTTGACATATCTCTATGTGAGTTTTAATGGATTTAAGGTTCTTGACCATCTTTCTCTTGTAATTGTGTCTATATCTGATCAGTGTTGTATCACTATGTACTGTGAGAGTCTGCACAGTCTTTTTATGTCCTTAAAAGTTTATTAGATTTTTTCATGGATCATGTATGGTCTTTTCAGGTGTAACAAACTATCATAAATTTATGTGAAGTCACAAGTATAGTCAATTCATGGAAAAAGGGTGTCATACATTAATTTCATGTGTGTTGTAAGTCCATAAGGGGTATGTGCTTTAGTCTAGGATTGTGAAGGTCTCTTGTGCTACTCTTAGAAATTAATTCCTCAGGATTCTACATCAATCCAACAAGATTTAGTAGATTAAATAAAGTTGTGAAGGTGATCAACTATCAACTTGATAAATGTTTATGGAGAGAATGGCTACTGTGACCTAAGTTTCTCTATATTATGGTTTTTCCAATGAAATCGAGATGCTAAAGGTATGTGAAATGGTTGTTTATGAGAAATAATGTTTTAGGAGGTCTTCATCATGCTCAAATATTCCATTATAAGTGAAATTAGAAAAATTGAAGAAAAATTGGTTCTTCACTATCTATGGCTGGGTCTACATAGTCCAAATGAGCGGTATGTATGGAAACTCACGTATGAAAGGTCATATGATGGAATTTTATGCTAAATTTTTGAGATAATAATATTATTTCATGGGATTAGAGGATGTAAAATTTTAGAGACTCAAATATGTATAAATATTCAGTTATGCATGGTAGTTTTGAAAAGTTCTTTTATGATGCACAATGAGGAGGGGATGACTATCTAAACCCCATGTCTTGGATTTATTCAAGGGATAGAAATCAGATATTTATATTGAAATAGTCAAAGGATTATTATAATGTATATTCGAAGTGTCTCAGATACTAAAGAATGGTTGTACTATAGACTTAGTTATCTTTCACCATGCTTTAACTCAAAATTTGTGTACCACTGTATAGAGATTGAGATGTTGGTTTCTCAGGTATTTGGATTTTCAATGCTCAGATGTGAAAGGTATAAAGATTCCACAATGACATAAAAATGAAGAAATTGCACCCAAAGGCATAAACATATTTCAAAAGTATGTTTGAGCTACTTCGAAGTCTGAGAATGGTTTATTACAAAAGAAATGAGCATGCTACAGGTCTGGTAGGCAGGGTTGGTCTCAAAGGACAATGTATGAAGTCTTTGTCTCCTAATGATGTAGTAAGTCCACTATGATGTTTAACTTGATCATATGATTGATCGTATGAAGGATATCATAATAGTCTTGGGCAATGAAGTTGTTTCTAAAAATAGAAACCTATAGTTCTCTAGTGCTACAATAGCTTTAAAAGGTTCTTTAATAGGTATACATGTATTATTTAGACATATGTCATGATTTTAAATTTTATTTCAATTTGAAGAAGTATGGTCAGTCATCAAATTATGATTTGCAATATGATGTTGTAAGGAGAAAGGTCTTGTTGCTTTACTGGGCTAAGGAACTATGTGATTGCCCATGAATAACACTCTAAAGGCCTTTAGAAGCATATGTTATAATGGGAATAGTGGTGTTGAAGTCAAATAATTTCATTCAATCCTTTTTTGATCTTATTTCACGGTGAATAGGTATGGTGATGAGTTTTCATAGATAAAATGATCCTATTTTGGCCTAATAGTTTGTTCTTATCCTCGAGTGAAGACTGAAATAGAGCTATGATGGTCCTAAAATATAGGTATGAGTGCTAAGAATTTGTATTTTTTCTTCTAAGGACAGGGGGAGCTTGACCTAGCTCAATAAGCTAGATGATTCAATTATTTAGACTCCATGAAGACACTTTATTGATTCTCAAAGGAGTTTTTTAATGAGATAGGTTGTTGAGAGTCTTCTAACAAGGGTGAAATGTTGTCTTAGCAAGAAAATTGTTGCTCAAGATGTATGTAGGATCTCAAATATAGGGGGATTACTTGGTTATCATTCCAAGTGATTAAAATGGTGTTCTCAAGGATATCCAAGGTGTGTATATGAGGTTTTATTCGTTGTTAATGCTTATTGTAGTAAGTAATGGCCTATATCAGTCAAATATGATTTTAGAAGACTGAAAATGTTACTTAGGAACTACTAAGAGTTGTAAAAGTGATTTAAAGGTATGGTTCCATGGATATTTGATCAATTTTGTGTATATGAGCTAGAGGTAGGTGCTTTAATTCTAGGGGGAGTGTCATTTTTCCTAATTATGTGCTAAGTGAAGATGTGGGGTGCTTCAAAATTGGTCAAATTTTCTCTAAAAGGTATGTTATGGTCTCTTACTATTGACCTTGGTATGAAGAGTATTATTTAGAATTGTATAGCATAATTTAGGCTTAAAAATGATGGATTATTTCCTAGAATGATAGAGTAATAATGGATCTTGGTCTTTCATGTTGTTATTGGCATGCCAATGGTGTTGCTGTCTATGTTCCATGACTGCTACATTGATCTTAAGTAGTTCTAAACATGGTTTAAGAAGAATATTCATGTTCTTTCTTATATTAAAGATGAATAATGTTGTTTTTTCCAATACCAAGTTGAGTTTATGTTTCTTTCATGAGTTGTGATGATGATCAGATGCTAGAGATTCTAGTTCCTAGGGAGCATGGTTCTTGTGTGCTTTAATGAAGGAAAAAATCAATAATTTGAGATTTTTTTAGACCTTTGGTTGATGTTTCTAAAAAAATCATGAAGGTATGAAGCTAAGGAAGGTGAATAATATGTTTTTACTAGTATGTATTTGTCATTAATGTAAAAAAGGGTATAAATTCAGGGTGTTTTCCATGAATGAAAAAGGGCGAGATTGTTAGTATGTAGGGATAATAGGTGTTTTCAATGATGAAAATCCACATTAATGAAAAATGTAATGTTGTATATTATTCTTATCTACTAGCTCAAATGTGTTTGAGCTGCTATAGTGGGATTTAGTGAGGTGTGTTTGCTCTCGCAAGCCCATACAAGTGCCAATAAGATGTAGTATGATAGTATAATATTCTTGGATTCCTGGGAAGCATGTTGACATGATGTATATCATGGTTTTAGGGTGATTAAGAGATCACAGTAGTGGCATGGTATAAGTACAAGTGAATCACTTGGTTATAGGTGCTTATTCCGAGTAGGTATGACAACTATGACGTGTGACAATGTGGTTTAGAGCCATATGAGATCATGTAATAATGAAATCAGATGTATCATGGCATATGAGGTATGTTTAGGTCAGTTTAAGAGTTTTATTGATGATTTATTACATTATTTCAGCTGACACTAACTTCTACAATGAGAATCCCTAAGGTGTACCTATGGAAATGAGATAATATGGAGATATTGAGGTATGGTGTTCAAATTATGATGATTAGAGTTGTTATAGGGTTTTTTTAGAGTGTTCTCAAAAAATTTAGGCTCCCATGATGTGTATTTCACCAAATACGACCGACTTTGTGAGGTAGGGTGAAAAACAAGGCAAAATCCATCTCGAAGTGCAACCTTAAATGCTCATTGTCAAAAATGTGATTTGCATGGGACCTTGTGAATTTAAGGTAAGGTTCTATGATGATTTTAGAAATTTTTAAAAACATAATGTGGTCATTTTATCATCAAGATTTTATGAACGAATGTTAAGAAGGAAAAGAGGTCTAAAACCGTAGTTAAAC
The DNA here is from genome assembly GCA_019776745.2 of Taxus chinensis. Taxonomy (NCBI): domain Eukaryota; kingdom Viridiplantae; phylum Streptophyta; class Pinopsida; order Cupressales; family Taxaceae; genus Taxus; species Taxus chinensis. Next base: position 158,669,279 of record CM034153.1, on the reverse strand, counting down.
CCTAGTTACGAACAATTGTCAGAAAGTGAAGTGTTATGACCTGGTTTTGATTGATTTATAAAAAGTGAGGTTTTGATGTTGTAAAGGAATCATCATTATTTCTATAAATGTATGGATGAGGTCATGGTCATATGTGGGCCCCACTTAAAATAACAATTTATGGAGAAGAAGGTTTTAGGAAAAAATGGTCCAAAGGAGAAGCTTGAAAAATCAATTTTGCATGATGTACATGAGTTTTTTTAATTAATTTCCGTGGAATTTTCATGACATTTTCATGCATTTTCATGGTGTTTTGAGGTCCAAACACGTTGACTAGTCAAAGGGTAGTTTTGCGATCTCAAATAACAGTCTTCAATAAAATGGCTATAACTTGAGTTACAAAAGAAGATTTTAAGCGATTAAAGTTTTTGTGGAAAGATAATTAAAATATATATCGATTCATATATGGATTTACTTATTATGTAGTCATATGACATGGTTTCCAAGTCATTCTTGTAGCTGAAATATATTTGGTAGTTCAAGACAGGATGTGTTCTGATGGAAATTTGATGTTATTTGAAGTATGAGATGGATTGGGTGATACTTCTTAAACCTAAAATGTGAAGAGGTATGAATTTTTCATCTAATGAATCCATTTACAAGTATTTAGGGTAAGTACACTAATCTAGGGGGCCAAAAAGTGGGAAAAAACCCGAAAATGAACGAAACGCGCATGCGTTTTGTAAAAACATGTATGTGTTTTGTAATAATAGGATCAAGTTATGTTTTCCTTAGCTCAGTAATTTATGAACCTATAATGCATACATTTTATAACACATAATCATTATGCTAAACTATAATAAAAAATAAAACTGAGTCCTATTCATTTTTGTTTTCCCTAATCGCGGGTTTTATAGAAAATCCCTTCCCTTGAATTTTAAATTCAGTTGGATTTTTCTCAAATGATTGTCTTAGAATCACCGCAAATATCTAAATTGAATATGGCACCACAAAGAAGAGGTAGGTAAAATTATTTTATTTGAAATTACATTGAAATTTGGCAATTATAGAGTTGAATTTGAATTGAATAAATATTTTTTTATTGTTAAACCTCCACATCAATGCAATCAACCACAACCAAACCCTGCAATTCCTATGATCCCTCCTTTCCCTCCTATAGTTTTTCAACATCCCTCAAGAAGTCAATAATATTTAGCAACCCATATAGTGGAAAAATGGATTGAAATTTAGGATTTAATCAAAACAATGAGGGATCCAAATTCTACAAACCCCCACCGCGCCTCTCTTACAAACACATTGGAGACATTAATTGTTCAAGTTTACATGACAATGACTCAAATTAATTGGTTCACATCCTATAGAGAAATTTGTAGGGTTTATTATGAGAAAAAAATCATAGGAGGATGTAAAGAAAAATAAGTTACAAAAGACCGCATATGTGCCTTATTCATGGACCCCCGAACAAATATGCCTATATAGTTTTCATGCAAATGGTTTTCCATCTATAGGTGCACTAATTATTTGATTAAAAAATATTGGACTAATGGTGGATGGTGTTTGATTTTCCACCTTGGAATAAAAAGAAGGTACCACTATACTTTATGAGGAAAATTCATTGTGATTTTATCCTCAAAAAGATCTCAAACTGTTTTGATTTCTGAGATTTCTAGGGCTGATGAAAAGGCTCTACATAGGATCAAATATGTGGACAACGTGCACCTATTTAGCAGGGCAGAATCCCCACACAAAATTACCCACAGCATGAGACTGTCGCTTCAATAGTGAAGGACACATTAGATATTGATACAATCTACACACTTCGGGGGCTATCTGATACCCTTGTTTGACATACGAGGGAGATTTATGATCCAGATGTTCATGGAGGTACATACAATATTCCCTCAGGTAGTACTTGCATGTGGCCACATCTTTTCTTGAAATCTGGTAGCATATGTTTGGGGCCCGAGGAGGACGATACTTTCATGCATACTATTTTTGGTGGAGTTTCTGATGGTGGGGCATATGATAATTCCACAATGTCAGATGCCTCTTTGAGTGAGACATTTGGATTACAGTCATTAGTGTCACCTTCACAGGTATATGTTATGTTGTATTATGTGTGTTACCAAAATATCAGAGCACATGATTCACTTATATATGTTAAATTTTTGAAATAATTGTATTTGTATATGTATGCATTGATATTACAGTGCATAAGAGGGCCGTCATCATCCCAACCATAGGCTACGAGCACTATGCTTACACATACATTCACAGAGGTAATTTAGAATGTTAATTCTGTAAAATTTTCGCGTATGAAAAAATATATATAACTTTTAAAATCAAATATATGTATGTTCTTGTATGTTCAACTCACTTGACATGATATATGTTTGATACATTTGATGACCTCGCTAGACACCCCGCCATATTTGTGATGAGTAAAGAAAGGTGTTTCCATCATTACTTCATCTATGCAACAACTCACCAAGGTATTCAAACAACATGTATTTTTCATTAAATTTCTCGTGTAATTCATATTATGTTAAATTACATGTTAAAAATTTCCTTCATTGTAGCATTATTAAATTATGTTAATAATTTCCTTCATTTTGTATACATAGGAGTTACTTGCGACAGGAAGTAGCCCTATTCATTTGATTCACAGGCATGGTGCGGTGAAAACAATAGTTGTATATTGATAAAATTACTTAAAATATTTTCATTACACATACATGTGTACTTAGTTGGCGTATTTTTTTTATCTACATTCAAAATAAATGTTTTTAACATAGTTCTATTTCGGCTAATTTTGATGTTTGGTTTTGTCATATTATGTGTATGTACAAAAATTCAACACCTTCCATTTTGACTTCGAGTGCACCAACACCTCAAGCTCATAATTTTGATACCCCTATTCATACTCCAGGATCTTTTGATGACACATCTGAGCATGAGATGTATATTCAACATGACTAAGATCTTGCAATAAGTGTGTACATTTATGTAAATACTTTCATTAGCATGGTCTTCAATACATGTTGAAAACATATCTAAATAAAATTTTTAAGAAAGATCTTTTTTTTTTCATTTATAGGTTCAACTAGTGGCGAATATTTAGTGGAAGAGGACTCGTAGCATGGGTATGGAGAAACCAAAGTAATCTTAGATATCTCAATCTTCATGTAAGGGAGGGCCTTCTTTTAGCAAGGCCAAGAGAGGGAAATATTTTTAATGATTAAGATATATATATGTTGTAAATGACATTTTTTTGTATGCCTATGTGTATTGCATTGTATGTACACCTATATGGCATTTGAAATTGATATTATATGACCTATTTTTGCATTTTTATACTTTTTTTGCACGTTAATACTATTTGGAACTCGATATTTTTTATAAGACCTTACATTTATGAGATTATGTTTGTATGAAACTCATATGATGAGCACTTGACAATATTTAAGACACTATGGATTATTTTTTCATTAATTGGCATGACGTATGTACTAGAATTTTCAATGTATAATATCAATCAAATTTTATAAATGAATATTTATATAATGTATCTATATAAAGAGTTACCTAATTTCAGTAATTATTGATTCAATTTATCAATGTGTATATGTGCATTTACCTTACCTGTACTTCTTCTTACTCATGGTCTCTTTATACTAGTTCTTATCTTATCATGCCCCTACTACATTATTCAAAGATTCTTAGTCTTCTCCCCTGTTAAAACACCTAAGAAAATCATTAGGAGCATCACGAACTTGATTCATAAGGCTCCAAACACCACTGTTGTTCAAATTACCAAAACTCTTGATAATGCCCTTTAAGATAATGTTTTTTACAACAAGCACGGATAAAAGGATCTAAGGATACCCATAAAGTCTTAAATAATTCAATAGTTCATTTTTACCTTCCGTAAGGTGCTCCAAAAATCTCAAACTCCAACTACTTCTATAACTCCTTAGAGCTTTATCATTCACTTCTCTCAATAGTTCATACATTGCAAATACTAATTCAATACACAAACAGTAGCTTGTGGAACCAAACCGAAAGTTCCAAAACATTTTGGTGGCTAGGTAAATGCCATTGGAGGATTCATTTTGGTGTGGGATTGTGTCGTTGCATCTAGGATACTTCATCCCGGTGTAAACCCTTAAGAGCCCTAAAACCCAAAAAAAAATGTATAAGTTCACTAGGTGATTTCTCAGACTCTGTGGCACCTAGAGATGTCTTGTTATAGCTTACACCTCCATTTAAGTACCATCTAAAAAATCCCATCTTGGTTTTTTCCATCTCGATTCTATGCTCTCGCTGTCCTATTGTTTTTAAACCCGCTAAATATTGTAGTTTGAGTCAATGTAAGCCTGTCAAATGCAATATTTTACAAACGGTAGCTCATCGGACTAAAATTACTGTACCAAAATGTCTGGATGTACTGGTGAATTGTAGTGGATAATTCATTTTAGTATGGGATGGTGTTGCTGCTTTTTGGCTACTTCGTGTACGCATAGTCCCTTAAGAGCTCTAAGACTAAAAAACCGTATAAGTTTTCCTATTGATTTTTTGAATGTCGTTGCACTTAGATATGTCTTTTCAAATCCTACACCTTCGTGTAAGGACCCTCTACAAAATCATATCTCTATTTTTTCCATCTCAATTTGGTCCTCTCGTTGTTCTATTGTTTGCAAACATGCCAAATACTATAGTTTGAGTCAGTGTAACGCTGTTAAACGTAATATTTCACAAACTGTATCTTGTGGGACCAAACTGACTACATGAACACATGTAGATGGCATGGTGAACGCTAGTGGAGTGTTGTTTTAGTGTGGGATGATATCATTGCTTCTGGGATACTTCGTACGAGTGTAGTTCCTTAAGATCCTTGAAACCAAAAAACCGTATGAGTTTGATGGGTGATTTCTCAGACTCCATGGTACATAGAGACAACTATTTAGATCCTAGACCTCCGTGTAGGGACCCTCTAAAAAATTATATCTTGGTTTTTTCCATCTTAATTTGGTCCTCTCACTATCCTATTGTTTACAAATGCACCAAATATTGTAGTTTGAGTCAGTGTAAGACTATCAAACGTAATATTTTACAAAAGGTAGCTCATGGAACAAAATACACAATGCCAAAAGGTTTGGATGTATTGGTCAATGGTAATGGAGGATTAATTTTGGTACAGGATGGTTTCATTGTTTCTAAGTGTAGTCTCTTAAGAGCCTTGAGACCCAAAAACCATATAAGTTTGTCTGGTGATTTCTTGGATTCCATGGCACCTAGAGATGTCTCGTCAGATCCTAGACCTCCACATAGGGAGTCTCTACAAAATACTATCACGGTTTTTCCCATCTTGATTTGGTCCTTTCATTGTCCTTTTGTTTGCAAATGTGCCAAATAGTGTAGTTTGAGTTAGTGTATGGATTTCAAATGTAATATTTTTCAAACAGTTTCTCATGGGACCGAATGGAATGCACCAAAACATTGGGATGGCCTACTAAAAAAATAGGGGATGATTTGTTTGGTGTGGTACAGTGTCATTGTTTCTGTGCTACTTCATTTGGGCATAGTTCCTGAAGAGCCCTGAGAGCAAAAACCTGTATAAGTTCGTGATTTCTCAAAATTTGTAGCACCTCAAGACATCTTGTTAGATCCTAAACTTCCATGTAGGAACCCTCTATAAAATCCTATCTTGGTTTTTTCCTTCTCAATTTTTTTCTCTTGTTGTCCTATTGTTTGCAAACATCGCAAATACTATAGTTTGAGTTAGTGTAAGGTTATCAAATATAAAATTTTGCAAATGTTAGCTTGCGAGACCAAACCGACTGTGCCAGCACATCCAGATAGCTTGGTTAATTCTTAGAGAGGCATCGTTTTGGTTCCCTACACTCCCAGTGTTTCTAGGATTCCTCGTTTGGGTATAGTACCTTAAGATCCTTGAGACTAGAAAATGCTATAACTTTGACGGGTAATTAATTGGTCTCCATGGCACCTAGAGACATCACATCAGATTCTAAACCTCTATGTTAGTACCCTCTACGAAATCCCCTCTCAATTTTCTCCTTTCATTGTCCTATTGTTTGCAAAATCACCGAATAGTCTAGTCGAAGTCATTGTAAGGTTGTCCATTGCCAACCACGTGAATAATATAGGTGGTGAAATGATAATTTTAATAAGACATTTTTACAATATAGGTGATGAAATGAGAATCTCTATTTATTTTTTCTTTCTAATCTTTAACTTTACTTATCCCACTATATTGTGTAGCATATATTCACTTGTATGAGGTTCCGTAGGAGAGGTATTCATAATTATGGGAGCATTTTAGGAGTTAGCTCCAGTGTGCCACAATAATAATTGTATTCTCATGAATAAACATGATGGTGATTTTCCAATCTCAAAAATGTACATTTCATAATAATGGCAAATAAATCCAAGTAATAAAAATTAATCATCAATAAGTAAATCGGTGGCAGGACAATCATTCTCTACAATGTGGCACTTCCAAATTCCAAATTTAATTTCATTTAAACTCACTTTAAGAAAGGTTGGGGGAAACAAAATCGCCATTTTCTTCACACTTTTAGAGCTCTTGAATGTCAATTTGTCCCAAATTTGGCAAATATGGAGAGCTTAGAAAGCTGAATTTCCTTAGTAAAACTAGCCTTGTTATTGCATCCCTCATGAAAACAAGTTCCTAGGAGCTAAAGGAGGTTTTAAACGTATCACAAAAACATGGATATCTCTCTCTGATAATACTAGAAATGTTGCCTATAATGCCATGAGAAAAAACCAACAAGGGCACAACCCCACCTTCCACCTACCAAATTCCATAGGCACTTCTATAGACCATAGTAGTCCTCAATCCTTGGATATAAGGATACCATTACATGGCTTCCATTTATAGTGATAGATATATTTATAAATTCATGTTATGACATCTAAATCTATATGCATTTCAAGTTATTTAAAAATCACATCACACCCTTCACTATGTTTGATGACTACCCCTATCTTTTTGAAGGAAATTTTGAAATCATCAATGGGTTTATCATAGAAGGAATTATCAATGAATGAAATATCACTAAGTCGTAGCATAGATGAATCCCATGTAGAAATAAATGAAAAATATTTATTAGGAAATTGATAACCCTAAGTATTATTAGTCATTCCAAGGTTACATTGTTTATTTTGTACAAGCAGACTCAATGATGGTTCTAGGAATGAGTGGTATGGATGTTAAGAGTTCTTGTTACTAAGTAGTAGTGCCAAAGTTTTACTTTTCAAGTTATAGTGATATAACTTTTCTAGGTGATATTGTTTGCAACTAAAGGAAAAAGTTGAGGGATATAACTTTGTTGGGTTGATATTGTTTAATACAGTGCAAAATAGTGCAAATAGAAGCTTTTGGAATCAAATTGACTGCTCCAAAACATTTGGGTGGCTAGGTAAACACTAAGGGAGGATTCATTTCAAAGGCCAAAGCTCTTGGTGCTTCTGAGCTACTTTGTCCGGGCGTAGTCCCTTAATATTCGTAAGAAAAAAAGATTCTAACTTCGACGAGTGGTATCTCGGTATCCATGGCACCTAGCTTGGTCTCATCTAATCCTTCACCTCCATATGGGTACCCTCTATGAAATGTCATCTCATTTTTCTCCATCTCAATTACATTCCCTTTCCATCCTATTATTTTTAACTGTGCTAAATAGTGCAGTTTGAGTCAGTGTAAGGCTGTCCAACAAAATATTCTACAATCTGAAGATATTTGAACCAAAATGACGATGCCAAAATTTCTAGGTGACTAGGTAAACATAAGTGGAGGTGTCCCTTTAGAAGCCAATGCTCTCGGTGCTTCTGGGCATAGTCCCTCAAGATCCATGATTCCAAAAAAGGCTATAAATTCGCAAGAGTGATTTCTCAGACTTCGTGTTACCTAGAAAGGTCTCCTTAAATACTACACCTCAATGTCGAGACCTTCTACAAAATCCCATATTTTTTTTCTCCATTTCTATTCAGTTCTCTTGTTGTGTTATTGTTTTCAATCATGTAAAATATTATACTTTGAGTTAATGTAAGGTTTTGTAATGTTATATTTTTTAAATGGAAGCTCATAGAACTGAACTGACTATTCCAACATGTCGGGGTGTTCAGGTAAATGGTAGGGGAGGATTAATTTAAGAGGCTAATGCTCTTAGTGCTTCAAGGTTACTTCGTCTAGCCATAGTCCCTTAAGATCTCTGAGAGAAAAAAAATGCTAAACCTTCGTCGGGTGATATCTCAGACTCCATGGCACCTAGAGAAGTTATGTCGGATCCTACACCTCCATGTTGGTACCCTATATGAAATAGCATCTCATATTTTTCCATGTTGATTCGGTCCTCTCGTTGTCCTGTTGTTTATAAAAGTGTTGAATAGTGTAGTTGTAGTCAGCATAAGGATTTCCAATGCTATATTTTGCAAATAAAAGTGTAGACAACTAGAATCTACACCACTCATCTATGTCTAAAAAATTAACTAAACACATCAATATTTCATGCAATGCACTCTCCTTTTCGATTAATGAATACATCAACACCCCAAAGTTATACCCTTTGTCATCTCTCATTCTTATTTAATTAATAAATTAATAAAATATTTCATCATACACCCTATTTAAACACAATTATGATTTATCCAATATTCCATGATAATATGTATTTTCTAAACTATTCTAATCCACCTAAGTTTATTTATTTCCTAAAATCTATTTAAAAATCATTTCTAACTCTCTTTACCTGATACACCTATGATAGGCATTTGTAAACTCACCATTATCTTGTCAATATCCTATTTAGCTGTCATCATTATCACAATAATCTTATATTCATACCATTTTAAAATCATAATCAACCACCTAACAGATATCCTAAAACAAACCTAGCTATATTAGACAATATCCAACCTATTTCTCCATCTCCTTGACAAACCCGATGCATCGTCCCCCTCAAATCAAAACAAAAATCTCATTTTAGAAAATTATTCCAACCATTTGCTAAACAAACCTAAACAAACCGAAATCATTAGTGATTTTGTTAATCCCTAGTATTTACTTAAGATAATTTTTTGTCTCTTATGGAGCTCATATTCTTACATTTCGAGCCTGATTTTTCTATTGAAGTTTACAAGTTTTATTCAACATCAACATAATCACGTGTTAGGTTGTGGAGTGTTTTTTCATGTGAGGAAGTGTTGAAAACTTTACACTAAGATTACTGTACACTTTCCATAGTTGTCTCACCAGGTTTCAGGGGCGCAACCCCCCCGCCCCCCAAAAAAAAAAATTGGCCTTAAAACATTCCTGATATATCAAGAAACATGTTTTTCTCATATGGGTGGGATTTTTGACCCATAGGTTTATTGGATGGTTTTGGCCCATGGTTTTGATACCCAGGCTTTTGCAATACTACTTAAGTAGTTGTCTACTTATATAGTTTTATGCATATGGTGGATATAATGTAACATTGTAGATGTGTTTTGAATTCGGGTGTGAATTTTGTAGAGTTTGTTGAACATAGGTCCAAACAGATCTGGGTAGTGTATTGAGAGAGCGGTGGCTTGTTAATAAAATATGAGCAAGTGATTCTTGGTTGACGTAACCCAAACTAGGTGAACCATGTTAAATATTGTCTCTTTTTGTTGTGTTATTTTATTTTGCAATTTTATTTGACATCTGTAATATTTTTTCTGCTTATTATTTTCTACTGTTGTGATTCTATGAGGGATTTTTCTACATATTTTATCCCTTATTTCCTAACAATTGGTATCAGAGCCTGGTTTGGCTTGCTGAAGTGTTGAATTGTAGGGAAAGTTTTATCTTGAGTGGGAGCTATGGAAGATGATGGAAGATCTAGGGTTGATAAAATCAATGGGTAGAATCTCAATATTTGGAAAATGCAGATGGAAGATTACCTTTATCAGAAGGATATTTATATTACACGGTCTAAGAAGGTGAACAAACCCTCAAGTATGACGGATGTGGAATGAGATTTACTAGATAGGAAAGAACTTGGGCCAATCCAAATGTGTTTTGCATCTTCGGTATTATTTAATGTTTCAAAGAAAAATGCTACAAAAGAACTGATGGATGCATTAGGGAGTTTGTATGAAAGACCCTCTACCTCTAATAAGATATTTTTAATGAAAAAATTGTTTAATATGAAGATGTATGAGAATGGTTCAGTAACAGATCATTTAAATGATTTTAATATGGTTTTAAATATGCTAGCTTTGGTTATAATAGAATTTGATGAAGAAGTTATGGATTTATTAGTTTTTTGCTCTTTACTTGAGAGTTAGAATAGCCTAGTGATGGTGGTAAGAAACTCGGTTCCAACTAACTCAAAGTTGAAGTTTGAGGATGTTGTAGGGGTGATTCTAAGCGAGGAAATGCAAAGAAAAATATCTGGTGAATCTTCTACTTTAGGGAATGCTTTGAAAGTGGAAACTAGAGGGAGACAAAAGAATAGAGGAAGCCATAGAAAATCAAAGGATTAGGCAAGGTCAAAATACAAAAGATAGATAGTATGCTAGCATTGTGGAAAGTTTGGGCATGTAAAGAAGGACTGTTGGGAGCTTTGGGATAAGAAGAAACAACAAGAAGAAAACAAGGAGGCAAATATGGCAACGGGTAATGTATGTCAGGATGCTTTGATTCTTTCTTTACACAATATTACTGAATCTTGGGTTTTAGATTTGAGGGCTTCTTTCCATGCTACTCCACATAGGCATTATTTTTTTTATTATGTTCAAGGAGATTTTGGGCATGTTTTTCTTGGTGATGATGAGCCTTGCAGCATAGTTGGAAAAGGTTTTGATTAGGTTAAGATGCAAAATGGGAATACTTGGCTATTGAAGGATGTCAGACATGTGCCTACATTAAGACAAAATTTGATATTAACAGGACATTTGGGAAAAGATGGTTGTACTGTGATATTTACAGTAGACTGTTGGAAGGTTACCAAGGGTGCTCTTGTGGTGGAAAGAGGTAAGAAGGTTAGAACCTTGTATTTAACCACTTATAGCACTAATGTTTGTAATCTTGTGGCTTCAGAAGTAGATACAACATTGTGGCACTATAGGTTTGGTCATATGAGCCATAAGGGCATGGAGATCATAAAGAAGGATTTTCTTGGATATACAGAAATAGGTTTGGAGTTCTATGAAGACTGCATATATGGTAAACAAAAGCGAGTAAGGTTTCTCAAGGCTAGACCAACAAAGAAAGAGAGTAAGTTAGAGTTGGTGCATTCTGATGTGTGGGGACTAGCTCATGTATCATCTTTTGGGGGTTCAAGTTATTATGCTACTTTTTTTATGATGCAACAAGGAGAGTTTGGGTTTATTGTATTGGAATCAAATCTGATGTATTTGACACTTTTGTTAAATGGAAAGCCTTTGTAGAGAATGAAACAGGTCTTAAACTAAAATGTCTCAGGTCAGATAATGGAGGGGAGTATTGCATCAATGAATTTGATTATTATTGTTCTAAGAATGGAATCCGTAGGAAAAAGAGGGTTCCAGGAACTCCACAGTAGAATGGGGTGTCAAAAATGATAAATAGAACAATAATGGAACGTGCTAGGAGCATGAGGTTACATCCACGATTGCCTTTTCCTTTTTGGATGGAGGCATACATGAGGAGGCTTTGTATGGTAAGAAATTTGATTATTCATTTCTTAGAGTCTTTTGATGTGAGGTGTTTGTCCATATAGACAAGGATGATAGGACCAAGCTAGAGGCTAAATTAGAAAAATGTACTTTCATTGGTTATGGTGGTGATGACTTTGGATATAAATACTGGAGTATTAGGGACAGGAAAATCATTCAATCTAAGGATGTGGTCTTTAATGAGAAAGTCAGGTATAAGCAGCAGTTGCAGGAAAGTAGGGAAGAATCCAAGAAAGAATATGCATTGGTAGAGGATCTTCTGGATGGGAAAGTAACACATGAAACAGTTTAGGAACCTCCTCAATAGGAACCCCAAAATCCTATATTTAGGAGGTATTCAAGGGTAAGAAGAGATCTTGAAAGTTTTTCTCCTTCTCTTTATTATATATTACTCACTGATAGGGGAGAGCCAAAGATATTTGATGAAGCAATGCAGGTAGATGCCAGGAAGAAGTTGGAGCAAGCCATGGATGAGGAGCATCAGACTCTCATGGATAACCAGACATGGTATTTGGTGAAACTACCCAAAGGAAAAAGAGTGTTACAGAATAAGTGGGTGTTTAGAGTGAAAGAGGAAGTAGGAGGCAAGAAAAGATACAAGGCCTAGTTGGTGGTCAAGGGGTTTGCATAGAAAATAGGTATATATTTTGATGAGATTTTTTCTCATGTAGTAAAAATGGCTTCTATTAGAACTGTTCTTGAAATAGTTGCAATAGAAGACTTGCACTTAGAGTACCTTGATGTAAAAACTACATTTCTCCATGGTGATTTGGAGGAGGAACTATATATGCAGCAACCAAAGGGCTATGAGGTCAAAGGTAAAGAGGAGATGGTGTGCAAATTGAAGAAGATATTATATGGCTTGAAACAAGCTCCATGTCAATGGTATAATAAATTTGATAGCTTCATGATGGAGCAAGTTTATACTAGATGTCATTCTGACCATTGTGTGTATAAAAAGAAATTCGAGGATGGCAGTTATATTATCCTTTGTCTGTATGTGGATGACATGTTGGTTACAGGTTAAACCATGCAAGAAATAAAAGTACTCAAGAAGAAACTAAGTGAATGCTTTGCTATGAAGGACTTGGGGGCAGACAAACAAATCCTTGGTATGAGGATATCTTGGGATAGGGAATGGAAGATGAATTTATCTCAGGAAGAGTACATTAAGAAGGTCTTGGAGAGGTTTAATATAGAGGATGTTAAATCGGTTGGGACTCCTTTGATAGGCCATTTAAAGTTATCAAATGAGTAGTGTCCCAAGACAGAGCAGGAGAGAAACCAGATGTCCAAGGTACCTTACTCATCAATGGTTGGAAAATTCATGTATACCATTGTGTGCACCAAGCCTGATATTACTTGTGCAGTGGGAGCGGTGAGTAGATTTATGAGTGATCTAGGTAGAGATCGCTAGCAGGCAGTAAACTGGATCCTTTGGTATTTGAGAGGGACCATGGGGACAATTTTGTGCTACAGTGGATCAGACACCACTTTTTTGGTTATGTAGATTCATATATGGCTGGAGATATAGACATTAAGAGGAGCATGACAGGTCATGTTTACACTTTAGGTGGGATAGCAGTAAACTAGATTTCATGACTACAGAAGCTGGTGGATTTGTTAACCACAAAGACTAAGTATGTTTCTGCCACAGAGGCAAGCAAAGCAATGATTTGGTTATAACAATTGCTTGAGGAGCTGAGGCATAAACAGGAGGAATGAAAGTTGTATAGTGATAGTCAAAATGTTATACACCTATCTAAGAAATCTGCTTTCTACTCTAGGATGAAGCATATACATTTAAGGTACCATTTCATCAGGATAGCTTTGGACGAAGAGAAGTTGAAGCTGGAGAAGATTCATACCTTTCAGAATCCTATAGACATGATGACCAAGGTGGTCATAAGGGAAAAAATGAAGCTATGTTCAGCTTCGGTTGGTCTTCAAGGAAACTAGTGAAGGGTTGAGAAGCTTGCTCATAGGAAAACTAATCTCCAAGTGGGATATTGTTAGGTTGTGGAGCATGTCTTCATGTAAGGAAGTTTTGAAGACTCTACATAGTCCATAGTTGTCTCATCGGGGTTCAGGGCCAGGTCAGGCCCCGAGTAGGGGTCTGAGCGTGGAAACCCCTGGTAGTAGGGGTTAGGGGACGCAACCCCCCAAAAAATAAATTTTGCCTTAAAACGTGCCCAATATATCGAGAAAGGTGCTTTTCTCATTTGGGTGGGATTTTTGACCCATAGTTTTATGGGACAGTTTTGGCCCATGGTTTTGATACTTATAGTTTTGTAAAACTACTTAAGCAATTGTCTACTTATATGGTTTTATGCGTGTGGTAGATAGAATGTAACATTGAAGATGTGTTTTGAATTTGGTTGTGAATTCTGTAGAGTTTGTTGCGCATAGCTCCAAACAGATCTGGGTATTGTATTGAGAGAGTAGTGGCTTGTTAATAAAATTTGAACGAGTGATTCTTGGTGGACGTAGCCCAAATTGGGTGAACCACATTAAATAATGTCTCTTTGCGTTGTGTTATTTTATTCTATAATTTTATTTGAGATCTGTAATATTTTTCTACTTATTAGTTTCTATTGCTGCGATTCTGCGAGGGATTGTTCCACATATTTTATCCCTTATTTCCTAACATTACGTTAGCATAAATAATTACTATCAAACATATTAGAAGCCAATTTGGATCCTGTGCTAATCAATATTTCATTATTCAGCTATAAGCTTCATCAATCTTATATCATGGTTAGACATCGTTTCACAATTTTATTTCCACATTCAAGTATTTTATCCGTCCATTTTTTATCTCAATATTATTTAAATCCTTGAAGGATCACATTTTTAATTAATTAGTCAAATACTTCATTTTATAAGGTTACTACCATTTACTAGTAATCATCAGCGATTACTAGAATCATCTGTGATTCTTGTTCTTTGTGTTTTCCTCCATATTTCATCAAACTTTGTTAAATATATTCTATCTTTCATATCACATATATTTTTCTGCTAACACTCTGTCTATCATGGCTTCTATTAGTTAACATTAGGTGGCATAAATCATGAAATAACTAGGATTAATTCATTTCCCATTTTTTTCATTCATTATACTGTTAACTTTACAACCTCCTTCATGACATTGAATTGTGTGCAATTCATTCTAGCTCATTTAATCAGTTGCAGACCATTTTTAAATTCACTCAATTGATTCGTGATGCAGTAGATGAATTTTGGGAGGCATACTTTGAGGTCTTATGTATCTAAGCTAATCTACCTTGGTTTGAATATAAATACGAAGTTGAGTTGGAGGTTTTAAGCTTCAAGTCCTAATAGGATAACAAAATTGATTCTAAAGATTCTAATTCTACATCTAAACATCAATACAACATTGAAGAGGAGTATTCATAATTATTTTAAAAAGAGCACACAAAACATGAGAATTCATATTACTTTGAAGATGAAGAGTTGGATTTCACTAAATAAAATAATTCCTCATCCGAGCTGAGAATTCCGATTGTGATTTAGATTCAAACTTTGAACCATATTTTACGATTTTCATTTCTTATTATCTACCAGCTATATGCTTGTAATACACTTGAAATTTATCACAATTATTATCCTTTATTATCCATCATGTATCACATCTTGTTCTCAAATCACTTTATTTTGTAAAAAGTAGATTGACACCTTTATGAGGAAGTCCTTTGATTTCCAGGTATTGGCCTTTGCCAAGAAATCCACCTAATATTTTACTAATAATATTCGATTTCGTGTTTTTGATCTACAGTTGATCTAGTACAAAATGAGCTTATAACTCTTTCGTATACCGAGTGCAACTTCAACATCATCTATCCACATCCACGGGTATCTCTAAACCCCATCATTCTCAGGTTAGGTAATTTTTATTCTCTTTTTTATTTAATTAAGTTGAAGAGGTAGGATTTATTCTATACATCTTACAATTATCAGTGGGACCCGGTCCGTTACTTCATTATTAATTTTACTAAATTTTTTTTTTTTTTGGGTTCACTATAGAGTAATTGCCACGGATTGGATAAATCACCAATGATTCTTGATATTTTTGGTTGCTTTAAAAATCACCTACTAATTTTTTTTTTGTTGTATCTTGTTTTTTCTGCTAACCTATTTTTGCATGTTGATGTTTCTATTGCTAATTTTGCTTGTTGGATTGTTGGATTCCTTGATTTTAAAATTTTCTAAAATAATTTAAAAACGAGCATTTAGTGGTGAGTCCTAAAACATTCCTTTTTGTTTCTAGTATTGCATTTTGTTTGATTTTCTTCATCAAAAACAATATTTCGTTTTGGGTTTAAAATGAACCGTTCATCATTTTTGCCTCACAAAGCTCTAATTAAGAAAGTAATTGATTTCATTCACCTTATTTCCCCCCCACAAAAAAACAAACGACATAAAATAATTAAAAACACATTTAAACATTCCTACCCATGTGGATACCTACTTGGATTTGATCACCAAGAGGAGAACCCAACTCAGTGTTCTAGCCGAGAATAAAAACCTATCTATCAATATATTGGCAGAGCACCCAACACCCTTATCACTACGGGATTATGAATTGAGGGATTCGGCCTGAATACCATGCTCATAACAGAAAAAGTATAGAGTTGTGCCTCACATACCCTTAGGTATATCGAGGACTTCACCCTTCAACATACCTGAAACCATCCATAGCTTGCCACTTACTAGGATCATTGTTAACCATCTTACACATTTCACTTTTTTGTAAATAAATCAAGATAATATAAAAAAGCCACTTTGCTTGCTTTTCCTTTTTGTTTGTAATTCACCCATTTAGGTAATTTTCATTTTTAGGTGATTTTTTGTGTGTTTGTTCGCTATGGTAAAAACAAGACAACAAGCCTAAAATCAAGTCTCTAAAAAATGTGTCTACATCATTATCCACACTATTACAAAAAACAATTCCATTATCTACCACATTACCTACTCCTCTATTTACACCATGACAACATCACATTCCCTTATCCACATATTTTTCTATACCATTAAAATAATAAAACCCATTTCATAAACTGAGTACATCTACTCCTCGTACTGATGATTAGTGAGCCTAGAATGAAGTAGAGGATAATTGTAATGAGAATATGTGATAGCATCTCTTGGATTCTACATATCAATATCATAGTCAAATATTACATAAATTTGAACACAAAGAAATTGAGAAACCAAATTCTCCAAGATCCCAATTAGAGTCATCCGAACCCCTTTTCTACAATAGAGGAGACCCAGATTTTTAGGATATTTTAAAGTCTAATCCCATTGACCTTAATGCCTATCTTGCAGTTAGGGGTATTCAAATCTAGCTTTTCAAACCACCACCAAATCCATATGATCCTTCATCTAGTATTGCAAGTCTTATTGATTCAAATCAGGAACCTATTGTTCAACACATATAATCATTTACACCTATAAGTCAATTTAAAGTTTCAAATGTTGAATATTCCGTTCGATTAGAAACCAAAATATCGAATATGGAATCTTTCATTCCTGTAAATCAAAATAAATTTTTTGAATCCTCCATTTCCATTCACGTTTTTATTCTTCACATGATATCTTCTCAAAACACATCCACCCAATAACCCACTTCTTCCTTAGAGCCTTCTATTGGTTCAACACCTCCTCAAAGAAATACCAAAATTTCCTCGTCTATTCCTTTAACATATTTAGTCACTCATACACTTCAATTAATTTTTTTTATTGGTTGTACCATTGTAACACAACCATAACATACTGAACCAGTTAGTAACTCTATTCAAAATGCCACTATGTTTATTCCTACGTCTATTCCGTTAATTAATACTAGTGTCATTGCCACCACTCATCCCGTTTCAATTCAACCTTCTTCACCTCTTATCTCTCAACACATACCAAAATAATCAAAGCCATTAACTTCAATACACCAGTCCATTCCTATGTAAAATATATCACAAAAAACACCTTCCTTTGTTGCTTCCACAAAACCCTTTCACTACCACATCAATTCCAAATCCTTATCAATACATTCAGCCATCGCAACCATTATTGTCTCAACCACCTTATGGTATGTCATCCCAATTAACATTTCTCAGAAAAACATTTTATATCAGTAGAATATACCTCAAAAAATTGTCCCTACTTATAGTATCTCGTCATAACAAAATATACCTCAACAAAACATCCTTATAGTATTATGTCACAAAAGAATATACCAGAATAAAACATTCCCACTTATAATATTCCATCATAACATAATATCCCTATTAATATGTCTCTTCAAACTTTGCATTTTCAATAGAATATTAAACAAAAAATATCCCTTACATATAGAACATCCCACAACAAAATATTATTTATTAACAAAATATTCATTATCAACAAAACATCCCTCAGCAATACCAAACATACTCATAACCTAGCTAGTTCTCATTGCAACCTATCTCATCTTCACAGTAACTAGTATAACCCAATCCTTTCCAAAACCTTATGAACCACATATCCATCCTGTAATATTCTTCATCAAGACCTAAAAATGTACTATTATACAACTAGATCTGTAATGAACCCATTCACCCTTCAATTCTACACAGCTTATCCAACTCACAGGTAACTTCAAAATTTTATTTCATTTTATAGTAAAGAAGATACCCAAAAACACATCCATGCTTTCTGGCATGCCTGCTATTTAATAGCTCATGATAAAGATCTCATACTGAGGAATTTTCCCATGTCTGTTTTCAGTCCTTCCCTAGACTGGTACAATAGTATAACTCAGTATTCTCTTTACTCCTTCACACAACTTGAAAAAATATTCTTATATCACCTCTCCATAAATATATCCCACAAAGTCACTATCAATGTCCTATATGCTACCATGCAGTTTGTAGATGAATCTATGACTGACTTTGTTGCTCGCTAGAGGGGTACCATTAACCAATTATCCTTCTCATTACCAAAAATTAAGCTGATTGAAGTTTTCTATCATTTGTGTGATAAGCATATCTCATCCACACTCCAAATTCAATATTTTCAAACATTTGACGAAGCTTTTACCATGGCACATAAGTTGGAACTATGATCCTTAGAAGAAAGTTGAGTTGAACTTCATCCCAAGAAACCACAAACTGAATTTTCATCCAAATCATCTGTTAACGTTGTAGTAGTTAAGTCCTCTATTAAGGAAAATCCCACTAATGATCCCTCCCATCCTTAACGAATCTACACACCCATAAGAGATACTTACAACGTAATTTTTGATAAAATTCTTTGCACAAACATGATACTTCTCCCACCTATCTGACTAATTGACACATTTGTATCTAAACCCACTTTGTATCAAGACAATGACTATTGTAAATACCATAGGGTTAAGGGACATGACATCGAAAGATGTTGAACATTCCATAATTTCCTTCAAGACCTGATTGATAAGGGTGAAATTCACTTAGACAATCTGAATACACCCCCTAAACAAAATCTTGACATATTTAAACAACCTTTTCCAAACCATCCCCCATCTACTAATAAGTCAAAAACAAACATTGTCCACTCTCACCATACAATAAACACCATTACTAAAACGTTCATGATTCTTGAATCCACAACAATTCCGACCAAATCCATAGCTTCCTCTATAGAACCAACATCAACATATACCAAATCCAAATCCATATCTACCAAATATTCATCTATTAGGGATGATGTTGAATTTATTCCCTTGTCTTTACTGCATGGCATTATTGATTCCACTCCCACACTCATCACATCCTCTAGTATAACCACACATGCCTACACCTCAATTTGCAGACATAACTATGATACCTCTTGAAATATTCATGACACAACCACCTACACCTAAATGAACCATGACTCGTATTCGTCCCCCATCTACAAGACAAAATAATCTAAAACCTACAAAACCTAAAAATAATTAATATTACATTAACTGCGTTATTCAGACTCCTTTTCCATCAATAAAACCTACTTCGACAACCCTACCTAGCTCATCCAAAGCCACAAAGGGACCCAATAAACCAAGTGTTTTTCAAGTCTTTAGAATTCCTTACTATACTTATCATGAATCCTACCATTTTCATGGCCCTTTACCTTTTCTTCCATCTCCTCCTAGAAAAGTAATGACCTCTCCTAGTTAGCACCATATTATTTTAGAACCAAATCTCACTTACCGATATTCCACATCAAATCCTCTTCCTTTATCTATCACACCATCTATGTCTCCTTAAGTACAAATAGGTAAACAACCTGTAACAAAAATCTTACATCTTTTGGAAGACAAGATAGATATAACATTATTATCATCCACATTTGGACCTAAGGGGCATTACGTAACTATTTTAGATGACCTTGTTCAACAATCACTAATTACATTACCACCTCTAAAACCATCAGATCCATGAGGATGGAAACCTTCATGGTATGATTTTAATGTCTCTTGTAAATATCATGGAGCACAAGGAAATTCCATAGAATATTGTAAGGCCTTTCACTTAATCTCCCAAAATATCAGTAATCCATATTTTCTTCCTTGTAAACTACACCCAATAGCACCATATTCATCCAAATCTAAATAACCCTTACCTTAAAACTCATCCCATCAGGTTGACATTGTACACATAGCTACTTGTTCATAGAATTACGACACATATTCTTCTGAGCCTAAGAAAGGTAAAACTTTCGTAACCTTACCTCCACCTCTAGAATTATCTTATTCTTTATATAATCCTAAAATATCTATCTTCATGGCTACTGAAGCTTCTAATCACATATCATCAACTAAATCTAAATTCACCATACTTAATCCACTACCCTCATCCACCATGGTACAACGGGTCATTCTCAAATAGTTACATCAATCCCTTGTTAGGATTTTACTTTATGAGTTAATTCAAACATCACCATCTCACAAACAAGTTATAATCGAAGCCCTATAATCAACAACAATACTAACTAATGATCCCCTTCCTTTCACAAAATTTTTAGGCTCCCTTAAATAATCCACAACCATATCATTTGAGCCATTTGAAATCCCCTCGCTTAGGCTAGAGGACCATGACTTTACACTTTTTATTACCGCCAAAATCAATGATGTCATGATAAAGAGGGTCATGATTAATGGGGGTGTATTCATCAACATTATATCATCTATTTCTTTTAATCAACTTAAGCTACCTCCTAGTGGCATTGGTCAAACTCTAGTCTTATTACGTGCTTTCAATGACACTATTGCAACCATCTTAGGTACTGTTATTCTACCACTCAAATTCAATGTCAAAACTCTACATGAACTCTTTTATATTATAAAAAGAGAGTTCCAATAATATTAGGATTTCCTTGGATATGCACTATGAGGTGTGTTCCTTCTACATTACATTGTTGCATTAAATATGAACACGAAGGTCAAACATTTACAATCTCTTCATATCTTAATCCCTTCATTGAATACTATATGACATATCATCCAAATTAATTACTTGTGCCCAAATCCACATTAGACCCATGTGATGAATAGTCTACTAGGACATCCATAATTTCCTCTAAACTACCATATGATTCCTCCCTTCATGACGTTATACAACACCTTAGGTTGGGGGAGTACTACCTCCTCATGCTTAACTCCATACCCTCACCAAAAAATTATGATCGCCCTAACAATCAACCTTGTTTATGGAGGACTTGATCATTTTCCCTCCCATTCTATCAACCAACATTATACAAATCCCTACACATTGGATTTTGAATCCTTAGATAATCCTAAATTTTATTACATATAACTTTATCGTTGTGCATGGAAAGGTTTCTTTCTTGGTCATTATGAACAAGGAATACATGATTTGATTATTCAACGTTCCCTTACAACCTATGAGAAATATGGCCTAGGTTATGAGATACATGGTTCTAACTGATTCAAACCCACTACATGGATACATATCACTAAACTAGAAACGTCATCATCTAAAAACCGTGAATATTCTATGGCCATAGAAGATACTATATCCATTCCACCTAACTTTTTTTTATTCAATAATATTTCCTTAGGCCCTTTGACTTATCAGTCTAACCACACAACCAAACAATTTCCTCTCATCTAGCATGAAATGATCTAGAAAGATTTAACCACCATTGATATCCTCTAATGTCATGATGATGAAGACAACCTTTCTAATATGGAAGCTAAAGACAAATTCCTTCATAAATCCCTACCACTCGATGCATTAATCCTTCTTAATGAATCCACTATCAATTTTAACATATGGAATTCTCAGGATCCTCGTATACTTAAGGTCGGTAAGTCATTAAGTTTACAAAAAATTGAGGATTTTAATGCCTTTTTATAAAAATATAGCCAAGATTTTTCCTTATCATACAATGATATTCTGGGTCTTTATCCTAATATTGTCACATATCCAAATGTCAAGCCTGTTAAGAAAAACATTTGTAAGATGCATCCCCATATAACTCTCCTTATTAAAGAAGAGTTACAACGCATTATATCAACTAATCTTATCATACCCATTGATTATCCACATTTTTTTCTAATATCATTCCCATAACCAAAGCCTCGGGAAAGTTATAAATCTACACAAACTTCACAGATCTCAACCTTGTGTTTCCTAAAGATGATTTTCAGCTTCCAAACATAGATCACCTCTTTGACCTAACAACTAACCATGAAATTCTCCCCCTTATGGATGGTTTTTTTGGTTACAATCAAATTCTCATCACCACCCAAAATCAACATAAAACATCATTTATCATTCCATGGGTAACCTTTTTCTACCATTTCATTCCATTTGGTCTTTAAAATGTAGGAGCTACTTACCAATGTGTCATGAGTTAGATTTTTCAGGGCCTTATGCACAAATATGTTGATGATCTTTTTCGAAATTCCAAACAAATCCAAGATCACCTTGACATCCTTGAATAAATCTTTCCTCACCTTATCCAGTATTTCCTTCATCTCATTTGCGTAAATTGTGTTATTGGCATTCTCACCGGAAAACTTTTAGAATTCATCACATCTATCTAAGGCATTGAAGTTGACTCAACAAAGGTTAAATTTATCATTGAAATACCTCCTCTGTCCAACCTTAACAAATTAGGTAGCCTCCAAGGTAAGTTACAATCCATTAAGGACTTCATATCACAACATTTCGATCATTGTAAACGATTTCATCTTCTTCTCCATAAGGATGTACATTATCACTTTGATGATGATTGTTAAAAGCCTTCAACAAACTCAAACATTATCTTCTATCACCACATGTGCTCACACCTCCTTGAGAGGTGGAGCCATTTTACCTATACATATACTCTTCAGATCATGCGTTGGGCACTATGCTTTCTCACCGTGGTGATTAATGCTGAGAACATGATGTATATTATATCATTCACACATTCCATGACTACAAAACTCGTTACACTAAAGCTGAGAAACTGTGGTGTGCCTTATACTTCACCACCACGAAGCTTTTTCATTATCTACTTAATCATAAAACCTATGTTGTCACTAGCTTCAATCCATGCAAAAGTATGCACTCTAAACTATACCATAGTAATTGTTTCACTCGGTGGCTCATCCTTATGAATGAATTTGATCTTGAGTTTATATCACAAACATCCATTAAGGGCTAGTCAATTTCAGATCAACTTGCAGACACACCTCTTTTCGATAATCAAATCCCTCAAAAATACTTTCTTGACAAATCCATCAATAATATTGAGGAATAAAAATTTATCCAAGTCAAAATGACTCTCTTCTTCAATGGTTCTAAATGCTAAGAAGGGGGAGGATTCTGTATTGTTATCATACCTCCTGCAAGTATTCTACTTACATTATCATTCAAACTTAACTTCAAATGTACTAATAACATGGCAGAATATGAAGCCTTAGTCATAGGCCTTATGAAAATAATTCTCCTAGGTGTTCACGTTTTATAAATATTTGGAGATTTAAAGATCATTATTAGTCAAGTTAAAGGAGAATATCAGTGTAGAAATTAAATCTTAAAAAATATAAAACTAACATTGACTTTCTCCTTGGTTTTTTTTATCATTACACCATTCAAACTATCCCACAATCTTCTAATAAGTTTATAGACACCATGGCCTCTTTAGGAGCCCTCATCCCATTAGAAACTAAAAACTCAAAAGAAAATACTCAAGTATCCATGACCGTTCAACGATTAGATTATCCCTCACATAAAAATGAACTCCCTCCTATCAACATTTTTGACAACAATCCAAATAATCTATGGTACTCACAAATTTACAAATACCTTGTTGAATCTAAAATCCCTTTTGACTTATCATGTAATGCCAAATGGTCATTCCTCCAATGCACCACTCACTTTGTTATCATACGTGGTACTCTTTAAAAATGTAGGTTTGATGTTATCTTGTTATGATCCCTTAAATAATATGAATCAATCAAAGAAATCGAAGAAGTTCATGATGGTATCTGTGGAGTTCATTTAAATGGAAAATATTTTTCTAAACGTGTCATATGATTAGGATATTAATGGACCAATATAACTAAGGATTGTTGTGAGTATGTCAAGAAATGTGTAAAATGTCGACTTCATTCAGATGTCATACATGTCCACTGTCAAGCATTACAACCCGCTCAAGAGCTATGGCCATTTACCCAATGGGGGTTAGACCCCATTGGTGTTATCAATCCTAAATAATCTCAACAACAAGATTTAACTATCACAGCCATCGAATATTTTACTAAATAGGTTGAATCCATCCCTTTAACCTGAACTAAATCCAGACCTATCATCAACTTCATATGTCAATACATTATATGAATTTTTTGTATTAAACATAAGCTTATCACAGACAATGGAAAGTCTTTTAAGAATAAAGAACTCAAGAAACTTTGTGAAACTTTTAACATTAAACTCAACTTTTCATCACCATATTATCCTCATGAAAATGGATAGGTTGAACCCTCTAATAAAACACTTAATATAATTCTTATGAAAATAGTAGACGATCCAAGAAGGAATTGGCATCCTAAATATCATTTGCTTTATGGGCTTATCGAACTAGAATTTGTACCTCTACGAGCGCTACTTCATTTTCACTAGTCTACAGCTCTGAATCTATCCTACCAATCAAAATTCAAATCTAATCACTTTTTGTATCACTTAAAAAATTTATCCCTGATGAAGAATATGAACAACATCATCTAGCAGAACTTGAACTATTAGATGAAAAATGTCTAATGGCCCTTGAACATCATCAAGTTTATCAAGACCACATCAAATGATCCTGAATGATACATTAAAAATTGTTATCTTGGACTTACAGAAAAATCAAAATGTCACTCAGTTGGAACAAAGTAAACAAGGAATTTTTCCCCTAATTGGATGAATCCATATGTTATCACTCTCAAGTATGGGTCGGGAGTGTATTGTCTCACTTCCCCTGATGGTGATCCTAAAAAGGAACCTTTGAATGCCTGACACTTGTGTCCTTTCTATTGTTAAATTATTAATCATTATGCCATTAGTTACATCTAAAACCTTATCACTTCATTAAACAATCCATTTTAGCGCTATAGTGATTTGAAAGAATGTGGTTATCCATCATTATCCTAAACATACCTCAAAGATGAACACCAAGGCTCTATTCATTGCATAATTTACTACTAACAAGTTCCTCCTCTACAAGAACCCCTTAATCATTACACCCCTTTACCATGTACCAAATGAAAGCATGAAATGGGGAATGTATGTGTAGGTCATATATGCATCTTCTCCCCTCCTAGAA
The DNA here is from genome assembly GCA_019776745.2 of Taxus chinensis. Classification (NCBI taxonomy): domain Eukaryota; kingdom Viridiplantae; phylum Streptophyta; class Pinopsida; order Cupressales; family Taxaceae; genus Taxus; species Taxus chinensis. Next base: position 158,643,719 of record CM034153.1, on the reverse strand, counting down.
ATGGTCTATTAGGGTCTTTCCCTTAGCTCAAAAATGTATGTCAAATTTATTGGATGATTTTTATCAAAGTATCAAAATTAGTAGACTGATCGCTCGAAGGATAACTACCGGTCAAAATTATATACTGATCCCTCGCAGAACATCTATCTATAAAATATTCGAAGACCAAAATAAAAAAATGGACTGATCCCTTTAAGGATGGCCATTTTGTAAAAATAAATAATGTAGACCATACCCTCAAAGGATCGCTACCCATATAAAATGATTCCTACATTGACCATCCTTCAAAATAAATGCATTAATATAAAAATCATCTAGGAAAGATTTCCGCATCGATCAACTTTCCCATTATAACAAAATTTCCACATTAATCAAAATCAAATATGTAAAGCTAGGGAATTTCCCTATGAACCCACTAAAAAGAAGAACCATTTTATCCCACATCAGCCTACATATACGAAACCCATTTCATGACCTAGGAAGTTACATTTATTTTTGCATTTTACTAAGTTTTGTGTGTAACTACCCATTGATGACCTTATTTAACATTCATTAAGGCTATAAATTGCACGTGTGTTCATACTTTAAAAACCCATCACGTATGTATCAAATCCAAAATGAAGCAATAATTTCATTTTTGTGCTATTTTACTTAATTAAAGCTCATTTCATAACACATTGTAAAATTCATTTATTAATTAAATATTTAACCATATTTTATCAAAAAATATTCTCCAGAATCCATTGAATACATCCAAAAAAATCGATCTAACACTAACTACATTCAAATTAAAAACATACATGAACACCTGAAAGATAAATAACATAAGTTGTAAAACCTCATCAAAATCATATATATCAATCAATTCCATATACATTAACATTAAAATTGGTCTTCTAAGAGCTGTATATCAAAATATATCATTTCAATGATATACAAAAATGGGCTTCCATGAGTTGTAGATCAACTACATCAAAAAAATATCATCAGCTAGTAAACTAATAACCTCAAAGAAACTCACTAAGAGAGGAAGTACTACCATCTCCTCCTTGAGCATATATTCCTCTAACTATTCCCACACCTATAACAACACCAACATCACCACAAACTCCTCTCTCACTATCACCTCCTTTCTCTGGTCATCGAGGTGGGTGACACACACTCACAACATTGGCACTAGGGCCTTTCGCCTTAGTAGCCAAATGATCAGCATATAATACCGTATCTGGAAAATTTTGAGTCATCATATCAATATAGTACTATAACTTGGCCTATAATGACATATAATGTTCCATAGAGACCATCCCATGTACTGCAAGTGCTCTCTTTCTACTGACTTTTTCCCACTTTCTACTGACTTGTGCCATCTCTGCAAACTCCACACTAGAAATAGAAGGACCGGTAATCCATAAGGCCCTCCTCAATCCATATCTCCGCTCATGATATCTATCTTGATTTGCAGTCATTTGAGCTAAAGGAGTCCTGAGTCCATCTCATTTTGTAATCACATTGTCTAGGTCAGCATTCAATGTGTCCCTAACACCTAAGATGTCATCCCTCTCTGTCCTAGTTACATCTATCTCTCCCTCCATTATTTCCTTCTCAGTTGTCACCACATCAATATTTATAGCTAAATCATCATCACCCTCCTCCTCATTGTCATCATATAAACCTTGCACTATATCATGTGTTGGTGCTCTTGCCTCTACCTAAGAATGTACCCATCTGACTCTTCTTATTGATATCTAGGCAACTCAATTCCTATGAAAACCCCTCAATACTTGGGTCCACCATGTTTTATACTTGATAGTCACCCCCAAATCATCAATAGGTATTATCTCTCCATAATCATTGGGACCCATAGCCCCTGTTGATTTACGATAATCTCATACTCTGTCACCACTACTCATGGAGTCTCGGTATCTCTTTCATCTCACTTGCAGTGTATAGGATCCTCACGAATTACATGTACCGATCCAAGTTGTCTCTTGATATGATCAAAATGGAGAAAATTGTGTTCACCCACTAAATGAGCCCGAAGCCACTAATCCTGCTGCAAACCAATCAACTCATGGGAAAAATCAGGCCAAACAGGGACATCCAGCTAAGGCCTCCATACTACATCCCTCACCTATTTTCTAGATAATAACTATCAATAATATCTTGTCCTCCTCCTCTATAACCCACAACTCATGTCCTACCTCCATCTCATAAATTTAGGATTCATATCACCTATTCTCCATAGCAACCCTGTTGGTTGAGCAATGATAATGTCCTCGAAGTCCCAATCTTGTAATAAGAACCTAATATCAATACCACACCGCTTGTGGGCCTTCCAGGCCCACAAATCTCTAAATTTATGTGCAAGTAGGGTGGGACGCTAGTCAAAAATAGTATGATGCTCCATGAACTTGGCCACAACACCAGTCATCATTCATGGGAAATCACTACCTCCCAAATCTGGTAACGTATAACAAATAATGGCCATCATCATCATGGTCATCCAAGTGTAACCCTCTCTATCAACTGAATATAATTTTCCATATGAAAAAGCCCCTGACTCATTTCTAAGATCGTCTACATCCTCTCCATACAATCATTTCATCACATTGGCCCTCTCCACCTCACTAATAATATATACACCCTCTCCCATGATATGAAGTCTCAGGATGTGGTGTACATCCTCCAGAGTAATTGTAATCTTCCCAGTAGGTAACTAAAAATTATAGGTGAAAGGATTCCACAGCTCTATTAAGGCAAATATCAAACTACGACATTAATGTATCCATCAATAATGTCTCATCACAACAAAACATACGACATCAATGAACTCCTAGTCATCATCTATCATATCATCCCTCACCTCATATAAAATAAGTAGCATACAATCATGGATAGCCAACCGTGCATCCACCTGTAAAACACAAATGAATCAACATTAGTTTCATCATTAAAAATATATCTGAAATATTAAAATCCTCCACAACATATCAAAAACATCAACATCATCACCTAAACAATACCAACAACATCTACAACAACGAAAAAATCAACCATATTTACCAAAATCCTAAATTTTCAACAACCAAGATAAATAGCCAAATATTTTACCTTGAACCGTTAACAATTGCATGAATCACCAATGATTCCTAGATTTTCAACCTAGGGCATCTAAATGCCCTCAATATGATTAAAAAATGTGAAAAACTACAAAAAAATTAACAAAACAGGGTAAACTTCCTTACCTCAATCATTGTGGGTTTCCGGTGTCTACTAGATAAATCCATGGTGTCAAATCTTCACTCGTTTGCCAAAAAAACACTTTTTTTGCACATTTTTTGCTCGCCTAAACCATTTTAAGCCATGGTATCAATTAGGGAATAACCTCACAATAGGCTATTCATAGCCTATATTTTAGCTTGAGGGAATTGTCAACGATTCCCTCAATCATCGATGATTTATTTATAATCACAGATGATTTACCTCCTTTTTGGAATATATTCCCATTTTTTACACCAAATCATTTGAATCATCACCTTTTCACAAGTTTGTCTCACTTTCAATGGACCCTAGTCCTTGAAACATTGATTGAACAAGAAAAATCAATATCAAGATCTGTCATATATCTATGAGAAGCAATCCCTTTGGCCCCCATTGATTAACTTTCCTACCTTCATGGATCATATGACTATAGGTATCGAATATTTTAATTCCATTATCATTCGAACCCTTTGTAACACCTTTTGTTTCAATACCCCTTGGACAGGGTAAATTATTTGAAGCAAACACATATACAAACACTGGTGTTATGTGTGTTATGTCATTATCAAATAACTCATATAAACCGATTTTCCTGTTGTTTTTGTCTAGACGTTTTACCACATAAACTGCTAAAAAGGGGGAAACGTAGACACCTAAAATATACACCCATCATCTTTTTCTGAAACATTAACTAAACACATCAATATTTCATTCTCTTCTAGGGATCATCTTCTTACATTTCAAGCCTGACTTTTCTATCGAAGTTCACTAGTGTTATTCTACATCAACGTGATTGTGTTATCATCCTGTATTATTATCAAACATCTTGGGAGTAATTTTGGAGCTCTAGTTAATTAATATTTCATCATTCAGTTGTAAGCTTCCTCAATCTTCTATCAAGGTTAAACATCATTTTACAATTTCATTTCCACATTCAGGTATCTTTATATATCCATTTTTATCTCAATATTATTTAAATCCTCGAAAGATGATTTTTTTCAAATTATTTAGTTAAATACTTGATTTTATTAGGCTATTATCATTTACCAATAATTTCCAATGATTACAAGAATCACCTGTGATTCCTGTTCTTTCTATTTTCCTCCATATTTCATCAAACTTTGTTCAATATCTTGTATTTGTCATATTACATATATTTTTTTGCTAACACTTTGTCCGGTATGGCTTCTATTAGATTAAAATAGGTGGTCCAAATCAGGAAATAACTAGCATCAATTCATTGTCCATTTTCCATCATCCATTGTACTGAGAATATTACAACCTCCTTCAGGAACTTGAATTGTGTACAATTCATTCTGCCCCTTTTGATCAGTTGTTGACTATTTTTGAATCCACTCAATGGATTTGTGACACAGTAGAATTTTGTGATACATAATTTGAGTTCGTGTGTATCCAAGCTGATCTGGCTTGGCTTGAATATCAATACAAAGATGAGTTGGAGGATTTTAGCTTCGAGTCCAAATACGATAACAAAACTGATTATGAGGATTCATATTTTGAATCTGACCACTAATACAATATTGAACAGGAGTATTCATACTTATTGAAAGAAGAGCACACTAAACATGATAATTTTGATTAATGTGAAGATGAAGAGCTGTAATTCATTGAAGAAAATAATTTGGCATCCTCCTAGAACTTAGATTTTGATTTAGATTCTAAGTTTGAACCATAGTCTATGAATTTCATTTCTTATTATCTACCATCTATATGTTTGTAATAAACTTGAAACCTATCACTATATTTATCATTTATTATCTATCATGTATCAAATCTTATTTTTAAATCACTTGATTGTGTAAAAGGTGGATTTACACCCTTTTTAGGAAGTCCTTTGATTTTCTGGGACTTTCCTTTTCCAGGAAATCCGCATAATATTTTACTAATAATATCCAGTTTAGTGTTTGTGATCTACAAGTGATCTAGTTTAAAATGAGCTTATATCTCTTTCATATACAGAGTGCAACTTGAAAAAAAAATATCCATATCCATGGGTATCTCTTAACCCCATCATTCTAAGGTTAGGTAATTTTTATTCTCTTGCTTATTCAATTAGGTTGAAGAGGTAGGATTTATTCTATCCAAAAAACTCGTGGGACTGAACCGAATACGAACACATGTCATTATGGCCTCATAAATTCTATTTAAGGAATAATTTTGGTGCCGTAAAATGTCGTTAACCCCAAGCTAGTTTGTCTTGGAGCAGTCCGTTAAGATTCCAGAGGCAAGAAACTATTGTAACTTCATCGGGTGATATATAAAAATCCATGGAACTTAGATAGGTATCGTCAGATCCTACACCTCAATTTTGATACCCTATACGAAATGACATATCATTCTTTTCCATATTGATTTTGTCCTCTTGTTACCGTATTGTTTGTAAAAGTTTCGAATAATGCAGTTAGAGTTAGTGCAAGGTTGTCCGATCCTATATTTTGTAAACAAAAGCTCATGGGAAAGAACTGTCTATGCAAACGCACCAGGATGGCCTAATAAACACAACTAGAGGCATAATTTTTGTGTTATACGGTGCCATTTATTCTTGGATACTTCATCCAGACACAGTCCCTTAAGATCAATGAGACCAAAAAATGCTATTACTTCACCAGGTTATATCTCAGACTTCGTGGCACCTAAAGAGGTCTCATTAGATCCTACACCTCTGCATTCATACCCTTTTTGAAATCCTATCTCATTTTTTTCCATCTCAATTTAGTCCTCTCGATGTCCTATTATTTGTTGAACAATTGAATAGTCCATTATGAGTCAATGTAAGGTTGTTTATTGCCAACTAAATGAATAATATAGGTGGTTCATACAATATAGGTGGTGAAAGTAGAATTTTAATAAGATATTTTTACAATATAGGTTGTGAAATGAGAATCTATTTTTGTTTTTCTTTTCTAATATTTAATTTCCATTAGCTTATCTTGGCTGCGAGGATAATAAATTATCTACTAATAGTGCCAATCATGTGCGGGTGCAAGCTTTCCTAGCACCAATAACCTACATAAACATGTTAGTAAGAAACTAAATAGAATTTTAAATCCTACAAAATTTAAACCAAATCATTAAAGTAAATATTCAAATTAAATTCATGAAGAACACACATTTGCAAATTCAATCCAATGAACTGCAAGGATCAACTCTACTCATGAGAGTAGCAAGAATTGCTTCATGATCTGATTCAAGAGCATTCCACATATTCTTGTTTAATGGCCTACCTTGATATTTGATAAATTTAATTTTTTTTGCAAGAACAAATGTGAATAGTGAAGTATTTTTCGATGTACTTTATAGTCTTCAAACAACCAAGTGTTTGATTTTTTGATAGGATATCGTCAAATCCAAGTTCTAGTGAGTACCACTGACCTAGTGGGATACTCAAGGCCATTACCATCAATGACTGTGGAAATCAATTTTTTCCCCGTCTAGACAATGTGAATTTTTTTCTGTCACAATAAATACAAAAACATATCTTACATCACAAAACAAAAATCAATTAAAATTTAAAATACATTAAAATTTAATCATCTAAAAATTTATAAATCTTAAAAAAATGACACACATATGTACCTTGTTGCACTAAATCATTGACTTGGTCAAATTCAGGTGATGTTGTCATATGATTTGAAGACACTAGAAGTAGTAATGCTCATGGAACTTGATATGTGTCAAGTGGAATTAGAAGTCTACAATTCCAATCATCCACTCACTGCTATGAGTCACATTCATTCCACAAAAATCAATGCATGATATATAAAAACATGCCATGCACCTAGTATAAAGAGTCCAACAACTTACATTTGAACTACAGAATGAGTGCATATCACTTGATCCTGAAACTGTCATACAATCTTCATAGCTTGTCAAATGTTGTTCCTTTATCAACCAAAAATATTTGTGAACTATTGAACTAACTTGAGATAGTATGTTCTTGACACACTACTATACAATGTTTTTTTCATCTGTAAATTTAACACCATCCTTAAACTCTTACTCTTCTATTGCAAGTGCTCTTTTCACACATTCTCCTACACCATCATGCTCTCCTTTTCCGTGTCCTAACTCAGTTAAACTAAAGATATGTTGTTAACATGTTTCTTTTTGCATCCTTCTTAGCCAATAAAAAATTTATGCATTCTTGAATTGTGATGTATAGTTGTCCAACCAAATGTAATGTTGATAGAATAAAATTTTCCTCTCATTCAACTTCTCATAAAACACCTAGAAAAACCCTTGAAAATATTCTATAGAATGTGTTTGATCATCACTGATGTAGAAACGATACTCTTAATATTTTTCAATCTTTCTCAGTGCTTTTTGTAGGGTTCATGAATTCTATATGCATGAAAATACAAACTTGTACCAAGTTATAATATTGATACTGAACCTCCATTTGTGGATGTAATGTGTAATTCTCTATGAATTCAACTACTGAAACAATAGATACAAGTGGGAATGTGTCCTTTCTTAACTTGAATTATTCATCCAACCATCGAGATCTATGTGTGTGTCTTGCATACTCATAAAAAATTTCCTCTCTGAATTTGACCAAATATTCTAATACAGGTAACCGATCTGTAACAAGATCATAGTTATTAGATTCTTTTCCATATTTTAATTGATATTTATATTTTTTGAAACAATCCAAATCTTTTCCTATTGAATCTGTACTCTCCTCATGGATACAACTTTTCAATTTTGGTAAGCCACCACATACGTTGCAGGTTCTATCAAAACATGCTTTGTTATAAAAAATTGTCCAGTTGAATTTTCAAAACAAAATTGTAGGAATAAATTCCTTTAAAGATTTTGGTGTGACATTTAATCCACACTCCTGCAACATGATGTCACTATGAAAAAAATAGCGTATTTGACAAAAAAACATCATAATGCATTGAAAATTAAACATGATGCTTGCAACAACAAGGGGTACATGAGTGATTGATTTTCACATAAAAGGGTTTTATCATTTCAAAGAATATTTGGCTAATTTTAATTTGTGAATTTTTATTCTTAAACTTAGAGAACAATTGTGTTTGAGTCATATCTCATAATTGTTTTGCACATGATTCATGATTACAAGAACGTATTCATATTTTTACTATATTTCTTTTATTCAGTTACACCCTTGTGTTCTCATTCCAAATCTTTACGATTAATTATTTTAGAATATCATATTTATTCTTGTCTTTCCATGGGATTCTCCTAGAGAAATTCCAATAGTCAATCTTATTGACTGACTCAAGACTTTTTTGTCTCCCTTTTTCTTTCATTACTTTTTTTGTTTAGCTTCAAAGCTCTGTTTGTTTTTTAAATCAATCAGTTATTAGATATTTTATCACTTACTATACAATTAGTAAGAACACGCCGTGTAGTACTACTATGTTTTGTGCATCTATTGGCACCTACAATTATATATGCTTTATGTATATTTTCAACAATTGATGCATTTTGATCAATAACATTAGATGTTATTATCCCAAGGGTGTAACAAGCCACTTCATTTTAGTTGATATGGTACCAATTTATATTTTCTAAAACAAGCCAATTCTTTTCCTATTGAATTTGTAGTCTTCTCATGGATACAACTTTTCAATTTTGGCAACACACCACATACGTTGCAGGTTTTATCCAAACATGCTTTGTTATACAAAATTGTCCAGTTGATTTTTCAAAAAATGTAGGAATAAATTCCCTTGAAGATTTTGGTGTGACATTTAATCCACACTCCTGCAACATGATTTCACTATGAAAAAAAGAGTGTATTTGATAAAAAAACATCATAATGCATTGAAAATTAAACATGATGCTTGTAACAACAAGTGGTACATGAGTGATTGATTTTCACATAAAAGGGTTTTCTCATTTCAAAGAATCTTTGGCTAATGCTAATTTTTGGCTAATGTTAATTCTACATCCTCTTCACTTTATTAATTTTCATCTCTTCCAATTGCTTCGGTGTCTTGTTATTGAATAACTTCTTGTCTTTGTGTTATCTTTTGTAGCCCATGATTGCAAAATAATATATTGTGGGTTAGGGGAAAAGATGAACTTATAAAAAATTATAAATAACGTACATGAATCTGCAGACCATACAAAAAAACCATAAATGATGGTGAAAAGGATGTTGGGGGGGGCATAAATATGTAAAGAGTATAACGTGTATGCATTATAACGGTTACACATTATGTTATTCCCCTTTTTCAAGTCATGAATTAAGGCTTGGATCCAATTTGGATCTCCAAGCCTAAGGCATGGACCTACACAAACACAACAAACAATGTGTTTTTACATGAAAATGCAAAAATTACACTTCCACCATGATAAATCAACATAAAACAATCGATTTTTTTTAAAAAAATTATAGCACGAAGTAGAGCAGAGTTTCTTCTTTCTAAAAATATATTTTAAAAGATTTTTTAACTAATATAAGCTTTCCATATTATTTATTTTCTAACTATGCCTTTTTATAGCTAGTTTTTGAAGTTTAAACATGTTTTTTTTTCGTTGTGTATCTTTCTTTTGGTGCATTGAAATTGAAAAAAAAAATATACTGGCCCAAACAAGGCCTAATTCTATACATATTCAAAATATATATATAATTTTCCATATTTTTTTAGGTAGTTAGGTGGGGCATGGTCAAAGCTCCATTATATTTTTAAATTTAAAATTTATGTAGCACAAAAATCATAAAAAAAATACTCGCTAAAAAATCTTTTAAAAATCTAGCCCAAACTAGATGTTTATATCTATATTTCTGCCAAAAGATTTTTCAAAATAGAAAATGGTGCTAAAAAAATGGTGTGGGGTATGAAAGTCACTCTATTATGTTTTTTAACAAAAATAGGAGCACATGTTGATATTTTAGTTATTTGACCAACTTAAACTTATTCGTTTTCAATAAAACATAGTAGCTTAGAAACTAGACTAAAAATGGTATGATTCATGTTTATACAACATCTTGCAATTTTTAGTGTAACTATCTCAAAAAACTCATACAAGTTGAAGTTTTTTATTTCTTAAAATAATGCATCCACTTAAGACCCCCTTTTAGCCCCCCAGATTGGTGCACTTACCCTTGAATGTATGCAAAAATGATTTTATGAGCTAACCTTTGGAAAAAGATTTTTTGGCATCTTGATTTAGTGAAGGAAACTTTTGATGTGGTTTTAAGATTGTAAGAGGGTTTAAAACCCACAAGTGAGGATAATGATGGATGACATGCATATCAACGGACGTGTGAATGGAAGCGTGAAGAGATCTCAGGAGGATCTATCATCAACCGAATGTGTATGCAAAGATTTGAAACACAGTCTGAACCTAGTTAAGCTATAACACTCTCCTCTATCTCATAGATCCAAAGGGGTGTACATATAGGAGGTGTTGAGTAACCCCTAGTGCTGCAATCATGATAACTCAAGTAGAGAGGGGTAGTTACATTCCTAGAATAGAAGTGTAACTCCCAATGATGCATATGGCGCACTGACGCATAAGAGAATCTCATAATGACCCTTAAATGATATGTGGACCTATGATCTCACCTAAGTGAGATGACTCACATAATGATGTGGAAAATAACACACACCAACAATCCCCTTCATTGTAACTTAGAATGAGGTGGCAAGTCAAAAATGAGAAATGGGTCCCGACACAAAGCCTGATGAGGTACCCATCTACAAGAAGATGTTCCAAGTAGTGAAGGAAAACCCAGTGGGAAAAACATCCACCAAAAGAGAAAAAAAAACACTCTCTAATCTAATAAAGATGCCAAATATGGGTCCCAGCCATAGATGAGCCTAAAATGGTATGCATGTACAAAGAGGCAATCTCTGAGAGGAATGCAGAAGATGCCATGGACAGATCTGAACTCTGCAGCTCTAGGAATTCTCCCAGAAGAATTTTCATGATGAGATCCTTTTCCTCTAGATTGAATAAGAGCCACCTACAAAATACTATGTGCCTACCCTTAAGAAGGAAAGAAATGATGTGTTGGAAGTCTGCCCACTCCATAAAGGAAACTGAAGGCAGCAACATGAAGAACTCTGAGTCTGGTACACGAAAGTGTGACATAGGTCTAGCAAATGAGCGCCAAGGAACCAAAGGTAATGCCATGTGTGTAGAACTATCAGAGCATGAATGGTGAACAGCCGTAGAAAGGATGTCCAACTGATGTAAAGGTAATAGAACCCCCACAACAAAAAAGGGATCCACAATGAAGGGTGGATCAATGAAGGTCTTTAGAAAAGTGGAAGTGGTAAGAGTCCCACAAGGGCCACTCCCAACAAATGAGATGATGAACTCCTATGAAACACCTATAGATGGATGAGGGACCTATAATACATCACAATTGTACTCTGCGAAAAGACAACTAAGGTCAGGAAGATTCGTCCCAATGAGGGGACTCAACAAACAGAAGAGCAATGTATGATAGGTATGAGTCATCCAATGAAGGTAAAGGAGTGTAAGGGCCCTCACACACTAAAGGTGGAAAGGAGGCCGGTGTGATGACTATATAATAATAAATATGATACTCCTCGATATCTGATGAGATGGCAGGGGTGACAACATTCTTTGGAATAGTGAGAGAAGGAGGAGAAGAGTCCTCTATAGTACTCTCAACATCAGAACTCGGTGCAAAATCCTAATCATCAGAAGTGGAACCAAGAAATTTTGTGTCAGTGGAAATATCATCACACGAAGAAATAGAGGAGACAACTGAATCAATAGCAACAACAAAGGCGACAGTATGTGAAGGGTCTCCATAGAAGGACTGAAGAATGCTCCAAACATGGTGAGGTGGATCTGAGTCTACCACGTGAAACTAGATAGAATGAGAGACATGCATCATCATGTGACCAAATACACGGTCGCAAGTGTCAAGGAAGTCCTCCAGACAATGATGATTAGTGGGTGTAGGAACAGGCCCAAGTAAGAATGGTGAAAGACCCTCATAGGTAAAGTATCGTTCCATGGAAGCACACCATGTTGAATATTTATCTCTCCCAGTAAGAAGTGGCGAATTCTGTAAGGTGATCCTACGACACTCACATCTTGAAATATTACTCTCCATGATGTGGAATTAAAAGTGCCAGGTGCACAAAAGATGGAGGTCGGACTTGGTCGATAATGCATCTGCATGTGAAAACCCAAGAGTACTAGTGAACACCAAGAATGCGGCACTTTATAAAGTAGTGCTGCTACAAAACTAATAATTTCATCATGTAAAGTGTGAGAAATCATGCAAATTTTACCGAGGAAGTGCTAAAAAATGAGCTATGAGTCAAAATTTATGGCATTATTACAATTCCCGCAACTAATGGGAAAAGCTAATAACTGCTGCAAACGGATTAAAAAGTGCTCAAAATGAGTGCAAAGGGTATCATGTGACTACTCATTGGAAATGACATCAAATTTTAGGCAAGGATTTTTTTTCTTGCGAGGGGGGATTAGCCTCCTACCAACCCCAAACCCTGCCCTCCGTCTTTGACACGCATAGGAAGGGCATTCATTAACAAGCAAACAAGACCCAAAAAATAATACAAATCCAAGTGAATGTTTTTAACCTTAAAACATTAAAAAATAGGTTTTTTAAACCTTCAAACAATTTCTAAAAGGAATGATGGGGGCCCACTTTGTCAAGCCATGCGGATGTACGGAGTTGAGGTGTTGTAAGTCAAGTTGATGAAAACAATCCCATTGTCTGAGTTGGCAATGAGTTGTTTGAAAGTGGGTTCAACATTTGTGATTCAGTTGGAAGATCACATGTCTGAGTCAATGTAGGTGAGTAGGAGCATCCACATGTTGGGTGAGTGGAAGAAACTGCCAGAGATGTCAGATTCCAATGTAGGGCTCCAAACAATCGTCGAGTAGAGTGAAATGGCCATACAAAGGCATGGAAGAAGTAAATTCCACCGGAGTATAACGGTTTCTAGGGTTGTTGAGTGGCCAACTAGTCACCGAGATTTCGTGGACAACTGGAATGAACCAGCTATAGGAGGAATGTGAGACTAGGAGCAGAGCTTGAGAACCAGACCAGACAGATCTGAATGTGAATGCACGAGCAGAAGGTGGGATTCAAGGCTAGGCAAATGCAAAAACAGCTCATGTAGTAGACTGGAGGAGCTATGAGAAGAGTAACAAAACTCAATCAACTATATAGCAAATGTTGAATAGTATCTGAAATGGCTCGAGCCAGGAGTGGACAGCCTAAGACATGCCACGAGTCACGTTCAACGTAGATCCATTGCCAAAATCTTGAACATATGATGCATAGATGAGTGCAATATGTAGAGAAGACCAAAGCAGAAGTCTCACAATGAAGTACAAGGAGCGCGATCAGTCCAAGTCTAAGGTAAAATGGTGTAAAGAATCCAAAGCAAATGTTGAACCCAAGGCAATGCCAAAAGCGTAGACCAAGCCAAGAAGGAGTCCAGGGTGAGTTAGTCAACAAGCTGGGGCCAAGCTTGCCCATAAAAGCAACAACTCCAAAAAATAGCACACACAAATCAAGTTTACACCTTCAAATGCAATACACCTCACGAAAATAGCTCCTAAGTCACATGCAAACCCGTAGAACTGAGGGGTTGAAGACACCAAACTGAAAAACACCGAAAACTTGAACAACAACCCAAATTAAGGTATAAAGGCCCATGTAATCAATGCAAGAAGAGCATGGTCAGAATTTCTATTACGACACCCGCACGAGAATCTGAATATCACACAAGAAGCCACAAAACACACGAACAACGCCAAAGAGTGCACGGATCCACAAGATTTACTTTGATACCATGTAAGAGGGTTTAAAACCTGCAAGCAAGGATCACGAGGGATGATGTGCACATCAAAGAATGTGTGTATGGAAGCATGAAGATATCTCAGGAGGAGTGAGCATCAACCGAATGTGCATGCAAATATTTGAAACATGGGTAGAACCTGGTTAAGCCATAAAACTCTCCTCTATCTCATAGATCCAAAGGTGTGTACATATAGGAGGTGATGAGTAACCCCTAGTGATGCAATCATGACAAATCGAGTAGAGAGGGGGAGTTACATTCCCAGAATACAAGTGTAACTCCCAATGATGCATATGATGCACTGACACACTGACACACCGATGCACTGATGCATAAGAGAATCTCATAATCACCCATAAATGACATGTGGACCTATGATCTCACCTAAGTGAGATGACTCACCTAATGATGTGGAAAATAACACACACTAACAAAGATATGACTGTTTCATGACTTATAAATTACTTAAAAGTTGTCTACTTGTTTATCCAATTCCATTGAGTGGTCACATGGCATGGTCTGGCTTAGTAGAAGTGATTTTGTGGCATTATGAATTTTTTAGGGTACTGAAGTGTGTACGAAATACTGGTTTTCAGAAATGCAAAGAGGACAAATGTTTTGGCCAGTTGATCTAGTGAAGGAAAATGTTGTTGTGGTTTTAAGAATGTTTCCATGGGGTTTTGACCCAATTTTGTCACATGTAATGAGGTTTTTTGGCTATTCTGACCTAATTGGGTCACTTGTGGCTATTATGATTTGAATTTAGAATGTTTCTATGATGCATGGGTTGAGCCAAAGCATGGAAAATGTTTGAGTTTGAATTTGAGCCTTGGAGAGGCTATAAAAGTGAATTTGTCACCATATTGTTTCTAGATTTTGGAAACCCCTTATATCTTCTTTTAAAGAACCCTTTTCCTGCAAAGAAAAACCCTTTGGACCTATCCCAAAACACCTGGAATCTCAATCTAGGATAGCTACTAGTTTATTTTTCATGAGGATAATTTGAGCAATTTAAAGTTGGTGTTGTTTCTTTGACATCAAGTTGGAGGAGGGAAGATTTGAATGTTTTATTTTGGATGCTATCTTCATAACATGTTGATGTAATGTATTAGTTTATAAGGATTTTTGAGATTTGATCTTTAAGGTTAAGTACATTCTCATAGTTGTATTTCCTCATATGTATTCATGAGACATTGATTGTCTTGAGAGCACTTTATTATATCTTGTGGATCATTGTTGAATACATTACTCTTTGTGATATGATTTGATAATCTATATAAGTGTGTGGATATGATTTTATCATCAATATATATGTAATTGAGATAATATTATGTTATTTTTTTGATTTTACCTAATTGAAAAGGTTGTATGCATTGATGTGTCGCTTGTGATCATGTGTGGTTAGGGTTTGAAGCACAAATTTGTAGAAGATTTTATTCGGGACATATTCACCCCCCCCCCCCCCCCCCCCCCCCACCTATTAGTTCTTGTCACCTCTAACATAACAATGTTATCATTTGTTACCCTCTTAAAATCTAAAATTAAGGTGATCATAAATTACTATTTCAAATGGAATAAGTGATGTTTACTATTCTTAGTTATGTGATATTCATATAATATGGATTTCACTCTAAATTATCGGTCTTATGTAAATAACTCAGGCATTTTTTTTGTCTCTCCTATGTTCTTGATGAGAAAGTAATGCTAATGATTGAATTTTATGATGGTCTCACAAATAAGATATGCCTTTGGCTACTTGACTATTAAGAGACTTTTGCGTAAGGCTCCTTTCACATTAGAATACTCTCAGTAAATTATTATAAGATAAATGATGTAACCCCTTATTTTGAGCACTAATAATGATGAATTTCTATTCTTTCTTCCCACCTTGAGTAATGACATTCTATGGTATCACTGTAAACCATAGTTAAGCAAAGTAAAATTTGGAGTTGTATTGAAAACTATGTTGTTTTATGGTACTCTTGAAAACATGGCTCCATTGTTTTTACCACTCAATAGGGTGGAAAAAATTTAGTTCCTCGTATGAAATGGAGTCATGCTCTAGTTAAGAAGTATATTTATATACATCACTTTCAACCTAAAGGGAATTTAGTGAACAAGTTTAATGTCTAGTTAATTTAGCATAGGTTTTGGATTTCTAGTAGTGTTAGAGTATACCTTCCCTTAAAGGAAAATGTCTATTGAATTCTTGAACTCTTGAGGAAAGTATGAATGGAAATTTTTTTGTATCCCATTCAAGTGATAATTTTGTAATTTATATACTATCTTGATAGGCTTTGGAAACATCCCCTTTGAATGTACTTTTTGTTCGTAACTCATTTATATATTATCTTGGTTACAGTGATAAAGAAATGGTAACATTTAATTAAACTTCTCATATGTATTAATGAATTGAAAAGTTTTTGTTGGTTGTTTTATTAAGGAACTATGACTTTTTTTTAGGTGAAGAAAGTTTGAATATTGATAGTCCATGGTAAATCTAGGTACACTTTTAAAATAATACCAAAGTAAACTATCCTTTATGGGTTTTCTTAAGAAAAAATTGAATCAAAATTGAGATGTTATAGAAATGGTACTTGCTATGAAACCTTGAAAAGAAAATAGAAAATCAATCCTAAATTTTTGGTTGGTAATAAATATTTTACCCAGAATTTACTGGTACTATCACTATGTAATCATAAAAATGTTTGCCAAATCAAGTCATCACCCCCTTTAATATTTGGTATTGGGTGAATCTTCATCTCTGACCCCTTAAGGATTAATGCAGATGTTATGACCAATTTCAAGAGGTTTGTGAACCATTTTCCAAATTTTAAAGTTAATTGTGAGCTAGTAGGTGAAACCACACATGATCTTGGAAACGTTTACTCTCTTCTTGTGTGTTATTTTTCACACCTAGGATGTTTTACAGGGGTGGACTCGTACACATCACATATGCATAACTTGTTAACCCTATTTGAAACAACCTTTATGTTCCCTTGGCTTACCCATAAGTATTTTCCTTTAAATGTGGACCTTTTGTTGTAAACCCTTTTATGTTGACCATTGTAGTAAAGTTAGACGAAGATGAAAATAAATCCTTTGGAAGCTACAATTTCCCTTGATTAATATTATCCTATTTGAAATACACTTGACTTTGAAACATGCTATATTTTCTTAGGCATGTTTGTTGAGACAAATTAAAATAGTCCCCTTTAAGTGACCTTAATGTTAGACATCCAATTACGTGTGAACATGTAGAGGTTTTAGACAATGATGTTAATAAAAATTTCATTTGAAAATACAAATTTATTTAATTAAATTACTTTAAATGAGAGAAACACTTAGTAAATTACCAAGTTTGAATTTATGGGACATGCTTTTTGTGACTAACAACTAGGTGATACGACATGATACCTCATAATGTCATATTTATATCTCATCCAATGACTTCTAGGAATAAGTGTGATCTTAGGAGAGGAGGATGTAGTGCCCACCATCCTCCTACATTATTTTATTGTTAACTCATCTTATTGACTGGATTATTAATAGTGATATAAAATTATTTAATCATTATATGGTTTTGTCATAAATTACTCTTGTGACTTAGGTGGAATTCGAGGCATGCTGTGCCAATAAACTATTGTGATACATATTGCTAGTTTTTTACACCCACATTATTATGGATATTGACAGGATACAACTTAGACGGGTTTTACTAGATATGTGATAGATGAATGATGAATCTATTTTATATTGTGACCATTCACTATGATTATTCTGATTTAGATGTTATCATATAATAACTTGGATGAATTCTATGTGTTGATCTACTATAGAAACATATGTGTCATTTTGGATAGTTATCTCGTTTCGATGATGGTTTATTTATACAGTTGGATTTTCAATAATAAGTGAAATAATTATTGACTTTTGCATAGTTGGAATGAATATCATTGATTGATTTGATTGTCCTTATTTTTTATTATTTCTCTAATTTATTATTTATTGAGCATGTATATTTAATGTGTGAATTGAGTGTGTGGATTACAGGTCACATGGGAGAACGTGGGTTTTAGTGTTACACCTCAAGTTACACAAACAGCTGACTAGGCTGAGTCCTTTATCCATCTATGATCTTTGTGTAACGTTGTGTGTATATGGCATATTCATTTGTGGGACACCATTGGTGATTCCTAATTTACCTATGTTATTTTTAAATTTTTTAATCCTTGTACTAAACTTGTTTAAGGACCTAATGTTCCCCACTAGCATTAGCAATGTTATTATGTTTATAATCTTGTTGTTAGTGGTTTGGTACCACCTAATCATCAATTAGGTGGGCCCCACCGCATATTTTTTCAGCCATTTTACCCAATCTCGAATTTGGGCTAAATGTGGCATTTTAAGGGTCTCTTTTCACATTGGGGGTATCCCTTACACTGAAATGGACCCCTTGGACCCTACATATGGGTAGGGGAGCCTCTTTTCAAGATAAAATGAGATTTTCCCTCCCATATGACCCCTCTCTTGTCACCATTTTGTGAGTATGTTGATTTGTGATCTTTCTCAAAAGTCAAACTCTGTTGGATTATTGGCTTTTTAGGAAATTTGGGAGACTACTTACATAAAGTGTTTTGTTTTATATTTTATTGGGATTTTAAAATCTTATGTTGGAAGATAATATGGGTGACACATTGTACCCTCTCATTTTTAAGGATTTGTGTTTGGTTCTTCTTTTTATACCTCCTCATGGAGAGGGGTATAGACTTTAGCTTTTCATTTTTACTCTGAGAGTTGGAGAAAACTTGGAGCTAGGAGTTTGGACTTTTAAGTGCATGTATTGTTCTTAAATTTTGACAGCTTGATTTTTTGAGGTAGGCCTTCATACCTATTATTTTAGTTTCTGTGGTATATGGTACAAAAGAAAAAATGTTTTTTGAATAATGTATGCTTGCTTGTTGTTGTAGGTGTCATTGTAAATATTTTTTTCTTGCATTTTCTCCGTCCATCCTATTTGAGGTAGAATTTAGAATTGTAGGGGAAGAGGGAGGAATGTTCCAGCTTACACCTCATGGATTGATGGGTAAGTCATGATGTTTTATTCTATTATTTCCTCCCCTCATATGGTTTGATGTTGAAGGGGATTTTTCATATGGTTTGATCCTCCTCTTCCATCATTGGCTAGGAAACCATGCTTGATTTGCAAATCCTTCCAAGGAGGCGGCTTGGTGTTTTGGATAGAGTGATAAGGAGGGTATTATGAATGGAGAGATAAGGAGGGTATTTGTAAGATTCTTTTATTGTTCCTATGCTTGGTTCACATTACGGATTATTATGGGATCCTTGCTACTCTTCCCATTTGAGGAAAACATGGAGTTCTCCTCTTGTTATTTTATTATTTATTTGGGTGTTGTGTGTGGGTACCACCATTTGTCTCTCTTTGCTTGTGCAATTTTTAGGCATACTTTCTCTCTCTCCCATGGACTTGGAGGGAGGCTAGCATGTGCTCCATTGGTGGATAAGGCATGTGATGATGCCATTTGGTTGGGTGGAAAATTGCACCTCTTTATCTTGTGCATTGAAGACTTTTATATGGATTGGAAAGATTCCAAAAATTATTTGGAATAAGGAAGAAAAAACTTAAAATTTGACATGTTGTTCCCCATATTTGGGAGGCTTGTCCTCTTCCATTTTAAAAATATTTTTTAATTTTATCTTCTCTCTTGAGAAGAAGTCTTGTAATTTTGTAAACTAGTTTCCACATTAGATGGAAGGTTTGATACTTGTAAGTGATACTAATTTTGTATTCTTGTTTAGTTGAAGCTTGGAAATGTATATTAAATTTGAAAAAAAAAATTAATGTAGGGAAGTTATTTTGGATTTGGAGAAGAAAAGAAATACATGGTGATTTTTCTATCACTTATTGTAATGAGGTGAATATTTTAGATAATATGGAGTTATTCTTTCTTTTAAAACGGGCCATGGGAAAATAATTTATTGTAATATTGAGACCTCTTGTTAATGTAAAGAGTTTACATTATTTTTGTAATCTGTTGGGGAAAAGAAAAGAAAATGAAAGTGGTTTTTAAGTAAACATATTTGATTCCATTTGAAAAGAAGCTTCTTTTAAATCAGAAAATTTTAATGCTATGTTAGTAAAGAAAATTCTGTTGAAGTTATTATGAGTTGAGAAACAAGAGAAGAATTTTTTATTTTATTTCTCATGGTGTTGCATGTTATTAATGAAATATGACTTATTTTTATTATCAGAAGAAAAATAAAATGGATGTTTCTTGTATACAAAAAAAAGAAAAAAAAATGATAACTTGAAGTATATCTTCATGGTTGTTAGATTTATACAATATTGTTAAATCTAATTTATCTATGTCATTGTGTGTGTGTGTGTGTATACACCCTTTCAAAATGATTTAACCTAAAAAATATGGAAGTGGTGGGTAACTTATTATAACCCCAAAGAGGCCACAACACAACCCCACACTCTCCTCCCCAAGCTTGTGGCCGCGTTGGCCCCTCCATTCCCTTGTCACGTCCCCTTACACCGCCCCCCTTATTATTATCATAGTCATATAGAAAACCTCGCACAAAAGAAAGAGAGAAAGAGAAAATACACACACACACATGTAAATCTCCATATATATATCCCCAAACTATCTCCTCTACAACATGGCTACCACCTGTAAATGCAAAGGGAAGAAAGAAATGAAATGAGAAATGGAAGAAAAAAAAAAGAATTTTTTTGAAGAAAGGAATATATGGGTAGGTTAAAAGCATTGGGGTTTCGGTAGGGAACCCTAAAGATCTAGGGTATGGGTTATTTTAATCCAATGGACTATATTTTCTGGGGAAGGTTACTTTTTATGTGGGCCTTCTAATGTTGAATTTTCACCCTTATAAGCTTAAATAATTGTTTATTTTTACTCAAGGTGGATGTGTTATTTTATTCCTATTTATTATTATTTTAAATTAGAATGTAGTTTTAGAGTTTAAGGATGCAAAACGTGTGGGTGGGTATTAAAATATTTATAGATGTATATAATAAATAATATAAGTCAGGGATGGTAGTGAGTTTTGTTATTATTGAAGCTAAATTTGTCACCCCATTTTACATCCTTTATAGGGTTTGATGTCTAACATAAGTAACTGTGGCACCCCAGTTTATTGCAAGTTGTTGAATTTAGAGTTAGCAAATTTTGGATTGATCTTTTACCATGGCATATCTTTCCCGAGTACCTAAAAAAAAAATGAACTTAAATACACTAAAATGAGATGTGGATTTATGAATCAAATAAATACGCAATAATAAATTGGATTATTCAAGTTAATTCTTCTCTAGCGAGGGACACTCATCCCCATCGCCACCCGCCATCGCTAAATTTGGAACCTTCTTCAAGTGAAATCCGTATCAACAAACCCTTGGGTTAGAGTCATCTATTATCTTGAACTTTCAAGTACCAACGACTTATCCGTTGGAATCATAAACTAATAAGAAGTATGAATGAATTAAAATTTTGTGTGGTGATACATGAACTTTAATCTCAAATAAATAAATAAAAAATAAAAATTCCACGAAATTTGAGACTCCCATTTGACAACTTAGTTGGTTTTATAGGCATATAAATTGGGGCATTACATATTGATACTAGATAATGGGGGAAACCTCGATTAGCTTAATGTTTTTTTACTTAGTTGGGTGCTTCGGTGTAAATCGATTTCTTATTTTACTTCCTATTGAGAATTGAACCTTAGATTAAAAAATATATATTAACCAAGTAATTAGCTCCTTTTTTTATTTTAAACATATTACAATGTCTTCACCCTCTTCCACTCTTTTTTTTTTGAGCACTGACTGCATTCGTCCCAAGTATATGTTATTACATCCTAGGATTGCAACGTTCCCTCTTCGAAACAGTGACCAGCCTATCGAAAAGGCACAATCAAATGGGGATAAATATGTAAATATCAACCGGCCTTGCTTTTGAATTCAAATATGATGATGTCTTTGATTTATCTGTTTTAATCAATGGAATCGTCATGAACAGATGGTCCAAGAAAAATACATTACTAAAATATAGTTTCTGCACGCTTTGGCATCGACCTTTTAGATACAGAGGTAATAGTGATTAGACGATAAGCCTGGTCTTTCGTTATATCGTTTTTTATAAGTAAGATCGCAAGTCTGGAAAAAGATTTGCCATTTTTGTTAGTTCAAATATTTTTTCCATTATTCTGATGGATCGTTTTTTCCTATATACTCTCTATATGCAAACTTGCTATCTTAATCACATATAAATTATTCTGTACTCTAATTTTTAACAGAACTTACTCTAAAAACCATGCAACTGAATTCCAGAATCATATCAGTTTTTTAAAAATAATTATAATGTCACCGACGATAAGAATTCCAATAATAATGTTTTGTATAAGGGTGATTTAAAATATTTGAAAGATACAATTTTTGAAGTCAAGTATAATGTTAAATGGTTATCGCATAGACGGCGTGATCAGTATTAAATAACATTATAAGATAGGGCGTATATAGTTCTCTGTCTTTTGTAATGTGTGCAGTCTCAGATGGGAATCGTGAATATTTGTCAATGTAGTATTTATATATTATAAATAATAGCATAGGTATTATATACGCTAAAGACCTGAAACTTCACTTAAGTCTCGGAGACTCGAATTAATATCAACTAATTTCAGTGACTCTGCGAACATGCAAATGCGTTTATCCCAACGGGAGAAATTTCATTTAATGTTCTTAACAGGAATTAGTCCTTGTCTTGACGATGGAAGTTATTTATGGGAATTTCAGCGAATTTCACTTGTAGGCATTATTAAAACAATTTAATGCCGGAATAAATCCTGAAAATTGAAGCTTGAATATCAGTGAGTGGACGTTGAGTTGGGTAGGGCAAATCTTGGTTATGTAGAGGTGAAGGAAGTTATTGGTGTTATTAGGGGTATGTGTTGACGTGTTGAGGTGGATCGCTCTTACATTGGTATGTGTACTAGCAAATGTACATGAGTTGCAAGTTACGCTAGATGAGATGTAAATGGAATTCTCTTATTTAATAATATTGTTTAGTTTTACTATGTTTTGAATGTTCATCTACTAAAACTAATTTAGAAATTCATTTTCATGTGATAATAAGAAGATATTTGAAAAAATGAGGGGGAGGAAAACAAGAAATATGTACTCATAAAGGAGACAAAACATTAAAACATATGAGGATATATAATGTTGCATGTATAAATATTGAATGTGTAATGCGATCCCGAATGACAGACATAATAATAACACAATATAATGCAATTATCGCAGATAAAATGACCATATATATGACTAATATTAGTACAAAGAACCATCAGTTTTTCATTTTTCCTTTTCTCCACCTCCAACAACTTATTATCACAGACATGTACATAAATTTATATGAAACCAATCACTGTTAGTTACCATTGAAAGGTGAAAGACACCTTCACAAACATTAATGGTTGCATCTAAGTTGCCATCTTTGCTCTGAAAATCCTCAGCGTTTCCTTGGCTCTAGGTAGTGAAAACAGATGACAAGTCTTTGTGGCGTCCCCTCTTAAGAGAGAGAAAGTGAAGAAACCTTAAAACCTAAATCTTAACAACAATGAAGTTTTATTTTCCAATTTTGCAGAAATAAAACGAATGTATTAAATGAGAAGATCTAACAATATTTTATGGTAAAGAATGGTAGTAATAAAAATTAATATGATCGGGTTTTAGCATGGCCCGAGTGTTTTCTAAGGTTAACAAACATTATTCAAGACCAATGAACCTAGATGAAGAGGCTACACATTTGAGAAAAGTGTCTATTAAATGGAACAACGAGGTTATAGGTGTGAGCACTACCTCTAAACAAGTGTCGTATTTGGATGACCTTTTTATTTTCAATAGTAGGGAATTTCCTCCTTTTGTCTCCTAATGTTCGGTGAGAGAGGTATTATCTGAAAGGGAGCTATTTCCATAGAGGATATGGGTGTTATCTGAAGGCGAACTATGTCCCAAACCTCTAACCAAACATCACCTCATGGGTACCATCCTATGCACGAGGTGAGCAAAGAGGCTATTAAATTATAATTAAATGGTTGTGGAAAATTTTTAACCAATTATTTAATTTATTTATTTACTTTAAGGTTATTACAAATATTGTTAACTAGTTGATTGATTACCCAGAGTGTCTGCATGTGCAAACCTCTGGTCTGATACCAAATGTAATGCCCTACTTCGAGACATCGGAAAGCACACAAAAAGTCTCAAAAAAATTAGGACAATTTTTTTTATTTTTTTAAAGACAACTAAAAATAATGCTTATGTTTCGCTTATCCATTTCCCAAAATGATTAATTTACACTAATTTACTTTAACTGAAATTAAATAAACTTTAACACAACTTAATTATTTAATTCTATTAAGTTCACTAGGGTCACGAATAGAAGTCTACACCCCTTTAAAACTTAATTAGTTTTCCTCCTTTTTAAATTAGTTTGCCCACACACCCCTTTTAATTTATTTTCCAATTCCATTAAAATATCATGTCTTAAGAAATGTAGGAGTGAAGGAGAGCCCTAGGATCAAATCAAATCTGGGCCCTTGATTTCAAATTTCACCCTAAAGTTGCCCTAAACATCTATGTTTTCATTTCCTTTCTATTCCTATTCTCATTTTTGTTTTGTGTTGTCATTGGAATTTACAGGTTATGGAGGAGCTAAGGGAGAGAAGGATTCATGAGATTTATCCTTTGAAGAGTAGGATCCTAATAATATTTCATTATTATTTCTTTTGTATGTCTTCCAAATGTGGATCTCCTCAGATTGGGCATCTCTTTCATACCCTCATGGTTATTTTATTTATTTGTTTTATTATAAGGACTTATTTTTCTAGATTATATATATATATATATATATATATATATATATATATATATATATATATATATATATATATATATATATATATATAACAAAGTATTAATAAAACCTAAATGGAACTAAATATTCTTGATGCCACAAAACCCTATCCACAAAAATACCACTGGCGGTATGCATAAGGGTTGGTCACAATTTTGGAGGATTGGGGAAAAATGGTTGGAGGGATAAGGGTATTTGCGAAGGGGAGGAAAGGGAAGAGGATCCATGTGGAGATGGAGTAGAGAAAGTAGTGGAGAGGGAAAATGGCGGTGATAGAATGCGTGGGAGTGGCAGTGGGGAAGGAGGGGTGCTGCACTGGAGAACAACGTGAGGGGGCAACGATGGCGGCAGGGTGGACAGTGGCGGGAGGGGGGTGTAGGCCTATGTGCCGGGTTGGGGAGGGTCCAATCCCTCCCCACCAATCTTTTTTTTTTTGAAACCTTTTTTTTGTTTTAAACTTTTAATTTTTTTTTTTTAATATGTTTAAATTTTTATTTATTTTTATATTAAGTTTTTATATATATATATATAACCCAATATACTTATATAGCATAATATATTTATATTATAATAAATAAAATATAATACATCTATATTTTAAAACTAGAACATAATCTAGATTAAAATATGATCACTAAGGAATCATGGGATGAAAATATAACTAGATTAATACCTGAGATAAATATGTAACTATGTAAATTATTAAACAAATTTCAATAAGGTTTGAATAATGAGATATAGTTTTGAAATCTATATGGACCATACAATCTGAAAACTACATTATCTATATGAGAACAATAAGGTGATTCCCTTCCTTATGTGAAAAGAAAAGAAAAAGTAGAAAACTATTTCACATGATAAAGAGACTTGGAGTTAAATTTTACAACTTAGTGAAGGAGAAGGGATGTTCATTTTTGCTTTTACTAATATTTCTATTTAATTTTGGTAGAAAGAAAAAAAAGAGAACTAGTTGTGCTCTATTCTCTAAGTTTCAAGAAAATTTAAGAAGAGAATGCACTCCAAGAATCATATTTCATTTTGCATTCAAACATGTTACAACATTTTGCAAGAAAGAATTTAATATCAAAAATAACACTACATCCAATGATCTACTTTCTTTCCAAGTGGGGTTACAACAAGTTCATATAAAAGAAAAACATCTAATACAAGATTTCTTATGAAGGAGTTTAAAACTGACTATACAATGTTTCTGCTAAGATACATGAAACTACTCAAGAAAGACATATTACGAATCTTCTTTACAATGCTGAAGAGATATTGCTCAAGTTTACATTTAATACAAATTTACAAACAAGGAGGATTTACAAGGAAATGAAAGCTTCACATAGCCACACTCTTTAAGATACATTGAGAATGATGTCCATAAAAGAATAAAGAAGCAAAGAGAATCCATGTTGATAAGAGACTCCAAGTTTCCACCAAATGATCTCCAACTTCAAAAGCTTCCATGAATCCAACACAAGGAGGAAAAGAGCTTGTTTAACCACCCAACCTTTTGGCATTATCACATGTCTTTCCAAGGTTGGAAGGCATACTAGCCTCCCCCAACCCCATGGGAAAGAGGACTACTATCCACAACTTTGCACAAGATTGAGGGTGAACAAACAACATTACATTCACATAAAAACAAGAAAAATATTAAAACAAGACATCAAATTTTTTGCAAGATGAAAAAGTGGAGAA
Source organism: Taxus chinensis (assembly GCA_019776745.2). NCBI lineage: Eukaryota > Viridiplantae > Streptophyta > Pinopsida > Cupressales > Taxaceae > Taxus > Taxus chinensis. Next base: position 158,616,973 of record CM034153.1, on the reverse strand, counting down.
ACCATGTTCTACCTCTAAAATGGGGAAGAGAAGAAATGAGTTCTCCAAAAGTGGTAACCAACAATAGTTTCACAAAACCAAGATCTCTATACCCTCCTTATTCCTTCAACGTCATTCCAAGCCTCCTCATTTCTCCACCCTTTCACCAAATCCTTCTTGGAAGCATTTTCAAACCCCAAAGGGATTTCCTCACCAATAATGGGGAAGGAGGTTCAAACCATATGAACCGCCTTTCACACCTCAAACCATTTGAGGGGAGTAATTAAAATCCTACAAGGCTTTCCCATTAAGCCTATGAGGATTGAGGGGGAAAAATCCATCTCTCTTCCTCACAAACTCCAAAACTCCGTCATGCCATATGATGGTTGGAAAAAAATCAAGTAAACAACAAATAAAAAAAACCAGATGCAACAACAAATATTTCCAAGTAAACAAAACTAATATCTAGGATGATATAAGGCACACAAATAATCTCAAGAAGCCTACCTCCAAAAATCTCTCTAACTTCAATCTTGTCCACTTCTTGACCCAAGAAAACTCTAGCTCCAAAATCCACAAGCCTCCAAGAAAAAGCTCAAAAAAAAAGTTCTCTTCTTTCCACATGAGGGAGAATTTGAGGAGGAGCAAGAAAAAATACTCACAAACGAGGGGGTGACATGTGTCACCCCTCTCTTACCTCAAGGTCAAAAATTCCCAAGATAAAACAGAGAAAGGTTAAAATAGCTTTTAACCCTCTTCTCCCAAATTACCCAAAATGATAACAAAACAAACTTGTGCAAATTTTAACAAAACACACTTACCCATCCACCTTACATGGATGTGACCAAAGGAAGACAAAATTGGAAGGAAAACTCCCTCTAAGCCTTGGAAATAAGGCCCACTACCTATTAGGTAGGGTCCAATGGCCCATTTTCATGCTAAGGGAACTCCCAAACTAAAAAGGGGTCCCTAAAAATGCCTAAAATATCCCAATTTAGGGTTTGGCATACTTGGGCACAAGGGTAGAGTGTGTGGGGCCCAACCAAGGGTCCACATGTGACCCTAACCCCTTTTGATTAATTACATGATTATACAAACTCAAAACTTAATGTAAGTGGGGCCATTATTTCCCCTAAAACAAGTTTACAATACAACTAAACACCCTAAGCAAGATTAATAATACAATACATATTACATTAAAAATGAAGGGCACTCATGGTGCCCAAAACAATAAACTCTAATACTAAGGCCTCATACAATAACCATGGCTAGGACTTAGCCCCATGGGCTGCTTGTGTAAAGTTGTGTAGCTTACTTGAATCCCACGTTCTCTTGTGACCTCTCACCTGCACACTCCTTGCACACATTAACCGCACCTATCCAATAAAATGTGAATCAACTACCCAATAAGAAATCAAAGAATCTAAAATAGCATATCATCTTTCTGGAATCAAAAATGCGACAACATGCAAAATTATACACAATCCACCATAAGTTAGACATAATGATAAAGTGACATATTTCCATAGAATCCAAACATGCAACTACACTAAACATTTAACGTATCTCAATTAGGTCTAAACAACATTATCATAAGATAATGTCCACAACATCGAATGAAAAATAACAACATGTTACTAAAGTGAAATTGGTGCTGCATGCCCAAATATGCATCCATGTCCAAGGAGGTCAAAAACTATAACATACTATCCAACGTCATATATCAAATCCCTATCCAAAAATGTCTATGAGAAAGGAAAACAACAGATACTAAAGCTATAAAAATGTGGGCACTACACCTTTACATCGTAGTCGATATTTTCCTGGAACAAACGGTATGCTGGAATTTTAGTTTTCGCAGTTTTGATCAAGCATATAATGAGTGTTTCTTATTCAACAATTCCAACATAGTTAGAGGAGAATTACAGGTCAAAGTGGAAACGCTAAATCCAGATACCAAATATTCGATAGCAAATAGTTTCGAAAGAGTCATATACAAGCATCCATATAGATTATGGAGAAAAAACCACCCAACATCATTCAACATCATCTTTGTTATGAATATTAGAGTAATGAACAATGGAACAAGCGGGGAGGGTATGGCATTTTGCATATCTTCAAAAAAAGATATCAAAGACATACCTACTAAGAGCTATACGTAGTGGATGGGGCTCTTCAACTCATCTATTAACACATTTTAGAATAACAAGATAGTAGATGTGGGATACGATCCGATGAAGAACAACGACACAAATGATCCAAATGGAAACCGTCAGCATCAATGTTAATACCATGAATTGAACCATATTTAAATCTCTAAAGAGTGGCGACAACATCATGGTATGGATTCAGTACAATGGCATTCACCAACAACTCAATGCTTTCCTTGCTGAGTTGGTGGATTTTAATATACCCCTACTTCCTATTATCTCTGATATTGTAAATATGTCTGGCATTCTAAATTCTAAAATCTATTTCAATTTTTCCACTTCCACATGCATGAGCACCAAGATTAACTATGTTATTTCATGGAGCCTATCGATCAAAGTAGTTTGATCACTGTCCAAATAGAAATTTTTCATGATGCTTTATTTTGTAGTAACGATCTTGGTCATTGTAATAGCCTTCATCATAATGGTAGGGTATACGAAGCGTCGCAAGTCTCAGGTTGAGAGTGTAGATTTATCTGATGCACTATAAATCCTACATGAGCATCCCTGGGAGTTTAAGTTGAAAGATCTAAAGAAGTTGATGTGTAATTTTAGTTTCAAATCACATATGGGTGGCCACACGTTCAGATCAATGTACAAAGCAATCCTTTCCAAGTAAAAACAAGCAGTTGCTGTGAAGCGAATGTTCAAAGACTCCAATCAAGGTAAAGAATAATTCATTTCAGATATTATCATAATAAACAGACTAATCCTACTTTTCATACTCTATGTAGTTGAATGTGTGTGTGTATAATTGTTCCCTCAGTAGATCTTGTGCAAGATGCATTGAATAACACACAATAGCTGGATCTATAAAACATAAGTAGATGTGTGTGTATGGAAAAATGAACCTCCTCTCCTATGAATTGTATCCAGAATAATGTAGTCCCTTATCTCTTAAATGGATGTTAGATGGATTATTTGATGCTCTTAGAATGCCTTTAGATACAACCTTAGATTATATTAGTAGATCTACTTAGATTGGTCCTTTATTATAGTCATATAGATTTGTTTTTATAAGATTATTGTAGTGCCCACTTTCCTTTGACACCTTTTTGATACTAATCATGATACTGCTGATTATATTATGGACATGATTATGAGACTTTATTATAGTATGATGTTAGATGTTAGATGTTAGATCATGAATTATTGTTGACATTGATTCAGTTATGATGCATGATGATTATTAGAGATATTTTGGATATTGATGTGATATATTGTTTGACATGGCTATATTATGGATGTTGTTCGAACATGTGATATTTGAATATTGTGAGTAGACCTAGAAATGGAAATTATTTGATGATGATATAATTGTTGAGTAAAATTATAAATGATCTTGTTGGTTTGCTTAGATGTTGTTGTGATTCATATATCTAGATGATTTTGGAATTTTAATTATATTATTTTGGATGTTCTGATATGGCCATGAGACCGAAGGAGGTATTTTTATTTTGCAGGTTAAAATATCACAACAAACATCAGGGATTGGAGACCAACCATATTGGAATTCTAGATGAATTCAACAAGGTCACCATGGCAACTTGTATTTGTTTGTGTGTGTTTTTTTTGTTAGGGGTTCCCATGGGGGGGATCACCTTTAAATGTGACCAAGGGGTTATGTGTATTTATTTATTGGTTCCTTTGTTTATGTTTGCATGTGTTTATTTTGTGGTGCATTGACTACTTTCATTATTTATTAAATGATGTGTAATATTGTGAGTAATCATATTGTTAAATTAATTAATTAAAATATGTCATAAGAAAGTAATTAATAGAGTTGTTGGTCTTGAATTAAAGTGTTGTAAGAGATGTGGAAGTGATGTGTAAGTTAACTTTTGAGTGTGAACTGCTCCACCTTCTTGGAAATTCGAATTTGTCCTTGAAGGTTGATTTTGGAGGCTTGTGGGACAAGTTAAACTTGTCCCATATCTCTTAAATTTATTTTCCAACCATACCTATGGTTGGAGAGTTAAATTTAGACTTTTATAATGCTTTTTGAGAAGATACTTGTAAGTTTAAATGCACTTTTCTTACATAGGTTTAAATTTAGTCCTTTGAGGTGTGGGTTGGACTTGAGTATGTAAGTAAATGGTCATATTATTCACCCACCTATTTATTATGGATTGGAGAATGAAGTTGACTTTTTGGTTGGGGTTGAGGATGTGTTCAATGTGGCAACCTACATGGATCCACCTCATCCTCTTTTTTTCCCTCTTCTATAAAATTCAAATTTCTTGCCTTGTTTTGGGTTCCTTCACTTTTTGGAAACTCCTTTTAGAGCGAATTCTTTTGTTGTTCTGGAGCTCTTGCTTTGGAGAAGTTTTTGGGAGATTGTTGCATGCTTGTGCTTGGCTGATTTGGGTTTCTTGTATTGAGATAAAGCTTGTTGTTTTGGAACTTGGAACAATTCCATCATGGAGAGGTAGGAACTTGGCTCTTAAAATTCTTCCTATTGTTTATGAAACTGTTTGTTGTGAATGTTTTGGAATGTTTGTGGGTTGTTGGGTAGATGGCCTAGGAATGGTGTAGTAGAAGGCTATGGGGTTTATTTTGTGGGATCCACAAGTATTTTGTGGGAGGTATAAGAGTGGAGGGATTTGGGATTTGGGTTCCATGTTACGAAGAAATAGCTTGCATTTCTTTACTCGTTATGTGGTGTCATAAGAGGTTGGCGGATGCATAAGGAAATGTGAGGAAATAAGGGGTACTTAGGGGAAAGCATAAGGGCATGTCAGGGATTTGATATACTATGTTTTGGTGGTTTGAAATTGGGGTGGTGATACCCATTTCCCCTTTAGGAGGCATACGTATCATCGCCGCATGGTTTCTTGCTCCTTGGGCTTACATGCTGAAGCTTGATTTTTGTTTGCTATGTTTTAATGTGGTTACAAAATACATTCTGTTTTGGACTATCTTTTAAATGTGAAATTTACATGTGTGTTTGTGGAATCCTATTATTGCCAATTAGTTGAAACACATATTTTATTACATTGTGGTTGAGGCTCGGGGGCCAATGAAGAAGGATGGACTTATCCTAGTCATTGGATGTCTTTGTTGGATGGAGAGCAATGCCTTTCCCCTACTTTTGTTGTGATCAAAATTGAAAGAATGCTAAATTTACATGTTGCTATTCTAGAGCAAAGGAAAATGAAATAAAACAGTTGACACTTCCGTATTGAGATAAATCCTATTATAACCTTTCCACTTGAATTGGATGAACTTGTATATGTTTTGAAATGGAAATATGTTATATTGAATATGAAATTTTTAATTTTGAAATGTAAAGTAGAGATATATACTCTGTTTTTGTTATGAAGCAAAGAGATGTATTTTGTATATTGTATTGTGAAAGTCAACAGAAAAGAGAAGTTGTAAAAGAAGGAAATATTGTCTTTTGAATAAAATTTGCATTCCTTTCCATAATTAGAACTATTGTTGTTTAAAATCTGAGTTTGAAATGTATTTGAAATTTTTTTTTGAAAGGAAGAAATGCGTGTGAGGAAAATATAGAACTCTGTCTTTTGAAATGTGTAAAGCTAGAAATTAGAATTACATTCGGGTTTTGAATAGTTTGATTTGAATAAATGAAATGTATTACATTAGAATTAGAAGGAATTCTAATACTTGGAAGAGGAAAATGACAAATAGTTTCTTTAAAATTTGATCTTTGTTTTGTATTTTCAAACTGGAAAATGCTTTATCCAAAAATGCACAGTTCAGACCTGTAAAAAGGAAATAACTAATTAAATGATTAAATTGAAGTAATATGCCCTAAACACAATTTAATTAGACAAAAACACATAATAAATCCCTTAGAAATCTTAGCAAAATTGTGCTCAAATAGTTTTGTTGTCATTTTTGTCGGAAAAGTTATATATATTTTAATCGGGAGTCAATCAAACAAACTTACCTTCCGAATATGTACTCCTATATACCATCTAAGAACAATTATCCATGTTTAATTGACATGTTGAGAGAGGAAGAAGATCAATTGATTAAAATTTTCATATGTTAAAATTTACCAGCTTTCCTATTTTAAAGCATGTAGATTAGTTTTCATGAATATTGACCCCTTTAACATTATCAAAATGAAATGTTAATTATTCATATACAAATAGCATGTCTAGAGATCTTGCCAAAAAGTCCTTGTTTTCTCAAAACCGAGTTTCTAATCAAAGTTATGGCCTTCTGAAGTTTCCCTTCATTTGGCTTCAAAATTAATTCTAAATGTAAAAAAAAAATTGGGAAAATTTTCTAAGTTTTCTCCGTGGCCCCACTGGCCCACAATAAATTAGGTGTTGCCACATGGCATCATGGGGTGTTGGAAGAGGAGCGGATCCCTTAGAAAAAACTTAGTGCTTCGAAAAAAATTTGGAAATTTTTTCTAAGTTTCTCTGTGGCCCCATACCTGCAATCAATTTGGTGCTACCACATGGTGTCATAAGGAATCGGCGGAGGAGCAAATCCCTTAAAAAAGCTTAGCGCTTTAGTAATAATTTTTTGGGAAAATTTTCTACGTTTTCTTCGTGCAGCCCCATCAAGTCTACAACTAGCCAGGGGCTAGCACATGGCGTCACAGGGTGGCATCGAAGGAAGGAGAGGATCCCGTAGAACAACTTAGCGCTTCGAAAAAAATTCTTTGGGAAAATTTTTCCAAGTTCTCCCACCGGCCCGCGGACTCACAACCAATGGATGGCTGACACGTGGTGCGTTCAGTGTCGGTGGGTGGCACAGATCGTTATGATCACTTAACACATCTTTGGACAAAAGGATAAAAGTCTAAAAATTCTCTCCCATGGCCTGATTTTCTGCCAGAGTTAGCGAAATGCCGACAAGTGTCCTTTTGGGTTCGCATGTGTGCATGGAAGCAAATATGCTCTTTTGTACCATATTTTTCCCGCGCATGGAGCGCTAAATTTCTTCCCCACCTCTGCCGGTCTACATTCCTCCTCCATGGGAAAAATTTTCTTCTCCACCTCGCCGAAGTCCACAGGCCTCTTCCGAGCAAAAATTCTCTCTGAAGTCTACAGGCCCACGCATGGGAAAAGTTTCTCCCCTAGGCCCGTAGACCCGGCTCTTGGGAAAATTTTCCTCCCAATGTCCACTCGGCCCATAACTCGAAAAATACGAGGAGTTAGGAGGAATTCTTTATATCACCAAAAGATGTGAGGAAATTTCTTATCAAATGGGAATGTTTTTGAGAAAGTTTTGAGTGCATTAATTTTGAGAAAAAATCAGGTTGAATCTTTTAAGCCTGTTAGAAGGTGGGTATAGTGAGAAATTACGCTCTTAACCTAATTGATTAATCGAGACCCTATGTTTGGACCTTGTGATCTTTTATAATTTTCATATTAATAAATTTATAAGCTATTAATAGTAATACTGTCTTTGAAACTTTCTTGCGACGATTATTGTCTTGTAACCTTGTTGTAGGACACTTTTATTCAACAACAAAAAATAAATTATTCCATAATTTTCTTAACTAATCCTAGGTTGCTCTTCGGGTCTCAAGTGGGTTTCTTTTAGCAGGTGTTACACTTGGTATCAAAGAAATGGTTCAAAACTTTGGGCCATTAGGTACACTAGAAAAATTGAGACATGAACTTTAAAACCGATCACACTTTTAAATCTAGAAAACAACTAGTTTTGAAATTACATATTTTAGTAAACATTAAAACTAAGTAAGACCTAGAATAAGGAGCTAACTCTCGTTTTTCTCTATGCAAGAGGAACAGACAAGATGAGGAGCCTTTTCACATAGACCTAGGCATACCACCTCCAGATCATGCTGTAGCAGCCATCCTACCACATATTTTGCAGACTCTTCGGGATGTTAATACTACTCTATGCAGAGGGACAGTAGGGGAAAATTAAGTCAGACATGATAGGGTTACATCTATTGAGGCTCATGCATCTCCTCAACACAACGAGGAGCATAGAGGAGATAACTCCCATGTGGATTCAGCACATAGGGGACAGGGAAATTGGGTTTCAAGGCATAGAGAAAGGTCTCAGAGCCCTAGGATTAGGGACAAGCATGTAGAGAGGCATACAGGATGTCAGACCACAGATGTAGATCACATCAGGGAGATCATGAAGCTTCGGCCATCACATTATTCTGGCGACATAGGCTGATTTTAGGTAGAGGCCTAGTTGGTGAGCTTGGGCAGATGCTTTAAGCTTTTTCCTTGTTCTAACAACACAAAAGCTTGTGTTGTGATCCATCTACTGCAGGATGGAGCTGGTGTCTGGTGGCAGACAGAGGAGGAGAAGCTCCACTTTGATTCTAATATAGTTACCTGGGAGCTATTTGAGGAGTGATTCAAGAGAAGATATTTGTCATGGAGGTTCATACAACAGTGGATAGATGAGTTTCATGACCTCTAACAGGCATATCTTATAGTAGCAGAGTATGAGAGTAGATTTCTGGATCTACTCTATCATGTTGATTACATGCATGATGAGTAGGAGCAGATCCATAGGTTTATTCTAGGCATGAATCTAGACATTAGAGGTATAGTACGGATTCATTATCCACAGAAATTAGCTAAGTTCCTGGAGAAGGCCTATATAGTAGAGGAGACTCAGGGAAAGACCTAACAAGCTAGAGACCGAGTCCAAAGCTGTATACAGTAGATGCAAGACAACAGATTGAGGGGGTCAGTACCTCTTCCTCATGGTGGATAGGGTACAACATATTCATCTTTTAGACCACAACAGTAGTAATGCCACCCAACTTATAGACCTCCACAGAGGTTTCATACACAGAGAGGTTAAAGTATGGGGCCTCCTCCTAGGGGTCCCATCAGGACACAAGGTGCCCAGAGAGCTCACTCAGTAGGAGCTCACTAGCAGAGACATTATTAGTCCACAACAAGGTCATCCAGATCCACACCACAATCCTCCAGAGTATCGACTGGAGCTGCTACATAGGGGAGAGGATCAAGTGGTTGTTTTGGGTATGGTGTTACTGGATATTTTTGGAGATACTTCCCACAAAACCCTAATAACAAGGGTAAGGCACAAATCTTAGAGCTTACTACTGGTGATATGGGGTGCAGTCATAGGATGTATGCAATGGTCGAAAGCCATGAGACAAAGCATCATAATACACTTATTGAGACTATAGGTAACATTTTTTGTATTCCTACCTTCATTTTGTTTGATTCTGGTTCTTCTAATTCTTTTATTGCACCATCTTTAGTAGAGCGATGCAGGCTGGTGGTAGTTAGGCATGGTCATAGTTGGGATGTTGAGATGGCTTCTGGAGCCAAGATCTCTATCGACTCCTTAGTAAAGGAGTGTGTGGTGGATTTGGGACCTTTCATCACTACCTCGGATCTTCGTATCCTTCCTTTGGGCTCATATAGAGTAATATTGGGTATGGATTGGTTGTCTACACACAAGTCCAGAGTGGATTGTTACCACAAGATCATATCTTGTATAGATGATCTAGGAGACAGAGGTAGTGTTAGCGGGGCTCAGGAGACCCATTTCTATTTGCACCATCTCCGCTATGAAGCTTAAGTTGTGTGTGTGATGGGGTTGTCAGATGTTTACCATCACACTTAGTAATTGATCAGAAGATGGGTCTAGTACACCATCACTAGATTACCATCCCATTTTGAGAGAGTTTACATATGTCTTTCCAGGGGAGCTACTGGGGTTACCATCCCCACGTGAGAATGATTTTCATATAGATCTGGTTCCGGGAGCGGAGCCTATCTCACGAGCACCTTATAGGATGACTACCCCTGACCTTTACGAGCTCAAGTTGCAACTTGAGATCCTTCTAGAGAAGGGCCTAATTCATCCTAGCATATCCCATTGGGGTGCACCGGTGATCTTTGTAAAGAAGGATAGATCCTTGCGGTTGTGTATTGATTACCACCAACTGAACAAAGTAACGATCAAGAATCATTATCCCCTTTCATGCATTGATGATTTGTTTGATCAAATGAAGGGAGCCACCATTTTCTCTAAGATAAACCTTAAGTTAGGCTACCATGAGCTGAGGATTTCGAAGGTAGACATTCATAACACCGTCTTCCATATGAGATATGGCCACTATGAGTTCATAGTGGTACCTTTTGGCTGTATTAATGCCACCGCAGTGTTTATGAGTTTAATGAATGGGGTATTTAGGACCTTCTTGGATCATTTAATTCTCATCTTCATTGATGAAATTTTGATTTACTCACGTATGCGTGAGGAGTATGAGGGACACCTTCGCCATGTTCTTCAGTGTCTTCAGAAGTAGGAGCTTTATGGGAACCTAGAGAACTGTGCATTCTTTCAAATGAAGGTGCAGTATTTGGGTCATTTCATTTCTTGGGAAGGTATCATAGTCGATCCTTCCAAGATTAGAGCTATCATGCATTGGCCATCACCCACTACTATAATAGAGGTGTGCATCTTTATGGGATTGGCAGGTTACTACAGGAGATTTGTTCAGGACATTTCTTGGATTGCATACCCCATCACTTCCCTTCAATGGAAAGGGAAGAAGTCTGTTTGGTAAGATAGGTGTGAGTAGGAATTTAGGACACTGAAGGAATGTCTCACTATAGCACCTATTCTTGTAGTGCCGGATCCACAGGGTGTTTTTTTCATTTGCACGGATGCTTCTTTGGAAAGACTTCAATGTGTGTTGATGGAGGAGGGAAGAGTAGTGGCTTTTGAGTCTCGCAAACTCAAGTATTATGAGCTTAATTATCTGACTCATGATCTTGAGCTTGCAAAAATTATGCACGCTTTGGTTAAATAAAGGAAATTTTTGCTTGTTCAAAGATTCACACTCAAGACAAATCACTTGAGTCTTCGCCACCTCTTCACACAGCCCAATCTCAATGCTCGTTAGTGGCGTTGGATGGAGTTACTTTGTGAATATGGTATGAAGATAGAGCATGTGAAGGGTAAGGAGAATGTGGTGGAAAAGATTTTAGAAGACAAAGACATATGATTATGGACACTTCAGTGGGCACAGATTTGCAGAGAAGGATTCTTCAGTAGCTTTCTCTTGACAGCTTCTTCATTGCAGTTCAAGCAGAGATAGAGTTCCAAATACCCTTGAAGGGAAGTTTGATGGATTTTCACTAGAGGTAGATGGCCTTCTCAGGCACAGAAGTTAGATTTATGTTCCCTGAGACGGAGGCTTGAGGAAGGACATATTGACAAAGTCACATCGTGCACCCTATTCAGCCCATCATGGGGTGAAGAAGATGCACGCTATTTTGAGATAGTTGTATCATTGCAGAGGACTTCACAGAGACATGGCTCAATTTGTTTCACATTGTTTAGAGTTCTAGAAAGTGAAGGCTAAGCATTAGCATCCAGTAGGCCTTCTCTTACCTCATGCTATATCGGAGTGGAAATAGGACATCATTTCCATAGACTTCATTGCTGGGCTACCAATGTTGAGATATCACCACAACACCATCATGGTCACGATTGATAAATTAACAAAAGTGGATCACTTTTCTCTGGTGAAGACCATTTATATAGCTAGTGCAGTGGCATGGGTATATCTTGATGAGATTATCAGGTTGCACAGAATTCTACAAAAGATCATTAGTGACCATAATCCTTTGTGCACTTCCCATTTTTGGAATACCATGCAGTATGCCTTCGGGACGAGAATCAACTTCAGCATAACATATGACCCTGAGATAGATGGACAGACTGAGTGGGTGAATCATATTTTAGAGGATATGATCAGGATGTGTGTGATGGATCAGCAGTCTAGATGGGAGGAGTATGGTGGATTTTTCCTATAATAATAGGTTTTTAGAGTTCTATAGGCATGAGTCATTTTCAGGATTTGTATGGCAGAGAGTGCAGGACACCTATTAGTTGGGACAAGTTAGAGGATAGGGTTTCTCTTCGACCAACTTTGTTACAGGACATTGAGTAGTAGGTGGTTTTGATCAGACAGAGATTGTAGGAGGCACAGAATAGGCCAATGAAGTATGTTGATTAGCATAGGACCGAATGTAGTTTTAATATGGGCATGAAGGTGTTCCTTCATGTTAGGCCACATAAGAGCCCTATCTGTTATGGAAAAGGTTCTAACTTAGCTCCTAGATTCGTTGGTTCTTTTGAGATCTTGGAGTGTATCGGCCCTTTGGCCTACTGTCTAACATTTCCACCAAGCTTGTCTCACGTACATGTTGTGTTTCACATTTCATTTCTTAGGAGATATGTTGTAGATCCTTCTCATGTGTTAGATTGGAAATAATTACATGTGTAGGATTAGGGGCAGGTGATGGTGGATCTCATTCGCATCCTATGTCACAGCACCCTGGGCCTTCGAGGCAAAGAGGTTGATTAGGTCCGGGTACAATGCGAAAAATATGATGAGACTACAACTACATGAGAGGATACTACTTTGCTAAGAGTTCAGTTTCCATATTTGTCCTAGTGACTTCCAGGAGGAAGTTCAGTCTAAGGGGAGGAGGATTTAATGCCCACTTCCCTTTTACACCTTTTAATAATGATCAAGATACTGTTGATTATATTATGCATATGATTATGAGACTTTATTATAGTATAATGTTAGATGTCAGATCATGGATTATTGTTGACCTTGATTCAGTTATGATGCATGATGATCATTAGAGACATTTAGGATATTGATGTGATATACTGTTTGACATGCTTATATTATGGATGTTGTTCGGACATGTGATATTTGAATATTGTGAGTAGACCTAGAAATGGAAATTATTTGATTATGATATAATTGTTGACTAAAATTGCAAAAGATCTTGTTGGTTGCTTGGATGTTGTTGTCATTCACATATCTAGATGATTTTAGAATTTTAATTATATTATTTTGGATGTTCTCATATGGCCACAAGACCAAAGGATGCATTTTTGTTGTAAAATATGACAAAAAACATTTGGGGATTAGATACCAACCACATTGGAATTCTAGATGAATTCAACAAGGTCGCCATGGAAACTTGTATTTTTGGTGTGTGGTTGTTTTGTTAGGGGTTCCCATGGGGGGGATCACCTTTAAATGTGACCAAGGGGTTATGTGTATTTATTTATTGGTTTCTTTGTTTATGTTTGCATGTGTTTATTTCGTGGTGCATTGACCCTTTCATTATTTATTAAATGATGTGTAATATTGTGAGTAATTATGTTGTTAAGTTAATTAATTAAAATATGTCATAAGAAAGTAATTAATAGAGTTGCTGGTTTTGAATTAAAGTGTTGTAAGAGATGTGTAAGTTAAATTTTGAGTGTTAAACACTCCACCTTATTGGAAATTCGAATTTGTCCTTGGAGGCTGATTTTGGAGGCTTGTGGGACAAGTTAAACTTTTTCCATACCTCTTAAATTTATTTACCAACCATACCTATGGTTGGAGAGTTGAATTTATATTTTAAAAGACAAATTAGAAGTTTTATTGCACTTTTCTTACATAGGTTTAAATTCAATCCTTTGAGGTGTGGGTTGGATATAAGTATGTAAGTAAACTATCATATTATTCACCCACCTATTTATTATGCATTGGAGAATAATATTGACTTTTGGGTAGGGGTTGAGGATGTGTGATGTGGCATCCTACATGGATCCACCTCATCCTCTTATTTTCCCTCTTCTATAAAATTCAAATTGCTTTCCTTGTTTTGGGTTGCTTCACTTTTGGGAAACTCCATTTGGGGTGAATTATTTTGTTGTTTTGGAGCTCTTGCTTTGGAGAAGTTTTTAGAAAATTATTGCATACTTGTGCTTCGCTGATTTGGGTTGCTTGTATTGAGATAAAGCTTTTTGTTTTGGAACTTGGAACAACTCCATCATTGAGAGGTATGAAATTGGCTCTTGAATACTTGCTTTTGTTTATGAAATGGTTGCTTGTATTGATTTAGTGCGTTGTGGGTGGCACGGAGAAATGTGTCTGGGACAGTCGAGACAAAAGTACACGTAGGATGCACAAAGGTGAAAAAGTTGTAAAAGGAACCATATGTTATGGAGAATGCGGAGGTCAAAATCCCTCATAGCCCATTCAACAGCAGACATGTAGGGACAAGGAAGCCCAAATCAAGTGATGTGGAGATTCTTGTCTGGGACAACCGAGACACGCGGACCTGATTTCACCGAAATAGTTGCAATGAAGAGAAAAGTCAATGGTTGACCTCCCAAACTTCAAAGGGCCATAACGTTTGACTCCGATCTCTGATTTTCATAAAATTAGACTTTTTGGAACATATACAGCTCTGGTAAATTAAATTCTCAGTCCCATCAAATGACAAAAATTGCCTGGCAGACGCAAAATAGCTGCCCGCACTCAAAAGGTCATAAATTTTACATTTCTCAACGAAATCACATGAAATTGGTACTGTTGGAATCATGTTTTCAAGCCCAATGTACAACAATAAATAATTTCATGATTTGATAAGAAATCAATAGAGATATTTCATAAAACATGGACGGATTCATGACAGTGTTTTATTTGGTATTTTAGAGTACAAATAAGAGGCCTAGTCATCATTTTTTTTCTACTGCAGCACCTGTGACAGTATAGGGAGCCTTTTGCAGGTAGCATATAATCATTTCACTCCATTTAATGCATCTTAGAAGTGGTTGAAGGATAGATTTCAAGATTTCCATTTCCCCCTTCTCTCTCTCTTCTCATTTTTCTATAAATTGGAGTGTTAGGCTCATTGTAAAGAGAGTTAGTTTTTGTTGTAGCAAAACTCTATAAAAACTGATTTGTGAAGCCAATGTGTTGCAGGCCCTTGTAGTGGACTCCTTACATGGTGATCTAGGCCCTTATCTTGTAGTAGATTAAACTATGCATATCATGAAGCAATTAAATTCAAGTTTGTGGATGCATCTTCCCTTGCTGTGTTTATTTGCACTATTCTTGCCCCTTTTAACCTTCATTACAGGAATATTGTGTATTTTTATGCTCTTTCAAGGATCCATTATCATTGTGTATATTTGAGATGTTGTTGTGAATGCACTTTTCTAGATTGTGGAGAACGTTTATCACCCCTTCTAGTTTGCACTTTGATTCTGTATCTCACACATTGGAAGACTAATCTCACACCCCTTCTTTTCTTGTGTATCATCGTTGTGGTGTAGGATTTCATTTTATGCATTCTCTCTCCTTGGTCCCTTGGAAAAGTTAGATTAGAATAGTTAGTTTTTCCTGCATTAGAAGTAGATTGTGGCAAGTAGTTTAGGAGAAAGAACTAGCTTTCTATGGACGTATATCTCAAGTAGTAAGTCCCACAACTTGGAGAAAGTACCCATGTTATCCGATCACACCGTCAGCTCAAGGAGATGCACTTGTGTAAACATAAGGGTGCTTTGATTCGGTGATAACATGGTCCTAATAATATTTCTTGCATGATCTAAGTGCAAATACATTTTTTAAACATCATCCTTTTTTCAGATTTGTAAGAATTATGTGAAGTTACAAGTTTTGTGTGTAATATTTCCAGTTTCTATGGGTTATTGCACTAAATTCATATCATCAATGATAAATACTAGTAGAGGAAGGTCAGATTTGCTAAGTCTTATAGGAATTATGTGTTGATAGATATTTGACAAGTCATTTATAATGCATTTGCACAACTAAGGTGAAAATTCTTAGTGGCAACTCCGTTAAATTTTGATAAATAATAGTGCCTTAACGTGTTTTAAGTGAATCTTTCACTAGTATTTGCAAAGTTGGAAGGAAGAAGATCTTTCTTCACTAAGGACCCTACCAGAAAGTTGTTTCCAAAACTAGGAAAGACAAATTTAGAACGAAAAAGATTCTAGAAAATAGTTGGAGATCAAGAATCAAGAAAAGAGTTATCCATTGTGAAAAATGATCAACCTGTGGTTGAGGATTACGATTCTTCTTTAAGTGATTCTGAATATAGTAATATTTAAATAGAATTGAATTATCCAACTGGAGAGGGGCCTTCATTTATTTCTGATAAGTGTGCTTCTCATTTTTTCCCTGTATTTTCCAAAGTTGATAAGGATTTCCATGAAACAAAGCCTTTAGAGGACACTCATTTTGAAAATTATACTCTTGTGTTCCAAATACCTCTTGTCCCTCATCATTTTTTGTCTCCTGTAAGATCACCCCCTCAAGGAAGTATGGCCCAACCTCCACCTAGGCCTCCATTTGTTTTCGATACCTTTGGTTCTGTAGATTTTAGAGTTATGATTAGATATCCAAATATTGTGCCCTAAGATGTTAGAAATAGACTGCATAAATTTCAAGGGAGTAATTTTATCACTGACAATTAGCATTTAAAACTCTTTTTCAATATGATGGAAGACTTTGAGATTGAATTTGAGGATGTGTATATAAAAATGTTTATTCATAATCTTGAGGAGGATGCACATGACTGGTATAAGTCTTTTCTAGATAACTTAATAGAATCATGGACAAAAATAAAATAAAATTAGATTGCAATATGGGGATAAGAGAGATCCTAGGTTCCTTTTGTCTGAATTTGAAAATATAAATAAGAATCCTAATGAATTTGTTCATGACTTCAATACTAAGTTCAATAAGACCTTGAATAGGCTACCTGTAATCTTGAGGCCAAGTGATTTTTCATGTCTAATAAAATATTATGATGCTTTTGAAAAAAAGGCTACCTATTATTTCAACGACAAAAACCCAAAAACTTTGAGGCAATCATTCACCATGGATTTACAGATTGAAAACAATATCAAAGTATTTGGTAAGCCTCCTAAGAGGGAAGGTATAAAGTTGATCAATCTAGAGAAGCCTCAGTCAAATAAGTCTATGGATCTAGAAGAGGTTGTAAAAACATTAGCCGGAGCTATTAAGGAAATGTCCTATAAACTAGACAAAGCAGAGAAGGGGATTGGACAAGGTTCCTAAGGTCAACACAAGCCACAAGGTCAAGAAAGATTTGAAAATCATCCTAGGGGTGACCATAGATATCAGATGATAGGGGTAAAGGGCCAGTGGGATTAGGAAATAGATAGCCCTAACCCTGGGAAAACAAGTTAGTGCCTGATCCTTTAGCTGTCAGAGTTACTACTGTGGAAGAAGCCAATGAAATTGAGTGGTGTGATAGAAGTTTCTAACCACATGCCCCATGTGATGAAGAAAAATAATTTGAGGAATCTGATGATGACACTAATGATGATGTGTGCATGATTAGGTGCTCTATAAGCTCGCGAAAAGGAGTAACTTTGATTGAATTATTATGTTCCAAAACTACTGAAGATTTATGGGATTACATTCATTGGGTATTACCCCTTCCTCCCTCTCATACTTTTGAAATAGATATGGTACAAGATTTTGAATTTCCTGATAATGATTTTGAATATTTAAGGGCATTAATGATTAAAAATTATGATGGAGGAATCCCTTCTGAGAAGGATAGGTAGTTGTTAATGAATGTTGTGGTTGCCCAAGAAAAAGAATATAACACTAGGAGTAAAGTTGTCAAAGGGGCAGGGCCTCAGGCCAAACCAAAACTCCAGTTCTCACCAATATCCCAAAAGAAACTCCTAAAAAAGATATATATGGAAAAGGCCTTGTTTCTCCAAATAGAACTGGTATCCTTGCCCATGCTCAGACCGTGAAAATCCATTTGTTGTCAAATGAGTTTTTCAGTCTTCCTCCAAATGATGCCTTTCCCAAATACATTCCTTATGACATTTCCTAAGTCTTGAGTCAGATCAAGCTATTTGTTCCAATTGCTAAGATGCTTAGGATTCCTGAGCACAAGAAAAGGGCCTTTGAGTATTTGGGATTGAAAGAAGAAAAGATTACCTAAGGCAGAAATATAAACAATGTTGAGGCTCCTCCTACCATTAAAGAGTTAGACAAAGCTCAAGTACTAGAAGAACTAGGTGATCCACCTAAAGTATATTTTGGAACATCCTTGGTTAAGTCCTAGCTGAATGTAGATCCATTTTTCACTACTTTGATTATTAGGGACATGCTTGTTACACAACTGTATGTTTGATTCTGGAGTATCATGCAATGTTATGCCTCTTGAGGTCATGCATGAATTAGATATCAAAGTGACAGTAGCTTATGGGAAGTACGATGCCGTGGATTCTAGAGAGTTATCAGTGGTTGATGTGTCAAGGGTTTGATAGTGCAACTTGCAGCCTACCCAGGCAAGAACTTAAAACTAGATGTTGTTATTGTTGATTTCCCTGCCAAATGGGGAATGTTGTTATCAATAAAATGGGCTGCTAGTGTGGGTGGGAGTGTGAAAATGGATATGTCTTTTGCCACTATACCTATTGAGGGCAGCCTTGTAAAGTTGTATGGTGAAAAGAAGATGTTACATCTCATTGAGGATCCCAATAATGCTTCCTATGAAGTGTTATACATTGACATTGATGTTGATAACTTTGTTGGTTTTGCTGATTGTAAAGAGCACAAAATTGATCAATTCAAGTCTCTTATACAAGTACGTTCTCCTTGGACTTTGTTTGTTTGATGGGGCTTTCTCTAAATTTGGAAATGGTGGTGGTATTGTTCTGATATCTCTAGGCTAGGAAGAGTTTGTTTTTTCTTTTAAACTCAACTTTGAGTGCACTAACAATATTGTAAAATATGAAGCATTGTTATTGGGTTTAAGAATTGCTTGGAAATATGGTGTTAGAGACATCATTGTTAAAGGAGATTCATAGCTAATTGTCAAGTAGGTTAGAAAACTATATGGAACAAAAAATAAGAAAATGAAGCAGTATAAGCATGCAGTTTGGGATTTCATTGAAATGTTTGACTCCTTCAACATAATACATCACGATTGGAAGTATAATACTCTAGCAGCCAAATTGCTTGTATTGGGGTCCAGATTTGAAAATTGTACTGTATCCCCCTATTGTGAGTATAATATTGAGATATTAACTAGGCCATCTGTACTTGACAATGTTAAACATTGACAAGTCTTCGAAGGCAATGCCTAAGTGCAGAGGTTTTTATAGAACCAAAGATAATTTTTTGATCAATGTATAGATTGGAAGCCAATGGTTTATGCAGTTGATGGAAAGGAGACTTTATTTGGCAAATACATCATTCAATTGAAGACTAATACTATTCCCATAGGGTTTGGTAGCACTTGAATCAAACTTTGATAATGTTTATTGTATTTTCAATAGACACATGTCAAATTCAATGGATGTTGAAGAGCGTGACCTGGGCACAAAGGATAAACCACGTAAGATCTAGATAGGTAGCAATCCGAGAAAGGAAGAAATGCAATCGTATGTCCAATTTCTGAAAAAATACTAGGACTACTTAGCATGGTCATATCCAGAATCAAAGGCACTTGAAAATTTTCCTTGATTGTTTTCTCTGAATCAGGGTGCACATCATTGTATAGTGTATAGTCTTTTGGTTTTGTTCTATTTTCATGTTTTCCTATTTTTGTTTGTCCTGAACCCTGGTAAATTATTTTTGTTTTTTTATCAGTTCATTTGGAGCTTGGGGGAGTTAGTTATTTTCTATTGGATCCATAATCTTGTTCTTTGAATCCGTTGCCTAATGGATTTTTGGCACATGGTCTGTTGTTCTTGTGGAACTTGCAAGGATTGCCCATCCCTAAGTTGGAGCCGATGTTCGTGCTTGATTTCATCTCCTTGTTTTCCCTTGAGATTCTTCAATCTATGAGCTCTGTCGTATTTTCTATTTCCCTAGATGGATATGTGAAAGGTTTCCTTAATTTGTATGCTATTGAAGATCCTTCTCCATGGTCGTGGATCACATTTGGGCCATGTATCATTTACAAATTCCTTTTCCTTAAAGAAAAATTCAATTCCGTGAAAAAATTGTTATTTCCTTGCATTTTACAGTTTGATGGGCATGTTTTCACCATAAAATTATATATCAACATCTTTAACTACGTGGTATATTTTGATCGGATGTGGTAAGGTAGGTATTTTTGGTGAAATTTTCCACTTTTTTCACATTTGTAAAAAGTAAAAAATTGGCCCCGTAGCCCTACTAGTCTTTGATTGGCTATTCAAAAAATATGAATCAACAGGGAAAAATCTTACTTTGACCCCGAATAAGAACACGGGGTAGTTTTCTAGTTTTCATGTTACAAGAGGGAAGGCTATGTCAGTGGGGAATTTTGAAACTTTAACCCTGAAGATGGACACTTCAACTCAAAGCTTGTCCATGTGGAGGGTCGGAACTCCTTTGAAATTTACCTTTGGGTCCTACCTTAGCAAAGTTTGAAATAACCCAAGGAGACATGTGGAGGGTTTCGCTCAGAATCATCTCTATACTTAAAATTTTCAAGGCCCACTTTCTAGGGCCTGGGTCATGTGGAGGGCCCACGCTTGTTTGGAACCTACCCTTGTACTTTAATTTTGAAGAAGTGCCAAAGGGACACGTGGAGGTTTCTGTTGGGTCTTCCCATACCTAGAATTTTCAACATCCGAAGAAACTATCTTGGACCCTAGGCACGTGGGGCCTTCCGCTGGTCCTTAAATTTTTTCAACAACTTTTCTGGACTAAGACCCATGGTGAGCCCATGCTTGTTTAGGGTCTGCTCTTTTGGGAACCATATCAAAAGTGTGCCAAATAGACACGTGGAGGCTTCCGCTAGATACTTTTCATACTGGGAATTTTTGAAGGACCAAAAGGAAATTTTATTGGACCTAGGGAATGTGGAGAGCTTGTTCTAATTAGAGGTCCCACCTCTAAACTTCATCTTTAAAGTTGCACAAAAAAATACATGAAAGGCCCGCGCTCATTTGGGAACTTGCCTCTGTACTTCACCTTTGTAGTTGCGCCAAGGAAACACATGGAGGTTTCTGCTGACTCCTCTTTGCACTTGGCCAACTCAGACTCACAGCACAGGTAATGTGAGATAATCCGTGTGAGTGGAAACTCATTTATGAGAGGCACGAATGCAGGCATCCATGTGAGAGCACTCATTTCTCAAGGTGTATTCTCGAGGGTGAAAATGATTGCTTATCAGACCTAGCTATACAGAGCCACCTGAAAATGATTAAAAAGGGGATTTCTCACATGACTGAATAAAATAATAATCAAAAGAACAATCAAAATGTTAGGGCATGTCATCCTAGTCATTAGTTGAGGGTCTGAGAAATGTGATCAATTCATGATTTGTCCACCTGGTAGCTTTGGGTGTAAATTTGTTAAACATCACTTTCTGAGACAAATTGGTAACAAGAAAAGGATTCCTTGAATATTCTTCTTTTTGGGGGGGAAATTTGGGATGAGTGAGTGAGTGAATTTTATAAATTCAATGAGGATACTCTTACAAAAGGTCAGGGGTTTAAATTCTTAAGAGAAAAGTTGAGAAATCCCATCTTCCTGAAAGACCATCTGAGAAACCTGTTAATCTCTTATGTTTTAGATTTGATCATGTCAAGTTGGTTGCAAGTGTACAACCATTGAGAATCTCTAAGATTTTTCAAGAAACATTCCCATGTAGATGAATCTAATCAGATCTCTGAATTAATTTGTGTCAATCTTGGGAAAATTTGTGTTTTCTTTATTTTAGAATGTCTGCAAATAGTATTTCTTGTTCCTATTGCAATCTTATATTATAATCTCTTTGAATCACATAAGACCTCATCCCTTTGATGGTTTAGTGGCATTTACAATTTGATTATGAAAAGAGCCTTCATCCTGGTAATGAAATAAACAATTTAAAATCACTTTACTCTCATTTTGTTGATAGAGGTTGTTTGTAATTCTTTGAGTGTATCTTAGATGTGATCAACCAAGGATCTGATAATGTTTAATTCAGCCTTTTAACTCTAGCCTTTGTGTTGAAATTCTTAAAGATATTGTGTGAAACCATAAAATCTATGGGCCTCCATTGATGCACACCTTCTGGTTGAAGGAATATTTTAGCTATTCTGAAGCATTTTGTCTTTAGTAACCTTAAACTTGTTTAGAAAATATAACCATTCTTTAGAAGTGACAACTCATGAGAGTTAAATTGTGGTGCATTAATCATATTTCCTCAATGTTTCCTTTCAAATTTGTGGAAAGAAGGATATCTTCATTCTCCTTCACCAAAA
This sequence comes from Taxus chinensis, assembly GCA_019776745.2. NCBI lineage: Eukaryota > Viridiplantae > Streptophyta > Pinopsida > Cupressales > Taxaceae > Taxus > Taxus chinensis. The sequence goes on along the minus strand of CM034153.1, from coordinate 158,594,756 downwards.
GAGGTTACAAAATGGGTCCTCTCACCCTGGTTTAGAAATGACCTAAAGTAGTGAGGATAGATTAAATAATTTTATATGATGCTATCCATTTCTCCAATGCCTGAGTGATAAAGAGCCTGAAGAATCTCCTCCTTGGTTATAAAAAAACTCATTAATATGATATGTCTGTCTCTTAGTGTCTTGCTAAATTTGTGATGCTTCCTGGATTCCAAGGGAGAATCAATTTAGATACCAACACTTTTTACTCCATACTGGGAGCAATGTTACACTGTTTTATAGTTTTAAGAAGCTACTAAAAAAAAGGTGGGCTTTCATTTTGAACCGCCATTTGAATCATGGACAACAAAATACTTAACTATTTTTGCAAACCTCTAGTAGTTTTACTATGCAATTTCCTAGAACTTTCATCCTGAGGAAAAACACTTTTCCTGATAGTTTGGCAAAACCATTTTGTAGGCTCATGGTCGTAGTGTGACTAGTTCAAATTGGACCAATTACGACAGGAGGCTCCAGAAAGCATCTCACCGTTTGTAAAATGTTCATCAGTTCTGAATTTTGTCAATTCCTATGAATTCTTGGTGTATATGAGGACACGTATAAACTTACCCAGAATGTGTTTTCTTATTAGAGGACAACGTTTAAAGTTGTTTTCACAGCCTCTGAGCGATAATTGAACATTTTTACATCTATAAGGGAAACGTAAGAAGGAAGTTGTATGACCCTTGTCAGGATACCCAGCCATCATGGAAAGTCATTGACACTTGTAAATAACTATTTAAAACTTTATTGTGTGAAATTAAACTTTTGAAAAAATAGTGTTTCTCTCTCTTGCTTATTTCTTTCTCTCTCCTTGGTTAGGAAATGAAGCGAATTGAAATGAAATAAATGTGCCTCTAACCTTTTTATTTTAAATGAAAAATTATTAATGTTATTATGTAAATGGGAAACTAAAAATGAAAGTTATGCTAGATTCGGGTGGATGTCATGCCAGCGATTTATCACTAATTTCATGATCACATGGTTTGTAGGATGCAAGAAAGATGGCGAAAAGGTGTTGTGCAATTCATCATTTATTTTGTAATTTATATAGGTCATTGTAAAATGTATATATGTATAATGTAGTACCATGCTACGGAAAATTTGTATTCAAAATTTGTTAGTATGTTTGAGATGTTAGTTTTAGGGATACCTTGGGAAATTTGATTCATAGTTACTTTTTGTAAAAAAGATATATATATATATATATATATATAAACTATATATATATATATATATATATATATATATATACACACACATATAAATATAATATATATATATATATATATATATATATATATATATATATATATATATTATATTTATATGTGTGTGTGTGTATATATATATATATATATATATATATATATATGTGTGTGTATGTGTGTTAAATGAATTTGAATCTAATATATTGTAGTGTATTTCTACTGTACCATAGAGGATTAAATAATTGGTGTTGTGTTCCTTATCTTAAAAATGTAATAGAGAAAATCTAAATAAAATAATCTACCTTAGTTTAAAACTTGCACATATTTACATTTCTCGCACGTTCCTTATTAGTATAGAATAATTTGAAACTGTAAAATTCACATAAATTCTTGTTAATGAACTCTTTAGTTCCTCTAAGCTAAATTTGTTACCTTGGTTACTAAAAGTATATCACCTTGGTCTTTCATGATGGTTGTCTATTATAAACATATCTTATTTCCTTAAAATCATTCGTAGCTTGGTTGTATATTCTTAGGCACAGTTGGAATTATACCAAACAAAGGTAGTTTTCCTATGCTATTCCCATGATTGATCTCTTGGTGGGATTATATTACACAAGTGGATGTCTTGGTTGCAGCATGAGTTAACTCCGCAGTGCATAGGATAAAATAATTGGGTTATCTCATGCAAGGTCACACTCCTTGTAGTAGTGAATCTATTAGTGAAAAGTATGTGTCATTTTGTTTACAAATGTGATAAAATGATGCTAAAAATGAGACCATAGTACAATGTAAGAGTAAATCATATAAGAGAAAAATGATATTGGAGGTTAGAAATAATGTCACTCTTGGGATCCTTATAACTCAGTTAGACATTTACTTATGTTAAAAATATATATGAATTTTCCTTAGTAAGAGCAAAATTTGAGAAAACATAATATATACTTCTTCGAGAAGTTAGACAAGTACTTTTGTAAATCTTTATGTGATAAAGTGACACCAAAAAAAATATACCTAAGAAACAATATAAACGAAATGAGAAACAAGAGTATATGTGATGATGGATTAAGAAAAAAATTCACTTGAAGTCCTTATGGTTGATTTGAGAATTGAATTTTGTTAAAAATGGATAAAAATTGTTCATGAGGGGTCTAGGCATTTGAGTCAATATAGAGTCCACTAAAAATAAAATAAAATAATGTCATGTAGAGGCTTAACTGAATCAAACTAAATTTGGAACTTAAACAACCAGTGTACGAGAAAAAATGTACTTCAAATAAAAGGAAATTTATAGGAAAGAGGAACTTGAACCATCATTTGCCTTTAATCGTATTATTTTTTTTCTTGACAACTTCTAGTTTGTCCCTGTGCATAATGACGATAAGATTAAACATCAACTAAACATTTTTTTGAGAAAAAAAACTTTTGGCGTAAGAACGAGAGAAGTAGGAACCTTGTATTTAAATTTGAAATATGGAAAATAATTATGTAAGTTATGGAGATTGTCATATGGGATAAAGAGAAAAGTTAAATGGTCAAACTTTAAGTTAAATGTGGAATGAACTTATGAATCTGTAGGTTAAAAAAAGATAGAAAACTATACTTACTTAATAATGTTATTGGAATGTTAATCATAACGGAGATGAAATCATGGTAATGATGTGTTGTAGGTTTACCAATCCTTGAGTCCCTTTTCTTGTGGTTGAGTCATTGCTAGTATTCGTTCATTGAGTAAAGTGTGGAATTGACTTGTAGATGGTGTTTTCAGGTGTCTATGTGATTCAAAAACTTATGAAAGTGTCGTATGCATTGTTGAAGTTCTTTACTTGGAGTCCTTGTGGCGTTGTGTAGTGATAAATGTAAGAAAAAAAATTATCCTGGTATTTTACTGTTGTATTTGTGTGTGTAAAATGTGGGTGTTACATTTGGTATCAGAGAAGAGGTTCATTCTCTCGAACCTCTAGGATAGATTAGAGTTGGGATGGTTTTGCATGGTGGTGGAAGATATGGGAAGAGTAATGCAATATCAATGTGATGTGAACTATGTTGTAATTGTGATATCATGAACGTACATGTTGTGTATGTCACTTAATGTGTATTTGTTATCATGTTGATGTGTGTATGATGGGATTATTATCCCTCATTTTCATGGATTCTATGAATATTTCATGTGTGATGTACCACCCTATTTTGTGTGAAAAATAATGTTATTCTGGATTGCAAAGTGTTGGAGCATTTTGGCATTATGTGATATGAAGGTGTATTGATGTATTGCATGAAAAAATTTGTGTAAAGTGAAATAGATTGTATCGTGATGTTGTCAACATATTTTGATGAATCGTGTGCATCACCATGTTGTATTGCAATTGACTATATGTTGTAAGGTTAGACATTGTGTTCTGCATATGAATAATTCATGTAATATGTGATGGTTCATGTCATGATTTAGGGGCATATGCTGAGTGTATGATCACTAGTGTACAGTGATTGCACTTTGGGTGTAGAATGTGGTAATGTGATGTATTATAACCCATAAAATTAATGATTAGGTTATACCTTGTACATATACCATATGTAAGACACCATGGTCAATTTATGTGAATCACCATTATGTTAGTGATGTAGTTATGTGTTATGTTGTGGACCCTACACTAACCAACCCTAAGGGAAATTACTAAAATGGTGTATTTTTGGAGTGACGAAATGTGTACCATTGACCATTCACTTGAGCCAAGTACGAGATAGGAAGTGGAGCCTTACATAGGTTGAAAACCCACTTTTTTTTTTGGTATGTGTGGCACTTGCTCAATAGGTTTCATACATATTATGTTTTGCGGACACCTTAGGCTCAGTAGATGGTGACTTATACTCCTTTCTCTCTTCTGATATGGTTATCGTATGGATTCAACCTATGTGATTTTGATTATGTTGAGCCTTGTTGAAGTGGTGGCGTGATGATTAAGACAGAGATGATGATAGTTGTATTTTTGATATGATATTTTACGAGATGAGGCTTGATGTTTTTGAGTGCTAGAAACTCATTGAGTACCCCCCCTCCCCCTTGGTGATTGTATAAGGCCACATGGTTATTGTAATGTGTTATATACGTGTATTTTATTCCTAAATCGAACATTTTCCCTTTTCTTACTAGAACCACCAGTTTTCTTAACTAACATGTTCTTATATTTTGGGCATTTATTTGGTTGTTGCACTAACATTCAAATTTTTCCCTAAGAATGGCTAATTAGCCATTTTATTTTCTTAGTTTTAAATTGCATATGAAGTTTAAGATTTTTATAGCCTATCCTAAGGCTTGGGATTGTTGCCACTTGGCATTTTATATGGATTGTTATGATGGTTCAAATGTCGTAATGTGTTGGAATAGGGTGATGCGATTCACCATGGAGTGGTGGAATATATGGACCCGCTTCATTGTATGGGGGTACGCACCAAGTAGTTACATATAACGAGTGGGTTCTTGAACCATGAGTTATTATATCACTTGGGTTAGAGGTATCTGGACTCTATGCACCTAGGCCCATAGGGTAACTGGTCTCATTTGGGGAGTGAAAAGGAAAATTTATCTTTATTTTATTACTTGAGGGAGGCATAAGAGACTTGAGGGAGGCATAAGAGACTTGAGGGAGGTAAAGGAGATTTGTGTGGGTGTGATTGAAGCTTTGGGAGGTATATGGAGTTATCTTGTGATTCTCAGGAGGTATATATATTTGTTTTTTGATGCTTTGAGGGAGATATAAGAGACTTGAGGGAAGAAAAAGAGACTTGTATGTGTGTGTGTGTGTGATTAGTGCACTTGGTGTTTTTTTATGTAGTTGTTAGTCATTATTTCGGAGGTATATGGAGTTGTTTTTTGATGTTTCGAGAGGTGTATGGTGTTAGTATTATGAATTTATGTGTACTCTTAAAATTTGGCTTTATGTCTTGCGACATTGTTTCCATCTTGACACTATGTCGCTACAGTTATGGTATGAAGTTTTGTGAAACCTCCGTATGTGTGCCTATTGGGAATTCCATGTTGTTGTCATCTGTTTATGTTATGAGGGCATTTGTGTCAAGTGCATGTGTGATAAGTACTATGTTGCAAGGTCTATCTATGTTCTTTCTATGCTTGGGTTCAGACCTTGTGATTTGATCCATTCATGAAAGTATTTAGCAATATATCTCGTGAGCTGGTTGTGTTGTGTAAATTTTGTGTGTGACATCTTGATGGTAGTGACTATTGGGCACCCACAAATATAAAACAAATAAAAATTCTAAACAATGAGTATTAAGTTTTGAGATTAAGAAGTATTGTAAAGAAAGAATAACTAAGTAATAATGTAAATTGAAAAAATAATAATAATAATACCGATCTCCTCAGAACATTAAGAAGTGTCAAACCTTGCTTTCTTCTATGTGGTTGTGTTTTAGAAACAAATATCTTTTTGATGGTGCATGAGTCATTGATTGTTTCCTCCTTACTCATCAGTACCCCTTTTAACCTTGGCTATGTATGTCATCAAGGAGGATGCTCTTATAATAGGATGGAACTGTAGTGCCCAACTTTAAAATTTTTTAAAAAATACACTCAATAAATTTAAAAGACATTTTAGGTTAAATGCAAGAGGGTGGTTGAAAAAAATATGGTGAGTAGGGATGTTGCCGGGAAATGAATGTGTGGTTGGAGAATGTCAGGAGTCTGAAATGGGGTATGGGCATCCATCATTCTAATAAACTTTGTTAGATGTTGTAGGATACCTCCAATTTGTTCACTCCACCTCTCACGCATCCTCCCATATTGTGTCAAATTAGGGGCTTTGAAGACATGGTTGTGCACCTGTCAATAGGAAATAACCACACTAAAATCCAATTTTATGCTATAAATTTAGCAAGTTGTAGCTTTTGTAGAAGACATAGGTTTCCTCATAGTCAGTAATATTGTTTCACCGATGAAACAAACAAGTCTCCAACTTGATCAGTTTACATTGTTGTGTATTCTTGGCTTGTGCCAAAATGTGAATTTTGGAACAAGGTATCGACATCTATCAAAGCAGAAAAGACAGAGGAATTTTTTTTATATACATGGTGTTGTGGTTACAAGAGCTCTGATAGATACAAGCTGAAAATGTGGAAGGAGGTGAAAGATAGATAGTTTTGGATGATAACACCTGCGTTTTTTACTAATATGGTACAATCAAGAAGAATGTGCAATGTTGAACTTGCTAACCAGAAAGAAATTACTAGTGCACATAAGGGTGTCATGAATAATATTCATATTGACTTGAGAGAGAGTAATTACATTTTATCAGGTGCATTAGATGGACAATTTGTTTTTTATGACATTCATCAGGCTATATATAATGATGGAGGAGGAATGATAACAAAGCACAAATCACTTTTTTTTGTTCTTGATAAATAGTTAGAGTATGGGTGACATGAACATGATATTTTAGTTATAGGTCCATTATGATTTTCATTCAAACGTGGCATTCTCTTGATACCCCATTCCTTTGAGGTGTTTTTTCTTTAAGCAGTATCCCAGCCTATATGCCTAAATGAGAATTTTTATTAGATGTTGTAGTTTGAGGTGCTCTGGTACACAGGTATGCAAAAAAAATGTGGAAGCATGCGTTGGCATGTGAACTGTTCAACTAAACTCTTGAAATGTGGGCTCATGGACTGCAACTATTCTAGGATATACATAAATGAGTTCATTGAAAATTCTTAGACACTTTCAAAGCAAATGTGATGGGAAAGTGTAGATCCAGGTTTCCACAACTTTTTCTTCTTGCACCCTCCCAACTAGTGTCAAAATGGGATCTCAGGAGTAGTGTTTGGTTATCAAAAGACTAAATGATAAAGGAATAGTATCATATGTTGTAGTTTTTATTTCTCTGATAGATGTGCAGGCTAATGTGAAAAGTGCAGTGGTATTTTACTTGCCCTAGGATAAATGTGGTGTATGGTTTTCAATGTTCTCTCTAGGCTTGGTTTTGGGTTCATTGTAAAGACCTAGGAGAATTTGGTGCTAATTGCTTAACTAGTTGTGGATCCAACCTCTTAGCTCCCCTACATATTATTCTCACATTCCAGGATGGGGTTATGTGGAAGGAATATTGGCTATTTATTTTTTAGGATGTTATAAACAAGATAATCATGCATGTGTAAGGTTGTCAACTATTTTTTGTAATGCTTGAAAGGGAGTTCATCGTTCTTATCTTGTCATTTGGGTTCAACATCTTGGTAAACTAGGAGGATGTACAACTACAATATTTCTTTTATCAAATATTTTGTTAGCCTCAAAAAATTCATAGTAGTGTTTGGAGGCATTAAAATACTTTCAAAAATTCTAAGGAAACACAAGTGAAAAATGTGTTCTAGGATCCATAAAACCTTGTCAACATTCTTCTAGCTCGTGTGTAATATAGAGCCTTAAGCAGACCTTAGTTAATCGTCAAAAGATAATGGGAAATAGTTTCTGTTTTAAAATTTTCAAGGGATCAAAAAGATTTGTGTGTCACCGTGGAGGAGACATCGATTCTCGTGAACTATTTGATGAAATGCCTAGCTGAGATGCCGAATCGAATTCTACGGGTTTGATCGGAATCATTCCTCCGGGCATGGTTCATCTCTTCTTACACTTCATAATTTTTGTACTTTAGTTTCTCTTTTGCGATGAAATATAATTTTAAAATCTTATAATTATTATACATTTAATTATTTATATTAACTTATTACAAAACAATAAAATGTCGTATTATAACTCACGCAATTAAAATAACCATTTTGTAGTCAACCATGAACTTCAACCCTCATTCTGAGGTGATTTAGAAAGCTTTCTGACCCAAACTAGATCACTACAATATTGTTTTATCGACAAGATGAAGTTGAATTCCCTGTAAATATGTTTACCATCTCCTTGTTTAAATAGATAACTTTTCATTTTTCGGAGACTCATATAGTAACCTTCGTAACTCCAAAAAAGGGATGTTAAGCTTCATACATATACCTTGTTGTGTGAAGAGTCACCTTAACCCTGTCTTTGACCATGAATGATCATTTTTTGATACTTTTGACACCATATTGGGAGCAATGTTACAAATTTTTGTAGTTGTAAGAAGCTACTAAAACAAAAAAGTTTTCTTTTGTTTTGAACCACCATTTGAATCATCAACAATGAATTAATTAACCGTCCTCGCAAACCTCCAGTATTTTTACTAGAAAATTTCCTAGAACTATCAGCGTGAGGAAAAACACTTTTCCTAATAGTTTGGAAAATTAATTTTGTAGGCTCTTGGTCGTAGTGTGAATAAGCCAAACTGGACCAATTATGACCGAAGGCTCTAGAAAGCATCTCTCCATTTGTAAACTGTTTGCCAATTCTGAATTTCATTAGTTCCTGTGAATTCTTGGTGTACAAGAGGACTCGTAGAAAACTACCTGGATTTTATTTGCTCATTAGAGGACAACGTTTAAAGTTGGTTTCTTAGCCTCCAAGTGATAATTGAACATTTTTGCAGCTAGTAGGGAAACATAAGAAGGAATTTATATGACCCTTGTTAGGTTGCCCAACCATTGTGGAAATTCATTGACACTTGTAAATAACTATTTAAAACTTTATTGTGTGACTTGTTGTGTGAAATTGAACTTTTGGTAAAATAGTGTTTCTCTCTCTTCCCTATTTCTTTCTCTCTCCTTGGTTAGGAAATGAAGTGAACTAAAATGAAATAAATGTGTCTCTAACCTTGTTATTTCAAATGCTCAATTATTAATGTTATTATGTAAATGGGAAACTAAAAATGATATTTATGCTAGATTAGGGTGGATGCCATGCTAGCGATTTATCGTTGATTTCATGCTCACATGGTTTTCAGGATGCAAGAAAGATGGTAAAAAGGCGTTGTGCAATTTAATTTTATTTTCTAATTTATATAGGTCATTATAAAATGTATATATTAATAATGTAGTCCCATGTTACAAAAAAAATTCATTTGAAATTTTTTAATATGTCTAAGATGCTAGTTTTAGGGATACCTTGAGAAACATGCATTTAATCATAGATGTAATTTGATTCATAGTTACTTTTGGTAAAAATTATTCATATGTGTGTCTTTGTGTGTTAAATGAAATTGAATCTAATATATTCTAGTGTGTTTCTATTGTTCCATAGAGGATTAAATAATTGTTGTTGTGTTTCTTATCTTAAAAATGTAATAGAGAAAATCTAAATAAAACAATCTACCTTAGTTTAAAACTTGCATAGATTTACCTTTCTCACACACTCCTTATAAGCATAGAATAATTGGAAACTGTAAAATGAAATTAAATTCTTGTTAATGAACTCTTTATTTCCTCTCAGCTAAATGTGCTACCTTTTTTACTCAAATCATATCCCCTTGGTCTTTCATGAAGGTTGTCTATCATAAACATATCTTCTTTCCTTAAACTCATTCATAGCTGGGGTGTACATTCTTAGGTGCAATTGGAATTATACCAAACAAAGGTATTTTTCCTATAAGATTCCCATGATTGATCTCTTAGTGGGATTATATTGCAAAAGTGGATGTCTTGGTTGTAACATGAGTTAACTCTGCAGTGTATAAGATAAAAGAATTGGGCTATCTCATGCTAGGTCACACTCCCTATAGTAGTGAATCTTTTAGTGAAAAGTATGTGTTATTTTGTTTACAAAGGTGATAAAACGATGCTAAAAATGAGATCGTAGTACAGTGTAAGAGTAAATCATATAAGACGAAAATGATATTGGAGGTTAGGATTAATATCACTCTTGAAATCCTTATAACTCAGTTAGACATTTACTTATGTTAAAAAAATATGAATTTTCCTTGGTAAGAGAAAACTTTGAGATAACAAAATATATACTTCTTTGAGAAGTTAGACAAGTACTTTCGTAAATATTTATATGATCAAGTGACGCCAAAAAAAGATACCGTAGAAACAATGTAAACAAAATGAGAAACAAGAGTATATGTGATGATGGATTAAGAAAAAAATTGACTTGAAATCCTTATGGTTGATTTGAGAATTGAATTTTGTTAAGATTGGATACAAAATGTTTGTGGGGCATCTAGGCATTTGAGCCAATATAGAGTGCACTAAAAATAAAATAAAATTATGTCATGTAGAGGCTTAATTGAATCAAACTAAATTTGGAACTAAAACAACCATAGTACGAGAACAAATGTGCTTCAAATGGAATGAAATTAATAGGAAAGAGAAACTTGAAACTTCACCTCCCATGAATCGTATTTTTTTTCTCGAAAAATTCTGGTTGGTCCCCGTCCATAATGAGGATAAGATTAAACATCAAGTAAACATATTTTTTGGAAAAAAAAATTTAGAGTAAGAATGTGAGAATTAGGAACCTTGTATTTAAATCTAAAATGTGGAAAATAATTATGTAAGTTATGGAGATTTTCATAAGGGATAAAGAGAAAACCTAAATGGTCGAGTTGTAAGTTAAATGTGGAATGAACTTATGAATCTGTAGGTAAAAGAAGAAGTGAAAATTATACTTACATATTAATATTATTGGAATGTTAATCGTAACGGAGATGAAATCATGGTAATGATGTGTTGTGGTAATCAGCCCCTTTTCTTGTGGTTGAGTCATTCCTTGTATTCATTCATTGAGTAATGTGTGACATCGACTTCTAGATGGTGTTGTCAAACGTCTATGTGAGTAAAAAACTTATGAAAGTGTCGTATGTGTATTGAATTTATTTACTTGGAGTCCTTGTGGCGTTGTGTAATGAGCAATGTAAGAAAATAAAATATCTTGATATTTTACTGTTGTATTTGTGGGCGTTACAAAGCCATCCTCTTGTAAAGGAATGTTGCTCTTTGTAAGCTTAATTTGTTTTCTTGTTGCACTATGCCTTATTCATGCTTAGCGAAATTTGTATTACTCGTCCATCTTGTTGTAAAATCCTCACTACTATTACTTTGGGATTGAGGTGTAATGTTTTTCAAATGGAAGGTTGAAATGTATTGTAATTACATGGAATGTTGTGGAAACAACACTATTATGCTGAATGTTAAAATAATTTCTCCATTTCTTGTTTCGAAAAGATAGAAACACTTAGGATTGAAAGATTATGGAAAATTTGGTTACATGTATCTTTTGGGAAGAAATATAATTGCAGTTAAATCTTGTTTTCTTAATGTGTAGCGAACACTTAGTCTTGATTTTAATATTTTCACCCAACTATGTTAATGGAAGTTTATGAGTAGGATTTAATCATTGAAAGGGATGTTTTAATAACTTACAAACTATGGAATGTAAGGAATGTATCATCTTTTGTGTTGAATGATTTTTGCAAAGTTTGAAATGCAAAGGATTATGTTTAGTTGAAATAAAATTTCTATTTGTATGCCCTAAAAGTAGTTCTTGCTTAAGAGGAAAGAGCTATTTATTATTTCTATTTTTGGATATTAAGGATATATTTCTTCTTTTAAAGATAACAGAGATAAATTTAAATAGAAAAGGAATGTAGTGAGCATTTTCTCTGCAGTAAATGGAATCCCTCTTTGAACCTGAAAAATGTTGCACTTAGTTTCTTTCTTGAGTTGGGTGATTTATGGAAAAATATTTATCTCTTTGGTGTTATATAAGGAGGATGGATTAATCCCATTATAATTCCTTTATTGATTTCCTTCTGCCATTGTTGATGTTGAAAACAAGATTAAATCAGAATTAAGGAAAGTCCATTTTAGAATTCATGTTATTTGAGACTTGTATCTTTGGACATATCTATATACCTAAATAAATGTATATACATAGACACTTATATTTATATATATTTAGGGATATCCAATAAACTTCCTAGAATTTACATTTTCATAGGATAACGAATATTTTTGATCCCATTAAAAAAATCCTCTTTTTCAATATATATATATATATATATATATATATGAGCGTGTGTTTGTGTGTAAATATTTTAAAAAGAAGAAGAAATTTCATATTTGATAAAATGATAAAAAAATAAATAGATGGTTATATATGTATGTATGTATGTATAAACTAAATAGATATAAAACAATATTAACAAAAAAGGAAGCCTATATTGCTGCAGGTTTGTGTTTTAATATATAAAAGAATAATAATAATAAAAACATTTGTTGAAGTGGGGAGGGGGGATGGGGGGATGGGTGGCTTAACCATTCCCCCTATCTTCCACTAGTCAACAAATCAATGGTGTGCCCATGGTCATAACACAAAAAACATTTGTGTTTCTGCAACCACACCACATACCTTTCTAAATACCGCAAGACGTGGCACCTCTCTTCCATTTTCTTCAGAACCTACATTTTTTTAGTTGAATCCTATATATATATATATACCTTTTTCACATAGATTAAAGTCTTGTTATTGGAAATGGATTTTGTAAAAAAAAAATTGAAACCCTAGGTTGGGTAGAGAACAAAAGAGGAGAATGATATTCACCCTTGCATTATCTAAACCTACAGCCAGAGAATAAGAAAAAAAAAATGTATAAGAATCCATAGATATTCCTTGAGCCTCTGTGGCCTATTCATCCTCCTCCAAAACCCTTCCTACGATAAGAAAAAAGAAAGAAAGAAAACAATGGAAAAAAAAAGAAAATGAAGATTTTATATGAGGATTAGGGCAACTTGAAAATCCCTAAAAGCTATGGCTGGGATTCAATCGATCCAATGGCCAAAAGTAAACCCTAATTTTTTTTAAGTTTGGGGAATTAAGTTGGAAGTGTTAAGGTTTATTTCATGGGGGAGATAGGTAAGTGTGTGTAGGGTGATTTTAGTTCATGGGGTGAATATAAAATAGTTACTGGTCTTAGGTAATTTGTTTTAAAATAAAATACCTTAATTTATTATAGGGATATACAGTGGTGTGACTTTTTAAATGGGGAACACTATTTAAATGTAGGTAAATATATTTTTAATGTGGGTGAATTTATTTATATGTGGGTACATTTATTTAAATGTGGGTAAATAAATTAAATAGGGGCCTAAAGAAAATTTCAAATAAAGTGATACATATGGAATAAAGAAGTGTTCTTATTTTAATGGGTGGAATTAAATTGGGATGGTCAAATATTAAATGAACTGAAATAAAGTTTATTAAATAAAATAAGGGTATGTGTAGTGTAATTCCCACTTCCCTTCGACACTTATTCTATTTTTATTTCAATTATTGTTGACTATATACATGGATATTATTGTATCATTTTTACTTAGCATGATGTTAGAATATAGATATACTTTGAGTATTGATGGATTGTGATTCATAGTATGATCTGTGTGGATTCTTAGATAGACATTTTATATTGACTATGATGTGTTGTTGACATATTTATATATTTCTGACATTAAGCATTCTCATCATATTGAGTAGGATTTAGCATTTGAACTAATCTTTTAATTTTATTGGTATTGGTGAAATATAAAAATTGAGATGTTGTTGTAATTTTTAAATAATAGCATTGTTGGTCTAAATGGTGGTTTAATTTATATGGATGATTATTTATTTGTATGCATATATTTTATCTTTGATGTTTTGATATAGCCACGAGGCCGAAGGAGGTATTGTGTGATTTTGCAAGTAATTATATCACAACAATCAAAGGGGGATTGGAGACCAACTACAATGGAATACTAGATGGATATGCCAATGGTCACCAAGGAAACTTGTGTAATGTTGTTGTTTTGTTATTTCTTGTTAGGAGGTCCCCGTGAGGGGGGATGACCTCCAATTGTGACTAAGGGTTTGTGTGTTATTATTTTTCATTTCTTTTATTTAAATTTTGGAGTATGTGATTTAATTTTTGACGTAATTCCCTTTTATCATTAATTTGTTTATGTGTCTTATTTAGTGACCTAATCATGTTATTAAGCTAATTATGGATGTGACAAAAAGAGTCATTTATTAGAGTAGTTGGTTTTTGGTATATGTGTTTTTAAGTTGAGTGTAGATAACTTGAGTGTTGTACACTCTATCTTACCTTGAAAATTCGGATTTGGCCTGAAGGGCAAACTTTGAAGGCTTGTGGGACAAGATAAACTTGTCCCACACCTCTTAATTTCTTATACCAACCTTACCTATGGATTGGGGGGTCAATAATAGACCCCATTAAGTTTTTTATAAGACAAAGGTGGCATTCATTGCACTTTTCTAACATAGGTTTTGATGGCGAATCACAGCACCCCTTAACATCTGCAACTCGATGGGTTGAGACTCTCAATTTGATTGCATAACATGGAGCTTTTCCCAAGTGTGGGACCTTGCAAAATTGAAAAATCTCTCCAGATGAAGGCCAGTTCCTATTCCTCTATTCAGATCCACATGTAAAAAATGTAGAGGGTTTACTCAATACTAAACTAACTTTCCAAGGAGACAGGGTAAGAAGATGCATAAAATAAAACCTAAACTACAAAGGTGATGCACCAAGGAATGAAGAACACCTGTCTTGCCAATAAACACAAACCATTAAAATGTAATGCAAGATCATGCACAGATAACCAGATTTGCAGTGAAAAATCAAGAGGATGCAAATGAACACATAGAGGGTTGAGAATCATCCACAGACATGCATTATTTGCTCCAAAGATTGACACAATACACTACAAAGTTCCAAGAGGTAAAGTTGCATTACAGTTTTAGATGGGAGGTTTGAACTCCACAAATTCACCTGCCAAAGAGAAGAAGGGAGGGGAAAAACAAGAATATCTAACCTTTAGAAAGAAGCCCCTCCTTACAATTTACAGGAAGAATGAGAGAGGGAAGAGAGAGGAAATTCAAATCTACCCCAACCACCTCCAGGTTGCATTTACTTCATCTCATTATGGTGGTAGGTGAGAACCCTAGCAAACCCAAAAAGTGGTGAACTGTATTTTGAATTTTTAAGAATTTTTTATCACCCAATTATAGATATCTAGTCGTAGTTGGATAGAGGACCTCGTGATATTTCTGAAAATTCCAACCTTGCATTAATCCGAGCTACCTATGAAAAGTTATGGCCATCTGAATATCTGGGTCAGGGTCTGCTTCCTATCAGCGCTCAAAATGTTGCACCTCCTGAAGGTGCGCCTTGGCGCATCCATTTGCATGTCGTCATACTCTTACCTGTGCCATAGGTGCATCCATTTTCGTGTTGACACCTTCTTACCTCCGCCATAGGCGCATCCATTTTTGTGTCGACACCTTCTTACCTGTCCCATATGCACATCCATTTTTGTGTCATGCGCCCTTTACCTGCACCAAGGCGCGAATTTCTTCATGTCGACACCTTATGTCGTGTGCCCTTTACCTGCGCCAAGGAGCGAATTTCTTCATGTCGACACCTTATGTCATGCACCCTTTACCTGTGCCAAGGCACGAATTTCTTCATGTCGACACCTTATGTCATGCACCCTTTACCTAGTGTTTTTCCCATATCTACCCGAGGGGGAAGATATATACAATAATAGTTTTTAAAATTTTTCCTTAGGGGGTGTGGGTTGGGATTGTGCGTGTAAGATGTTTTTCATTCCTCTCAACCACCAATTTATTGTGCATTGGGGTTGAGGTTTGACTTGTGAGATGGAGTTCAGGATAAGTGAGGTGGAATCCTACATGGATCCACCTCACTCTCCTCTCTCCCTTTTCTATTTATTCAAGTTATTTTGTTTGTTGAGAGATTACTTCAGTTCATTTTGTGCTCTTGCATTTTGGGAGCTGGAGGATTTTGGAGTGCTTGTGGATTTTGTTGGAACTTTTTGGTGTTAGAATGGTCTTGAAGGATCTTGGTGTGTGAATATTTGATCAAGATCTACAATTAAAAAGGTAGGAGCTACACCCTTGTTTAATTTGTTTTCTTTTACATATGTATATGTGTATGTTATCAAGTGTTTTGATATGCTTTTCGAGTCCTTGGGTAGATTTCCTAAGTATGGTGTAGGAGGAGGCTATGGAGATCTTATATTTAGGGAGGCATAAGATTTTATTTCATGCTTTTGAGGGATTTGGGTTGGGTTCCCCACCTTGGACAAGAAAATTCTTGCATTTACTACTTGTCTTTTTTAGGGAGACATAAGAGATTGGAGGTAGGCATAAGAGAATGTGGGAGGCATAAGAGGATCTTGAGAGAGGCATAAGAGTTGTGTAGGGTTTTTTGAGATGTATATTGGAGGGTTTTAAGGTGGGAACCTAATCCCATTGGGAGGCATAAGTCATCTCCGCCTAGATCATTACTCCATTGGCTTGCATTTCAAGCCTTCTGTATTTTGTAAAGTGGTATTATTGTGTTCATTTTCTTGTGATTGAATGTGATTTAAATGGTTGTGAATTTTTTTTTGTGTTGTGAAAGCATTGTATATTTTCCATGTGTTGGATCCATCCCACTATTGCTTTGTAGTTGGGGCTCGGGGGCCAATGAGGAGGATTGCTTATTCTTCTCATCAGAGTTTTGGTTGGGCAGAGATTGTTTCCTCTCCTCCATTTTTGTTGTTGTGATCAAGTTAAGAAAATATGGATCCTTGTTGGATATTTTGAACTTGGAGTTCTTGTAGAAGACTAAGAAACCCTTCATCGTAGCTACTTATCTTGTAATCTCCCACCTAAGGCGGTATACTTACAGTATTGTATTTGAAAGAAAAGTTGTATTGAACATTTCGTTATTAATTTATAATGTATTGTGGGAAAGAGAAACAATTTTTGTGTAACAAATCTTTATGTAATGGAAATGTCATTGTAAAGAAAACAATTTTTTCTTGTTTTAGTTGATTTTTTGTCTCATTAGGTGTGTTTCCCTTATTTTAAAACTATGGGAAATCTTGCTATCAATTGCTTGTGTGAATGGTTGCAAAGTTATGTTTGAAAAAAAAAAGAGATATTACTTGTATTTAAATACTTGAAATACTACTAGACTTTAGCCTCAAATTATTGTGAAATTTTAGTCGCAAATTTCCATAAGTTTATACAAGTATCTAATGATAAATTAAAATAACAATAATAAAGGGAAAGAAACTTACTTTTAGCACCCAATACTTGAAATGAAGTTAGTTCTAAATCTCATACTAAATGTGTTTGGTTAATGTATGTATGTATGTATGTATGTACAACTAGATAAATATTTTACATCTTGTGCAATGTTACTCTTATTATTTAATTATGTGTTTTACAATATTAACTATAATATTAAACTTATTAATTTTATTAGTCTTTAGATTAAATTATATATATATATATATATATATATATATATATATATATATATCATATTTATAAATTTATGAATTATATATTTATAGATATTGTACATATATATTTATACTATATATATTATAATATATAAAAGTGTTATTAAAATAAATAAAAGAAATTATAAAAAAGGGGAACATCGTTTAATATGTTAGGGGATTAGTAAATTTGTGGCTTGTTTTGTTGAAATGGAAGTATACTGGGGGAGAGGTCGCCGACCCCGCCTCCCTCCCCACCCAATATACTATTGGATGGGGATGGGGTCAGCAACCTCCCCGCATTTGTTAAACTTGCACACTATTTTGTTATGGTTGTTGTCCACTCTTTTGACCGCAGATTTTGGGATTGTGTGGTCATTATTTTGGTTGCAGACCAAGCTCTATGTAACCTATAATTTATGCATATATAAATATATATATATATATATATATATATATATATATATATATATATATATATATATGAGGCTCGTACCCTTTTTTGGGTTTATTTAAAATGGGGTTTTTGAATATAAATTTTATATATACTTTTATATGTATATATATATATATATATATATATATATATTATGTATGTATATACCCTTATACTTTGGGTGTATATACATCAATCCAACCATTCCTTATAGTGGGAAAATACTCATATGCCCATTTGGGAAAATGATAAAATAATGAGATAAGAAAAATAAATAAATACATTGAAACCCTAGAAGAGGGTGTAAATAGATCTAAAAATAAAAGGGAGAATGTCCTATCTTGAGCTTGAGGTTTCCTCTCATGGATTCCACCTCCCTCTCAACCAATCTACAAAATGAAAAGAAGAAACAATAAGTCAAATCAAAGAGAAAAGAGCTTTTCATATGCACATTTAGGGTTAGTTGAATCCCTATATCTAATGGCTCCAAATTAATCCATCTAATGGATGAGATTTATCCCTAAAAAAATTAGGTGGGGAGTGGGTCAAAGAAATTCAAATTTAATTTGCATTAGTAGACATTATTTTGGGGCCACTCAAGTATATGAAGGGGGTGTTGTCTTTTCCTAACCCAAGTGCCTTTTAGAGACCTTTTTACCTAATGAAATTTTGACCCATTTGTGGGTAGTATAGAATTGCGTTATTTAATTAAATAATACCACCATGCCCTTGAGATTAACTAACCAAATTTAATTAAGGTGAAATTAAATTGAATTAGAGTAAATGATAGGGAAGCCTAAGTGTTTCCTTAGACTAACAAGTTTGTTTTTTTTTTAGGGGGGCCTAAGGGAAAATTAATAATGTTAATTTAATGCAATTTCAAACACAAGAATGTGACGACCGTAAACTCAAATCTATTATTGCGGGTGCATTTAACAAAACAAAATTATTCCATAATTTTTCTAGTTGACCTAGGTTTGTTCTTGGGTTTCGTTCAAAAAAAAAATTTGTGTTACATGTAGTAATGGTCTAATGAAGTAAAAATTAATGTGTTTAAAAAATACATAAACCAAATTTTTAGTTTTCTTTAGGTGTATTAATGATGTAAAATTGGGGCATATCATTTGGTATCAAAGCTTGGGTTCCAACACCAGGCTTACTTGGATTGTTTTAGTTTTTAACACTCAGCTTTCCCATCTAGCAATAATGTTTATGACAAAACGTTTCCTTTCCTCCAACGTCAGTGGAATGCCGCAATAAGGCATAGGTCAAAACACCTCTGAATTAACGACGTTGGAGCAATACGTCTGCTAACACAATCGGTGGTTAATGATTACCAACTTGGATTAGAAAATATGTGACAATCGAACCACCGGTGGTGATTGGAATAGAAATTTTGATCATTTTAATTGTTTTTAAAAAATGGGTAAAAAATAAGGAAAATTCATTCAAAAAAAGCATGAAAAATGGTTTCGTGTCTTCCATAGTGGAGCTCGTTTCAGATGATTATGCTATCTAGTGACAAGAGGAGTCACAAAAACATTTAAACTCAATTTATAAGATCATTTGATTATTTAAATGAAGATATTTTGAGCCCTATTGATCACATTGTTACAAGGGACAAAAAATTGAAATCCATGAAAATCCATTTGGATTTGGGCCCATTGTTTAGGGAACCTTATTAGAAAATTATATTCTACAACTTCTAACCTTTATTATTTCTACATGTAAATTTGTTGCAGAAATGATTTTTCAGGAATCAGAATGGGAACTCGATTTTGCAAGCATTTTTAGGAGGCCTCTAGTTGTTATGGCACAAAACACAAACTAGTCAATCACATAAATTAGCTTTGGAAACGAGATCATAACTACAGTTCTAGTTATCATAATTAAATTATGTAAGTTGCATCCAATTGTCTCTATATGGGAGAATAGATGAAAATTTATATAATGAGTTTTCGAGTTGTGATCACTTGTTTTCAAGACCCATTTTATAGCCAATTTCACTCAAAATTTGTTGAAATGCAATAGTGAAACTTTAATAGCTGGCTCCGAGAAGGTGCTTCCAGTTCGAAATTCATTCATTAGTTTTGGGTGTTAAGAGTATTATTTGAATCCCTATATAATATAGAATTGGTTGGAATTTTTTTTCTTACCATTTGAGTATTTGGTACTTGTTTGGTAGGCCCCTTTTATAGCCATTTTATATAAATCATAGAACAAGAGAACTAGGTCTTAATGAATTTTTTGACTTCTTAGAGAACCTTTGGAGGGTACAAGCTCTTACAGTATGATTTACATGATGTTTACATGGGCACTAGGTTAAATGTTACATCCTTGACAAATTATGTGCTAGAAGACATTTTTGAGTGCTATCTATTTTGGTATAGTTGGTCATTTGGACATAGTAAAATGTATAGTTGTTGATTTTGCAAATAATTGGTGTTCAGATATATGAGTGTAGAATTTTTCCCTTCGTCTAAGAAATATTTTTAAGGAGTTTGGTTAATTTGGTTCCTCTTTGAGTTATTTGTTTCTTCGTGGGAAACTCACTAATGTTAAGTACACCCCATTTGTACCTAACAAAACCCTTTTGGTATGGGCGTAAAATAAATAATTTTACCTTGTAGAGAACCACATAACAAGACAAAATTGTCTTTCATGTCTTGAAATTTAATTATTATGTATAGGAATAATTTCTACATTTCATGTTTATTTTACTAATCTCAAATTTTATAATCCTCTTTATAAGGAAATCTACCAAATAACCTTATAAACTTGCCTTTCTTTTTACGTGTAATTTTAAATTTAACATACTTGGATGAAAATTATTGTTCAAGTAAGCTAATCTAACTTGTCTCTAAACAATATATGGTAAAAGGAAAGGATTACCAGTGTCTCTTTTCATCTGATGGTTTTTCTCGAAGTGATGTTTCATAGTTATCTTATCCTTTTCTAATAAACTAAGAATGCATTGAGCTATTAGAAAGTGACTCTAGTTTTCACAACATATAATTCTTATCAAATCCCTCAACATAACTTTTGGATTAGCTTCGGTAATTTTGAAATTATTTTAGCCTACTTGAGCTCGAGTAGCCCATTTTCATACTATGATCATTAACTAATTTTTGGTACTATATAACGTAGTTAAATTGCTTCACCCTAGAAGACACACGTGTGAGGACAACCCTTTCTGAATTATTTATAAAATTATTAAATTAATCACATATGGCACTAAGACTTATGTGTAGAAATCATGGAATCACCCTCTCTTTAACACTATCTAGTGGATCTAGAAGAATGATGATTATGCAAAAATAATAAATAAATAAATAAAATAACAACAATCTCTCATACACTCTCTCTACAAAAAAAATAGAATACACTAGTGTTGATTCCTCTCTTAGTTGGGCATTATGGTATGCCACCATTAGTTTTGACCATGGAATTACAAGTAATATGGTGGAATATCTATATATATATAGCACAATTGTGTACTTATATCTTGTAAACAACAATAAAACCAGGTAATTATATGTAAATGCAAAAAACGTGTCGCATATGTATTTGAACAACCTTGGTTGGCCAATAATGTTATCATTTATTACATCTTAATATCTAAAATTGAGGGGATCTTAAATTATTGTTTCAAACGAAATAAATATTGTTTATTAATCTTAATTTATGTGACATTAATATAATATATATCACACTATATATTGTTTTTCTTATTTAATTAACCTAAGTTTTAGATGTGAAATTAACGCAAATAATCAAAGGTTACACTAGCCTCGCTACTATATATGCCCTTGGCTACTTGACTCGTAAGAGAGTCTTATGGAATATTTCCTTCACATTGAAAACTCTCAGTAATTTATTTTGAGATAAATAATGTAAGACCTTATTGTAACGACTAAGGATAACGATTATGTATTCTTTCCACATACATTGGGTGATGATTTTCTTTGTTATCAATATAAACACTAATTAAGAAATGTAAATTTGGAGATGTTTTGAAAGCTATGTTGTTTTGGGTACTCTTTAAAACATGGCCCCATTTTTTGTTACCAATCAATAGGGTGGCAAAATTTAAATTTCTTTGTGTAGAATGGATTCAACCCCTAGTTAAGAAGTATATTTCTATACATCTCTTTCAACCTGCTAGGTCATTATGGCCAAAATAAATTTTGAGTTAAGTTCATCACAGGCTATGGATTGAACAGTGTTACGCTATATCTTTATTTAAATAAAAATGTGCATTGACCTCTTGAACTCTTGGTGAAGGTATGAACGAAAAGGTTGATGTATCCTTTCAATGTGATAAAATTAGAGTTGCTTAGTTTCTTAATAGGTTCAGGAAACCATCTCTTTGAATGGATTTTGTTTGTCCCACTCTATCATGTTTTCTCTTGATTATAGGAATTAACAAATGATAAAATTTAAGTAAGTATTTTTATAGGTCTCATTGAATTAAAAATTAATTTTTTTTCATTTTCATTAAGTAAATGTGACTTCATAAGGATATAGAAAAGTTGGAAATTGTTCTATCATTGTGGAAAACTTAGGTAATTGTTAAACAATAATAAATTAAACCATCCCTTATGAGTTTTATAAATCAAATTTTTAATCGGAAATGGGATGTAGTAGAAAATGGTACATGCTATGAAACCTCGAAACCAAACTATAAAATCAATACTAACTTAATAGTCAGCTATATATATTTCAACCCTAACTGATTAGTACTATCATTATGTGCATGTAAAAATAATTTTCATCGAGTAAATCTTCATATTTGACCCCTTAACGAATAATGCAGATATTATCACCATATTGGATAGGCTTGTGAACCTTTTTCCAAAATTTAATGTTAATGGTGAGATAAAAGGTGAAACCACACATAAAGTTGGAAACTTTTTCTCTATTTTGTGTGGTATTGTGGCACCTTGAATGATCTCCATGATTAGTATCGTACACATCATGTATATATAATTGTTAATCTTGTTTGAAATGATAGTTCTGTTCCTTTGAATCGCCCATAAATATATTTCCCTTAATTTCAGGCATTCTAATCAACTTTTTTGGACCCTTACAGGAAAGTAAGACATGATGCAATGAAACCTTTGGAAGCTACAATTTCCCCTAATTAATATTCTCCAATTTGAATTACACTTGACTTTGAACCATGTGATAATGGGTGAGACATGTTTATCAAGACAAAAATAATAAAAAAAGTCCCCTTAAGTGACCTTAATGTTGTACTTACACTACGTGTGACCATTTAGAGGTTTTACATAATGATGTTGATAACAATTTCCTTAGAAGATATAACTTACTTTAATTAAATTACTCTAAATAAGAGAAACACTTAGTAATTGACCAAGTTTGAGTTGGTGGGACATGCTTGTTATGACTAATAACCACATGATATGACACAATACCTCGAGGGATCATATCCCTATCTCTTCCAGTGACTTCCAGGAGGAAGTATAATTTTAGGAGAGGGGGATATAGTTCCCACCCTTTTCTTGCCATAGTTTCTTTCCAAATCATTACTTCTAGTAGATTTTGGACATGCTTTATAGCTGTATCTGGATATTTTGTGATTTTATTTGGATATTTTGATGACTCGTGTGATGGTTAGGGCACCATGCATGAATCTAGTAGTGATTATTATCATAATTTTATTTCAGCACGTGATTTGGTTTCTAGCAGTAAATGATATAGTTGATCCTATTTGACCTATGATGGATTTGTGTTATCATTCATATTTTGAGAGAATTTGTGCATTTTGGCAATAGCATATTATTATGATCATTATAGTCAGAGCTCATAAATTTCTTAATTTTGGATGCACATTTATATTATATGATCATCATGGGTTGATATTTATTATTGCATTGATAACATGTTAACCATGATTATTTATTATCATTATTTATCATATGTGTGTGTGTGTGTGTGTATATATATATATGACATGTATGTTTAATGTTTGCAATGAGTGTGAAAATTTCAAGGCACAAGAGAACGTGAGTTTTAGGGTGGCTACTCAAGATGCACAAGCAGATGATTGGGTTGAGTCTTAGCCATGTTTTTTGTATGAAGCCTTAATTGATTGTTGCATGTTATATAAGGGCACCATGGGTAACTTCAAATGTTGTAATTATTGTAATTGTGTTTTATTAGTCTTTTGTAAACTAATTTAGGGAACTTAATGGTCCCCACTTGTATTAGAAGTGTATTATATTAATTAATTATGTTTTGGGAGGTTGGGGTCACATGCACAATAATTGGGTGGGCCCCATAACCTCCGTTATTGTGTCAAACCCGAAATTGGGCTAAAAGGGGTGATTTTCAGGACCCCTTTCATCTTTAGGGGTTATCTTTTCATGTAAAAGAGCCCTTAGACCCTACTTATAAGTAGGAGGGCTTAATTTATTGGTCAAATGGGATTTTTCCCTCCCATTTTACCTCTCATAAGTCAACATTATTTTAATAATGGTTGGGTGATGTGTTTCTAATAATTTGGATGGAGTTTGACTTATTAGCATTTATGGGACTTTGGGGGTTTTGTTCTTAAAATATTTTTGTTTTACTCTCTTTTGAATTTTTAGAATATTGGGTTGGGAAGAGAGAGGGGTGACACATGTCACCCTATCATTTGAGAGGATATTTCCTTGGTTCTCTTCATATACATTCTTATGGAGGAGGAAAAAAGATTTTTTCTTTTCTTTTTTGCATTCTTGGAATTAGGAGTTAAGCTTGGAGCTTTGGTTTTGGAGTGCATTGGATAGCTTAGAGACTTGTAGAGAATTCAGAGGTAAAATTATTGTGCCTAATTTTTTTTATTGCATGAATTTGAATAATAAAATAGATTTTGTATGTGACTATGTGTTTTGAGTATTGTTGTATGGTTATGAACTTATTTGTGTATTTGGTTTTCTCCATCCATAATGTGGTTCGGTGAATTTTGGAGTACTTCGGGGGAAGAGGGAGGGAATTTCCCTCTTACCACATGTCTTGATGGACAAGCAATGTGTTGGTGCTCAAAATAGTCTCTCCCCAGTTTGCCCTTGAAAATCTATTGATTTACATCCTCTAGCACTTTCTTTTCCAGGCTGTGTTGTGCCTGGTTAATGTATTTTTCCATTTTTAATCTATTCTTATGTCATAGATCATTTATGGGTCCATGTTTTTCTCTTTTTTTCCTCATTCCTTTAGAAAAGGTCTTTCATTTGGGTATCTTGTTCTATGTTCACCTAAAAACTCGGGTTCTCCCATATTTTTTGTTCTCCACAGTCGGGATTTATTTTCTTTGTCATTTATTCCCTAAATACTTGAAGAAAAATGAATGAATATGTCTCTAATGGATGTATTTGAGCCCTATAATGTTTCTAAATTCTCTGTCCTTGGAGAAATTTTCATTTTCGGGCTCAAATGATCATTTTTCTGCATTTTACGGTTTGACGGGTGTTTCCCCCAGTTATATTTGCATCCTTACATCGACAAGAAACGTGGGCTCTTTTGGTTAGACGTGGCTCAATTGGGCACATCAAAATTTGTATGAATCACCTCAACTTAAAATGTGTCCACGTGGAGAAACGATGCTTGTTTGAAGATCTACTTTTTGGTTTGGTCTTGGAGTAGCACTGGGAGGACACGTGGAGGTTTCCACAGTTTTTCCCTAAATTAGATAAATTTTATGTAGCTAAAATAGTTTGGAGGACAATAGGGACACATGGCGAGCCCACACTCACTTAGAGTCTTTTAAAGAAGAGTGAGGAGGACACTTGGAGGCGTCCGCTCACTTTGCATTTTGCTTGGGCTTTTCAATGGCCAAAGGAGACTTCCCCAGAGCATGAAACTTGGAACCTTTTGATGAGATTTGAGCCTTCAAACAAATTTTACCAGGCCAGGACACGTCGTGAGCCCGTGCTCATTCAAGGTCTCAACTTTTGGGGACTATCTCAAGATGCGCCATTATGACACATGGTAGTTTAACAAGTTAAAAGGAGTGGGGAAGTGGACCATCAGGGGAAACTTAGAATTTTTTCCTCTTATGCTCAAAAGGGTTAAGATATCAAAAATGGCCCTCAAGCTCGACAAAGGATTAGTAAAAATGTGTTTTAAGTCAAAGGGGCAGGGAGGCGGACCATCTGGGGTAACTTTCATTTTTTCCCCCTGATATTCAAAGGATCAAAACTTCAAAATGGCCTACAAGCCTGATGGAAGAAAGGTCAAAGCTTGCTCCAATCAATAGCAGAGGTGTGGGATTTCAGAGGAAATTTGAAATTTTTTCCCTTTGTGGGAAAAGGAGTTAAAAGTATAAAAGGGAGCAAGGTTCCGCTGGGACCCACATTAGAAACTTGAAGCAGAAGGGTGGAGCTGCAGGGAAAACTTGGAAAATTTTGTTTTTTCCAAAAAGAGGGTCAAATGGTAGAATTTATCCACAGTTCCTTTAGGACCCACCTCAGGACACGTGTTAGGCTCATTTCCCAAGGGCAGAGGTGCGGAACAAAATGTGAAAACTTTCCATTTTTCCAAAAGTTGTAAAATTTTAGAGGGAACCCTTGGGTCTATTTTTAAGATTTGAATCTTCCACGTGGATGGCCAAAATTCAAAGTAAAGATCAACGACAACTGAGAGTCTGAATATGATTTTCCCGCCATTTTATTGAAACAAGCCTAGAAGTGTGAGTCTTCATGATTTCTTTGTTTTTCCTACACTCGAGGCAAAGAGGGGAGTTACTGTTGATATATGAGTTTGGTGGGGATATCTGGAAGATGTCTTTTTCCATTAAAATGGTTTGACTATCGAGCTTGATCAGATTTTCTAATTTTCTTCTCCTGAGTACGCAAGGAGCCAGATTTGACATATTAGGGGTGGAAGTGGTTGGTGAATTGAAAAAGGAGTGATATACCAGAGGAAGGATTTGAATGCTGGAGATATTCGATGAGATCTACCCCCTCAAGCACCTGGTAACTTTTTACAGATCTAATCCCAGAAATCGTGATCATGATCATGGCGAGCACTTTGAGAAGCTTACAGATCCCATTTTATAAATTTTATAAATGGCACAATTTTAAAATCTTTTGTGCAAATGGTTGGAGTGTTAGGGGTCAGGACTAAATTTTCTAATAGAAAAAATCTTGACAGATCCCATCATTTTGAGAAGCCATTTGAGAAGCTTGTATTTTTCTTTTGTATTAAATCTGATCATGTCAAGGTGGTTACAAGTGTACAACCATTGACAAGCTCTGAGACTATTCTAGAAACTTTCCCCTGTTGATAGATTTAATCAAATTCAAGTTATTTTGTGTTGTCTTGAGAAAAATGTGTTTGATTTTTTTCTGAGTGTAAGCGTGTTTTTTTTTTTTGTTTTTTTTTTAATCTTATATTAAAATCTGATTCAATCACATAGGCCTCAATCCTTGTGACAGTTTAGTGGCATCTGTAATTTCATTTCTCGGAAGAGCTTTCATCTGGGATTGGAATAAATGATTTAAAATCAATTTTCTTTCATCTATTGACAGAGATTGTCTGTAAGCCTCTGGGTGTACCTTAGGCATGATTTGACTTAAATATTGATGCTTTGTTGGAATTTCTAACTCAAGCCCTTGTGATAGAATCTCAAAGATTGTGTGAAAAAGTGCTAATCTGGGCCTCCATTGAAGCACATATTCTAGTTAAAGAAACATTTTAGCTATTTTGTGGCATTATGCTAGTCTAACCTTCCAATTTATAAGATTCCTCAAGGATCTAGTGAATCAATTTCATCCTACCCCACCTCCCACTAGAACTTTATTCAAAAACACCCAATCCTACCCATACTACCCCCTTTTGTCATGTGTGCATGCCAATGCATAATCCCCATCACCGAAACATGCAAAAGCAATCAAGGGCCCAAATGTCTTTAGTAACCTTTGCCTTGTTGTGAAAATATCTCCATGATCTAGAAGTGACAAATTGTGAGAGTTAGATTTAGTGTGTTGATCATATTTTCCCAAGGTATTCTCTATAAAATTTATGTAAACGAAGGATTTATCATTGTTCTTCAATAAAAAAGGTTACAAAATAGGTTCTCTTACCTTGGTTGAAAGGAATAACCTAAAATAGTTATGATCAGATCACATCCTTTTAAGGTGCTACCCACTCCTTTCAAAACCTGAGTGCTAACAAGTCAGATAGATTTCTTCCCCAGCTAGAAAATGACATACACAATTATTTTAGATCCAAATATTTCGACCAAACATGTTGACCCATATAGGAAAGGAAATAATGTCTCATTTCCCCCCACTCTGAGGGAATGTCCACAGTGTTGGATGGCTTTTGAGTTAGTTCGTCTGAAAGAAAATGAGAAATGTAGAATAACTTCTCATGTTAGGTCATCTGGGAAAGTAATGAATGTAACTCCCAAGTTAGGTCATCTGGGAGGTTGAATGTGTGGTATTTTATCGATTGAATGGTATAATTTCAATTATTAGAGACTTGAACATGTTTTATTGGTTGATTGATTGTTTTTTTTTATTTTTTTACTCATAAAGAGATTTTATGCTTCATGCCCCTAGGTTAGGTCATTAGGGGGAATCGATAGAAAATGATGAAATATCACATGATTTATTTGTAAATGTTTGAAAATGATGAATTAGAGGTGTTGATGAATGCATAGTTGTGTAAGGGGAATTAAAGGATGACTCCAATTATATTCCCCCCCTTTTAGTGAAAGGGGAAGTGGTAATCAGAATGAATTTTGAGCCGAAAGTAAACATGTTAATAGATAATGCCAAAAATATGTGTAGATCAAGTGAAAGAAAAAATTAAGGAGAAATAACATGTGTGTCATGTGTATGATATGATTTTAGGTGGAATCATGAAGAGAATTCCACAAACGGGATAGAAATCAGAGTAAAACTAAGGAAGATATTAGCAAATCACACAACATGTATTAGTTGAGTAGTGAATCTGAAGTATGACCATAGTAGAGTGAAAAATGAAAAGTGACTACAAATAGTAAAGTGAAAAATTGATTTGTGAACTCATTTATCTTTTACGCAAGTGTGAGAGTGATCTTTGAGTGTGTAAATATGTATTAGTTGAGTAGTGAATGTGAAGTATGACCATAGTGGAGTGAACAATGAAAAGTGACTATAAATAGTAAAGTGAAAAATTGATTAGTGAACTCATTTGTCTTTTACGCAAGTGTGAGAGTGAGCTCTGAGTGTGTAAAGATATCATAAGTTATAACACCATGAACTATCCAATTCAATATAGTAGTGAACTTCATGGCATTACGTATGATGACGGAGTTGGTAAGTGCAATTTTTTTTCCAAAAAATGCATGTGTAGTAGTCATTTTTGCTGATTTTTTTGCAAAATTGTTATTTTTAATTTTCTTGGTGTTTGGGATAAACAAAAGTGGTGAAGGCATTAATGGCCTTTGGGACAAGAGTACCTAGACATTGGCACTCGTGTCCTACTCTTGGGTGCCCCAGTCCTGTATGATTTTTTTCATGAGTAACGTAAACATGAAATTTTATGTGGATTGATGTCGTAAGGGGTTATGTTTGTATATATATAGTGTTCTAACTCATTTTTTGTTGATATTTTGTGGTGTGTAGAGTGATATCCATTAAAGGGAGTTCCATGGTGGTCACCACTTGAGTACGTTGCTTGGGTTAGGTTTGTCAAATGATGATTGGGAGGTGATGGATTGTGCCAGCCTGCAGCATATAATGAGGATGGGGAATGTACCACATAATATTCCTATGTTGACAACTTTGTGTGAGAGATGGTGTGTGGACCCTTGTATGTTTTGGATACCTACAAGTGAGATGAAAATTACATTAGATGATGTATATCACATGATTGCCTTCTACCCATTTTTGGCGATTAGGGTATAAAATCATGGCTGTGGAGAATTAATGGAGATTCCGATTTAGATATCAGGTTCTGCTGAGAATGGTATTTTTTGGGACATATCTATAGTGCCTAAATAAATGTAGGTACACATATTAGCTTGGATCCTATTTATGAGATCATTTAGGGATATCCATGCTTAACGGAAATTTATAGTTCGTGGATTATTACATTTTCATGTGATTAAGGAATACTACTGATGGTGGTGTAAAAGTATCCTCTATTTATATAGATTGCATGATATATATGCTATCCAGGAAGAGAGGAGAGTCACTAAGTGATAACATGGGAAGAAATGGATGTGTTGTGCCCACCTGTACAAGGATATATGTACAAATTTGAACACACACACAGGATCATGGAGGTGGGACACACAGTGACTACTTTTCTTCATGTATGGGCACTACACACACATAGACACACCATATACACACATATTGACACACACTACAGACACTTGATAGATCAGATGGGGATAAATTCAGTGATATGGAGGCCATACCGAGTATTATTGTGAGAATGTGTCATAGGATGTGAGTACAATTAATGATGCACATGAAGGATGATGTGAGTTGGAGGATCTGTTTTTAGCGGGTGGATGAGTTATTTTAGGTGGAGAAGGTATCATTGATACCCCTCTGGAATGGCCTAGGATGTGCCACCAGAGCCATAGTGGTGTGGTTAGAGCTATTAGAGCACACAAGGAGGGCTTTCAAAGATAAAACATGGCCCAAAGGAGAGCAACTAGTACCTCCCATTTTCTTCAAACTGTACGGCTGATGTATGTGATAAAGCTCATATTGGTGCTCGTTATACAAACTCATTCCTACTTGTCATTTAAAACTGTTCCTTCAAAGAAGTGGTGTCGAGCCCTATTTATGGCCACACCATAATATTCATACGAAATTTGGCCGTAACCACATTCATATAAATCCTTGCTACATAGTCTCCAGGTAATGGTGCCTCTCTGTCATTTTTTTCAGATCCTTGTACAAACTACATTCTGTCACCCGACATCCTGAAAGAAAGTGGTGTATATATATGGTTTGATATGACTATATATATATATATATATATTAAACATTAATTCTGGATGTCGACATGGAGTTAATGTAAATGTGCATGACACAAGAAATAGTCGAAACCCGATAGTCCAGGTAGAGAACATTCCAGAGGAGCATGAGATATAACCATATGCATGTAAAGTGTGGAGACATCCCTATTCCCTAAGAAGAAGAAAACACATGTACAAGGAATCCATTGGATCTTCTTTGAGCCTCCATGGGCATCTTTATCTTCCTCCCAGGTACCTTCCTGCAGCTAATAAAGTACAAGATAAAAAATGTAAAAGTCTAAAACCCAAAGGAATATGTATGCTATCTCACCGGATCAAAGTCAACAAGCAACATTACTAAAATAATACATGCTAGAGAAAATTTGGGAAGTCAAGATTCAAGGGGAACAAATTCAACCCTACATTCTTCAGGATTTGTAGTTGATAAAAGTAAACCCGAAGTGTCAAGCTTATTTGATGGGGGACATGAACCAAGTGGGAGGTGTTAAGGTTTATTTCATGGGGGAGATAATTAAGTGTGTGTAGGGTGATTTTAGTTCATCGGGTGAGTATAGAATAGTGCATTGATCATAGGGAATTTGGTTTAAAATATCCCATAAGCCCAATTTATTAGTGCACTGGTCCATATGGGAATAAGGCCCATTAAAATGCAAAATAACTTATGTGTAAGGTAGATATGCAGATGATACGATAGAAAAACTATTTCAATAGGTTGAAAACTATTAAAAAGATAAGAACTACAAAATATTCCCCACAATGTGGGTGAATATTCATGATTAAATGTGAGTAAATTTATTTAACTGTGGGTAAATAATTAAATAGGGGCCTTAGGGAAATTTTAAATAAAGTGATCCATATAGATATTCCCATAAGTGTTCTATATTTTGAAGAGATGGATAGTGAATTGGATAGTCGACGCAAAAATCCAAACCCAAGGTCCAGAATTTGGTCGCATATTTTTTTAGTTTAGGTTCCAACCATCAACTAAAAATTTGTGTAAAAAGGTGAGTTCCTCAATCCTCATAACTTTTAATGATCTTTTGAAATTTTGTTTGACCAAATTTGAAGCTATCTGTGGGTAGAAATAAATCAAAATCATGTAATATTCTTGTGTATACCCTAAAAAACAAGTCTCTAGTCAAATTAGCTCCTCGCTCTAGACAGAATTGGCAGACTCTAGGGAGTATGTACAGGATGACATACTTAGAATATTTTAAAAATAGGTTACTGTAGGATGGAAAAGTGACATGCAAGTATGGGAATCTACAAGTACCTCTTCCTCATACCCGACCTCTCGAGGTCATGTCGAGACAGCCGGTGAATGTTGAATATGAATGGATACAGAAAAGCTAATCCGGTAATCTTATATCCTCAATACGCAATAATGGAATCTGTGAATC
Source organism: Taxus chinensis (assembly GCA_019776745.2). Taxonomy (NCBI): domain Eukaryota; kingdom Viridiplantae; phylum Streptophyta; class Pinopsida; order Cupressales; family Taxaceae; genus Taxus; species Taxus chinensis. The sequence goes on along the minus strand of CM034153.1, from coordinate 158,562,461 downwards.
TAAGGCAAAGAAGGCCCTCCTAACCTGAATTGGTGTAATGGATCGTTCAGGATATAATAGTCTTATTCAGAGGCTCCAATCAATGTTGAGCTCTGCCGAGATCCTGTTTCTTGGTTGTTGGATACGTGGGAAGTGACCTGTGGGAGCTTCGTATATATCTCCAGACAAGGTCATGAAAATGGTGATAGGGCGATTTAGTGGATTTGTAGTTAACTATGGGTGGTTTTCTGGTCTAGCCCAGAAAATATTAGATTGATTGGCTTCTATATTTAATACGAAGAACTGTATTATAATATCTGGTGGGAGTGGTGAGGATCTAAATACCAGCATTTGTAAGCCGGTGTCAATACTTAACTGATTTGTAGGCCCGTTGGGTTGTGGGACTTGGGGATCACAACCATGAGTTCGTGGTTGTTGTGGACCTATTATGGTCATGTGAAGAATCAATCCCTTCTTCTTACTATCCAGTAATCATATGCCTTTTCAACCTCTATGTTTAGAACTAGAAGTTGTATAATTTTCTCAAAAGTACCTTACAGGTGTTCTGGCAACTTGAATGTGTAAGCTAGTATCTAAGTCAATGAGGAGGTCTCCTGTGTCAGGTTGTCAAACTAAAAGATCACAACCAAATAATTGTTCTCTTTCGAATCCTTGTACAATCATTCAGATATTTTATCAAGGCAGTCTATAGTTAGGATGGTTTGACCAAAATGTGTAAGCTTTGTCGTCTTCGATATTTAAACCTCTCAGTTGTTCACTAATTGCTTGTAGGTTTGTTGTTGCTCGGAAGACCTGTATCCTAAGGTCCTGATCTATATCAGCTAATGTTGTGGGTAGATTTGGTTGAGGCACTATTGGTTCAAATATATATTCTCTAGGCTCTCTAGGTCCTGTGATTGTCATACAAAGTGTTTCAACTTTAAAATTAATAAACTGATTACGAAAGAAGTATTTACACTATGCAAGCATTCTTCTATTTTTGTATTTTTAATGACGTATTTTAATGAAATTAAAGAGAAGCTATTCTAGTATATTTAGAAAATGGACAACTAATCTAGTAACAGAATAAAAACAAACAAAGTAGCCTGGTGTGGCTATTTGCCTGTGTAGTTGTGATTTTATCCTAAATATCTAAGCAACTAATTATTTTGAATTGAAAGACTCTCGATCCTACCTCAGAAGTGAGGAATGAATCACAGTTTCTCAGAAACTATCAATCCCCACAGCTTCCCTGGTGATATCGAGAGTGAAATTTTTACTGAAATAAAATAATTCACTACTCTATTTGATATGTTGTAACTAGAACTTTGATAGCTCAAACCTGGCATTTACAAAATAGTGGTAAATCCAGTTATGTGTGATTTCATCCCCTCAGTGTGATCTCCTCATTCCTTCATGTCCTCGTGAATCCAGAAAAAGTGTGTATATGATAGTATCAACAGAAGATGGTATTCAAACAATGATAGCTTTGGATATAGACCGAATACAATGCGAGTAGGAGAGGGATAGCGCAAGTGAACAGAGCTTGACTATGCAATTCCTAGTGGGATTTATTACGGGAATACAACACAAGTGCATGGAGAGTTTTAGAAACTATCCTTGTGACAAAACAAAACCTGCAACTTTAATGGATTCTAATCTAGAAATGAAACTATTCTATGCTAAACTGATTGTATGGAGTAACAATGAAACAAGACTAAAACAAGAAGATCGAATGACCTCTAAAAGACCAACAATGGAGGAAAAACATGAAACTAATAGAATTCTAAGCAAGAAATTCAAAGACTGAATAAGAGAATTGAGAAGGTGAGGGGCCATTTGTTTGAAAACAAGCTGGCTATTTATAGCAATGCATTTACCAAAGGGTAACTCCCAATTGAACTCTTTTACTATAAACAAAGGAAAAACACTATTACCAGGGAACCAAAAACATTAATGCAAGCCAAAGTGGTTGAAGAAAGCAGTGGGTGAAATTGAAGATTTATGTTTGACCCGATCGTCGGAAGAATCTAGAAAATGCTTACAGGACCGCTGTCTTGTGCAGGGCGGAGGTTACAGGACCGCCGTCGTGTCCTGGGTGGCGGTCACGGGACCACCGCCTAAGGCAAGAGGGCGGTTCCGTCATTGAAGACAAAAAAAGCAAGAAAAAGGGGGCAAACGGCAAAACAAAGCATGTACAGGTTGAGCGGGGCATGCGAGAGACAAGTGTATACTTGGCGAGCCTTTCTGGATTATGAACACCTTACAAGGAGACCTGTATCATCATTGGGGCATGTGTATTATCGTTCCTGTGGTGCAGTACCCTACAATTTCAGGTACATACAGTTACATTACTCCTGAGTGATTTCACATGGGGCGTGCCAATGTAGAGTCAGATGTGTTTGGTTTCGCTGCGGTGACTCTAGAAGTGGTTTGTGGAAGACCCCCCAAATTTGGAAGAGAGGAAGTGGATTTGGTTGGTTGGGTGTGGAAATTGTATCGAGAGGAGAAGTTCATGGAGGCAGCCGAGAGTCGTATGCTGGCATATTCAGTTAATAAAGAGGACATAAGGCGTTTGGTTATGGTGGTATTGGCTTGCTCAAATCCAAATCCTGGAGGTCGGCCTACCATGCAGCAGGTGAAGTAGATATTGTGCAAGGACATGCCCCCTCCTCCTCTTCCATCGTTCAGACCTTTGTTTATTTAGACACGTCCCGTCTCTGATTTATCTCTTACTTGAATTTCAACACAGAATGGCTCAAATATAAATTATTTTGCGCTCAATAGTATTACTACAGAGAATGGCTTAGAAAATAATTCGTTGGCGCTCACTAGTATTTCTACAGAGAATGGCTCAATAAGAAATTCCTTGGCACTCAGTTCCAAAAATGGCTCATTAATTAAATCTTTAATACACTGTGCAGGATGTAAAAGGTTCGCGCAACAGGTCCATCACAAACATAAGAGGACGTATAACGATTTTGAGTCATGAAATTAACGTTAGTATAGAACCAAGAGTTTATGTCTTATTTAAAATTTGTATGTAAATTCGTTGTTCATAAATGAATGCGCCAGTTTCCAGTGTACATAGACATTGCTTTAAGCATCTTTGTAGTTATTTATAAGTTGGCTCTATATTTGATCATCTAAGAAATTGTCTTTACTACCTTGTGGTTAGGTGGTTACGCTATGGTGACATGCTTTTCTACTCCCCCATGGTTACTATACCTTTCACTCCATTTTAACAAGAACCAATAAGAAATTAGTATTATTTTCTTACATTGATTTTCAAATGTTTTAAAATTTGGACATGTTCTTTTTTTACTCAAAATATCTTTAAAATGTATTTATCTTGTTTAGGATTGGTTAAAAACTTTTACCTGTTATTCCCACCTTCACTAAATTGAGGAACCATGATGTCATAATATTTATTGTGGTTAGCATTTCTACACTTTTAGAAATAATTAATTTTTTTGAAATTTATTTCTAAAAAAAATTAACCTATTTTATTAGGTCAAAGGCATTTACTATGGGAGAAAGTATGAGGGTTTTTGAAAACCTACTATCTTGGGGAAATCGTTGTCATCCTCGTGGAAAGTCATGTAGTCGACCTCAATTAAATCCCCACTGTCCACTTTTATTACTTCACCTTTATACAGGTCGTGGGTTTGAGTCACATCAATGTACAGTGCTATTATTTTGCTCGTTGTGGATGAGCAATAATGTGCGAAAGGTTCAACAGCACACATACATACAAAAAGGACCAACGAATTATGCTTTGTTGGACGCCATTAGTCGACACTTTAATGTGGGTTAGGATTTATCTTGATTATCTCCATTTTCGAAAATCCATCGAGATTCCTCAGGATTATTTTGGTTGTTCTGAGAAAAAAGTTTCACAAATGCCTCAACTAACTCAAATATGGGCACGGAGAGAGTTTCGGACTCTTGTGACTATGATTGTTGAAACCGTGCATTATTCAGATCTACGAGGTGTTTGATGATTTCAGCGTGCTTTTATGCTGGGTCAACACCTCTGTCTATCGCTTGCCACTAAATTTCTGAACGCTAAGTTCTTCATTCGACGAAATATCCATCATTCGTTTGAGTGGGGAGTTTATTGTTGTGGGTTTTGGAAATGGAGAATGACGAGAAACTTTATTCAGATGGATATGTGATTAGAATCTGGTCAGAATTCTTTTGAAATGTAGGAATATAAAAAAGGAAATATTTGATTCCCTCGTGGGGGGATCGGTTTCTATCAACTCTGACATTTTCTGCTTCTGGATGAAGGGTAATCCCATGGCCGCCTGTATCAAACTTTTTTGCCACATGCCCCTCAATGTAGAAAATACGTTTCCTGAGTTTCGAACAAGTTATTCATGCAGCCGGTATAATTTTTGGCGGGCCATGGACACATGGTGGGATGGCGCTGATTTGAGGATCCGTCTCAGGGTCCCACCTTAATAATTGTGACACGGGGACAAGTGGAGGCTTCAACTGCCTCTGCTTTGTACTTAAACTTTTCAAAGCAATTTTTTGAATCCTGGGACACGTGGTGAGCCCGTGCTCGTTCAGGGTCTCCGCTCTTGGGCACCATCTTAAAGTTGCACTATAAAGACACGTGGAGGTTTCCGTTGGGCCTTCCCTTCCCTTAGACTTTTCAAGAAATTTGTTAAATGGCCTGAGACACATGAAGGGACCATGCATGTTTGGGAACTGGCCCCTAATTTTTATTTTGAAGATGCGCCATAAAGACACGTGGAAGTTTTCGTCGGGCCTTCCCTTCCCTTATAATTTTCAAAGAAACTTCCTAAAGGGCCTGGGATATGTGGAGGTACCGCGCATGTTTGGGGACTGATCCATGAGTTTTATTTTGAAGAAACTCAAGGAAGACACTTGGAGGCTTTTGCTCACTTTGCCTTTTTGCTTGGACTTTTCAACAACCGAAGGAGATTGTCTCAGATCTTAGACACATGGCGCCTTCCGCTGAACCTTCAAATTTTTAACAGAGTCTTCCAGACTAAGACATGGGTTGATCCTGCACTTGTTTGTAGTTTCTACTTTTGGGGACCATCTCAAAATGTGCCATTGAGACACGTGGAAGTTCTCGCTGGCTCCTTTTTTCACCAAGATGTTTCAAAGGTAAAAAGGCATTTTTCTTGGACCCAGGGTACATGGAAGGCTCACGCTTGTTTGAGACTTGCCTCTGTGCTTCTCCTTTGCAGTTACACTAAGGAAAAACGTGGACGGCTACAATATAAAGTGGACAAGGCGCAGGATCAACGGTTGATGTGCATTTCACCTATTTTTCTACCATTTTTGCTCCAAGACTCTTGGAGATGCAAATACAGACTATTTTTCATCATTCTTTGATGAAATTCTTCATCATCTTGGTCAGTAAGGTGCCATTGAATGGATTCAAAACTTAAAATGTGAGTCTAAGGATCGTTGAGGTCGATATTTTAAAGAGGGAATTACTCAGGCACTCGAAAAAATGGGAGTTACAGGAGGAGATGGACACGAGGTAGAATTGCAGAGGAAAAGGAGGGAAAAAGGATGTAATGATGAAAGTGTAGGCGCAAAAGGTGAAAAAGTTGTTACCTCTAGAGCAAAAAGGGATGACTTGTCAAGTCTAGCTATACAAAGTCTCTGAGAAATGATTAAAAAGGGAATTTCTTGCATGACAAAATCAAAATGATTAAAGGGACTCCCGAAAAGTTGTGGCATGGCATCCTAATCATTATTCGAGGGCCCAAAAAACATGATCAATTCACAATTGGTCCACCTTGTAGATTTTGGATCTAAATTTGTTAAATGTCACTGTCTGAAACAAATTGGTAACAAGCAAAGGTCCCTCGAATATTCTTTTCTTTTGGGGGAAAAATTGAGTGGGAAAAAATGTATAAATGTAATGAGAATACTCTTGCAAATGGTCGAAGTTTGAATTCTTGAGAAAAAAATTGAGAAAATCGTCTTCCTGAGAGACCAAAGCCGAGATAACATGTTATTTTCTTCTGTTGTAGATTTTTTTCTGTCAAGTTGGTTGTAGATGTATAGCCATTGACAAGCACTGAGATTGCTCTGGAAGCTTTCCCCTACTAACGAATCTAAGTTATTTTGAAATTAATTTGTGTCCAATCTCTAGCAATTTGTGTCTTCTTTCTTTTAGAATGTCTGCAAAAAGTTTCTTTCGTTCCTATTGCAATCTTGCACTGAATATTTTTTGAAATCAAACAGGATCTTGTCCCTATAACAGTCTAATGGTATTTACAATTTCATTTCAAGAAGAGCCTTCATCTTGGATGAGACATATTTAAAATCAATTCACTATCATTTGTTGATAAAGATTGTCTGTAAGTCTTCGGGTGTACCTTAGGCATGATTAATCAAAAACATTAGTCTTTAATTGAGTCTTTAATTTCAATCCTTCATGTTGGAGTCTCAAAGATTATGTGAAAACGTGCAGATTTTGGCCTCCATTAAAGCACACCTTCTAGTTGAAGGAACGTATTGAATTTTCTGAAGTTTTTTGTTGTGTAGTCCCTTCGAAGATCGGGTATAATTAATTTTATCCTACTTCATCTCCCACCAAAATCATTTAAAAACCATTGATCCACCCTGAACTACCCCTGTTTTCCCTTTATATCAACAAAGGAACAAAATCTACTTCCAAAAATATGTAGAACAATCAAGATTTCTTAATGTCTTCAATACCTTTAGCCTTGTGTTGAAAATATCTCCATTGTTTAGAAGTGACAACTCTTAAGAATTAAATCATGGAGAAATGACCATATTTTTTCCAAGGTTCCCTTCATAGAATTTTTGCAAAGGAAGGATATCTCCATCTCCTTCATCAAACAGAGGTTATACTAAGGGTCCTCTCACGCTGGTGGAAGAGGCATGATCTAAAGCAGCAAGGACAAGTCAAATCCTCTCAAAGGTATTATCCATCTCTCCATAAATTTGAGTAACAAAGGGTTAGTTAGATCTCCTCATCGGCTACAAAATGACACACACTGTGATCTATATGCCTCTAAGATCCCCATCGAATATGTGTTTCTTCTTGGCTTGAATAGGAGAACTAATTTGGATACCAACACTAATGGCACCATTATCGGGGACTCTTTGAAGTATTTAAACAAAGGTGTACACGTACAGGCCTTGGTAATGCTTTTTACATATTTAAAAGTGAAAATACATTGCTAAAACATCATCATTTGTTCAGATCTATAAAAATTATTCAAAATTGTGAGTTCTAAGTGCAATATTTCCAGCTTATATAGTTATTGCACTAAGATTTATATCATCATTGATAAATTTGGGTAAAATAAGAGCAGATCTGGTAATTTTTGCATGAATATGGTATTGAGAGACATTTGATAGGTATTTCATAGTGCATTTGCACAAACTAAGGTGAAAATCCCTAGTGGCGACTCTGTGCTGTTTAAATTCTTTATAAATACCAATGTTTTAACATATATCAAGTAAGTTTTGTCACTAATATTTGCAAATCTGGAAGGAAGGATATCTTTCTTCACCAAGGACCCTAGTAGAAGGTTGTTTGAAGAGCTAGGAAAGTCGAATTCAGAAGGAAGAAGAATTTGGAAGGCTGTTGGAGATCAAACATCAAGAAAAGAGATATCCATTGGTGAAATTGATTAGACTGTGATTGAAGATTGTAGTACTTCCTCAAGTGCTTCTAGATCAGGTAGCCTTTTTGTTGAATTAAATTCTCCATCTGGAGAGGGTCCATCATCTATATTTGAAACATTTTATTCTTTATCTACCACTGTATTTGCAAAATCTAATAGGGTTTTCCAAGAGATAGAACCTTTAAAGGGTATTCATTCTAAAAATTGTATCCTTGTACCACATAGACCCCTCACTCCTCATCACTTTGTTTCTCCTGTAAGATCACCTTCTCAGAATAATATGGCTCAGCCTCCACCCAGACCTCCATTTCTCATTAATACTTTTGGTCACATTATTTTTAGAGGTATGGCTAGCTATCCAAATGTTGTGCCACATGATGTAAGAAACAGATTGCCTAAGTTTCAAGGAAATAATGCAATAACTGGTGATCAGCACTTGAAACTCTTTGTCAATATGATGGAGGATTTTGAAATAGATTTTTAAGATGTGTACATTAAATTATTTATTCAGACTCTAGAAGAGGATGCAAGGGACTAGTATAAATCTCTGCCAGATAATTCCATTGACTCCTGGATAGAGATGAAGAATGCCTTTATAATGTCTAGCATAGTGATAAAATTGACCCTAGGTTTCTTTTATCAGAGTTTGAAAATATATAAGAGAATCCTTAAAAATGAGTGCATGATTTCAACACTAGATTTAACAAAACATTGAGAACTGCCTATTAATTTGAGGCCATGTGATGAATCATGTCTGATAAAGTATTTAGGTGCATTTGATAAAAAAGTTTTTTACTATTGGAGGGATAAGAACCCTTGGACTTTAAGGCAGACCTTTACCATGGCTCTAGAAATTAATAACAATATCAAATTAGTTGGAAAACCTCCTAAGAGAGAGGGTGTTAAACTGATCAACCCTGAGAAGCCTCAATCAAGTAAGGTTATGGATCTTGAGGAAGTTGTAAGGACTTTGGCTGGGGCTGTCAAAGAAATATCTTACAATATGGATAGGGTAGAAAAATGAATTGGACAAGGTCCTCAGGGTTAGCATAGGAAACAAGGACAGGAAAGACTTGTGAATCATCCTAGAAATGATCAGAAGTCTAATGGCAGAGGTAATGGGCCCATGGGAGCTAGACAACCCAAATCTAGGGAGGATATAGTAGTGTCAGATCCTCTAAATGGAAGAGTTGTTGTTGAAGAGACAAATCAAATGGATTGGTGTTACAAATTCTTCTTACCCCACCTACCATGTGAAGTAGATCACCAAGTTGACAAAGCTGATGACGATGACAACACTGATGATGATGCATGCATGGTGGACTACTCTACAAGCTCGGAGCAAAGATAAAATTCAATTGAGGTAATAAGTTCAAGAACTACTACAAGTTTTTGGGAATGCATTCACCGGGTAGCTCTTCTTCCTCCCTATCATGCTTTAGAAATAGATATGGTACAAGCATTTGAAATTCCTAATAATTATTTTGAGTACTTAAGAGCTCTAATGATTAAGAAGTATGATGGAGGAATCCCATTAGAAGAGGATAGACAACTAATAATGAATGTTGTTGTGTCCCAAGAAAAGGAGTATAACACAAGAAGTAAAGTTGTCAAAGGGGAAGGGCCTCATGCCAAAACAAAGACCACTGTTCACACGAATGTCCCAAAAAATACTCCAAAGAAAGATGCAGCTGACAAAGGCCCTATTGTGTCAAGTAGAATTGGTGTGTCTACCCATGCCCAAAATGTTAAAAACCTTGTGCCATCTGATGAGTCTATCAACCTTTCTCCAAATTCTACTTTTCCCAAGTACATTCCCTATGACCTTTCCCAAGTCTTGATTCAGATAAATATTTATGTCCCAACTGTGGAACTTCTTAGGATACCGGAGCATAAGAAGATGGCTTTTGAGTATTTAGGATTGGGGGAAGATAGGAGTACCCAAGGCAAAAATATAAATAATGTAAACACTCCTCCTTCAACCATGGTAGACCTAGAAAACACACCAAAATTAGAGGAAATAGATGAACCACCTCAAGTCTACTTTGGGACATCTTTGGTTGAGTCTCAATTAAATTTTGATCCATTTTTACAACACTAATTATTAAAGACAGACTACTGCGAAAGTGTATGTTTGACTCCGGAGCATCATGCAATGTTATGCCCCGGGAAGTCATGAATAAATTGAACATTAAAGTGATAGCAGCTTATGGAAAGTGAACTGTAATGGATTCTAGAGAGGTCCCAGTTGTAGGGTTTTTGAAGGGTTTGGTGGTACAACATGCAACTTATCCAGGTAAGAACCTGAAACTTGATGTTGTCATTATTGATTGCCCTACCAAATGGGGCATGTTGTTTTCAAGAAAGTGGGATGCAAGTGTTGGTGGAAGTGTTCAGATGGATATGTCTTTTACCACCATTCCAATTGAAGGCAGCCTTGTAAAGTTGTATGGAGAGAAGAAAATGTCACACCTCATTGAAGATCCAAATAATGCTTCTTATGAACTGTTATATGCTGATGTGGATGTAGATAACCCTGTGAGCTTTTCTAATGGAAAGGAGCACAAGATTGATTAGTACAAATGTCTTGAACAAGTGGGTTTTCCTTGGACCTTGTTATTTGATGGAGCATATTCCAAGTTTGGAAATGGTGTTGGCATTGTTTTGATTTCCCCAAGCCAAGAAGAGTTTGTATTTTCTTTCAAACTTAACTTTGAATGCATTGACAACATTTTTGAATATGAAGAATTTCTATTAGTTTGGAGAGTTGCATGGAAATATGGTATAAAGGATGTCACTGTCAAAGGGGATTCATAATTGATTTTCAAGAAAATTATGAAACTATATGCTACTAAGAATCAGAGAATGAAACAATACAAGAATGCAGTTTGGGATTTGATTGAAATGTTTGACACTTTTAATATTATGCACCATGATAGAAATTTTAATACTGTTGCAGATAAGTTGGTAGTGCTAGGATTCAAATTTGGGAATTGTACAATGTCTCCATTTTGTGAGTATGATGTTGAAGTACTAACAAGGCCATTTGTCCCTGATAACATTAAAAATTGGAAAGTTTTTTATGACGATTCCCAGGTGAAATGGTTTTTGTAGAGCCAAGGTGAGTTTTGTGACCAGAATATAAATTGGGAACCAATGGTGTGTGTTGTAGAAGGAAAGGAAACATTATTTGGTAAAGACATCATCTAGTTGAAGACAAACATGATTCCCATAGGTTTTGTGGCTCTTGAGTCAAAATTTGATAATGTTGATTGCATTTTTAAAAGAAATATATCTGTTTCAAGAGATATGGAAGAGCATGAACTAGGTACAAAGGAAATTCCACGTAAAATATGGTTAGGAAGAAACCTCAGCAAGGAAGAGAAGCAATCATATATCCAATTGTTGAAGAAATATCAATACTGCCTAGCTTGGTCTTACTATGAGTTGAAGGCATACAAGGATGTTTTGTTCCAACATGAGATTCCTCTTAAGTCTAATGCCAAGCCTTTTAGGAAAAACTAGAGGCCCATCAATCTGCTTCTTTCTTTGAAAATGCAAGGAGAACTGAAGAAGTTGAGGGATGGAGGAATCATTCAGCCCACAAGGTACTCTTCTTGGGTTGCAAACCTAATTCCTATTAGAATAAAGAATGGTGAAATAAATCCATATGTAGACTTCAAAAACTTGAATAGAGCATCATTGAAAGATAACTACCCTTTGCTAAACATGGAGAATATGCTATAATTGGTAACAGGTTCTGAATTGTTATCTACTCTAGATGGTTTCTCTGGCTATAATCAAGTTGTTGTGAAGGAGTTAGAAATAATAAAGACTACCTTTACTACTCCTTGGGGAGCTTATTTCTATGTCAGGATGCCTTTTGGCTTAATGAATGTTGGAGAAAATTTCCAAAGAGCAATGGATGTAGCATTTGCTAGTTATATCAATGATTTCATTACTGTTTATCAGGATGATGTAACTGTGTTTTCTAGAAATAGAAATGATCACTTGCAACACTTGGAGAGAATGATGATAAGGTGAAGAGAGTATGGAATATCATCGAATCCCAAGAAGTGACAATTTGGAGTGTAAAAGGCAAAGTTGCTTGGTCACATTGTATCAAAAGAAAGGGTAATGATAAATCTAGAGAGAGTGGAATCCATCAGCAAGGTTCCAATTCCATGAAATAAGAAGGGAATTCAATCCTTCTTTGGACAAATAAACTTTATCAGAAGATTTGTGTCTAAATTTTCTGAGATGACCATCCCCATTACTAGTATGCTGAAGAAGGACTAAAGCTTTTAATGGGATCAAAGAAGCACTAAAGCATACCTCTATTTTGGTAGCCCCAAATTACATGAAGGATTTTCAAGTATTTTCTTTTTCTTAAGAAAACACCATTGTATTTGTTTTGTTATAGAAGTATGATGAAGGGGCTGAGAGACCAATTGCCTTTTTCAGTAAGGCACTATAAGGAGCTGAGTTGGAATACACCATCATGGAGAAACAAGCATTTTATTTGGTTAAAGAAGCAAATATTTTCAGACCCTACATGCTAAGTTCTAAAGTTGTTTCTTATGTTCCCCACACCATGGTGAAAGACATCTTATCAGAGATGGAGGTCTCAAGCAAAAGATGCAGATGGGTGAACAAGTTGTAAGAGTATGACATGGATATTCAAACCACAAAATTTTTAAGAGTTTTGGGCCTAGCTAAGCTTATGGCTGAGAGAAACTTGCAAACTATTGAGGTAAATGAAGTATAAGGAGAAAGGGTGTATGTCATTGAAAAGTTAGTAATTTCTTAATGATACAAAGATATAATCTTTTATCTCAGACACTTATGCTACCCTGAATATCCAAGTAAAAATAGAAAATAGCTCTTAATTTATCCTCTCAAAATTATGTCATTACTAATTTTGGGTTAGCTTAGAAGAACCCTGAGGGAGTGCTCTTGAGATGCATTACTGAAAATGAGGCCCCAAAAATAATTATTGATCTCCATGGAGGGGTCTATGGGGGACATTTTGCTGGAATATTTACAACACATAAAATCTTGAGGGATGGTTATTGGTGGCCAACTCTCTTCAAGGATACAACTCTATTGGTGAGGAAATGTGAAGGTTGCAAATGTTTTTCTTGAAGAATGAAACTTCAGGCTCCCTTCCTTTATATCCTGTGTCAGTTGAAGCCCCATTCAGACAATGGGGAATGGATTTCATTGGGGAAATTTCTGACCCTTCCAGTGCTGGTCATAAATGGATTCTTGTAGCCACTGATTATTTCACTAAGTTGGTGGAAGTAATCCCCACCAAGAAGGAAACACACCAAGTGATCATGGACTTCATGCTGAATCAAATTATATGTAGATTTGGAGTGCCAACTAAAATCATTGCTGATAATGCCATGAGTTTCAGAGATAAACCTTTGGTGGTAATGTGTAAAGAATATGGGATCAATTTGACATATGCTTCTAACTACAATCCCTAAGGAAATGGACAAGTTGATTCCAGCAATAAAAACTTGTTGAATATCATTAGAAGAACCTTGGAGCTGAAAAAAAGGAAGTGGGGTGAGCAACTGAATTTTGTTGTTTGGGTTGCCAAAATCACTGTAAAAAGAGCTACTGGTAAAATCCCGTTTGAACTGGTATATGGAACTCAAGCTTTGTTGCCCCTCCATTTGCAGTTGTCAATTTCAAATTGTTTAAAAAATTGAAGACCAAGAATTTATTCCATATGATGCTCGAATCAATCAGATTATTGAGTTGGATGAAGATAGAAGGGCATCCCGTTAGTAGCATGTGAAGTTCAGAGAAAAGTTGAAGAAGCTATTTGACAAAAAGATGACACCCAGAGCTTTCAGCATTGATGATCTTGTGCTTTTATAGGATAACAGTCATGAAGATAAGGGAAAGCATGGTAAATTAGATGCATTGTGGATGGGACCTTGTTCAATTGATATTATAATTGGTGAAAAAACCTTCTTCCTAAAATACTTAGACGGGGAACTACTTGAATTGCTTGTTAATGGTAGGCATTTGAAGAATTTCCTTGATTGATTTCATAGAATCAAGGATACTCCATTTATACAATGTATAGTTATTTTTTCTCATATCCTTTTATGTTTTCATTCGTTCTGGTCATTGGTGACCTAGTTTTGTTGGTTTCTCGGTTAGTTTTTTGGAGGATGGTTGTGGTTGATCTGCTCTGCAAGCTTATTCTTTGACTCTGTTTCCCAATGGTCTGTTTATGGAACTTGGTCTACTATTTGTTCTTGTGACACTCTTAGGGAGTGCCCATCCTTGACTCACAGCTGATGTTGGTGCTCAAACTAGTCTGACCCTGTTTTTCATTGAATTTCCTTAGGTTGCAGACTCTGTCATGTTTTCTGTCTCCCTATGTTAGTGGTTGAAGACTCTGTCCTCCATTTGTTTGCCATGATCACTCCCTTCCATTAGTCGAGGATCACGTAAAGGTCTAGAATTTGTTTTTCATTTCTCTTTCCATATGAGGAAGTCTATAAATTGGGTGTAAAACTTAGGTTTCTCCTTTCTTTCCATTATCTGTAGTCACATATTGTTGTCCCTATCATTTTTTTCCCAAATACCTGAGGAAACGTGATTTGATATAGCTCAGAGGATCATGTTTGAACCTTATAACATTTCCAAATTCTCATTCCTTGAAGAAAAATTCATCTCCGGGCTCAAATGGTGGTTTTCCTATATTTTTATGGTTTGATGGGTGTGTTTTTCCCGTCAAATTTACATCTCTGCATTAGTGGAAACGTGGCCCTTTTTTTTTGGATACGGCTCACCAGGTCACTCTAAAAAATTTGTGGCTCGCCTCAACCCAAAACTTGTCCATGTAGAGGAATGATGCTCATTTGTAAATTCACCTTTTGGGTTTGGCCTTGGAGTTGTGCTGGGGGGACACGTGGAGGATTTCCCTGCTTTTCCCGGATTTAGAAAAAAAATTCATGTACCCCGTACAATTTTTTCTGGGCCATGGACACATGGTGGGCTATCACTCATTTAAGGATCTGCCTTAGGCTCCCACCTGAACAATTACGATAGGGGGACAAGTGGAGGCCTCTGTCGGCTCTGCTTTGTACTTAAACTTTTCAAAGCAATTTTCTGAAGCTTGGGACACGTGGTGAGCCCGTGCTCATTTAGGGTCTCCGCTCTTGGGCATCATCTTGAAGTTTCTCCATAAATACACGTGGAGGTTTTCGTTAGGCCTTCCCTTCCCTTAGAGTTTTCAAGAAACTTCTTAAATGGCTTGACACACATCGAGGGACCGTGCATGTTTGGGGACCGGCCCTTGAGTTTTATTTCGAAGTTTCTTCATAAAGAAACGTGGAGATTTCCATCAGGCCTTCCCTTCCCTTATAATTTTCAAGCAACTTCCTAAAGGGTTTGGGACACGTGGAAGGACCACCCATGTTTGGGGATCAGCCCTTTAGTTTTATTTTGAAGAAGCGTCAGGAGGACACTTGGAGGCTTTTGCTCACTCTATAATTTTTCTTGGACTTTTCATTGGCTGAAGGAGACTGTCTCAGACCTTAGACACATGGCACCTTTCACTAAACCTTCAAATTTTTAATAGGCTCCTCCGAACTGGGACACGTGTTAAACTCGCACTTGTTTTGGGTTTCTACTTTTGGGGACCATCTCAAAATGTGCCATTGAGACATGTGGAGGCTCCCATTGGCTCTTTTTTTCACCAATACTTTTCAAAGGTAAAAAGGTGTTTTACTTGGGCCCAGGGTACGTGGAAGGCTCGTGCTTGATTGAGACTTTCCTTTTTTATTCTCCTTAGTAGTTAGGCCAAGGAAAAATGTGGACAACTACAATATAAAGTGGAAAAGGGGCAGGATCAATGATTTATGTGAATTTCACCTGTTTTTCACCTTTTTTTCTCCAATACTCTTGGAGATGTAAATACACACTATTTTTCATCATTCTTTGATGAAATTCTTTGTCATCTCTTTCGGTAATGTGCCATTGAATGGATTCGAAACATAAATTGTGAGTCCAAGGATCCTTGAGGTTGATATTTTGATGAGGGAATTACTCAGGAACTCTAAAAAATGGGAATTACCAGAGGTGATGGACACGGGGCGGAATTGCAGAGGAAAAGGAGGGAAAAAGGATGAAATGAGGAAAGTACAGGCACAAAAGGTGAAAGAGGAATTTCCTCGAGAGAAAAAAGGGATGACCTATCAAGTACAGCTATTCAGAGGCTATTCAGAGACTCAGAATGATTAAAGGGAATCCCAAAAATCTGTGGCATGCCATCCTAGTCATTAGTCGAGGGCCCAAGAAACATGATTAGTTCACAATTGGTCCACCTGGCCGATTTCAGATCTAAATTTGTTAAACGTCGTTGTCTGAACCAAATTGGTAACATGTAAAGGTCCCTCGAATATTCTTCTATTTTGGGGGGGAAATTGAGTGGTCAAAAATGTATAAATGCAATGAGAATACTCTTGCAAGTGGTTGGAGTTTGAATTCTTGAGAAAAAATTTGAGAAATCCGTCTTCCTGAGAGACCAAATGCAAGATAACCTGTTATTTTCTTCTGTGTTAGATTTTCTATCATGTAAAGTTGGTTGCATATGTATAGCCATTAAAAAGTGCTGATATTTCTCTAGAAGCTTTTCCCTATTGATGAATCTAAGTAATTTTGAAATTAATTTGTGTCCAATCTCTAGCAATTTGTGTCTTCTTTATTTCAGAATGTCTACAAATAGTTTATTTCATTCCTATTGTAATCTTACAGTGATATTTTTGTGAAATCACATAGAATCTCGTCCTTGTGACAGTCTAATGGTATTTGTAATTTCATATCAAGAAGAGCCTTAATCTTGAATGAGATAAACAAATGTAAAATCAATTCACTATCATTTGTTGATAAATATTGTCTGTAAGTCTTCGGGTGTACCTTAGGCAAGATTAATCAGAAACTTTAGTGTTTAATTGAGTCTTTCAATTTGAGCCTTCGTGTTGGAGTCTCAAAGATTATGTGAAAATTTGCTGATTTGGGCCTCCATTAAAGCACACCTTTTGGTTGAAGGAAAGTCTTGATTGTTCTGAAGTTTTCTATTATGAATTTTTTCATTATTGTGTCGTCCCATCGAAGATCGGGTATAATCGACTTTATTATGCTTCATCTCCCACCAAAATCATTTAAAAACCATTGATCCAGCCTGAACTACCCCTGTTTTCCGTGTATCAACAAAGGAACAAAATCTACTTGTCAAAATCTTAGTAACAAAGGGTCAGTTAGATCTCATCCCTAGCTATAAAATGACACACACTATGATCTATCTGCCTCTAAGCTCCCTGTCAAATCTGTGTTGCTGCCCAACTTGAAAAGGAGAAAAAATTTGGATACCAACATTATAAATCATACAAGATGTTAGGAAATTTGTATTGAAATAATAACACAACTATTCCAATTTCAAAAAATCTATCAAATAAAAAATACCTATTATTGATGTATCCACAAAAAAATTAAGTAGCCTCTAATCTTTGAGATGAGAAGAAATACTCAATTATTATTCTTTTACTCCTAATACATATGTTGACATTCATTGTCATTCAAGGTTTTATTAAATGAATTAACTTCAAATTTTTTGAGAAGGGGAGAAATAAATTGATGTAAAATCCTTATAATTTTTGCAAACAATATAAAATTGTAAATTTTAATTTCATCAAAACATTAAAGTACCATGGAAATGTTTTGAATTATAATGTCAAATCTATAAATTATAGTGGGTATTTATATGTTAGAGATAGTTTCAATGGATAAGATCTGTGACGGGAAATATAAGACCAATTTTTCAATTGCATCCACCTATTCATTAACATTCTCGACCATGCATGTGTGAAGATAGACATATGTGATTTATTTTCTCATTGGGATACAAACAAGGCACAACTAAGTACAATTTGGTAAGTTTCATTCCAAACATCTTTTTCTAAGTTTTCATTTTTGTTTGTGTTGGCATGCATCGTCCATTTGAAAAGATTGGCGCCATAAAATTTTGAAAAAATAACACATACCTTTTTTCCCATTTTTTATCAAAAATTTATGTTTCTTTCAATTGTATAAGATCCAGTAATTGGTACCCAAGAACTAATGTGCAAGTTGTTGGTGCCCCTCTATTGTGCAATTTTATTCTTTAACTAGATATTGTTTTTGATTTAGTGACTCAAATTACTCAATACTTATTTCATTAATATATTCTCCCTTTGTTTTCTCCTCCATATAGAAATATTTTTATTGAGACTATGATGTATGTCAAAATATAAATTCGATGGAGATGACTAAATTTAGCAAACTATGAAAATGTTGTGAAAGGAATAGTGGCATAGCCTAGTGTTTGAAATATCATTGAATGTCTTCTTACAACAATTTTATGTGTCATTAACATCAATGCAGATAACCATCATGAAAATGCAATTAGCATGCATCTTTGCATTAATATCTAATCATTCCTATCAAATGGTAATAATCATTTCATGGTCAGTCTATTATACCAAACTCTTTCATTTATTCTTTGATTCCATCACATCCGAACCATTTGGGGTCTGAACAATAACATCCCTTAGAGTGAATGGTGATCTCATATATTGAAGAGTAATCCTAGAGAAAAACTACATCTAGTGAAATTATCAAATCCCACTTTAGTTCTAGTACAAATTCCATTGAGATGACACCTGTCATCACAATTGAACTCTAGAATGCAAGGATCTTTTTTATCTTGTAAAAATTTGATCAGTAGGAGCATATAAATATTACATGATATCATATAGAGAAACTTACTATTAGAAACCATAGTTTATTAAAATCCAATATTACAATGAAGAAATCAGAAGAAAAATCCTTTATAGAAATGGAAGCGAGACATAGAAGGAAGGAAGAGATAGGATTAAATGTCTTGGTTTGAGGAGGAAATTTGGAAAATGTTTAAGAGGCGGGAATTTTGATATTTAAAATTCTAGTGGACATGTCAAAGGAAGTAACATATGATATGTAGGACAAAGAACACTAAAAAATTCATCGCCTCAATACACAAATGGAAACAACTACCATAAAAATGAAATGTATGTTTGTAGATGACTGTTGGATTAATGAAAGTTTAAGATGTAATGGAATTTCAAAAGGATGACTCACTAGGTGTTGGGAGCACACTAACAAGATATTCTTAGCAGTTAAAAATTTTCTCATCGTTCTCCATGTCCATACACACACTAGCCCATATCAACAACCTTGAATTGATCTCTGCCATCCATGTGTTCTTAGTAGGGTATTCTACATGGCCTAATATAGAATTCGTTACACCAACACTGTTTCCATGTGCTTATTTATCAAATTCACATGTATCCTCTATAGTGCCATGCCCAGTTTGTTCAATTTTATTTTCCGTAGAATTATCTTTTGAAACAATATCTTTGCTATGTTTTTAAGAGAACCTTAATTCATGTTGAAACTCCAGATCAAAATGGAGATCATAAAGAATAGTTCAAAAATCTTAGATTTAGTTGGTTCCTTTTCCATTTGAAGGTATTTTCACTTGGTGGGTTTCTGCAGACACCTCAAATCCTCTTATGCCTAGCATTTATTCTGATTCGGTTGATTAACGACACTTTGATAATAATCTATTATTTGCTCCATTCTCAAATGCCCATTCATGAAACCTTCTTTGTCGTATTCCTCTTATAATCAATTAATTTAGCCAATAAACCCCTTGTATTAGCTAAACATCTCCCTATTCCCCTTTACATCACTTCTGTAAGATTTCTAGGCTATTAATCAATCACATATGATTAATCAAACTACTCTCAACTATTACTGAGTCACTAATCACTTGCTAATCAAGTTTAACTGTCCTAAACCAAGTTTAGCTCTTCTTAAGCATGTTTATCCACTCCTAATCATAAAGTTCTTTTTGGCTTACCTTGTGTCCCACATGCACAAAAATTCCAAACTCTCCTAAATATAAAACTATAAATACAAGGCTAATCCCTCGCTTTCAACCTTACAACTAGTTTGTATTATCCAAGCTATAGACATACGATCTTTAGCTTACTTCCTCCATTGGAATAACTTCTTCTTCCATTTCTTTATGCTAGGTTAGTAATGAAATATCTAAACCTAGTCTTATAGCCATTTTAGTCAGATTCATTCACCTTTTGAAGTAAACAAAAAATCACCCTTTGATTGCTAAATTAATCTTCAAAGGTTAATGTTTTAGTTAGTGATCTAAAGAGTAGGGATAACTTAGGCATGTTAATTTAATATAATCTTGTTTCATGCAATGATAGAATTTGTTCCTTTAAGTTCTTATCATGTTGGTTTTTTTAATCTTATTTAAGCTTTGAAACTTCTTAAGTGTTCTAGTTTCTTTTCTTAAGCTTTTTAATTTACACATGAGTACATTTGGCATGCATGGTGGGACTTACTCCATAGACCATAGAAGTTGATTTCAAAGCTTTGTGATTTGCATTATTTTCCTAATCATTTCCATGCATTTTAAGATTGACAAGATTTTTCTAACCTTGCATATGCTAAAATATTCCTTTTGCATGCAAAATTAATGGGTTTCTATTAGAAATTGATTTAAATTGCAAAGTTTTGACCTTTTTGCATTTTCAAAAATTAGTTTTCTATTTTTTTGTGCAGTTCCAATTACACGCGTAGGTGTCAAAAAGGGGAACACATACACTCAAACTCTCCCATATACGTTTGAAAGGGAATGCATACACTTGTATGTGCACAAACATTTTACCCTCTGTGAAAAATGTTTTCTAGACGTTTGCATATGCTTGAAAGGGCGCATATATTACAAAGGGGCACGTATATGTTATCACAGGCGCACATACGTTGAATTGTGTTAATAACCTATCTTCCAAATACCATAACATTTTCTCGCAAACTTGAAAAGACTCTATTTTTTTTGTTGGAAAGATATTGAGGTGAACTATGCAATGAAAAAATAAAATTAGGATTTTGACTTTGAAAAATTTCTGGTTTATTTATTAGAAAACTAGTCATTTTCTAACATGTCTTAAAGTTTGCAAAGATTGATACATATCATTTTCTAACACCTTATAGAGTTTCCTTAAGGCTAATTTTTTATTTGAAGGGTATATTTGATCATGATTTGAGCTAATTTGTTTTATTAAGTTAATGAGGGTTACATTTTCATTTATGATGCTAGATCGTGTATGCTCTTCCCTCGCACCATCTAGGTGATATTGAGAATAAAAAATGATCCAATACCTCTTTCATGCTTTCAAAAAAAATTCATTAGTATTTCTAAGGAAATTAAATTCAAAGTTGGATAAAAATAATTTACTTATGCATTTGAGTTAAAGTTTTCCATTTCCACAATTTAGTAGGATTTCACATTGTGTATGCTTTTTCGTTGCATCTTAGGACAATATTCGAAATAAAAAACAACAATTTATCCTCTTTCTATGATATTTTATCATTTGGAGAACTAATAATCGTTACATCAAGGACAATATTACTTGTGAAATAATCAGGATCTAGAAAAAAGCTTACTCGTGTGTTGTAGATTGTCAATGGTGTGCGAAACCACATTAATCTAAAAGATAAGAAAATACACCATATTTCAAGCACTTGATTTATAGGTTCCGATAAGGGTAAACCCGTATGATTTAAAATAGGAAAATAATCTTTGGCATAATCCTTAAGCTAGAACAAAAGAGTTGATCTTAGGAACTCCAAAGTAGTCCACTTAAGAGGGAACCTTGTGGAAAAAATGAGAAGTGCTCAACTTACCCACTTGATTAGTTGTTCATTGTGAGTTTAGAGTCAAAATTATATCTATTATGACCCCAGTGAGAGTACAATTAAATGCATTTATGCTCATTTTTTTGAAGGGGGTAAAGTAAAGCCGAGATACTCCTAGGTTTAGTCAGTACAACTTCCTTTGAAAATTGAGCTCGTAGAGGTAGTTTATGACACCTAGTTGAGAGACCCAATAGGAAGTTATATCCTCTTGGATTTCACTTTACCATATCAAGCCATCATGTTTTATAGAGTTTTCACAAAGTGATAACTTGTTTGGAGTTGAAAACTTGTTTATCAAGTAAGGATAGAGTCTATCCAAGTTTGAACTATGCATCATTCATCACGCAATTTACAAATCCTTACTTTATCTTATTTTGTCACTCACGTTAAGGAAAGGAATAACTATGCCAAAGTGACGCAAACTATATTTCAGCATCACTTGATCTATACCTATTCTTTATTTTTGTCCATTTTGGAACAAAATGGAACAACACGCATAGATACCACTAGAAATAATTGTGTCTGCCACTTTTGTAGTCTACTTTCGTGACTAGGTTTGCAATGTCAGAATGCAAGTGTTAAAAGTGTCAATGGTATGTTGTCAGGTTCTAGTAGACCCTTTGTATCAAACCCGTATTCAGAAAAATTATCATCTTACTTAGGCTTTAGTCATCATTTATATTCCTTAGAATTGTTACGTTATCCGCTTCACCTTGCCACAATTATGATACTTACATCTCATTTCTAGTAAACATAATTTAAGTGTCGATATTCTTATGTTAAGCTACCCACATCTTATAAAATCCTTACCATACTTTGAATTTTTTTATTTCAAACATTACCTCAATCTCAAAAGAGTGTTGATTACTTTGTTTGCATTGTGTCGATATTATTTTGTTACTAATACCTCTCTTTCTCTAAAATCTTAGGTAATGTATCTTAATAGTATTGTTATATAGCTCACATGTGTAACCTCCATTTGTTTTAAGTTTTGGGTCTTGCTTGTCTCTAAACTCGTCATAAGTATCATTGGATTGGAGATCACATAAACCCCTTGTTAATAATTACGCCTTGTTCATTTTGAACTTGACATAAGCATTTAGTTTGAGTTGATCATATAGTTTCAACCTATCTTTGAAAAAAAATTCATAGGGAGTATTTCCTTATTGATTGATTGGTTTTACCAAAAAATTGCATGATTGTGTCTTATGTTCGTTTATCATAAGGATCTATCTTTGTAGGGAAATCCTTGTTAGATCCTTGGATTCTTTACTCTTTAGACATTCAATAATATTTTTACCATTTTTGGACATGCATTTCTAACTTTTACATTTCTCAAGTTTTAGGTTTTTGGTATCCTTTATCACATTTGAAAAAATCTTTATGGAAACATCCCCATATTTGTAAAATTTCAAGTTGGTCATCATTATGCTACTCAAATCGACATGGAACTTCCTTCTATTTGAAGGATTTTAATCACATTATCTATGTCTTAGCATTAGGACCCAACAATGCCTATAAGGACTAATGATCACATGGTTCCTGACACTTACAACACTAGGGAACCTAGGTTTTGGCATTCAAATCAAAATATTCCTATCATTAATAAACCTCGTTTGATTCTTCACGTCAAAAAACTTATTCGGTTACCCTTTTCCCCACCTTCATCTCATAGTTGGGGGTGTGATCTTGATGATTCTGATCCAAACTATTATTCTGATTATTCTCAATCTCTTGATGATTCTGATCCAAACTATTATTCTAATTATTCTCTATATCCTACTGATTATGATCCAAACTATTATTCAAATTCCTCTATTCGACTTCTAAGTCATGCCCCCCCCTTTCTTTGTAGGACCATTGAAAACCACATCTTTCTCCTTTGAAGATTCATGTGAATCAAAGAATTTCTAGTAAATATTTTAATTTGAATCCTACATCATGATCTATGGACTATTGAGTACACAATCATCTTATTTATCCTCCGTGATGTTTCCCTCTAGATAAACAAATACCAACCATTTTTGAATCCACGTCTTCTTCCAAATCTACATATTTTTCCACTCAAGGGACATCTCAATATAATTCTACTTTGTCTCCTGAGTCACATTCTTCTATCAATCAAAATGTTATCCCTCTTTGGCCCCTAAGTCATTTTTATAATTCCTTATTATATATTCATCCATCTTCTAAAGATCAATTTTTGTGTCCACGTAGAATAATTTACAAGAAATAATTTTCTAAGATATCTTTTTGAAGCACTATCCAATTAATTTATGGACATAATAGGGTCAAACCTTCCCTTTATCTATTTCATCAAACATCTTCTAGGGCTTCCACACTAGGTGGACCAATTTCTTCTAATCAACCTACAATGGTTTCAGAAAAAAAAAACCCTTACCGATCGATTTCTTTCAGAATGATTAAGTGATCAAAGTATTCACAGGGTCACACGATGACACTCCTTTAGAGGATCATGAGAAAGGATTCAATTTTAACTTCAACATGATGATGTATTGCGAGGAAGAAATCGATTCCTTTTGTCAGAAAATAGAGGAAGATCCTAGAATAATCAAACTTGATCTTCCTCTTATTATACCATCTTCTCATTCTTCATTGCTTGATGAAATTCCTAAGTCTGACATTGATCCATTGCCTATATTATCATTACCTAGGCATTATTTAGTTACAAAAATTCCTCAATCACAACCTCTCATTGTGTCACCTCCAGGTAGCCCTTCATCTTTTTCTATATGTCGGTCACCGCTAAGTATCCCGCCATCTACATCTAATCTTGGGTCATGTCTTAATGGCCCATTATCATCTGTATGTGTCTCACCACCTAGTATCCTATCTTCATATATTTTGGGGCCACATCCTAGTATACCTCCACCGTCTATAAATGGGTCTCATCTAGGTAGCCTCTTATCCTCTATTCTTGGACCACGTCCTAGTATCCCTTTGTTATATCCAATATGTATCTCACCTTTTAGTGGCTCATCTTCATCCATTTTCTAGGCATATCCTACAATATTGTCATCTTTTATTCTAAGGTTACCAAAAAGTAGTCTATTATATTCTATATATGGGACTCCTTTAGGTATTATTTCATCTTTGATAATGGGGCCACATCCTAGTAACCCTTCATCTTCAGTCTATGGGACACCTCCTAGTATCATATCCCCTTTATATTAGGCCATATCCTTTCCATCCACCACATTTTCCTTCTATCAGTTATTTTGAAAATCTCGTCATCATTTCTCCCATCAATTCTAAACATCCACTTTCTCCTCCCCCATCTCAGGATCAGACTATAGTGCCCACTCCTCTTCTACACTTATTATATTTTGATTTAGATTACTGTTGACTATAGACATGGATATTATCATATCATTCTGGTCTAGCATGATTTTAGATGATAGAGATACTCTGACTATTAATGGATTGTGATTCATAGTATCATTTGTTTAGATTCTTAGAGACGTAGAGAGAGACATTTTATATTGATGATGATGATGTGTTGTTAGCATATATATTACTAACATTCAAAATTCCCGTCATGTTGACTATGATTTAGCATTTGAACTAATCTTGTGATCTTGTTGATAATGATAAAAAGATAGAATTGAGATGCTGTTTAAATTTTAGACAAATTATATCATTGTTTAGTTGAGATGATGATTAAGTTATATGTGAAATTTTATTGACGAATGTGTGTATATTTTATATTTGATGTATTGATGCGGACACGACATCAAATGAGGTATTGTGTGATTTTGCAGGTAATTATATCATAAGAATCAAAAGGGGATTATGATACCAACCACAATGGAATACGTGGATGGAATCCAAATGATGGTCACCATAAACTGGGGGTAAGGGGTTATGGGGTATGACGATAAGGGTTTAGGGGGGGTGTCCCAGGGGGGGGATGACCAAGCCAGGGGGACGGTGGGATGTGGTATTGCAATTCCGCCCAGTGGCCGGGGGAGGAAGGGGGGAGGAGGGATGGAAGGGATGAATTCCGTGCAGGGGGGAGGAAGGGGGGCGCATTAATTTAAGGGGGGATCAGTGGTTAATACTTTGTGGGGAGGGGAAACAATGGGCCAGGAGGAGAGTAGGGGGTATTGGTAAGAGTGGTGAGGGAAGGGAGTGGGAGGGCACGTGAGTGTGGACACCCTACCGTACTTCAGAAATCAGAGGGGCGGAAGGGAAGGTGCCATTTTTAGAGCTTAGGGGACAAGGGAAGAGGGGTGCACACAGCTGGTATTCATGATGCCAACCTGACCGAGGGATGTGAGTGTCCAACATAACCACCCGATGTGGTGGTTTAGGAAAAGGACGATGAGGGGAAAGGGGCGACAGGGGGGGCAAAGGAGGCCCGGAAGGATGGGGTGTGGAGGAGGGGGGGGGAGAGGCTTTCATTTCTCACAACCACCATTTACATGATTGCCTTATGGGGGTAAGGGTGATAATGGAATGTAGCATACAACCGGGAGGCCCACAAAGACCCCCGCCGCTACCCTTCTTAGGGATAGAACCCAGGGGATGGGTTGAGGTTGGGGGTTAACTCATGTAGTTGGTGCATGTGCATTTTGGTCGAGCAAGTGGGGGAGAGGGAGTAGTGACACGGCTTGGAGCGGGGGGGGGGAGTGAAGCTGGAGTGAGCGGTGAAGGAGTGTTGGGAGGGGGATTTCGGGAGCAAAATGACATATACAGGAAGAGGCTCGTGTGTACAACTCGGGTGGTGACGTGGGGAGAGTAATTTTGACCTCATACACTACACGAAAAAAGAGTAAGTGCGGGAATGAGGTAGGCTGGTTGGGATTTTTGGGGGGGGGGAGAAGGCCGAAGTGGGGGTATGAAGAGGGGGAGAGGGGGGTTTTCTATTTTGTGAGGCATCACAAATTTTTTCATTTTTGGGGGGGGAGGATTGTTGGTCGGGGGCCCCACCGTGGTAAATTGTTTTTTGCTTTCTTACGTGGTTCTTTGGAGGGAGACATACAGATTGTAGGGAGGCAGAAATGGAATATGGGAGGCATAAGAGATGTTAGGGGTTTGACCAGTTGAAAGGGGTGTTTTTTGAGGTAAATTTCGGTGGGCACCTAAGCCCATTGGGCGGGAGAAGTGATCTCCCCATAGATCATTGCTCCATTGGATAATTTACATTGCAAGGCTTTTTATTTGGAAAGTGTAGGCGATAAGCGGAGTTTATACTATACCACCGTATTGTGAATGTGTGTTCTATGGTGTGTAGATGTGAAAAAAAGGTAGGGGGGGAGGATTGTTTGGGCCATAGGTGTATCCATATCCGTACTACATTTGCCGGTTGGGGCTTGAGGATACTGAGGAGGATAACTTCATTATCCTCTTTTGATTATGGTGGGGATAGAGAGTGGTGCCGCTCCCCCATTTTTAAGTTTGTGTGTGAAGGAGCAGGGGGGAGCTTTTTGTGAAGATGGGGAGCTTTGAGAATTTTTTATAAGTAAAAAAACCTACATTAGAGCCAACCGTTCTGGCAGGGACTTTTTCCCTCTACTTAAGGGTGGACAAAGGCCGAGTACCTTAATAAATATTTAAAACAGACCCCGCTTTTATAGTATAAAAAAAAAATTGTTTGATTAAGTTGATAAAATGTCTTGTTGTAAAATAATGTCATCTCTATTGGGGCATTGGAAAGAAAATGATATTTCGTCGAACTAACCACAAAAGTTAATTATTGCTTGGTTGAAGGTGTAAGTGTAAACAGAAGGAGAAAACCTGGAAGTGTAAACCATTGATAAGTATTCTGATTATCTAATGTATAAAAATATTTTCATTCAGGTGTGATTTGCCTGTAATAAATGGTTTGTAGTTGAATTGCAAAACGTGCATAAAAAGGGTTTATAATAAGTTCCTTTGTGTGATATATTACTGTCTTTTTTGGAATGCATAACCAATATACTGTGAATAGATTAGTTTTTATAGCCAAATATATAAATAAGAAAGTGCTAAAGTAACGGATCATTGGAGAACATACCTGTATTTTCTTCTTAGGTATTATCTTGAATTCAAAATCTATGCAATTTACGTTTAAGGGCAGGGAATAGGCTAATGGGGGTGGTTATAACCCTCCGACTTGAGATTTGTGGGCGGACGAGAAATTCACACAAGGAAAACTATAAACGACTCTAAGATAGAGTATATTTTTTTAGAAAACTGTAGTGGGTAATTAAGGGTTCTATTTTCAAAAGAATAGGACCTATCTGCTATGACGAGCAACATCTCTTAACCACCTCTAATCAGATCTTGTTTCTATGAACTAGCCACCTAGGCAAGGCGGTGGGTTTTTTCAATCATCACCCCAACAGTAGGGCGGACGTCCCAAACCACCGCCTACTTTGGTTGCATTTTCATCACTTGCGGGGAAAAGTAAAAATTCTTGAAAAGGACGGTTGCAAAAGATCTTAAACTTGATAAATAAAATATGAAGCCTATAAACTGTACAAAGGAAAACTACTAGGCACGCACGATAAATAGTTAAAAAAATCATTGTTTGAAATAGTTAAATCCAGCATGGGCATTTAAAAAAAAATTCAACTCATAGATCAAAATGGACGTAGGGTTTTTCGCCAAATAAAAGACTCAAAGATTGGAAATAACGAAAGACTCTCCAGATCTAGAGAGGAAACTTCTATAACCTTCACTGAAAAATACAATATTCTTGATAATCCAGAAACTATACCGAGATACCTTGATCCTATGAATCTCAATTTTTGTCTTCTTCCTTCCTTTCTCCCATGGATTGTCCATTTCTCCAACCTCTGAATTAAAAGAGAGAGATAGAGGACCAAGGAGGAGGCTCAGGGAAGAAAAAGATTTCATTAAAATTCTATCTATAGGGATGGCTAGGTTTATCTTGGACCTCTAAGATCTATCACTAATAATTGACTCATCAAGGTGTTGGCTCAAATTATCTCACCTGTTTGTCATTAAATCCTCAATTTTGGCGCCGCTGGTCAATTTTTTATCTCCCTAATGTTGGTGCTGTGAATCTTCTGGTGCGCTCTATGTTGGTACCAGAGCAGTCCCTTCCTTTGTCAATATCACTTGAAGATCCAAAATTTGTTTGTTCATTCTCTTATCCAATACATCTGAAGTGTCTATAGATTGGGGGGTGTGTAAAGGCTCCATTTTTTCCGGGCCTCCATTTTTCCGCAAGCATCGTGTATTGTTGTCCCTAGCAACTTTTTTTTTTTTCCAAATACCGAACAAACTGAAGGATGTAAAGAGGATCATGTTTGACCTTATCAACACATATCAAATTCTTATCGGAAAGGGAAACATTTCATCGCCGGGCTCAAGGTAGTTTCCCTAAGCATTTTTCTGTTTTGACGAGTGGTTTTTTTTTCCATCAATTTACAATCGGTCTGGCATCTATTTTAAACATGGCAGGGCTTTTGGTTGGATGCAGACTCAAGAGGGACTGTTGTCAAAATGTCACCAACACCACCTGGGTTAATTAAAAGCAAATTTGGGGGGATAAACTGCATCATAATATTCAAGTCCCAGGTAAATTGATTGAGTCTGGTTCCAAAAATCCATGTGCTAGGTCCCCTCAAAATTTTCGAAGTTCCCTGTCTGAGAGGACAGAGCAACTCTAGAAAATGCAACAAATGTGAAAAAATTACAGAAAGCAAAGTAGGTGATCCAGAAAAATTTTTTGAAAATCGTCTAGTCCTAGTCCTATAATCAATGGGAACAAGTTGAGACAAAAGGGGCGTCGGATCGCCCAAATGGTCACAGGTGACGCCTTGAGCATTTGTACAATCTGGGACAAAAGTGCGCGGACGGGCGCGAAAAGCCGAGTGCATCGCAAAAAGAGAGAAAAATTGGCTAACGTACGATGGGGGGGGGAGTGGACGCAAATGGACAATCGGGCCAAAAAGGCGCGAACCGTTCGAACCGCCCGAAAAGATCAAGTCAGTCCAAATCAAGTGGGAACAGCGGCCAAAAATGCCCGAAATGCCCGAACCGGGTACCGGTGCCGAATGACACAAAGGGCCCAAAACAATGGGACATCTGGGACAAATGGAGGGCGAGTACGCGAAGGAGAGCCGCGGACCAATACAGAAACTTCCTCACTGTGTCCTCACAGGAGACAATTCAAAAGGTCAAGGGGTGAGTTATCGGCGCTGAAACCCGCCCATGAAATGGCGCCACGGGTCCAATTTACGGGCCCACAAGTAATTTCAAAGTAAAGTCCGCGAAAACCGAATGAGATGAATTGCTCGTCCTAGTCCACGTGCCACGTGTCCCGTCCAGATGGCGAGAGCGAGAAACATTTTAAAATTCTTTTTTATCTGTCCGTTTGCCTACACTTCAGGATCGCCGATATCTGTTATCCAGAGCCCCTCGAATTTCCCGTTCTTTATAATATAAACGGAATCGTTGAGATGCTCTACATGATTCTAGGATCAATCTTGAGTTTTTGGTGCCTCTGAATAGAGAAAATCAAAGAACAGCTCTGCCGTTGGTAATGGCCAGAAGCGACCTTTCAATACCACCCTTTTTCATGCTAATGGTCGCATTCTTCTTCTGCCCGGCCAGAAGTGCGTTTAGCAGCCATAATAACAATGGGAGTCCCGCCTTCCTCCTCCAAAATCACCAAAGTTTCACAGGGTATGGGGTGTAAAGACCCCCTCATTGAATCATGATTTATTGGGCATCTGCAGTCATGGATGAGTCTTGCACGTTTTTTCGACCCCTGGGCTCGACCCCTGCAATGTAAAAGCCAGATTTGGCCTCATTTAAAAAAAAAAAGAAGTGGTTCATTCCTTTTCGCTTGTCTGCCTCCCTTCTTTTCGTTCTCTAGGGTTGCAAATGGAGTTCAAACCCTCCCCCTTTGCTCTGTAATGCGTTTTTTTCCTTTTACTAATGGAATGGATGTTCGGTGCAAATGGACTTCTGAGCAACAGAGCGGGTGATGGTGATACAATCTATCCATCGGCATTCCTCATGTTTTTGCTTAGTTCTTCTTCTTGCCGAGCCAGTAAAGATGCCTCTCTTCATTTGCAGGTATTTTGCAATGTTTGAATGTTTCATGGGGTAGTGTAGTGGAGCCTGTGCTCATGGATTTTTGGGGGACATTTTTCTGTGTGAAGATCTATCCTTGGGCCTGTGATGCAATCTGTCCATCCTTGTCCATTTTGCCCGCCTCTCTTTGCCCCATTGCGTTTTGATAGATTTCCAACCCTCTCCTTTTCTGTGATCACCGTTTTAGTGTAGGCTGTTGCCCATTTTTTTTTCCCTTCTCTCTCTCTCTCATCTCTCAAGTCTCTCTGTCTCGCATCCTTGGCATGTTTAGATTAGCTGCATATAGCTTCCCTGCCTGGAATAAAGCTTTGTGGCAGGTAGTTTAGGAGTTCAAACAGCCTTTCGCTAGAGATAAATCCTCTCTCGTTTCACAGGTCCCAACACTGAGCGAGGTTTCCATGTTGTGCAATCCCAGGACTGGATGGTTGCCTGAACAGTCACTAGTAAGCCTTATTGCTCCAAGGTGCTGTGATTTTAGCACTAAAAAAGGAATGGACTCAAAAGATTTTTGGAGCACGTCAACCCAAAACCCCTTATGTCACTGGAGGAAACTACACTCATTTGAAGATTCCCACCTTTTTGGTTTGGCCTGTTAGGGTAGTTGTGCCAAGGGAGGACAAGTCGGCAGGAATTCTGCTTACTGTTTCTTTCTTTCTCAGCACTTAATAAAAAAGTTTCAGAGCAGTTAATGGTATAGTTGTGGGTGGGGCGGGCCATGGAACATGTGGGATGCCCTCATTTAGTATCTCCTCGGGCCCACCTTAACAAATTGCTCAAGGTAGACACGTTTAGGTTTCCTGTACAGAGGCCTTCCCTTATCCCAAGTTAAAAAAATCACTACATGGTTAGTGTGGGACATGTGGGGAGACGACACTATGTTTAGCGGGGGAACGCACCCTGAGTTTTATTTTGAAAGATGCAGGAGAGAGTAGGTAAACTGCAGGCTTCTACCTACACATTTGCGCTTTGTGGTACTTGGACATTTCATGGTCGAGAGGAGACCTAACTCCGCGACCTCAAACACATGGCACCGTATCCACTGGACTATCACTTTTTAAAAAATCTTGCTGAACTTAGAGACATGGTAGGTGGGTGAGGGTGCCCACACTTGTTTGGGGTCTCTGGGGAGGTCTACAACTTTTTGTGACCGGAGAAGAGCAACCAAGTCTCAAATGTTGACTCAGTTGGAGACACATGGCAAGTTAGAAAAGTATAAAGGCAGGGAGGTCAAGCCTGCGGTAGGAAACTGGAATTTTCAGCCCCTTATTGTCAAAAAGATTTGGAATTCATCAAAAATGACACCACAAGTCCTGCTAGAGAAATAGTCAAGATTTTACATGTTAAAATTCAAGGAGCAGAGGGTGCGACTTTCAGGGGAAATTTGGGAAGAAAAAAGATGTTTCTTTTATGAAAAAGGGATGAAATTGTAAAAAGGAATCTTAGTTCCACTAGGGACCCACATCAAAAGCTACAGGTAGAAAGGGTGGGGCTATGGGGAAATTTGGGAAACTTTTTCTCCTTTTTTCCAAAGATGAGTGTAAATTTCAAAATCAAAGTTATGGTTCCGCTAGGACCACCTTTGTGGACAACATATCATGCCGGTTGTCACAGGCAAGAGGCTAGAGCAAAATGAGAACTTTGAATGTCATTTTTTCCCAAAGTTTAAAAAGTAAAAGGACCCCCATGACCTAGTAGGGTTTAATTACACTCAGAGAGCATTACGTGACACACAGTGAATGACAGTCAAATCTCACAAGGTATGACAATTGCACAGAAACAGGTGCTTGTATAGGATTTTCCACACTATATTTTGCTCCAAAAAGCTTGGGGCTTGAATTTTATGGGTTTTATCATTGCTCCTTAATGTTCTACCGTACCTGCCAACAATTAAGGCGGGTGGTAATTGGATAGTCTTGACGATTATGAAGGTGTGGAAAGCTGAACGGATGTCTTTACCATTAAAAGTTGAAATACTACTATCAATTCAGTCTATTTTCCAATCTTCCTTCCTGTGGCACTAAAAGCACCATATTCAATTGATTATAATATAAACTAATCAATTAAGCTTGGTGCATGAGATGAAGAGTTCGGTTTGCCAGAGCAAAGATGACAGTAATTGAATGGTTGGGAAATTGAGAGAGATTATTCCCTCGAAGCACAGTGACAACTTGTAAACTCTGATTGGAATCACGATCAAAATCATACAAGCAATGGTGCATTTGATTTTATTTCTTTTTTTTGGTAGGGGGGGTGAACGTGTTTTGAGAGTAAAATTTATAAATTTCAGGGATTAATTTATCGGGGTTCGATGCAAAGGTTAGGGAGTGTTATAGGGTCGTGGAGTTGTATCCTAAGAGAAAAGATTTGACAGAGCACCATCTATTCGAATGAGATAAATCTCTGAGGCACGATGTATATTTTTATTTGTGTAAATTTGGGATCATGTCAAGGTGGTGTTTGCAAAGTGTAAACGCATGACCAGTCCTTAGATTTTCTAGAAACTTTTCCCCTAATGATGAATTTAAGCAAACTATCGGAGTTAATCGTATGGTTGATTTTTTAGAAAAAACCAATGTGTCTTTCTTCTTTTTGAATTGTATGCAAATAGTTTTTTCTGTTCCCATTGAATCTCTGTGAAATCGGTGTGAATCACACAAATCTTTCCTTGGTAATATTTTTAAGTGGCATTTACAATGGTCATTTATCAGAAAGCTTTCATTTTAATAGGACTAAACACATTTAAAGACACTTTAACTCCTCATGATGATAATATTGTTTTGTTATCCAGGAGGATCTTACACGTGATGAAACAAAGGTTGATAATGTTCACTTCAAGTTTTTCAATTTGAGCCTTCATTTTGGATTCTTAAACTTTGTGTGAAACCATTTTGATTTTAGGCCTCCTTGAAGCACACATTCTAGTTTACGGCACCTTTTAGCATTCTGAAGACTGGTGTTGGTAACCTCCCACCAAAATCTCATTTATAAATAGCCAATCCTACCCATAGTAAACATTGTTTGGCTTGTGTTTGTAAAAGGCCTAATTGCTATTACCAAACATGTAGAAGTTCATTCAAGTTTTCATTGTCTGATAGCCTGAACCTGATTAGAAATATCTCTCCATTATCTCGGTGACAACCTGTCGAGGTTAATATTTTTGTTGTATTGATCATGTTTTCTTCAAGTAACTCTTAATAACTTTGTGCAAGAAGGACATCTCCATACTCCTCCGCAAATAACAAACCACATGCTACAAGGTCCTCTCAACCACTGGTGAGAGGCAAACCATAAAGTAGTGAGGCAATAAGATCAAAATCCTCTTAGGGGGTGAGTGTCGATATACGGCTGTGTTGTCACATCTGTACAAGAGAATCCACATTTCCTTCCCCGTTCGGAACACGGCACACAACTGATCTGCTTGTCTCTAGAGCTCCGGAAATCGTTGATGTTTCTCTCTTTTGAGGAGAATCATTTGGTCCCACACAAAGGTTAAATCACTCCACAATTTTTAGTGGGAATATGTGGAAATTAAAATGGTAAGTGGTTTAAGGGTAATTTAACTTCTGTGTGAAATGAGTGATTGGGCCAATTAGTGCGGCTAGTGTATTAAGTTTAAAAATGCAAACTCCCTTAGTATGTTTTAGTAAATGATTCATGGCCATTAAAGAAATATTTAAGAGAACTAAGGGTACTAACAACGTAAGGTTTTATGGAGATGGTGGTGTGAATGTTATGATTTTAAGAGGGAAACTATTTTTAACCTAGTAAAAGAAATATATGGAGCACTATGGCTGTTAATGATAACGATAATTAACTTGACATTAAACAACATTGATTACAAAGATTGTGTAATTATGAACCTAGTCTAGTGTCCATGCAAGTGTAATATAGGGAGATTTGGTAGGAATTATTAATGTATTACGAAGGTTTTGACACCGTTGCCAAAAATCTTAACCAAAAGCAACTATCAAAATTTCTAAGATCCTTTATTAAGGTTTAATGTGATTTTAAAAACGTCAAAATTATGGCCTTCCACTGGGTAAGCAAAGCCGGGGGTTACATTTTGACCCAGGAACACTTTGAACATAAACAAACACAAAAAACTAGAACCAAAAACTCTAAACTTAAAAACATAGAAAAATGACAAAATAGAACCTAGAATAGTAAACTAACTTCTTGTCTTAGGTTTTGTCATGGGAAGGTCACAAATAAGACGTAAGGTTCTGCACATAATAGACCTGGACTTACCACCCCGAAAAACAGGATTAGAAGGTAGTAGCCAGGAATTGTCTTACGATTCATTTTATACACTAAATATGTTAATGTCGTATTGGCGGAGGATTTTACGCGGTGTGATACTAGCACATTATAGAGACCATTGGTAGAGCGGTCCCTCCTGACACCGTGAGGAGTATAAGTGTAGAAAAAAACCTCCACATAGGGAGTCAACCAGATAGAGTCCACCGACATGGAGAGTGCTGACATTTCTACAGGCACAAGAAAGCTCTAGGAGCCCTAGGGAAGGGGGTGATTATCATGTTCAAGCCCTAACATAAGATAGTCTATAAAGATCATAACCGATAATAAGAAGCTTCGAAAATCCTCCATCTCATTTCATGGGGAAGATTGGAGGGTTTTAGGAAGAGGATGGTTGGTAAGCTTGGATCAAATGACTCAATTTATGTTTGTGTACCAACAACATGAAGGCTCGTGGTTCCATCCCCTTCTAAGTGACAGAGCTAAGGTTTTGGTGGAGGACCAGGAGTCGAAGTCCTGTGGATTTTGAGACAGACACTTGGTTTCTCGAGGGAGTATTTGAGGAGTAGATACTATCCAAGAGGTTTAGTTCAATAGAGATAATTAGTTCTACACTATACATAAGGTGCATCCTGAATTGTGTAGAGTTAATGTGAGTCCTCTTGGACCTACTTCAGTAGTAAACTACATGTAAAATGAGTAGGTGAGGACTCCAGGTGAGGTTCATCGCGGCCGGAACATTGACATTAGAGGGTAATGTGCATTTCATTTTTTGTATACATTAGCAGGCCCGTGAGAAGGGGGCCTATATAAGGATAAAAAAATCCAGGCGGAGGGGGGAGAGCACTAGGCCAAGCAGAATAGCTTTTGGAGATCTTATACAACAAATACAGATAGACAGATCAATGTGGGTCATCATCAGGTCCTCGGCTCCGTGGTCATACAGGAAAATGGTTCTCAGGTAGTCCTTCATTCAGGCCACCAAAACACCACCATAGCAATCAACACAAAACTCCACCCTCCATTTAGAATGCCTCCACAAAACAGTAGATTCTATACTCAGAGGGATTGTATGTATGGGCCTCCTCTTAGGGAACTAGTTTAGATTAGGGAACCCCTAGACCTCCAGTTAGTAGGACCGAAAAGTCAATCAGCAAAACCCACATAGTCCTTGTATGGATCATCAGAGTCAAGGATGGCTTGAACCCCTAGATTCCTGTAGAGCTACTTCTCATTCGAGGGGACCTGGTGTTTTACGGAAATATGCTGAGTACGAGGGAATCATTGGAGATAGTGTCCTGAGAAACCTAACAATAAGGTACTACGAACAAGAGACACGCAGTTGTCCGAGCCTATATGGGGGGAGAACTGATAGGATCCAAAGGATAAGGATTGTGAGCGGTTAGAACCGCGAGGTAGAGTACTAAAGCATGGTCAGTGAAAGAACATGGACATTGATGGAAGTGCAATGTCTATTTTGTTGTTATTCATACTCATATTATTTTATTTACTCCACTTGTAATAGCGTATCGGGTCCTGTGAGCAGGAGGAAGCCATATTTTGGGATCATCGAGATAGCTTCGAGACCAAGCTCTAGTTGAAGTGGTTATTAGGTGCATATTTGACTTAAAGGGGTCCCTTTTTCCACAAACCTTGTATCTTCATCCTTCCTTTGGGGTTCCAGGTGATTATTTTAAGGGCATGGAATGGGCATTATCTAAGCTAGAGTGATTGCTATAGTAAGGTAATATCTTGTGGTAGATGATTTTGGAGTGGACTTATAGTAATATATAATTAGGAGACCCATATCTATTCACACCATATCCAAAACTATGAGCTAAGAGTATGCACGATAGGGGTACCAATAATATGATGTCATGGTGGGGGCACGCAACAAGAAAATCGAGGATATAATTCTAAGTGGATGGTACTGTGAATAATCATCATATCGTTGAGTCGATTTTTGCAAGAGTATTAAAAGAAAAAAAAAAAAAAATCGAGGGGTATCTGGGCAGGGTAAAGCTCCCACATGAAAGTAGATTTCTGCATTGATTTGTATTGATAAGGAGACAGTAGAGCCTATCTCCGTGAGCAACCAGCGTATGACTACCCCGGAGCGCGAAGAAAAATCGCAAGTGGCAGTAGAGGGCCGTCTGAGAAGTCCCGAGGCACCTAAGCCATCCTAGTTATCCCTTGTTTTCAACAGTAACTATTTTTTGAGAAAAAAAAGGATGGAGCTTTGCAATTATGTAATGTGGATGTATAACGTGAATGAACAAAGTAAACGGATCAAGAGATCGTTATACACCCTGCCACGGTTAATGATATTATTGATCAGATGAGGTGCCATAAGTAATTTCCAAGATAGATCTTAAGTCTAGATACCATCAAATGAATAAGAGATCATGGAGGGAGATTTCAGAAGACAATTTCCATATGAGATATATACCAAGCGACGGGAAAGTCAGGCAGTCGGGGGTGAGGTCGGGTTTGGTTCGAACATACCAAAAAATGTCGTCCCCACAGACACCGAGGGTATTCGAGGAAGAGTTGCACACATGGGGCTTTGAAAGTGTTGGTCACTAGAATCGGAGCATCAGAAGCTCTTATAATGAAATTGTCGGTTGATGTAAGCACGGGGCGAGAAGAGACCATAGAACAAAAATTTGAGGAGGCACAGGAGACCTTTATCAATTTTATAAGCATGGGCGTAAAGACAACACTGGATTGGTAAAAAACACAACTTGAGAAGTGTGTCAGGCATGGTAGTCAGGTGGTAAGTAGATTGGGAGTCAACATATTTCTTCCAAGAAGCATCAATTGTCGACCTGCACAAGATAGGTAATATATTATGGATTGGCTCACACCGTTGTACACCAACCACGGGGTTGTGTACTTAATATCATGGGTGGACAATTACGATAAGGATGATTTTTTCAGACTTTCTCCAGAGTCACATCCATCACTTCCCTTCAATGGAAAGGGAATATTTTTGTTTGTCTAATGGAGTGAGCATGGTACCCTTCAGACACTGAAGGGATGCCTTACGGTGTACTGATTCTTGTGTGTCAGATC
Organism: Taxus chinensis; assembly: GCA_019776745.2. Lineage (NCBI taxonomy): Eukaryota > Viridiplantae > Streptophyta > Pinopsida > Cupressales > Taxaceae > Taxus > Taxus chinensis. The sequence goes on along the minus strand of CM034153.1, from coordinate 158,524,590 downwards.
CTCATAGGAATTTAATTCTGTGTACGGATTCTTTTCTTAGTAGGATTTACAGGGTGTGTTTTATGCAGAGGGGCTTTTTGGTGTTTCCTTGGAAGGTATCTCGAAAAGCAAGGATATAAGCTCAACTAATCCTAGCATCATGACCTTAGCTTGTAGAGATAATTATGCTGCTTTTAGTTATGGATACCTTTCTTGTGGGTAGGTATTTTATTCTCAAGACAGACCAGTTGAGCTACGATACCTTCTATTCATAACCATCTCAATCGCTCATTAGTGACGTTGGATGGAGTTGGTTTAGGTGAGGATGACATGTAGATAGCTCATGGCAAGGGAGAATATAATAGTGATTTTTATGTGATGGCCCTAAGCTAGATGGGAGACATTTTGTAATATAGTGGGTACTTCAGTGTGGTTACGAATGTTCACTGAGCAATAATTATTTTGTGACAACTTTCAACATGATAGTTTTCTCCCCTTGAAGCTAGATCAAATATTGAGTCTCAGAGACCCCTTAGGGTAGGTTTTGTATGGTTTTGCACTAGAGTCGAATTCGGAATCTCTTAGACACTCCAGGGCAAAGGCCAAATGCTATTACTTATACGGGATGGAGGTTGAGATAGGATATCTTGGTAGAGGCTCATTTGTACCTTATCATCCCAGCGAAGGTGAAGAGATGCTGCCACCTTTAGACCACAAGACTCATTGGTCAGAGGTCCTTTGGAGAGCCTGGATAAATTTTTTTCACATTGTTATAAGGTCAGAGGGTGAGGGAGGTCGAGCACAACATCCTCCTAGCCGTCATTTAGCCCACGTGGTATCCTAGATTGGAATGGACACCATTTCCATGGATTTCATATTATGTGCTACCCGACATAGAATAGCCTGTTTGGTGCAAAATCACAGCCCCCTGGGACTCCGCAACGCGATCGTTAAATGCTCATTGTGACTGCACAACATGGAGGCTTTTTCCCAAGTGTGGGAGAATCGGGAAGACCGTTGGTGAAATCGAAAAGCTCTCTGGATGAAGGCCGGCTTCCTATTCTCATATTAGATCACCAATATCGAATGCGAGGTTTACTAAATCCTGAATCTAGACTAACCAAGGAGACAGGGAGAGAATGCATCAAAATCAAACCTAGATCTGAAGGGGTTGATGCACCGAGGAATGAAGAACAATGGGATTTGCCAAGAAACACAAACGATAAAATGTAATGCAAAAGATAATGCCAGATAGCTAATCTTGGGTCATGTCTTAATGGCCCATTATCATCTGTATGTGTCTCACCACCTAGTATCCTATCTTCATATATTTTGGGGCCACATCCTAGTATACCTCCACCGTCTATAAATGGGTCTCATCTAGGTATCCTCTTATCCTCTATTCTTGGACCACGTCCTAGTATCCCTTTGTTATATCCAATATGTATCTCACCTTTTAGTGGCTCATCTTCATCCATTTTCTGGGCATATCCTACAATATTGTCATCTTTTATTCTAAGGTTACCACAAAGTAGTCTATTATATTCTATATATGGGACTCCTTTAGGTATTATTTCATCTTTGATAATGGGGCCACATCCTAGTAACCCTTCATCTTCAGTCTATGGGACACCTCCTAGTATCATATCCCCTTTATATTAGGCCATATCCTTTCCATCCACCACATTTTCCTTCTATCAGTTATTTTGAAAATCTCGTCATCATTTCTCCCATCAATTCTAAACATCCACTTTCTCCTCCCCCATCTCAGGATCAGACTATAGTGCCCACTCCTCTTCTACACTTATTATATTTTGATTTAGATTACTGTTGACTATAGACATGGATATTATCATATCATTCTGGTCTAGCAAGATTTTAGATGATAGAGATACTCTGACTATTAATGGATTTTGATTCATAGTATGATTTGTTTAGATTCTTAGAGACGTAGAGAGAGACATTTTATATTGATGATGATGATGTGTTGTTAGCATATATATTACTAACATTTAAAATTCCCGTCATGTTGACTATGATTTAGCATTTGAACTAATCTCGTGATCTTGTTGATATTGATAAAAAGATAGAATTGAGATGCTGTTTAAAGTTTAGACAAATGATATCATTATTTAGTTGAGATGATGATTAAGTTATATGTGAAATTTTATTGACGAATGTGTGTATATTTTATATTTTATGTATTGATGCAGACACGACATCAAATGAGGTATTGTGTGATTTTGCAGGTAATTATATCACAAGAATCAAAAGGGGATTATGATACCAACCACAATGGAATACTGGATGGATACAATGATGGTCACCATTGAAACTTGTGTAATGTGTTATGTTTTTTATAATTTTTTAGGGGGTTCCCATGGGGTGTATGACCTCCAATTGTGACTGTGGGATGTGTGTGCAATTCCTCCCATTTTTCTTTTATTTAATTTTGGAGTATGTGATTTAATTTTTGATGTAATTCTCTTTATCATTGTTGATGAATGTGCCTTAATTAAGTGTGTTAATCATGTTGTTAATAATTTTGGGGATGTGAAAAAAGGGTCCATTTATTAGAGTAGTTTTTATTTTTAATTTTTTTATTTAAGTTGAGTGTATGTCACCTTGAGTGTTGTACACCCTACCTTACTTCAGAAATACAGATTTGGGCTTAAGGTCCATTTTTAGAGGCTTATGGGACAAGTTAAGATTTTTTCACACATCTTAATTTCATATGCCAACCTTACCTATGGATTTTGGGGTCCAACATAGACCCCACTATGTGTTTTTAAGGAAAAAGTGACATTTATTGCACTTTTCTTACATGGGTTTTAAATTATCTCCTTAAGGAGTGTGGGTTTGGATTATGTGTGTAAGATGCTTGTCATTTCTCACAACCACCAATTTATTGTGCCTTAGGGTTAAGGATAAGTGATGTGGCATACAACATGGATGCACCACACCCTCCTCTACCCTTTTTATTTATATACAAATTTATTTGTTTGTTTGGGGGTTAACTCATTTTATTGTGCATGTGCATTTTGGAGTTAGAGAATTTTTAGAGTGATTATTGAATTCTTGGAGCTTGTTGGAGTTGGATTGAGCTTGAAGGAGTTTGGAGTTTGATTTCTTGATCAAATTATTCTTAAGGAAAGGTAGATGTTACACTCTTTTTACTTGTTTAGTTTTATATGTGTGTATTGCATGTATGTGAATGATTTATGTGCTTGTTGGGATTTTGGGTAGAATGCCTAAGTATGGTGTATGAGAGGGATATGGTGATTTTTCTATTTTAGTGAGGCATAAGAGTTTTTTCATGTTTTGGGAGGGATTTGGGTTGGGTGCCCCACCTTTGATAAGATTTTTTTTGCATTTCTTACTTGGTTCTTTTGAGGGAGACATAAGAGATTGTAGGGAGGCATAAGAGAATATGGGAGGCATAAGAGATGTGTAGGGGTTTTGAGTTGTGTTTTTGAGGTAATTTAGGTGTGCACCTAATCCCATTGGGCGGGATAAGTGATCTCCCCATAGATCATTGCTCCATTGGTTTTACATTTCAAGTCTTGTGTATTTTGAAAGTTTTATTCTTCTGATTTTTACCTTGTTTTGAATGTGTGTTATATGGTTGTGAAAAAAAATGTGATGTGGAAGTATTGTGTTGTTTCCATGAGTTGTATCCATTCCTTACTACATTTTGGTTGGGGCTTGAGGGATAATGAGGAGGATAACTTCTTCGCCTCTTTGGATTATTTGTTGGGTAGAGAGTGTTGCCTCTCCCCCATTTTTGTTGTGTTTGAAGTGAAGAAATGGTGGAGATTTTTTTGAAGATTTGGGGCTTGGAGAATTTTTATAAGTAAAAATAAATCCTACATTGTAGAAACCTTTCTTGCAATTTCCCACTTAAGGTGGAAGACTAGTAGACTTGTATTTAAAACAAAAGTTGTATAGTATATTTTTTTATTAAGTTATAATGTATTGTTGGAAAGAAATCTCTTTGCATTGAAAGAAATGAGATATTCTCAAAGAAAAATAAAGTTAATTATTATTTGTTGAAGTTGTATTATTGTAAAAAAGAAGAGAAAACTTGGAAGTTGTAAACCATTGATAATGTATTCTTATTAAATCTTAAATGTATAATAGTTTTCATGTTTTCCTTAAGTAAATGGTTGTAGTTGAAATTGAAAAATGCATGAAGTTATAATAAGTTACTTTGTTGATATATTTCCTTCTTTTTGTGGAAAGGAAAACAATGATACTTGAAATAGATTAAGTTGTATTCCTTCATTTGATCTTGAAAGAACTTTCATTGGAAAAGTAGCCTTGTAGTTATTTTCTTGTATTATATTGAATTCAAAAATCTATGCAATTTACTGATTTAAGTCATGGAATGGATAAATGGTTATACCCTTCAACTGGAGATTTTGGGCACATAAATTCAACCAAGGATAAACTATAAACCACTCTAATAAAATTAGTTTTTAGAAAAATTATGGAATTAAGGGTTCTATTTTCAAAGAATAGGACCTTCGTGCTATGAAGAGCAACAGTCTCTTAACCACCATCATGATCAGAGCATTGTTCTATGAACTGCCACCTAGGCAAGGCGGTGGTTTTCAAATCATCACCCAAGTAGGGCGGCGGTCCCAAGACCACCGACCTACTTTGGGTGGCAGTTTCATCACTTTCGGTGGAAAAGTAAAATCTAGGACTGTTGCAATCTTAAACTTGATTAAATTAAAATATGAGCCTATAAAATGTAAAAAGGAAACTACTAGCAAACTATAAGGGAAAAAAATCATTGTTTGAAAGAATTAAATCCATCAATGGGCATTTAAAAAAAATTCAATCTCATAGATCAAAATGGAAGTAGGGTTTTTCCCAAATAAAAGACTCAAAGATTGAAATAACTAAATAACATCTCCAGATCTAGAGAGGAAACTTCTATAACCTTCAACTGGAATACATTGCTATGATAAATCCATAAACTATACTAGACTAAGCTTGATCCTAATGAATCTCTTTGTGGCTTCTTCCTTCCTTTCTCCCATGGCTTTCATTTCTCCAACCTCTGAATTAAAAAAGAGAGAGAGAGAGAGACCAAGTGAGGAGGCTAGGGAAAGAAAAAGGATTTAATAAAATTCTATAGGGATGGCTAGGGTTATCTTGGAACTCTAAGATCTAGTCACTATAATTTACTCTATCCAAGGTGTTGGTGCTCAAATTAGTCTCACCTTGTTTGTCATTAAAATCCTTCAATTTGCGGCCTCTGTCAAATTTTTATCTCCCTATGTTGGTGCTTGAATCTTCTGTCCTCTATTTGGTTACCATGATCAGTCCCTTCCTTGGTCAAATATCACTTAAAGATCCAAAATTTGTTTTTCATTCTCTTTCCATCTGAAGGTGTCTATAAATTGGGTGTAAAACTCCAGTTTTTCCTTTCCTTCCATTTTCCGCAGTCGTGTATTGTTGTCCCTGTCAAATTTTTTCCAAAATACCTGAACAAACATGAATGGATGTAGATTAGAGGATCATGTTTGAACATTATAACATTTCCAAATTCTCTATCCTTAAAGAAAATTTCATCTCCGGGCTCAAAAGGTATTTTCCCTGCATTTTTATGGTTTGACGAGTGTTTTTTTTCCATCAAATTTACATCTCTGCATCAGTGGAAACATGGCACTTTTTGGTTGGATGCAGCTCAAGAGGGAACTGTTGTCAAAATGTCACCCCCCCTGGGTAATTTTGATAACATGCATCAGAATATTCAAGTCCCAGGAAAATTGATTGATTCTGGGCCAAAAATCATGTTGCTAGAGTCCCCTCAAATATTTTCGAAGTTCCCTGTCTGAGAGGAAAAGAGCAAGCTCTGAGAAAATGCAGGAAAAAATTACAGAAAGCAAGTAGGTTGATCCAGAAAAATTTGTGAAAATCGGCTAAGTCCTAGTCCTAGAAGCATTTGGGACAAGTGGGACAAAAAGGCGCGGATCGCCCAAAATGAGCACAGGTGACCCTGGAAGCAATTGGGACATCTGGGACAAAAGTACGCGGCGGGCGCGAAAAGCCGATCTCGCCAAAAAGAGAGAAAAAATTGGCTAACTGCTGAGGGACGCAAATGGGACAATCGGGCCAAAAAGGCGCGAACCGGTCGAACCGGCCGAAAAGAGTCAAGTCAGTCCAAAATCAAGTGGGACAAGCGGGCCAAAAATGCCCGAAATGCCCGAACCGGCCGAAATGAGCACAAAGGGCCCAAAATCAAATGGGACATCTGGGACAAATGGAGGCGAAGTACGCGAAGGAGCCGAGGACCAATCAGAAACTGCCACGTGTCCTCACAGGAGAAAAATTCAAAAGGTCAAAGGGGTGAGTTATCGAGCGCTGAACCGAACCAATGAAATGGCGCCACGTGTCCAAGTTTAAGGGGCCCACAAGTAATTTCAAAAGGAAAGTCCGCGAAAGACGAAGGAGAGAGAATTGCTCGTCCAATCAGCACGTGCCACGTGTCGTCCAGATGGCGGAGAGCGGGAAAACATTTTAAAATTCGTTTTGATCTGTTCCGTGCCCTAAATCTTCAGATCGCCATATCTTTTGATCCAGAGCTCGGATTTCCACGTTCTTTATATCAACGGAAAGATGTTGAGATGCTCTACATGATTCTGGGATCAATCTCAAGTTTTGGTGCAGTCTGAAGAGAGAAAATCAAGAAACGGCTCTGACGTGTGGTAATGGCCAGAAGCGACCTTTCAACAACCCGTTTTAATGCTAATGGGTCGCATTCTTCTTCTGCACGGCCAAAAGTGACATTTTAGCAGCCAAATTAATACAAATGGGTCGCATTCTCCTCCAAAATCACTCAAAGTGATAGGGTATGGGTTGGTAAGATCCTCCATGCTGATTTAATGCATCTGCAGTCAATGAGGAATGGGCTTGCACGTTTTCGCACGTTTTCTGTCCCCTGGGCTCGACCCATGCAATTTAAAAGCCAGATTTGGCTCATTTAAAAAAAAAAAAGAAGTGGTTCATTCTTTCGGCTCTGCCCTCCCTTCTTTTCTTCTCTAGGGTTGAAAATGGAGTTCAAACCTCCTCCCTTGCTCTGTAATGGCGTTTTTTCCTTTTACTAATGGAATGATGTTCTGTGCAAACTTCTGGAGCAACAGAACGTGTTTTGTGATGCATCTATCCATCCTTCCTCATTTTTGCTTATTCTCTTCTTGCCTCTCTTCATTGCAGGTATTTGTGCATGTTTGAATGTTCATTGTAGGTCTGGAGCTGTGCTCATGGATTTTTGGGACATTTTCTGTGTGAAATCTATCCTTGGGCCTGTGATGCATCTGTCCATCCTTCCCATTGCCCGCCTCTCTTTGTCCCATGGCAGTTTTGATAGATGTCCAACATTCTCCTTTTCTGGTGTATCACCGTTTTAGTGTAGGCTTTTGCCATTTTTCCCTTCTCTCTCTCTCTCTCTCTCTCTCTCTGTCTCTGTCTCCTTGGCATGGTTAGATTAGGATTAGATTAGCTTCCCTGCACTGGAATAGCTTGTGGCAGGTAGTTTAGGAGCAGGAACCAACCTTCTCTAGAGATTCCTCTCTCGGTTTCACAAGTCCCACGCTTGGAGAGAGGTTTCCATGTTGTGCAATCACACTGGATGCCTGAACATCAACCTAGAAGCCTGATGTGCGTCCAAGGGTGCTGTGATTTTGCACTAACAGGAACTCTAAAAGATTTTTGGATCACTTCAACCAAAAACTTGTCCACATGGAGGAACGACACTCGTTTGAAGATTCACCTTTTGGTTTGGCCTTGGAGTTGTGCCAAGGGGACACGTGGAGGATTCCGCTACTTTTCTCAGACTTAAATAAAATTTTCATGCAGTTGGTATAGTTTTTGCGGGCCATGGAAACATGGTGGGATGGCACTCATTTGAGTATCTGCCTCAGGGTCCCACCTTAACAATTGCGCCAAGGAGACACGTGGAGGTTTCCGTCGGGCCTTCCCTTATACTTTTTAAAAAAAATCCTAAAGGGAGTGGGACATGTGGAGGGACCACGTATGTTTGGGGACCAACCCCTGAGTTTTATTTTGAAGAAGTGCAGGAGGAAACTTGCAGGCTTCTACTCACTTTGCCTTTTTACTTGGACATTTCAATGGTCGAAGGAGACTATCTCGGACCTCAAACACATGGCACCTTCCACTGAACCTTCACATTTTTAAAAAAATTTGCTGGACTGAGACATGTGTTGAGCCCACACTTGTTTGGGGTCTCTACTTTTTGGGACCATCTCAAAATGTGCCATTGGGACACATGGCAATTTGAAAAGTTAAAAGGCAGGGAGGCAGGCCATCGGAGGAAACTTGGAATTTTCGCCCCTTATTGTCAAAAAGATTTAAGTCATCAAAATGACCCACAAGCCTGATAGAGAATAGTCAAATTTTACTTTAAAAATTCAATGACAGAGGTGCGGACTTTCAGGGGAAATTTGGAAAAATTTCCTTTTATGAAAAAAGGGGTGAAAGTGTAAAAAGGAATCGTAGTTCCACTGGGACCCACATCAAAAGCTAAAGGTAGAAGGGTGGGGCTATGGGGAAAATTTGGAAACTTTTCCTTTTTTCCAAAAATGAGGTAAAATAGCAAAATCAAGTTATGGTTCCGCTAGGACCAACATTGGGACACATGTCATGCCTGTTTTTCAAAGGCAGAGGGCTAGAGCAAAATGAGAAATTTTGCATTTTTTCCCAAAAGTTGTAAAAAGTAAAAAGGAACCCCCATACCTATTTTAACTCAGAGATCTACCATGTGGACAGTCCAAATTCAAAAGGGAAATTGACAGAAACAGTGCATTTGTATATGATTTTCCACCTTTTTTGCTCCAAAGCTCCTGGGGATGTGAATTTTTATGGGTTTTTATCATTTCTTGATGTTTCCTACATGCCAAATGAAGAGGATAATTAATTTGATATCTTGATTTGGTGGGGAAGATCTGAAAATGTCTTTTACCATTAAGGTGTGATCTGACTATCAGATTCAGTCTAATTTTCCAATCTTTCCTTCCTTGGCACGTAAAAAACCATATTCAATTGATTAGAGGAGGAAGTAGTTGGTGCATGAGATGAAGATTGATTTACCAGATGAAATAATTGAATGTTGGGAATATTTGAAGAGATTTTCCCTCTGAGCACATGACAACTTTTTACAAATCTGATTTTGGGAATCACGATCAAAATCATAACAAGCAATGGTGCTTTGATTTTTTTATTTTTTTTGGGGGGGGGGAACTTTTTTGTAGATTAAATTTTATAAATTGCATGAATTTTTCATGCAAATGGTTAGAGTGTTAGAGGTCGGGAGTTAATTCCTAAGAGAAAAGTTTGACAGAGCCCATCTTTCTGAGAAATCATCTGAGGAACATGTTTATTTATTTTGTGTTAAATTTGATCATGTCAAGGTGGTTGCAAGTGTAAAACCATTGACAATGTCTGAGATTTTTCTAGAAACTTTCCCCTAATGATGAATTTAATCAAATTCGAGTTAATCTATGTTGATTTTTAGAAAAAATGTGTCTTCTTCTTTTTTGAATGTATGCAAATAGTTTTTCTTGTTCCCATTGCAATATTACATTGAAATCTGTGTGAATCACACAAGATCTTATCCTTGTAATATTTTAGTGGCATTTACAATTTCATTTATCAGAAAAGCTTTCATTTGATAGTGAAATAAACAAATTTAAAATCACTTTACTCCTAGCATGATGATAATATTGTTTGTTATCCATTGAGGGTATCTTACACGTGATGAAACAAAGGTTGATAATGTTCAATTAAGTTTTTCAATTTGAGCCTTCATTTTGGATTCTTAAACTTTGTGTGAAAACATGTTGATTTAGGCCTCCATTGAAGCACACATTCTAGTTAAAGGAACATTTTAGCTATTCTGAAGCATTTTGTTGGTAACCTCCCACCAAAATTCATTTATAAATAGCCAATCCTACCCATAATACCATTTTTTGTCTTGTGTTTGTACAAATGCATAATTTCTATTACCAAAACATGTAGAAGTAATCAAGTTTTCATTGTCTTTAGTAGCCTGAACCTTGATTAGAAAATATCTCCATTATCTAGGGTGACAACCTGTGAGAGTTAGATTTTTGTTGTATTGATCATGTTTTCTTCAAGGTACTCTTAATAACTTTGCAAAGAAGGACATCTCCATCTCCTCCACAAACAACATGCTACAAAAGGGTCCTCTCACCCTGGTTGAGAGGCATAACCATAAAGTAGTGAGGATAGATCAAATCCTCTTGAGGGTTCTATCCATTTGTCCACATCTAAGTGACAAAGAGAAATCCACATTTCTTCCCCAGTTACAACACGGCACACAACATGATCTGCTTGTCTCTAAGCTTCCTGTTAAATCTTTGATGTTTCTCATCTTTTGAGGGAGAATCAATTTGGGTACCAACACAAGGGTTAGAAATCAATCCTACAATTTTTAGGTGGGAATATGTATTATGGGTTTTTAAATAATTTAATTATGTGTGAAAATGAGTGAATGGGGCCAATTAGTGCTCTAGTGTATTAAGTTAAAAATGCAACTCTCTTAGTATGTTTTAGTAAATGATTCAATGGCCATTAAAGAAAATAATTTAAGAGAACTAAGGTAACTAACGATAAGGTTTTATTAAATGTGGGTTGAATGTTAATTTTTAAGAGGGAAACTATTTAACCTAGTAAAAGAAATTAATGGACACTTATTTAAGTGGGCGGTAATTAAATTGACATTAGAAATGGATTAAGAATTTGTAATTATTAACCTAGTCTTGATCCATTCATTGTAATATAGGGAATTGTTGGTAGGAATTAATTAAATGTATTACAAGGTTTGACACCGTTGCAATCTTAACCCAAAAAACAAACTATCACAAATTTCTAGATAATTATTAAGGTTTAATGTGGTTTTAAAACGTCAAAAATTATGGGCATTACACTGGGTATCAAAGCCGTGGGTTCAACAGTTTGACCCCAGGAACACTTTGAAACATAAAACATAACAAAAAAACTTAGAACAACTCTAAACTTAGAAAACATAGAAAAATGAAAATAGAACCTAGAATGATAAACTAACTCTTGTCTTAGTTTGTATGGGAGGCACGAAATAGACGAGGGGTTCTTACACATGGACCTGGACTTACCACCCCCAGATTAGGAAGTAGTAGCCATATTGTCTTAGATAATTTAGACACTATAAGATGTTAATGTCGCTATATGCGGAGGATATTTACGAGGGATACCTAGCAGACATGATATAGAGCCATTAGTAGAGGCTTGTGCACCTTCCTGACACAGTGATGAGTATAGTGTAGAGAACTCCCACATGGAGTCAACCAGATGAGAGTCACCACAGAGAGTTCATGGAGACAGGGCTACAGGACACAAAGAAAGATCTAGGAGCCCTAGGGAATGTGATTATCATGTTCAGAGACCTAACAGAAGATAGTCTATAATAGCATACCATAATAGAGAGATTCTAAAAATCCATCCATCTCATTTCATTGGGGAAATTGGAGGGTTTTAGGAAGAGGAATGGTTGGTAAGCTTGATCAAATGCTTCAATTTATGTTTGTGTACCAACAACATGAAGGCTCGTGTTTCCATCCACCTTCTAAGTGACAGATCTAGGTTTTGGTGGAGGACCAAGGAGTCGAAGCTCCATGTGGATTTTGAGACAGACACTTGGGATTTCTTCGAGGAGTATTTGAGGAGTAGATACTTATCCAAGAGGTTTATTCAATAGAGGATAGATTAGTTCTACAATATACATAAGGCATCCATGATGGTGGTAGAGTATGTGAGTCACTTCTTGGACCTACTTCAGTATGTAGACTACATGTAAAATGAGTAGGTGAGGATCCATAGGTTCATCGGGGGCCTGAACATTGACATTAGAGGGGTAATGTGCATTCATTTTTTGTAGACATTAGCAGAGGCCGTTGAGAAGGCCTATATTATAGAGGAAACCAGGGGGAAGACGCACTAGGCCAGAGATAGAGTGTGGAGTCGTATACAACAAATACAAGATAACAGATCAATGGGGTCATCTCCTCCTCCTCGTGGCATACATGGTTCTGCATAGTCTTCATTCAGGCCACCAAAACAACCACCATAGCAGCAACACCAAACTCACCCTCCATTTAGGCCTCCACACAGATTCTATACTCAGAGGGGATGTAGTATGGAGCCTCCTCTTAGGGAACTAGTTAGGATTAGGGAACCTCCTAGACCTCAGTTAGTAGGACCTCATCAGCAAAAACCACAATAGTCCTTAGTAGGATCATCAGAGTCCATGGCTTAGACCACTAGAGTCCCTGTAGGAGCTACTTCTCATTAGAGGGGACCTGGTAGTTGTTACGGGTGTGGAGTACTAGGGAATCATTGGAGAGAGTGTCCTTAGAAACCTAACAATAAGGGTAATACACCAATTTCAGAGCCTATATTAGGTGATACGGATAGGATCCAAAGGATTTATGTAGCGGTTAAGAACCGCGAGGTAGAGTACTAAAGCATGGTCATTGAGAAGACATGTAGCATTGATGGAATTTCTATTTCTATTTTGTTTTATTCAGTATCTTCATATTATTTTATTTCTCCACTTGTAGTAGAGTGATGCAGTCTGGTGGCAGTTAGGTAGAGCCATAGTTGGGATCTAGAGATAGCTTCTAGAGCCAAGCTCATAGTGGAATTGTTAGTTAAGGAGTGCATAGTTGACTTAGGGCCCTTTTCCACAACCTTGGATCTTCATATCCTTCCTTTGGGTTCCTATGTGATTATTTTGGGCATGGATTGGCTATCTATACATAAGGCTAGAGTTGATTGCTATAGTAAGGTAATATCTTGTGTAGATGATTTTGGAGTGGAGACAGTAATAGTGGGAGTTAGGAGACCCATATCTATTCACACCATATCCACTATGAAGCTTAAGAGGTATGCACGATGAGGGTACCAATAATATGATGTCATGGCTAGCAACAAATCTAAGGATGATTCTAGTGGGTTGTACTTGATAATCATCATATCTTGAGGGATTTTTCATATGTATTTCTAGGGTAGCTGTCAGGGTTAGCTTCCCCACATGAGATAGATTTTCTCATTGATTTGGTTATAGAAGTAGAGCCTATCTCGTGAGCACCATAGGATGACTACCCCTGAGCTCTGTAATCTCAAGTTGCAGTAAGAGGGCCGTCTGGAGAAAGTCCTAATCCATCCTAGTGTATCCCCTTGGGTTTCACTACTAATTTTTTATAAAAAAGAAGGATGGATCTTTGCAATTATGTATTGATTATCGTGATATGAACAAAGTAACGATCAAGAATCGTTATCCCCTTCCACGTATTAATGATTTATTTGATCAGATGAAGGTGGCCATAGTAATTTCCAAGATAGATCTTAAGTCTAGATACCATCAATTGAGGATCATGGAGGTAGATATTCATAAGACAATCTTCCATATGAGATATGGCCACTACGAATTCACAATAGTGTCGTTTGGTCTAACGAATGCCCCCACGTTATTCATGAGTTTGATGAATGAGGTATTTTAGAAATTTTTAGATCACTTCGTGCTCATATTTCTTGATGAAATTTTTATTTAATCACGCATGTTTGAGGAGCACGAGGAGAACCTTTGTCAATTTTTTCAGTGTCTTAAAGAGCAACAACTTTATGGGAACCTTGAGAAGTGTGCATTCTTTTAGTCAAAGGTGTAGTAATTGGGTCACATAATTTCTTCAGAAGGCATCATTGTCGATCCTTCCAAGATTATATATATTATGGATTGGCTCACACCATGTGTGACCAAGGTGTGTATTTTCATGGGGTTGACAAGTTACTATAGGATATTTTTTCAGGACTTTTCTCAGATTGCACATCCCATCACTTCCCTTCAATGGAAAGGGAATAATTTTGTTTGGTCTAATGGATGTGAGCATGCCTTCAGTACACTGAAGGGATGCCTTACGTTGGTACTGATTCTTGTTGTGTCAGATCCTCAGAGGAATTTAATTATGTGTACGGATTCTTTCTTAGTAGGATTAGGTGGTGTTTTTATGCAAGAGGGCTGTTTGGTTTCCTTTGAGTCTCGAAAACTCAAGGATTATAATCTCAACTATCCTAATCATGACCTTTAGCTTGTAGTAGTTATGCATGCTTTAGTTTGATGGAGACATTTCTTTTTGTGTAGGATATTTATTCTCAGGACAAACCATTTGAGCTTACGTCACCTCTTCATGAAACCTAATCTCAATGCTCATTAGTGACGTTGGATGGAGTTGTTATGTGAGTATGACATGTAGATAGATCATGTCAAGGGGAAATATAATATTTTTTATGATGCTCTGAGTAGATGGAGACATTTTGTTATGGTAACTTCAGTGGGTACTGATTTACTGAGCAATATTTTGTGACAACTTCAACATGATAGTTTCTACCTTGAAGCTAGATCAAATATTGAGTCTCAGAGACCCCTTGAGGGTAAGTTTGATGGTTTTGCACTAGATTCAGATCGAATTCTTAGACACAGAGGCCAAATCTATGTACTTAGGGATGGAGGTTTGAGATAGGATATCTTGGTAGAGGCTCATCGTGTACCTTATTCAGCCCATCTAAGGGTGAAGAGGATGCATGCCACCTTTAGACAACTATACCATTGGAGAGGTCTTTGGAGAGACCTGGATAATTTTTTTCACATTGTTTAGAGTGTCAGAGGGTGAAGGTCGAGCATCAACATCCACCTAGCCTTCTTTACCCACATGTTATCCTAGAGTGGAAATGGGACACCATTTCCATGGATTTCATAGTAGGGCTACCGACATAGAGATACCTGTTGGTGCAAAATCACAGCACCCCTGGGACTCCGCAACGCGATCGTTGAGAATCTCAGTGCGATTGCACAACATGGAGCTTTTCCCAAGTGTGGGACCTTGTGAAATCGGAAAAGCTCTCTGGATGAAGGCCGGCTCCTATTCCTCTATTCAGATGCACCAATAAAATGCAGAGGGTTTACTAAAAACCTAATCTAACTACCAAGGAGACAGGGAGAGAGAAATGCATAAAAATAAACCTAAGCTAAGGAGGTGATGCACCGAGGAATGAAGAACATATGTTTTGCCAAGAAACACAAACCGATAAAATGTAATGCAAAAGATATGCACAGATAGCCAGATTCACAGTGAAGATCGGAAGGACGCAAATAAACACATAGAGGGTTGAGAAAACATCCACAGATATGCATTAATTTTCTCCAAAGGGTGATACAACACTGCAAAATGCCAAGAGGCAAGGTTGCACTACAATTTCAAATGGGAAGGTCCTGAGCTCCACAAATCCACCTGCCAGGGAGAAGAAGGGAGGAGGCACAAAACAAAAATGTCCAACCACTTAAAAAACAGCCCCTCCTTACATTTTATAGAAGGGAAAGAGATGGAGAAGTGAGAAAATCGAGATTTGCCCAACCACCTCCAAAACTGCGCCGAACTCCATTCATCATGGTGGTAGGTAAGAACCTCAACGACCAAAAATGGCGAACTGTCATATTTCCCGCATCAGGTCCGTTTCAGTCGGGCTCGGGACTCCCCTCTGCATCCGCATCGGGCTTGGAGGACACCGCGGCATGTATTTGATGTTCGTGCTTTCCTGGAACCCGCATCCGCCGCTATTACCAGATTTCCTTTGTTTTCAGGTTCGGAGGTATGACTTGCATATGCATCGTATTTGGAGGGTGGCGGAACCTGTTTTCGCCCCATGCTTTTCTGACTTGTTTACCCGGTCCGGAAACCCAAATTCCCTTGTTGTTGGGTTTTGAAGACCCCCCGACATGTATTCATTGCGCCATGTTGTTCCGCCCCCGAAACCCGCCTCGCCTTGCATCGGGATTTGGAACCCTTGCGACATGCTCCTTCACCATGCGTTTCTGATGTGCAAACCTGACTATGAAACCCGATTTCCTTTGTGTGTCGGGTTTTAATGACCCGATGACATATCCCTTTGTGTCGGGTTTTGAAAGCCACCCGACATGTTTTCCTTCCTTGTTTATCCGAATTGTCAACCCGACTCGGAGACCCGAATTGCCTTGTGTCGGGTTTTCTACCCCCTGCAACATGTCTTTGATGTCGGGTTTATCTGCTCCTCCGACATGCTTCTGCGACTTGCTCGCCCGACCCGGAAATCCGATTTGCCTTGTTTTCCGCCTTGCTTCTCCGACTACTCGTTTATCCATATTTACCCGGGGGGGTAAATATATACAACAATACCACCACAATGTCATCATTTTCATGGTTGATAGATTGACAAAAGTGGCTCATTTTTCTCTGGTAAAGAGCACCTATACAGCTAGTGCAGTAGTAAGAGTTTACTTTGATGATATTGTTAGACTACACATGATTCCATAGAATATCATTTGCGACCACAATCCCTTATACACATCACAGGTTTTGACCACCATGCAGTAGGTCCTTGGGACAAGCATCAACTTCAGCACAACCAATCATCTTGAGATATATGGTCAGATGGAGAGGGTGAATCCAGTTTTAGAGGAAATCCTTTGCATGTATGTCATGGATCATCAATTGAGGTGGGGGGAGTACTTGTATTTGGTAGATTTTTATTATAAAAACAATTTCCAAATTTCTATTAGGATCGCACTATTTTAGGCACTTAATGGTAGGAAGTAAAGGACACCTTTGAGTTGAAATAGACTTAAGGAAAAAGTATCTATTGGGCCAACTATGTTACAAGACATGGAGCAACATGTTTTTTTGATACGAGAGAGGTTGCAGGAGGCAAAAGACATGAAGAAGAAGTATGCAAATAAGAGGAGAGTTAACCAAAGTTATGAGGTGTGACGAAGGTGTTTCTTTGTGTCAGACCTCATAAGATTCCTATCTATTACATAAAAGGCTATAAGTTTTATCCTAGATTTGTGGGTCAATTCGAGATGCTCAAGAAGATCAGTCCCTTAACTTATCATCTATCCTTGCCACCCAACTTGTCTAATGTGCATGATGTGTTTCATGTATTTTTCCTCAGGAGATATAACCCAGATTCATCTCATATATCTTATTAGACCACATTGCATGTGCACGAGTAGGGGCGGATGATGGTGGAGCCTGTGCATATTATAGAGCTTAGGACCCTGGGCCTTTGAGGATGAGATATTGATCAGGTGCACATCTAGTGGGATAGGAATGATGAGACTATTTCTACATGGGAGGATGCTACGTTGCTACAAGTCTAATTTCCACACCTATTTCAATGACATCCAAGAGGAAGTCAAGTCTAAGGGGAGGGGGGTGTAGTGCCCACTCCTCTTCGAAATCAATTATTGTTGACTACAGACATGGATATTATCATATCATTTTTGTTTATCATGATGTTAGATGATAGAGATACTTTGACTATTGATGTATTTTGATTCATAGTATGATTTGTGTGGATTCTTATAGACGTAGAGAGAGAAATTTTATATTGATGATGATGATGTTTTTTTATCATATATATTACTGACATTCAGAATTTCCGTCATGTTGACTATGATTTAGCATTTGAACTAATCTCGTGATCTTGTTGATATTGATAAAAAGATAGAATTGAGATGTTGAAATATTAGACAAATGATAGCATTTTTTATTTGAGATGATGATTAAGTTATATGTGGATTTTTATTGATGGATGTGTGTATATTTAATCTTTTATGTATTGATGCGGCCACAAGGCCGAAGGAGGTATTGTGTGATTTTGTAGGTAATTATATCTAAACAATCAAAAGGGGGTTATGATACCAACCACGATGGAATACTGGATGGATACAATGATGGTCACCATTGAAACTTGTGTAATGTGTTTTTTTTAAATAAATTTTTAGTGGGTTCTCATGGGGTGTATGACCTCCAATTGTGACTATGGGATTTGTGTGCAATTCCTCCCATTTTTTTAATTTAATTGTGGAAAATGTGATTTAATTTGTGATGTAATTAATTTGATCATTATTGATGAATGTGCCTTAATTAAGTGTTTTAATCATGTTGTTAATATTTTTGGGGATGTCAAAAAAGGGGCCATTTATTAGAGTAGTTTTTATTTTTAATTTTTTAATTTAAGGTTAGTGTATGTCACCTTGAGTGTTGTACACCCTACCTTACTTTGGAAATTCAGATGTGGACTTAAGGGCCATTTTTGGAGGCTTGTAGGACAAGTTACACTTGTCCCACACCTCTTATATTCATATTCCAACCCTACCTATGGATTGGGGGGTCAAATATAGACCACATTATGTGTTTTGTAAGGAAAAAGTGACATTTATTGCACTTTTATTAAATGGGTTTTAAATAATGTCCTTAGGGGGTGTGGGTTTGGATTATGTGTGTAAGAGGCTTGTCATTTCTGACAACCACCAATTTATTGTGCCTTGGGGTTGAGGATAGGTGATGTGGAATCCTACATGGATCCACCTCACCCTCCTCTTCCCTTTTTCTTTATTTACAAATTTATTTGTTTGTTTCAGGGTTACTTCATTTTATTGTGCATGTGGATTTTGGAGTTAGAGAGTTTTTAGAGTTTGTATTGAAGTCTTGGATCTTTTGGAGTTGGATTGAGCTTGAATGATCTTGAAGTATGATTTCTTGATCAAGTTCTTACTATGGAAAGGTATATGTTAAACTCTTCTTACTTGTTTATTTTTGTATGTGAATGATTTATGTGTTTGTTAGGATTTCGGGTAGAATGCCTAAGTATGGTGTAGGAGAAGGATATGGTGATTTTTACATTGTAGGTAGGTATAATATTTTATTGCATGTTTTGGGAGGGATTTGGGTTGGTAGCCCCACCTTTGATAAGAAAATTCTTGCATTTCTTACTTGGTTCTTTTGAGGGAGACATAAGAGATTGTAGGGAAGCATAAGAGAATGTGGGAGGCATAAGAGGATATTGAGGGAGGCATAAGGGTTATGTAGGGATTTTGAGTTGTGTTTTGGAGGGCTTTAAGGTGGTATTCTAATCCCGTTAGGAGGTATAAGTGATCTTCCCATAGATCCTTGGTCCATTGGCTTTGAATTTCAAGCCTTGTGTATTTTAAAAGTTGTATTCTCTTGAGTTTTACCTTGTGTTTGAATGTGTATTATATGGTTGTGAAAATTTTTATCGTTATGTGGAATAATTTATTTGTTTCCACGATTTTAATCCATTTCTTATTGCATTTTAGTTGGGGCTCAGGGGCCAATGACGAGGATAGCTTCTTCTCCTCAATTGATTATCTATTGGGTGGAGAGTGTTGCATATCCCCCATATTGTTGTTGTGATTGAAGTGAAGAAATTGTGGATCTCTTGTTGAATATTTTTTTCTTGGAACATTTGTATAAGTCAAAATAAATCCTACATTGTAGAAACCTTTCTTCTAATTTCCCACTTAAGGTGGAAGACTATTAGACTTGTATTTAAAAGAAAATTTGTATTGTATATTTTGTTATTAACTTGTAATGTATATTTGGAAATAAATCTCTTTGCTTTGAAAGAAATGAGCTATGCTAAAAGAATAATAAAGTTCATTATTATTTATTAACGATGTATTATTGTAAAAATGAAAGGAAAACTTGGAATTTGTAAACCATTGAGAATGTATTCTTAGTAAATCTTAAATGTATAATAATTGTTGTGTTTTCCTTGAGTAAATGGTTGTAGTTAAAATGGAAAGATGCACTAAGTTATAATAAGTTACTTTGTTGATGGATTGCATTCTTGTTGTGGAATGAAAAACAATTATACTTGAAATATATTAAGCTTTATTCCTTCATTTGATATTGAAAGCTATTTCATTGGAAAAGTAGTCTTGTAGTTATTTTTTTGTATTCTATTAAATTAGAAAATCTATGCAATTTAGTGATTTGGGTCATGGAATGGATAAATGGTTAAAACCTTCAACTGGATATTTTAGTAACATAAATTAAACTAAGGATAAACTATAAATCACTCTAATAAAATTAATTTTTAGAAAAATTTCAGATTTCATGGTTCTATTTTCAAAGAACATGACCACCACACTATACAGAGTGGTAGTCTCCGAACAGTCAGTCTGATCAGAGTGTCAGTCTATGAACTACCACCTAGGAAAGGTGGTGGTTTACAAATAATCACCCAGGTAGGGAGGAGGTCCCAAGATTGCCGACCTACTTTGGGTGGCAATTTCATCACTTTTGGAGAAAACGTTAAATCTTCGACTATGCAATCTTAAACTTGATTAAATTAAAATATGAGCCTATAAAATGAAAAAAGGAAACTACCAGCAAACTATAAGGGAAAAAAATCATTGTTTGAAGCAAGTAAATCCTTGAATGGGAATTTAAATGTATTTAATCTCATAGATCAAAATGGAAGTAGGGTTTTTCTCAAATATAAGATTCAAAAATTGAAATAACTAAATAAAAACTCCATATTTAGAGGGGAAACTTCTATAACCTTCAAATTGAATGCATTTCTGTGGTAAATCCATAAACTAAACTAAACTGAGATTGATCCTAATGAATCCCTTCATGGTTTCTTCCTTCCTTTCTCACATGGCTCTCATTTCTCCAACCTACAAATTAAAGCAAATAAATGAGACCACATGAGGAGGCTAGGGTAGGAAAAGGATTTAAGAAAATTCCATAAGGTTGGTTACAGTTAGCTTGGAACTCTAAGATCTAGTGGCCACAATTGACTTGATCCAAGGGTTAAAAACCAATCCTACAATTATTAGGTGGGAATATGTATTATGGGTTTTTAAATAATTTACTTTGGATGTGAAAATGAGTGAATGGGGCCATTTAGTGCTCTAGTGTATTAAGTTAAAAATGTAACTCTCCTATTTTGTTTTAGTAAGTGATTCAGTGGCCATTAAAGAAAATAAATTAAGAGAACTAAGGTAACTAAGGATAAGGGTTTTTTAAATGTGGGTTGAATGTTAATTTCTAAGAGGGAAAATATTTAACCTATTAAAATAAATTAATGGACAATTATCTAAGTTGATGGTAATTAAATTGACATTAGAAATGGATTAAGAACTTTTTAAGTATTAACTTAGTCCCGATCCATTCATTGTAATATAGCGAGTATTTGTTAAGAATTAATTAAACGTATTATAAGGTTTTACACCCTTGCAATCTTAACTGAAAAAAATTTATCACAACTTTCTAAATAATTATTAAGGTTTAATGTGGTTTTAGAATGTCAAAATCTATGGGTTCTACACAGACAAGTCACATATTATCTTATAGGAAGCCCAAATAATTTCATTATCAAGCTAAGATTAAAAATTCCAAGAGCTTCAAGGCTCTCTGCAACTCAAATGATCTAAAATTTGAAAATCAAATGTGAATCAAATATGCACACCAATGCACCCGTCACGTATGGTGAAAAGTGCATAAAACTCTAGATGGGGAACTCAAGCTCTGGTATTAGAAATCCATGTTTCAAGATAAATCATAGTCATTTGTTGAGTATGAGCTCACCACAATCATCGACATCAGAGATAATATGACTCTTTATAAGAAAGCACACTTAATCTCCCTTGCCAAGGAAATTACAAACATTGTTATTGGATCTTATAAGTTCAAGTGACCTTATTGATCTCACCTTTCAGAAAACATTAAATAAAAAATAAAAAGAAATTATTAAAATTCAAAGGTACAAAGATTAAACATTGCAATCAGCTATTGTATACGCATGGATGTTCTTTTGTTTCTTTTCATCTTCCTATATAAGTCAACAACCATTTTCATCCCTTTGATGATAATTTGGTTAGTCTATTCACGATCATTGTGTGACATTTAACTCTATGGTATCCATTTGATGTTGTTCTTTCATCACCTTGGTAAATTAAAGAACAACTGGCCTCTTAGAGATCCTAGCACTATCTACATCTATAGACACCTATAATTTAATCAAAGCAATCATATTATTAAAATTGCACTAACTATTCTATTCTCTGCAAATTGACTACACTTCCTCAATTAGGCTCTTTTTTCTTCCAATTCCTCTTAATTGACCATTATACATTGATTAAACCTCTTATCTTGTAGTTGACTACTAAATATTATTATTATGTAAATCTCGCTTCCAACGCATCCAAAATCTTTCATAACCTCCTCCAGATGCTCACAAAAGCTTCCTAAGCCTACTTGGAATCCCTAATTAATCCTAAGAGATTAATTAACATCTAAACCTAGTCAAATCTTGTTTTTACTTGCTAAAAGTTATTTTTGGACTTAACTTTTGTCTCACATGCACCAAAATCATTCCATTATTAGAATTGAAAACCTATAAACAGAACCCTCCTCCTCATCATTTCTAATAACACATATCCTCCTCTAGCATAAACTATAGGAAATTAGGAACTGAGAATTTCTTCATTTGTATTGAGATATTATCTTCACCATTTCATCCTCAACTCTAACTTTTAGTAACATGGATTATAGCCGTTAATGGTGAAACACCATTCTTGAAAGCTTGAGAAACATCTCAAATAATCACATTTGATTGTTAGGATCTTAATAGGTTCATGTTTCATTAGCATTTAAAGAGTAGAGAGTAACTTAGACATGTTATTTTATATGCTTTTTGAAATTTATCTGCATTTGTTAAAGAAGTTACTATCTTTAAGATCTTATCTTGATGATTCTTGTTAATTTATTTAAGATCTGAAAGTTCTTAGGTTTTCTAGTTTCATTTCGTAAGCTTTCTGATCTTTACATGAATACATTTTCAATCTTGTAGAGGTGGTTAGGGACAATGTCTCGTTCAAGGCTATAATCCCATATTTGTAACAAGACTTCGACATACCAGAAGTAAGGGCATCAAATGGAAAGATTCTGAAGCTCCATATGCACACCTGAAATCTCTTCTAGCATAGAGGCAAGCCATGTGGTCTCAAAAAAACATCCTATGATTATCGGGATCTCCAATATACACTATTTTTTGCAGAAGTTTGTTCATATTAATGATTTGAATTTAGTGCATACACTAACTAAATTTGCTAGATATTGAGGATTTTGAGATTCAAAAATATATTGATCAGAATGTCCTCTAAAATTGTTATGAATGTAGCCATTCCTTCTTTAATATATTCTTCCATGTAACAAGAAAATGCATACCTTGGTTTCTTATTTAGGAAAGATTGAATGAAATGAATTATGAGTGATATGGGGAGGATAGACACCTACCCTATAAGGATAACTATAGGCTTCACAAAAAATTGGTTTGTGGTTCTCATGGCCATTATACATGATTTGTGCTTGAAAAAGGTAGTTGTTATACCTCACCTTAAATGAGATACCCATGTTGAATCTTAACTACAGTAAGAAACAACATAAAATATTTGAAAGCCCCATTTTTCCTATATTTTTTTGAAATAATTTATTTATTATTATAATGTTCTGGCCAGCTATTAGTTCCCTTCACTTCATGGACAATTTTATTACATTGACTAAGTGAACCCTCCATATGACTTAACATAGATACAATGCATTGTTTTTTACTAAGGGTAAAGCATTTTTTGACTTGGATCCTACCCATGAGAAATACAAAAAGGGTCAATACCCAGATAAAGCATTCAAGACACAAGAAAAAACATACCAAAACATAGCTACCCCACAATAATAAAAATAGAAGAAAGCACAACGAATCCCCTATAAAGAGAAAAGAAGAGAGGCATGATAGGACATCTATAAAAGGGAGGGCATCAACCCTGAGAAAGAGAGGATCTTTTCAATTTCCTTGATTGCATCTTATTCCACTCCTCTTCCTCCAATGCATGATCAATAAGTTCTTCATGATTCCTAAAACTAATTTTTTTTTAAATGTAATCTTGATATCTCAAACATTCCTAGAAATCAAGAAATTTGAGTTTTTTAGGATCACACGAATCCTTTTTCTTGAATTTCTCAAGGGTAGATGTCAAACACATAGTTTTTCCTCCTATTATCTCTTGTTTCGAAATAGAATTAGATTTAGTGGGTGGTTTGGGAACATGTCAAGACTCAAGATTTAAAACAACTTCTAATTTTACTTTTGAAAATATTTCTTCTTCCCATTTCCATCCATATTCTTCATATGATTCTATGGAATTTGCGTACTTTACTATAGCCAATGCCACTGGAGGCTTGCAATGGGTTTCATGATATTCATTTTTTTCATCAAAGGTTGGAATTCCATCTCAAATCTTGGCCCAGAGAGAGGGAAGTGAAATTTATGGGTCACTACAAGCCTACCAAGACCATAGACAGAAAGGGGTGATCCTTCTACCTCATCCACTCCCTCAGCACCGCAATCTAGTACAGGATCGTTTGTTTCTATGTCAATATTTTTTTCTCAGTGGAGTCTCCTTCCCCTTCTTCCCCATATGTCACATTGTTTTCCTATTCTGAGCTTCCATCCTCTACATCCTCCTTATGGGATGAGCTACTATTTTCTTCATCACTATCGAAAACAAACTCTTCAGAAATAGAAAGCTTGTCCTTATCATGAATAGGGAACATGGCCGAATCCTTTTTCTCAGCAAAAAAGTGACCATCAATTTGTGGTCCATAAGGAGGGGGTCCATGGAAGGAATGTTCTTTGAATTTTGAACCATGGAGCCACATAGCAAAATCACGTCATTAGTGGTCTTTGTGAAAGGAGCATAATGTTGAGCATGATAGCTAGCTATTGCAAAATCACTAGACCACCTCATGCTCAGACTACCATTGATAGGCTTAATTCTAGCTGTCACAACTGGTAAAAAAATAAGGAACAGATTCATCTACCCCCTATAACTGTTTACCAAAAATATTCAAATCCCCAACTTTCTAATCCTATTGCAAAATGACGACCATTTTATTTACATTCACCACTCTTTCAGCGTTTTTTCCATGACAATTTAGCATCATCCAAATCCGTGGCTAGCATGCAAATAGTTAGATAAAAACACATTTTAATATTCATATAGAAGTTTTTGAGTCCATACACCATTTTTTTAACCATTCTGATGAAGGCAAGGGTTGTATTATCAACAGACATGCTAATGTAAAATCTAGCATGTATCATCTTTGTGTAAGTCTTGGTAGTAGGATCAATCACTAAGGGACCCCTAATGCCTTAGAGAATCCTAAGATCACATCCAGCTCTCAAAACTCCACAAGAAGAGTAGGTAATCTAACCCATACAAGATAAGTATTGATAATTGGTACATGGATGCTTTTAGCGGTCCACTTGATCAAATTCAATACTTTCCTTCAAAAGAATAAGGGCCCTCAAGTAAAACCCTAAGGATATATTCCTCTTGTAGAAATTTAAACAAAAAGGACTCCTTATCTAATGAAATCACTTCTAGGTTTCCTTTAGGCCTCTGTTTCCTTTTAGTCTAGTTTGTCACGACCTCAATGTTAGGCTTGCATCCCACAAATATTCCTAGTAAAGAATGTTTAAATCTAGTTTCAGATCTATTAATGACCTCATTTTGTTTCAAGAGGGAAGGACCCTCCGCATCCCAAGAGGAAAGGAGAAAATTAGAGGGGAGGATCTTATGTGATGTGGCCCGAATAGACCCAACAACTCTACTGGCCCATGATACAGTAACATCCTTGAAAGGAGATGAACTAGGCCAACCGATCTGCCCCTACCATGACTCACCTATTTCAAATGCAATTTCTTGCCCATGCCATTTCTTGTTTCTTTCTATGCAATGTTATTCTTAAGCTTGTTAGTATTTTTGATATAGTCTACCTATATTACTCAATACTTATTTCATCATGTCCCATAACTGTTCCATAGTTCCATATGAATGTTCGCGAGGAGAAACCCAAATCACAATCTTATTAGCTAAAAAGAAACCCTGCTTCAAAGAATAAAGGATAGATGAAATTTTTCATATGTTGTTGTTACAAATCTTCTAGTCGACATGTATGCACAATGTTGAAACTTACACATGTCACACAAACCTTTTTACGGATCTTTGGCATCTTCATCCTTTTTATAGATCACTAACATATTATTCTTAAAAACAATTCTAAAGGATTAACACCAAAAAAATAAATGAACATGGGATTCCATAATGGTTTGTTCTAGTCATGATCCTGAATCTTATCAGATTTAGTTTTTAAATTTTCCTTATCTAATACAACAAAAAATTTAGGAGAAAAATGAAAAAATCCAGTGGAAGAATGTGTTACTTTAAAATTTCTTCACAAAAGAGCTTAGAATTCATTAAGTATATGTTACTATTAGGCTATTCTTAGACATACATGATTCTATAAGTGTAAATTCTTTCCATGTGGCATATGGCCACATTTCATGTCTTCAAAGTGGAATTTTTAAATGTTTAACATAACTGTTATCCCAATTTTGCCACCCCCAGAAAAATTGGTCAAACATGACCTTGAATAAGAAAATCGAAGGGTCGGTTCAGTCATGCAAGCCCACATTTCAAATACAACAACTGATCCCAAATCTAAGGGGCAAGAGGACTCAAAAATAGACGAGAAGGGTCGATGAAGGAGGCCAATAGAATTAAAAGAGACCAAAGGCTCAATAAGAGAAGAGTGAAGAAAGGGCTTGAAGTTTTGGACTTCACATATGAGTCGACTCAGAGCCAAGCAACAGGGTCAGAGAAAGCCTCCATGTAGTTAGAACTTGATAAGGCAGTGTTCACTAAAGGCCCTGAATAAGCTAACTATAGAGAAAAGCCACAAAAGGTGCCACATGCCTCAATGATGCCACTCCAAGGTTAAGCCAAAAGAGAGACCCCAAACTTGTGCCTACCTATCATGTTTCTAGGGTTTAGAAGAGGTCTCATCGGTTGTTGAAAAGTCACAGACCCACGGTGGGTGCCCTATGTCACCTTGGCACGACTTCAAAATTAAGACTCAAGGGACAGTCCCCGAATGATCACGGGCTAGCCACGTGGTTAGAATCAAAAGGGGGCAGAGCCGGCCATTAAAAAGTCGAAAAGCCTACGTAGACCTCCACATGTCTCATCATGAATTCTTTCCCGCTATGGAATTCTCATTTACAGTAGCAAAACTATTTCCCTCCATCCCCACAATTTAAAAATCCTCCTCCAAATAAGTTTAATAAGTCCTATTATCCTGAAAATGCATACAACCCACTTTTTTCTAAACAAAATGTTTATGAAGAACAAGTTTATGTAGATGGTGGTGGAAAATCCTTGGGTGAAGATGATTTTGAGAGACAAGTACAAAATATGGAGATGGAATTGATTCGGCTATGATTCAAGTGCTCCATAATGACAGTTAAATTTGGCTACAAGGTCCCTTGTCCATGGGTTAGCCCTGTACTAGTCTGGTTTAGCACCCAGAATATAGTGCACTTTATCACATAGATGTTGCCCTAAATTACAAAATGGGCGGAAAAAATGGAGGCTCAAAATTATAGCACGTGGTAACCCTATCAATGGGGCAACCCTGCACTACCATCTTATAGTCCTCCCACTTCACCGTGCCAACTTACATCATCTCATCCCACTGCGCATCCTCCTAGCTTCTTACGTGCTACCCCCACTAAAAAAATTATACCTCATCCCTTCTCACTTTCACCTCACCTTCATTTCTCCTATATTCCCCTTCCTATATGTGCCTATGCTCCTCTTGCATGCGCACCTTCCATCCCTTCTGCGTCCATCCTCCCATTTTCTTCCAAGTACCCTTTGCCTAGATATACCATAAATGAACAGCCCCCTACCAACGCACCTTCCCTAGCAAATGTCATCATGCTCGACAAATGCAAGACAGTTGAAGAATGGCATGACTTAGATGACTCTGAATGGGAAGAGGAAATCATACTGGTGCTTTTTCTAGATGAAAATCAATTAGCTCCATGCGGCACAGTTTTGGAGGAGACCAAGTTGCTTGTAGAGGAAGAACCATGCACGCCCCTGCTTTACACACCCCTTTCCTACAAGTGCTCCCATTTAGTAAGAAAGTATTCAAGAAAATCCCATATATGGGATTAAGTTTCAAAGTAATGGGAAAACCACAAGGATAATATTGTTCCCAATAAGACATCTAGTTAGCCTAGAGCCAAAAATAGAGTTGCCACTAGTCATGCTCACTTCAGAGCATGTGATAGAGCTTTAGCGCACCAAAGTTTAGAAGCAACACCTCCCAAATATAAGTACATAGCAACTCTAGGAGGTGTATATTTTTTTTGTTGATACTTTGAGGAGGGTGAAACAACATCTGGAAGGCAATTTTTCACTCTTATTTCCGATCATGTCCAATGCCAAATCAACTACATGGTCGCAATTTATGAGGAAGGGAAGCTACTTCTCCTTGCCTATTTTAGGTTTTACTTGAGCACCCTTTCCTCTAGTTAGTTTAGGCTAGTTTAGGTTTTCTTTCAATAACACAAGTACTTTTACACACTCTACATATCCCACTTGGGGTGTGTATGATTTTCAGTTTTATACATAGTGGTGTTGTGTCATTTTATTGCTCCTATTTTGTTTCATTATGTAGTTCAGTGTTCCTCCACTCCATTTATAGAGTAGGTGAAAGCCCCAGGTCAATATAATTTTATACTCTTACAAGCTCATCTTTAGGATTTTCTTGAAAAAAATGAGAGTGCGGATAGTGGGGCACGTTTAGGGTCACCAAGCTCAAGCAGTCAGGCTCACAGTTTCAGGGACAAGATCAATATCAGGATATCATTCATGATTCCATGCCAAATGGATACTTCAAGGCCATTGATCACTTCATCTAGCATGCAAATGTCCCTGTGAGTCACCAAACTATTATCCAAAATTTTCCGCCTGGAAAAATTTATCAAACATGACCTTGCATAATAAAATCGAAGGTTCGGTTCATTTATGCGAGCCCACATTTCAAATCTAACAACCGATCCCAAATCTAAGGGGTAGGAAAACTAGCGAATAGATGATCATGGTCAATGAAGGAGGCCAATAACATTAAAAGAGACCAGAGGTTCATCATGAGAAGATTGAAGAAAGGGCTCAAAGTTTTGGACTTCACATACGAGTCGACTCAGAGCCAAGAAAAAGGGTCAGCAAAAACCTCCACATATTCATAACCCAATGAGGCAGTGTTCACTCGAGGCCCTCCATTAGCTAAGTATAGTGCAAAGCTGTGAAAGGTGCCACGTGCCTCAATGACGTAACTCCAAAGGTCAAGCCCAAAGAGAGACCCCAAACTTCCACCAGCCCGCCACATGTCCAAGGTCTAGAAGGGGTCTCATCTATCCTTTAAAAGTCACAGACCTACAGATGGTTCCCTGTGGCACCTTAGCACGACTTTAAAAGTGATACCTAAGGGAGATTCTCCAAATGAGTGCGGGCTCGCCACGTGGTCAGAATCAAAAGGGGATAGAGTTCGCCGTTGAAAATTCCAAAAGCCTGTTGAGGCCTCCATATGTCTCATTCATGTACCTTCAAAAGAAAAATATTGACGTAGGTCCCAAATGTGCACTGAACCTCCAGATGTCAAGGGTCAGATATAGTGTCTCTACCAACAAGGGGGATTAGGCAAAATACAAAGAAAATAAAGTAAACCCACGGATAATGCCATATGTCTCTTCGGTGCAACTTCAAGAGTAAAAGGAGGGGGTGAAACCATGAGATGCACGGGGCTGCCATGTGGATATGTGTGAACAAATTCCACACCTGAAGTACCTTCAAGTGGCCATATCTTTCGATAAGAATCTTAGAATCAAGCGGGAGGGGACATTTTAGCGAGCTCTCGGCACCTACTACCCACTTGCCACCTTTAATTTTTTGACCTTCCATTATCAAGGTCATAAAGTCTCCCACCTGCCAGCATGATGAATAATGGGTTTCCTTTCCTTCCTAACAGGAAACAGCAACGGGGGCATGGGTGTTGCAGTGAGACTCATCATTATGGCATGGCAATTCAATTCTCCTTCAAGGGTGGTTGGAACAGAGTTGAATTTTTTCCCTCCTTTCTCTCTCTCATTCTTCCTATATATTTTAAGAGAGGGAAAATTCAAAAGGATTGGACATTCTTACTTTGCACCCTCCCTTTTTATTTGCTTTGCAGATGAATTCGTAGAGCGTCAAACCCCTCCATCCAAATTGTAATGGAATTTCTGCCTCTTGGCTACTCTAATGCACTGTATCAATTATTGGAGTAATAGAATAATTTTGTGGATGATTTCAACCCTCTCTTACGTTTATTTGCTTCTTCTTGATCCCTCATTACAATTTTTTGTCATTTGTGCATGGATATTGCATCATATTTCAATGGTTTGTGTTTAAGGGAAATGCAAATGTTCAACATTCCTTTTGTGCATCACCTATGTTATACTAGGTTTTATTTCTTGTATCTCCTCAACCTTGTCTTCTTTGGCAAGTTAGAGTAGGATTTAGAATGACCCTATGCAATCTGAACGTGTGCACCTGAACAGAGGAATAGGATCTGGCCTTCATCTGGAGAGCTCTTTCAACTTGCAAAGTCCCACACTTTGAGAGATGCTCCATGTTGTACAGTAACACTGAGGATCTCAACACATCAAGTTACAAATTTTAGGGGTGATGTGATTTTCCAACATCAATAACACTATTGTAATTATCAATACAACATCCTGTTGTGGAATCATGGAAGGTTTTTGAAATATATTGTATTTCACACTAACATTTTATATATTAAAACTCATTTAGCATTCATTATGTTTGTTTCTCCATATTTTTCATAACATAACAAAGTTTCATAAGACCCTTCTATTATATTTAAGTTCCTAAAGTAAAATATTGTAACCTTTAATTGTATCAACTCTGCTCACAAAAATTGAACATCTGAGAATTGACTTGAGAGCCATTAATACTTTTGCATCATTCCCACAAATACTCATATGATTAGTTGATGGAGGGGCTTAGTTATCGCTTGTTTACTTCTAATTAATTGAGTTTAAAACTGAAAAAGTGTGGGTGTAAAGTGTTATAAGAAGTTAGCATTATGGTATATTTTACTTATATGTATATATGTATGTATGTATGTATGTATGTATGTGTGTGTGTGTGTGTGTGTGTGTGTGTGTGTGTGTGTGTATATATATATATATATATATATATATACATATACATATACATATACATACATACATACATATATATGTATGTATGTATATGTATATGTATATGTATATGTATATATATATATATATATATATATATATATATATATATATATATATATATATATGTATCTATATATAAAGGGTGGTTTACATTCACGTAAATAATGTATGTATAATTGAGATGTTAAATTATAGCACAATATGCAAGCATTGTTTCAGTGGGAACAATATGAACCATGGAATAGATGTGGGACATGCGAGTATTTAGCTACATTTTGTATCTATAAATTTTCATTCATGTCTTTGTCTTCTGTAAAACTTTAAATTCCATCAAATCTAAAATTTTGACGTCATGAGAAATAAAACACAATAATAGCAAAACTTATTTTCCTCATGTTTTTTTCAAAATATTTTATTGTTGTTTAAATTGTTCATGTCAGTTGTTAGTGACTTATAGCTAACGTATACATTTATTGCATTGATTGATTGATCCCTCCTTACAACTTAACATAGATGTAGTACAATGTTATTCTTAAGCTCACTACTATTTTTTATGCAGTCGGCTTGTATGACTCAATATGTTTTTAGTCATGCTCCACACTTGTTCCATAGAAAAATAGGAATATTCATGAGGGGAAATCCTAATAACTATATTATTATGTAAAAAGAAAACCTAAACGTAAATGTGCATTAATTTGATGACATAAGAAATCCAAAATGCAATGATTTTAACCTTGTCACCTATTATATTTTTCCTCTTTTATATTTTGACGCTTTTAACTGAAATATTACATTCACCTGAATAATGCAACTAAGATTAAGATGATGCATTAGAACACATATAACAAATATTATTTAGGTGGGAAAAATATATGTTGTGAAATAGGTGCGGAACACACAATAATTTAACTCCCATGGTTTTTATTTCCAGTTTTCCATTCATCTTTTTCATCTTATCTAACATATTAAAATTTACCTGTTCAAAATCCTTCTAAAGAAATATTTACAATCTTTGGTAATCATATGTTATATGTCCTTTACTTAATCAATAAGATCCTAAGGGGTATGATTTCACACTTAAACAAGCTTAGATTATTATTAGGCAATTTAAGTATTTGATGTGTATTACAAGGTGATATGCAATTATATTTTTATACACCCTATTATCTTCTAGTGACTTCCCTTCTCACTAGAAAAAATATATTAGTATGTGTGATTCATCCTAATTCCTATAATAGGGCCACATTCGACTAATTTCAATTGACACTGAAAAAGGGGCCTACACCATACCAGAAGGATAACTATATAAAACAATATACTTACCTGACAACTTACACACGACTACAACACTCCTACCATGAAAATACCCCTATTTGTTTGGAGAAAGGAGTTCAAAATCATAGGTTTCATACATAGGTATCTTACGATGTGGGTTCCTCTCATGTTCCAAACCCTCATTTCATAAGTACATAACATGCTTAATGCTAATTCTATGCAATGAATCATGAGTTGTAATTTACATTAGGATCAACACCTCGTTAGGACCAAGTCTACAGGTATATACTAGATACAATATTTACAAGGAAATACACAAAGGTACAACCCATCTTTAAGAGGTTCTATCGAAGCAAGACACCTGAGATAAGAATTAATAGTTGGTAAACACTAACAGCCATACTTAGGATGGTCATGGTTAGAGTGGTGATCACTCAATATGTAAAAAATATCGAGTTTCTCTCAATTGTCTAGTGTCAAGACTCGCTTACTAGCCATGCAATAATCAAGGGAGGATGAAGAATTAAAGGGGACACAATTCCATTTTAATTTATATAGGCATACTTCTTTCTACCATAATTGATATAATTTTCACAAGCTAGCTATAAATGAGGTCAAGAAAATAATTAAATAATATTTGGCTAATTCTTTCAATTTGATGACAAAGAGCAATTACAAGTTTATCATAACTCCATGCATGATAAGGAAAATCTTTTATTTGAAACCAATAGAAGGATGAAACTTTACTGTAAACATAGAAATGCATTTTTTTTCCATTATCATAAATAAAATTACAGCAATACACAAATCAATTACAACCATGCCATTTTGCCATCTTATTTGTACACTGCAAAACCATGTGAGCATAAGTCAGTGAAAATCATTGGCATGGCATCCACCCAAATCTGGTATAATTATCAATTTTAGTTTTCCATTTACATAATAACAATAATTCACACATAACAAGAGAGGGTTAGGTACATATATTCTTTTCATTTCACTTTATTTATTTTCCAAAGAGGAGAGAGAAAAATATAGGGAAGAGAGAATTGAGAGAAACATTATTTTTCCAAATGTCACATTTCACACAACAACCATAAGGGTGAGTTTCATACAAATATTTATAAGTTTCAATAAGTTTTCATGATATTTATTGTCTTGGCTAAGTTCATATAACCTTATTTTAAATTTTGCTTCTAGTTGCGAAAACATCTAATTTTCGCTCTAAGGCTAATTAATCACATTTTTAAAAAAATTCCAATGAGAAAATGCAAAACGGTTAATTTCCTAGATGTACTCCTATATATCAATAATTTACAGGAACTGACAAAATTTAAAACTGGAAAATAGATTACAATTTGTGGCTAGTTTTCTGCAACCATCGGTCATAATCGTCTGAGTTGCAATACAACCAATTTCAGCTTGGGGGCGAAGAAACCTCATCTAAAAAATTACTTTCGATAGATGAATGTGCAACGGAAAATTTCCTATATATGGATAATTCACCACATTCGATAAAACTAAGAACTGGAAAATATGTTACAAATGGGAACGGGTTTTTTAGAGCCGTCAGTCACAATTGGTCAAGTTTGATCTAGTCAAAAAGCGACCGAAGGCCTACAACACCCCTTTGCCAATTTTTTCTTGAATTTTTTTTTCCCTAATTAAATCTTACAACATTAGTATTATTATCACCGAATCACAGCACCCCTGTGCATGTACTTGAACTCACAGTGTGATTGGATAACATGGGTACTATCTCCAAGTTGTGGGACTTGCTACTTGAGATAGACCTCCAGAGAAAGCTGGTTCTTGCTCCTAAACTACCTGCCACAATCTACTCTAATGCAGGGGAAAATAACTATCCTAATCTAAATTCCCAAGGGACCAGGGAGAGAGAATACATAAAATGAAAGCCTACACTAAAGCGGTGATACACCAGAAAAGGAGAGTGTGAGAGTAATCTCCAAATGTGTGAAATACAGAGGCAAAGTGCACACTAGAAGAGGTGATGATAGTTCTCCATAATCTAGCAAAATGCATTCACAACAATATTCCAAGCATACACAATGATAATAAATCCATGCAATAACATAATAATAGACGCAATATTCTTGTGGAAATATTAAAGGGGCAAGAAGAATGCAAGAAAGCACAACAGGGGAAGATACATCCACAAACTGATATCTTTATTGCTTCATGATATGAACAGTTCAATCTATTACAAGATAAGGCCCTGGATCACCATGCAAGGAGTCTAATACAAGGGCCTGCAACACACTAGATTCAAAAAGCAATTTTGATAGAGTTTTGCTACCTGAAAACTCCCCCTTTATAATGAGCCCAACACTCCAATTTATAGAAAAAATGAGAAGAGAGAGAGAGGGGAAAATGGAAATCCCAAAATCTGTCCTTCAACCACCTGTAAGAGGCATTAAATTTATTGAAATGATTATACATTACTTGCAAAAGGCTCCCCATACTGTCCCATGTGCTGCAGCAGAGAAAGAATGATGACCATGCCTCTTAAATGCACTCCCAGCTACCAAATAAAACACTGTTCTGAACCTGGCCACGCTTTCTTAAAAATATCAATAAATATCTCTCCAAATCCTTAATTTATTGACTTTTGTGTGTCGGTATTGGAGCCACAATTCCAACGATACCAATTTTGTTTGATTTCGTTGAGAAACGCAAAAGTTATGACCTTCTGAGTGCGGGCAGCTATTTTGGGTCTGGCAGGCGTTTTCTGTCATTTGATGGGAATGAGCATTAATTGGCTGGAGCCGAACACGTTTCCTTAATTTTAATATATCTACCCTTATTAATTTTCTGTGGCATAGACGACGTCCAGCTCATTCCAGAAAGTCCACTTTTATGAAAATCGGAGCTCGAAGTCAAAAGTAATGGCCGTTTGAAGTTCCATGGCACAAAACAGGAAAAACTGCGTTTTGAAGATCTTTCCCATGCTCTGCCACCTGGATGACACATGGCACATGCTGATTGCATGTGTAATTCTCTATCCTTCCCTACTCCGCATTCCTTGCTCCATAGGACACGTATCCTCTTCTAATTAGCTCGGGGGTCTGCCAGCTTTTCGCGCCCTTCGCGTCCCTCTGTCCCTGATGTCCCAAACCGTTTGGGACATAAACTCCCGATCCTCCCAAAATGGGCTTCCTTGTCCCTCATTCGTCCGGTGACACATGTCACATTTCCATTCGCTTTCGGCTTTTTCAGCTATCCGCGTCCCTGCGGCCCGGATGTCCCAGTACAAAAGTCCTCTGTTTCGGCCGAACCGGTCAGTTCGCGTACCTTTGTCCCACTTTTCCCAAACTGAACTTAGCAATCTCTTCCACTTTCGGCTGATTCAGGTGGTTAGCGTCCTTGCGGCCCAGATGTCCCATTTGCTCTCGGACTGTTTGTTCTCTTTTCTACTGATCCGGCTGATTCCCGTACTTCGCATACATTTGGCCCAACTATTCTGGGCTGCCTTAAGTCTTTTCGGCCGACTTGCGTCCTCCACGTACTAATCACCTAGATGTCCCAAGTAGTTAGTCAATTTTCTTCTTCTTCGGCCGAACCGGCTTTCCGCGCCCCTCGCGTCCCGACGGCCCGATTGTCCCTGTGCTGAAATTTTTCTTTTTGGTCAAACCGGCCGGTTCGCGCCTTTCGCGTACATTTTCTCCACTTTTCCCATTGCTTCATGGGCCGCCTGGAGGCGTTTCGGCCGAACTGCACCTTGGTCTCCTGAACGTCCCAACTGTTCCTAGGACAAGGACTTAGCCATTTTTCATGATTTTTTCTGGCCCGAGCTTGTTTTCTGCAACTTTTTCACATTTTAAAACTTGCTACGTTTTCTTCTTGGACAGAGGAGTTAGAAAAAATTCGAGGGAACACTTGAGGGGTGAATTTTGGATAACAATTTTGGCGACTCAGCGGGGTCATCTTCCTACTAGATGAAGAACGGCCAGCTGCTTGTAGCAATCCATTGGGCATGGAGTCTGTTTGATAACCTCTCAGCTGATCTGGAATTTGAAAACCTGTGTCCTTGAGCCATTGAAACATTCGTTGGACTGGTTCTCCTGTGACTGCAATTCTTTTCCAAGAACTTGATGAACTACAAGCATGCACATACTAGAAGCAATAGGACATGTGCACAAGCACTTAGGGAAATAAAAACTACTCTAACAGTAGAACAATGTGCATAAGCACTTAGAGGAATGGAAATTCTAAATTAATATTTACAATGGTAAAAATCTATCTTTCTAGTAGCAACATTTGAGATAGATCCCATTAACCGGGATCTGCAATTCTTCACCATCCAACTTAGCCAGTCAAAAAGCATTACTACCTTTGCATTCAATGATCGTGTACGGGCCACTCCAGATGGCATCAAAATTGGAGTGCTTTCCTGGTTTTGCACGATCTACATCCCATTTCAACACCAAATCTCCAATTTGGAAAGTTCTAGCCTTGGCTTTCTTATCAAAATTCTTCTTGATCAAGGCTTGATCCTTCTCTATTGCCTGGGCTACGTGCTCTCTTGTCTCTTCTAATTCCATCAGCTTTGCATACCTGATTTCCATAGGTTCAAACTCAGCTAGTTCCAACTGTTTCATGAGTTCCAATGCTGGTAACTCGAGTGATATGGGTAGAACTACTTCCTTCCCATACACAAGCTTGTATGGAGAGCTTCCTGTAGACCTCTTGGGTGTGATCCGATCGGTCCATAGGGCTGATTTGAGCTTTGCGTGCCAAGTTCTTTGATTTTCATCCAGATTCCTCCTGATGATTCTTAGTAGGTTCTTGTTTGTAGACTTGGCTTGGCCATTACCTTGAGGGTAATAGTTCGACAAAGTGCTGAGATACACACAATTCTTGACAGCCCATTTAGTGATCTTTGTGCCAAGGAATGCCAATGCATTGTCAGATATGATAGTGGTAGGGGCACCAAACCTTGTGAATATCCCTTCATAGAAATCTAAGATATTGGATTCATTTGCCTCCTTTAGTGCCACTGCTTCAGTCCACTTGGTGAAATAGTCTGTTGCTGCAAGTATCCACTTGTGACCTTGACTTGAATTGGGATTGATGACTCCAATGAAGTCCAATCCCCATTGCATGAATCGCCGATTTACTGAAATTGGATGAAGGGGCAGCACTACTAACCTTTCTTTCCCTGTGAAGAATGCACATTTCTTGCATTTTTTTACCCATGAGTAGCAATCATTAAACACAGTAGGCCAATAGTAACCAGCTTTCATGATTTTGAGAGCTGTTACTCGTGGAGCAAAGTGCCCACCTGCTTCTCCATCATGGAACTCGTGCATGATCTTATCATCTTGACCTGCTCCAATGCATCTTAATAGAACACCATTGATGTCCTTCTTGAACAAGGTACCATTAATGAGTACATACGGGATAGCTTGTAATCTAAAGTATCTCCTCTTTGCCTTCCTCACTTCTGGAGGGCACAAGATTGTTTGGAGGTAATGCACGAAGTCTTGAGTCCAACATGGAATGAGCGCACCATCAGCTGGTTGTTCTTGATCATTCTGTAGTAGTAGGACGACATCTTCTTCACTTTTTGACCCGTCTGGTTGTTTGGAAGCCAGCTGCTCACACAAGCCTTTGCCACAAACTAGCTTGGTCACTTTGATTTTGATATCATATTCCATCACCCGAGTGATCCAACCTACTCTCTTCTCATTTAAATCCTTGTTTAGGAGAAAGTCCTTAACACCAGCATGAGACACTAGCAGTTGAATCTTATTGTTTGAGACCAAGTATCTGAACTTCTTCAAGCTTCTGATGACAACAAGGACATGCTTTTCGATGAAAGAATACTTTATTTCATAATCTTCCAAGGTTTGACTGAAGAATGCTACGGGCTGTTCTGAACCTTCTCTGTTCAGCTGTGTCAAGATAGCTGAGATTGTATCTGATCCTTCAAAAGCATACAACATGAATTCCTTTGAAAAGTTTGGGTTGATAAGAGTTGGAGATTGTGATATTGCATGTTTGATGCTTTCAAAACTCTCTTTGCCTTCTGCTGTCCATTTGAATGCGAGACTCTTCTTTAACATCATTGTTAGAGGCTTCACAAGAGTGGCAAAATTAGGCACAAATCTGCGGACAAAGTTTATCCTTCCTAAGAAGCTTTGGAGAGATTTCTTGTGGTGTGGCAATGGAAGTGTTCGGATGGCTTCAACCCTTTCAGGATCAATTGTTAGCCCTTCCCTAGAGACAATGTGGCCCAACAATTTGCCTTCGTGTGCCAAGAATATACACTTCTTTGGATCCAAAGACACTCCGAACCTTCTACACCTCTGAAACACTTGCCTGAGGTGAAAGAGATGGTCTGCTGCATTTTTTGAGAAGACAGTGATATCATCTAGGTATACCAGCACTATCTGGTTGATCAATCCTTTGAACGCCATATCCATTACTCGCTGAAATGTTGCTCCGGCATTTGACAGTCCAAATGGAATCTTCTTGTAAGCATACGTGCCCCATTTTGTAGTGAAGGCCGTCTTGAATTGATCTTCTTCTTTCACCATTATCTGATTATAGCCTGAATATCCACCTAACAATGAAAACCTTTCTGAACCAGCTACACCCTGCAATATTTGTTCCATTGATGGAAGAGGATAATGATCTTTGAGTGATGCTCTATTTAGATCGCGAAAGTCCACACACAATCTTATTTCTCCATTTCTCTTTCTTACCGGCACCAAGTTTGCAACCTAACTTGAGTGTTTGATAGGGAAGATGATACTAGCCTCAATGAGCTTGCTTAACTCTTTTCTCATGAGAGGTTCAATATGGGGATTCACTGGCCTTTGCTTTTGCCTGACAGGCTTGGATTCCGGATCCAGCTCAATAGTATGTTGTGCCAACTTTGGGTTGAAACCTCTTAAATATTTGTAAGTCCAAACGAAGACATCTGGGAATTCTTGACAAAGCTAAACAAAATCAGATTTCTCTTGTGGAGTACTTACTTTGCCAATTCGCAATGTCTTGCCTTCATCTACTAAGATAGGTTATGAATCTTCACCCTTTACTTGAATGTTCGCTTTCTCCTTCCGGAACTGATCATTTGGGTTGAATATTGACTCTAAGGTTATCAGGCCTTTTGGTAACTTTTTAGTTCTCAGCTACACCACTTGGTCACCATACTGCTGCTCCAGCTTGTCTTGATTCCTCACGGAGAACTCAGCTTCTTCTTGCAGGAAATTAACAATTTGCTGATCATTCTCGAAGACTTGCCAACTTGTGTTGTTATCCGGAACAGCTGGTCTCACAACCACTTTTATATGA
Source organism: Taxus chinensis (assembly GCA_019776745.2). NCBI lineage: Eukaryota > Viridiplantae > Streptophyta > Pinopsida > Cupressales > Taxaceae > Taxus > Taxus chinensis. Next base: position 158,484,906 of record CM034153.1, on the reverse strand, counting down.
GGCTGAGTTTTCTCACTTTTGATACTTTCTACAACATCAAACGCAACCCCAATTGCTGCTAGTCTATCCACTGCTTCATTCCTTTCTATTGGGATGGAATTGATGCTACAAGCTTCAAAATCTTCAATAAGATCCCATACCCGATTTTTGTAGTTCTTCAACAGATCATTTTTGGCAGCATTTTTTCCTTTGACTTGGTTTACGATTAGCTCACTATCACCAAATACTTGTAAATTCATTATGCATTTCTTCTTTGCCCAGTGTAGTCCATGAATTAAGGCTTCATACTCAGCTGTGTTGTTTGAACAGGAAAACTGGAAACAGAAGGCTGAGTAATACCTTATACCTTGTGGTGAAATGAGCATAGCTCCTCCTCCTGCACCTTGTCTACTCCTTGATCCATCAAAAAACAACTGCCATACCTCATTGTCATCCTTGTGGCCTGGCTTGGTGATGCTAGGAATAGCCTGATCTTTTTCATGTATGTAATAAACTCCTAGCTCAGATTCTTCTATTTCTTGATAAGGATCAAAAGCATGCACCTTGCTTGCCCATTCATCAAGAGTCAAATCTGGGATGCTTCCAACCTTGGTGTCAGCTTCATCAGTGCTTTGATAATCTTCTTGATCAAACACTGAACAATTGGCATTGATCTGACATGGAGTGTAGGGCTCAATGTGTAAGTTTGCAATAGGTTCAGACCTGATTGTAGCTTTGGTTCCATACCTTGTTCTAAACAACATGTGTGACCAATCCGCCGAAAGATAGCCTCCAATTTTAGCAGTGAAGTCTCTTGACAAGCACAATGCAAAGAGTGGTGGCAGGTCTATGACTGACACATCTTGTAACACTATTACGTTGGGACATGCGTGCAGTGTGAGGCTCAAACCTTTGATTACTCCAACCGTCGTCACTGCTGTCCCATCTAATTGCACTACACCCTTGGAAATGACTTCATATTGAAGCCCTAACTGATCAGCTATTTGTTTTGGCATGACTGAGCTGCTTGCTCCTAATTCAATCATGCAATTATGCACCAACTTGTCTCCTATGATCAATGAAACATAAAATGGAGGGGGCTTCAACATTTTACCTTGCTGTCCTCCATGATTTCCTTCAGGCTGGGCAGCATTTATGAGTACCTTCTCTTGTATTTGGACTTGCTGATTTGAGGTTGACCAGTCCTTCATGGCAGCTTGTATCAAATCTCTTTGGCCTAGGATGGATAGTGATTCCCACATTGATATGTTCACATTTGTCTTCTTCATATAATCAATGATACTTAATGGGGATGAAGCATCCCTCTATTGTCCCCTAGCTTGCACATTCATTCCTTACACATGGGCAGTAGCAACTGGCATCTGAGTTGGTTTAGGAGCTGGTTTGGGTGCTCCTTGCATGTTTGGGGCTATATTTTGTTTTCCAGCGGCTTGTGGAGTGGTAGAAGGTTGTGAACTACTTGGGGCCAATGGCTGTTCTTCACCCAAATTTCTCCTCTTTGACCTTGTGTTGGCTACAATGCTTTGAGAGGGTATTTGATTCATACCACAGAAATCTTCAGCCTGCCAATTGACAAGAGTAGTTTCGTTTGGAGATGTTCCCTGTTGAGGCGCTTCCTGCTGTTGATCTCCTTCGTGGCTGGACTCTTGCGACCCACTGATGGTTTGCACCATCAGAGCTTGATTTAATGCACCATTAAAGCACATTGATTGGTTGTGTGGCTGACTACACGGGAAACACCAATCATATTCTTGGGCCATGTTATTTTGGACTGGCACCAATGCTTTAGAAGAAGATACGAAATTGGGGTTATAGGGCTGAAATGGTCTATTAGCAGGAGGCCTTGTTTGATTCGTATTTGCAGCTGGATTAGGTGGTCTTTGTGGTTGGTATGGCTTCCTATTAGGCTGAGCTTGGGGTTGATAAGAAGGTTTGAAACCTTGGGCTTGTTGCCTCTTGATAGTAACCAGCTCATTTCCCAAATTTTGCAACTGTTTCATGACCTCTTGGAGTTCATTTGAAGCACTAGAGGATGAAGTAGAAGTCTCATTTGAACTTTGATTTCTAGGGGTGGGAATAGGAGCCAAAGTGGGTGCTTAACTAGTGCTTGGATTTTCTAGGTTTGGATACAAGGGCATGGGAGGCCTAGGAGCTAGTTTACCACCTTGAATAAGATAGTTTTCAGCTCTAATGGCAATGCTATAAGCAGCAGGTAAGGTTCTGCCTCCCATAGATTGAATTAACATAGAAATATCAGAATTCAAAGCCTTAAGATAGTATAGAAAAGAACCTTCTGCTGTTGACCTGACTGCCACTGGAATCCTATCCCAAGACCTTTGAAATCTGAAGTTGAAGTCAGTCAGCTGCTCGTTGGGAGCTCTCTTTATAGTTGTCAATTGTTCTAGTAGAGACAAATTGTCTCCCTTTTCCCCAAACTGTTCATGGAGAACTATGCATAACTGATTCCAATTTGTGATAGAACCAGCTTTAAGGCTCCTAAACCATTGCAATGCCTTCCCTTTGAATGACAATGCCAGTAATTTGACAGCCACATCCATTCCGTTTATCTCATGGATTACACAGATGTTAGCAATGTCTTTGACATGATCACCAGGAGTGGTATGATTTTCTCCAGTGAAAAATGGAATGTTCTTCAACGCTGCAATTGGAACTGGATTCTGTGCATTGAGGGCAAGTGGGCTGCTGCCAGTGAAGTTGACAAAGGGATTTAGTGGTTGCGCCATTCTGATTGGCCTGAGAACCATTGTTGATGCGAGAAAGGGTCTACCAAGTGGAGGTGTAGACAAATTTCTATTAGGTGGAGACGTAGATCTTTGAGCTCTTCTTCCCCTTCTTTCTCTACATGGAGATAGGTGTAGATAATCAAACAATCCTTCCTCCCTGGTTCTCGACCTGGTCTGTATTCTTCTCATAAATTTTATCAGGATTGGACTACTGAAACCAGTGGATTATGCCTCTTTTGGAGTCGCCAGATGTGTGATTTCAAGATCCTTCAAAGCTGGAACTTACAACAAGTGCACATTAATCTTGTTGCAATAAAAGTGAAGACTTCTAAAGTCCCACTGGGTGTGCCAGAACTATTATCACCGAATCGCAGCACCCCTGTGCATATACTTGAACTCACAGTGTGATTGGATAACATGGGTACTATCTCCAAGTTGTGGGACTTGCTACTTGAAATAGACCTCCAGAGAAAGTTGGTTCTTGCTCCTAAACTACCTGCCACAATCTACTCTAATGGAGGGGAAAATAACTATCCTAATCTAAATTCCCAAGGGACCAGGGAGAGAGAATACATAAAATGAAAGCCCACACTAAAGTGGTGATACACTAGAAAAGGAGGGTGTGAGAGTAATCTCCAAATGTGTGAAATACAGAGGCAAAGTGCACACTTGAAGAGGTGATTACAGTTCTCCATAATCTAGCAAAATGCATTCACAACAATATTCCAAGCATACACAATGATAATAGATCCCTGAAATAACATAATAATAGATGCAATATTCTTGTGGAAAGATTAAAGGGGCAAGAAGAATGCAAGAAAGCACAGCAGGGGAAGATACATCCACGAACTGATATCTTTATTGCTTCATGATATGCACAGTTCAATCTATTACAAGATAAGGGCCTGAATCACCATGCAAGGAGTCCAATACAAGGGTCTACAGCACACTGGCTTCAAAAAGAAATTTTGATAGAGCTTTGCTACCCAAAAACTCCCCCTTTACAATGAGCCCAACACTCCAATTTATAGAAAAAAATGAGAAGAGAGAGATAGGGGAAAATGGAAATCCTGAAATCTGTCCTTCAACCACCTGTAAGAGGCATTAAATTGATTTAAATGATTATAAATTACTTGCAAAAGGCTCCCCATACTATCCCATGTGCTGCAGCAGAGAAAGAATGATGACCATGCCTCTTAAATGCACTCCCAGCTACCAAATAAAACACTGTTCTAAACCTGGCCACGTTTTCTTAAAAATATAGAGCAATCTCTCACCAAATCCTGAATTTCTTGATTTCCATACATCGGGCTTGGAGCCACGATTCCAACGATACTAATTTTGTGTGATTTCGTTGAGAAACGCAAAAGTTATGGCCTTCTGAGTGCGGGTAGCTATTTTGGGTCTGGCAGGCGTTTTCTGTCATTTGACGGGAATGAGCATTAATTGGCTGGAGCCGAACATGTTTCCTTAATTTTAATATATCTACCCTCATTAATTGGCTGTGGCATATAGGACATCGTGCTCATTCCAGAAAGTCCAATTTTATGAAAATCAGAGCTCGGAGTCAAAAGTTATGGCCGTTTGAAGTTCCATGGCACAAAACAGGCAAAACTGCATTTTGAAGATCTTTCCTGCGCTCTACCACCTGGATGACACACAACACGCTCTGATTGGATGTGTAATTCTCTCTCCTTCCCTGCTCTGCATTCCTTGCTCCATAGGACACATGTCCTCTTCTGACTGGCTCGGGGGTCTGCCGGCTTTTCGTGCCCTTCGCGTCCCTCTGTCCCTGATGTCCCAAACCATTTGGGACATAAACTCCTTGTCCCTCATTCGACCGGTGACACATGTCGCATTTCCATTTGCTTTCAGCTTTTTCAGCTATCCGTGTCCCTTGCGTCCCTGCGACCTGGATGTCCCAGTACAAAAGTCCTCTGTTTCGGCCAAACCGGCCGGTTCGCATACCTTTGTCCCACTTGTCCCAAACTGAACTTGGCGATCTCTTCCACTTTCAGCCGATTCGGATGGTTCGTGTCCTCGTGGCCCAGATGTCCCATTTGCTCCTCGACTGTTTGTTCTCTTTTCGGCCGATCCAGCCGGTTCGCGTAGTTCGCGTACCTTCGGCCCAACTATTCCGGGCTGCCTTAAGTCTTTTCGGCTGACTTACATCCTCCGCGTACTAATCACCCAGATGTCGCAAGTAGTTAGTCGATTTTCTTCTTCTTCAGCCGAACCGGCTTTCCGCGCCCCTCGCGTCTCGACGGCCCGATTGTCCCTGTGCTGAAATTTTTCTTTTCAGCCGAACCGGCCAGTTCGCGTCTTTCACGTACGTTTCCTCCACTTGTCCCATTGCTTCACGGGCCGCCTGGAGGCATTTCGGCCGAACTGCGCCTTGGTGTCCCGAACGTCCCAACCGTTCCTAGGACAAGGACTTAGCCATTTTTCATGATTTTTTTTGGCCCGAGCTTGTTTTCTGCAACTTTTTCACATTTTAAAACTTGCTGGGTTTTCTTCTTGGACAGGTGAGTTAGAAAAAATTCGAGGGAACCCTTGAGGTGTGAATTTTGGATAACAACTATATTATAAATACAAGAGGTTTACGAAAGCAAAAAAACATTCCTTCGCTTAGTGTCCAAATAGTGAGCTGAAATGAAAACCAACTTTCGAGTTTTAACATCTCCCAAAACTGCAAAACGGAGTAACATGGCTCCTAGAGAGGCAACAAAAATCTCAATAATAGTCAAATGGAGTCAAGAAAAGGCTTGATGTGACTCTCCACATAGCAAGGGACATAGATGAAATGATGCGCCAGAATTAGCAGGAACTTGACAAGGTCATAACTCGAGTTCCGGGTGTCCGTTTGAGTCCGTTTTTTTTTTAAACAACGTGTTTCGATGAGAAAAACGCAATGGAAATCCACCCTATAGGTTGGGGAAAGTTTTCAACACTTTTTTGGGCCCTAAATCCGCCATCCTAAGGCCGAAAATTAGGATTTAAGTTATAGTTCAGTTTTTTCCTATTTTTGAGCATTAGTTAGTTTTAGTCTATTAATTGCATTATGAGTTAGAAAGTTGGCAATTCCTCTAATTTAGGGATGTAGAAGATGTGTGGCAATTTCTGTGCCCATAGATATAAGCATGCAAACTTACTAAGAATAACAGGTTCTAGTAAACTGTTAAAAATAGTAATTTCCACCACCTAGAGTAGATTTAGTCAGAGTTAGCTAGAGTTCACTTGGCAAATCGAGTTGGGAGTTTTTTTCCTATTTAGGAAACTTTGTAATTCATTATTTGATAACAAAGAAGGAGATCTATTTTCTTTTGGAGTTCATAATATTTGCAGCATATCTGGTTTGTTCTTAATTTGGCTACATTATCTGGTATCAGAGCTGGTTCGAAGTATTTTTATTTTTTTAAATGGCAGGAAGAGGAAGAGGAGGTGGTATTGCACAGATGAATAGAAATATGCAAGATCTGCAAAGACAAGTTGTTGCACTTGTTGCAATGATAATCCAGAGAGGAAATCAAGGTGGAGATGACACAGATGAAGAAAAAGTTTGTGAAGAGGAGGAAACGCAAGCACCACCATTAGCTTTTGAAGAAAGGATGCTTTGAACATTAGAAGGAAAGAATGATGGGATAAGAGTTGATGTTTCAGATTATGGTGGTAGTCTAAAACCAGAGGAGCTAATAGACTGGTTGACTAGCATGGGAAAAAAATTTGAGTGGAAGACTATGTCAGAAGAAAAGAAGGTAAAATTTGCATGCACGAAATTGAAAGGTCATGCTATGTTATGGTGGGATCACCTACAGAAAGAGTGGTCAAGTAAGGGGAAAGAAAGAATTGGGATGTGGAGTAAGATGGAGAAGAAGCTGAAAGATAAATTTCTCCCCGTGGATTATACACAAACCCTTTACAGGAGGTTTCAGAATCTCAGACAGAACTTACAAATAGTGCAAGAATACACAGATGAGTTCTATAAGTTGTCCATTCATGTAGAGCATGAAGAAACTAAGGAACAAATGGCTGCAAGGTATGTTAATGGATTAAAATTTTCTATTCAAAATGAGATAAGTATGCATAGGATTAAAAGCATGGAGGATGCCTATAAATTAGCCTTAAAAGCTGAGGAAAAACAAAATTGTCAAATTTTTAGGAGATCCCCTGGAATGAATAGGGGGGCCTCAACTTCCTTTCAGGGATGAGCTAGTTTCAGCCAAGGTAGGGGAGAATCATCTCATGGATTGGAAAAGAAAGAGGATACGAGACAAGATTTCCATAATCAACAAAGAGGCAGAGGATTCCCTAGGGGCAGAAGATATGATGGCGATAGAGGATGGGAGGCTCCACGAAGACCATTTTTTTGTTACAGATGTGGTGAAGAAGGGCATTGAGCTTTTGAATGCCCACATACTTATACACATGATAAAAGGCAAGGAGATGCTCCAAGAGTAAATCTTGTTGAAGCTGAGAAAGTAGAAGATGAACAGGACCTAGAAATCACACCAGATGTTGGAGAAACTCTGATGATCAAGAGGACGATGATTGCTCCAAGAAAGGAGGTCAAGGGGGATGCATGGCTACATACAAATATTTTCAGAACAAGATGCACTTCAAGAGGAAAGGTATGTAATGTTATTATTAATGGTGGTAGTTGTGAGAACATGGTTTCAAATGAGATGGTCGATAAATTGGGTCTGCATTGTGAGAAGAATCCTAACCCTTATCGTATTGCATGGTTTAAGAAGGGTAATGAAGTTACTGTTGATAAGAGATGTTTAATAATCTTTTCTATTGGGAACACTTATGAGGATGAGATTTGGTGTGATGTTATCCCTATGGATGCATGTCATATGCTATTAGGAAGACCATGGCAATTTGATAGAAAAGTTATTCATGATGGGGGAAAGAATACTTATACTTTCTGGAAGGATGGCACAAAAATAGTTTTCCTACCTCTTAAAGAAGAGGGGAAGGCTGAAAATATGCTTTCTGCAAAGGAATTTTTGAAGGAGGCAAAGGCAACCGGTTTTTGTTATGCACTAGTTGCAAATAAGGATGAACTTGTAAGTGCTCAAATACCAATAGAAACATCAGAATCAATAGAAGAATTTTTGGATGTTATTCCTGATGAGCTACCAGATGGATTACCACCCAAAAGAGATATTCAACACCACATTGATTTGATTCCAGGGTCTTCACTCCCAAATTAAGCGGCTTATAGGATGAGCCTGACATTGCATGCAGAGTTGAAAAAGCAAGTGGAAGAGCTCGTGCAAAAGGGGGTCGTAAGGGAGAGCATGAGTCCGTGTGCAACACCAGCTTTATTAACACCAAAGAAGGATGGAACATGGAGAATGTGCACGGATAGCAGAGCGATCAATAAAATTACAATCAAGTATCGGTTCCCAATACCTCGCCTTGATGATATGATGGATGTGCTTGTTGGATCTAATTATTTCACCAAGATTGATCTTCGAAGTGGTTATCATCAGATTCAGATCAGAGAAGGAGATGAGTGGAAAACAACACTCAAGATGGGAAATGGATTATATGAGTGGTTGGTGATGCCATTCGGGTTATCCAATGCACCTAGTACTTTTATGAGATTGATGAACACTGTGCTATGAGAGTATAATGGTAAGTTTGTTGTGGTTTATTTTGATGATATCTTGATCTTTAGTAAAACTAAAGAAGAACATTTGAGGCATCTAAGGTTGGTATTTAAAGTGTTAAGGAAAGAGAAACTCTATGAAAATATGAAGAAGTGCACATTCATGCAAGAGAGTTTGGTATTCTTGGGCTTTATTATTTCAGCAGATGGGGTAAAGATGGAATCAGAAAAGATAAAGGCAATTATTGAATGGCCTACTCCATGGAGTATAAAAGAGGTAAGGAGCTTTCATGGTCTAGCAACATTTTATAGAAAATTTATTAAAAATTTCAGCAGTATTGTAGCTCCTATAACAAATTGCACAAAAGGAAGGGATTTTTTGTGGACAAAGGCAGCTGAGGATAGTTTTCAATTCTTGAAGAAGAAGGTGACAGAGGCACCCATTTTGGAACTACTAGATTTTGATAAAGTGTTTGAGGTTGATTGTGACGCCTCACATGTGGGTATTGGGGCTGTTCTATGTCAAGGAGGAAAGCCAGTAGCTTTCTTTAGTGAGAAACTGAATGAGGTAAGAAAGAACTACTCTACTTATGATGTGGAATTTTATGCAATTGTACGAGCATTAAGGAATTGGAGGCATTACTTAGTGCCTAAGGAGTTTGTGTTATTTACAGACCACATAGCCCTGAAGTATGTAAATACCCAAAAGAAGTTGAATAGTAGGCATGCAAAGTGGGTATCATTTTTGTAGGGATATACTTTTTCTCTAAAACATAAATCTAGAAAACAGAATCAAGTTGCAGATGCACTGAGTAGGCATGTGACTTTGTTTACCACTATGGAAAATGAGGTGGTGGGTTTTGAAGCAATAAAGGGTTTGTATTCTTCTGATTATGATTTCAAGGATATTGTTGAAAGACTAATTAGGCCATTGTCAGACAATGCAGGAGATGTCCTGGATGAGTATATTTTACAGGATGGCTACCTATTCAAGGGACGCCAACTATGTATTCCAGTTGGGTCTATGAGAGAGAATATAGTGAAAGAGTTGCATAGCGGAGGGTTGGCTGGGCATTTTGGTAAAGATAAGATGATAGCCTTGGTAGCAGATAAATACTATTGGCCAAAGTTGAAAAGATATGTGGTAAGATATGTGGAAAGATGTCGAATTTTCCAAGTCTCAAAAGGTCATGCACAGAATACAGGGTTGTATATGCCATTTCCTGTTCCTAAAGGGTCGTGGACAGATCTGAGTATGGACTTTGTTTTGGGATTACCAAAAACGCAATGAGGTAATGACTCAATTTTTGTAGTTGTTGATAGGTTTTATAAGATGGTTCATTTTATTGCCTACAAGAAAACAAGTGATGGAACAGGCGTAGCAGATTTGTTTTTCAGAGAATTTATTTGTTTGCATGGTGTTCCAAAAACTATTACTTCAGACAGGGACACCAGGTTCTTAAGTCACTTCTGGCGGACTTTAGGGAAGAAATTTGGAACTCAACTACAGTTCAGTAGTGCCTATCATCTGGAGACTGATGGGAAAACAAAGGTGGTAAATAGGAGTTTGGGAAACCTGTTAAGGTGCATTGTTGGGGAAAATCTGAAATAATGGGACTTAGCATTACCACAAGCTGAGTTTGCATATAACAGTTCCATAAACAGATCCACGGGAAATTCTCCATTTTCAATTGTGTATGGGAGTAATCCAAATGGGGTGTTAAATTTGGTGCAACTACTAGTTGATGGTAGAGTCAGTGATGATGCAGAAGCATTTGCTGAACATATACAACAATTGTAGGAAGAAGTGCGGAAGAAGCTGCAGAATAGTAATGATAAGTATAAAGAAATAGCAGATGTGCACAGACGGAGAAAGGTATTTACAATTGGTGAGTTGGTTATGGTATATCTGCGGAAGGAAAGGTTTCCAAGAGGAACCTATAACAAGTTGAAGTACAAGAAGATTGCTCCCTGCGAAATTGTGAAAAAACTAAACGATAATGCTTATGAGGTAGAATTGCCAGGGAATTTTGATATTTCTCCAGTGTTTAATGTTTCAGATTTGTATTCTTTTCATGGGGATGGTGCAGAAGGGGATTCTATTGATGAAGTAGTAGATTGGAGGCAACTGGTTCCGGTGAAGAAGAAAGAAGAATTGGATCAGATTCTAGATAAGAAAACAATGGACACACGAAATGGGAAATACAACAAATATCTGGTACACTGGAAAGGACTAGAACACGAGGACAATACTTGGGTCACAGAGTGGGAGATTCAAAAGTTGGATGTAGATAAATGGAAGTAGTTTGAAGAAGACAACTTGCAGGAGCTGCATTTTTTTCAAGCAGGGGAGAACGATGCGCCAGAATTAGTAGGAACTTGACAAGTTCATAACTTGAGTTCCAGGTGTCCATTTGAGTCCATTTTTTTTTTTGAAACCATGTGTTTCGATGAGACAAACGCAACGGAAACCTTCCCTACCGGTTGGATCAAGTTTTCGACATGTTTTTGGGCCCTAAATCCGCCATCTTGAGGACGAAAATTAGGATTTAAGTTATAGTTCGGTTTTTTCCTATTTTTGAGCATTGGTTAGTTTTAGTCTATTAATTGCATTATGAGTTAGAAAGTTGGAAATTCCTCTAATTTAGGGGTGTAGAAGATGTGTGGCAATTTCTGTGCCCGTAGGAATAAGCATGTGAACTTACTAAGAATAGCAGGTTCTAGTAAACTGCTAAAAATAGTAATTTCTGCCACCTAGAGTAGATTTAGTCAGAGTTAGCTAGATTTTACTTGGCAACTCGAGTTGGGAGTTGTTTTCCTATTTAGGAAACATTGTAATTCATTATTTGATAACAAAGAAGGAGATCTATTTTCTTTTGGAGTTCATAATATTTGCAGCATATCTGGTTTGTTCTTAATTTGGCTACATTATGAAACTTAACATCTCCTTTTCGAGTTTCAAAAGGTCGTCTTGTGGGTACCTGAATATTATAAAAAAATTATTTTGCAAGGAGGTAAGATGGATGTTTAAGTTGACAAAGCATCTAAACTCTTTCTAGTACTAGCGGCACCAGCACCTAATTTTGATATCCAAGGTTAGCGACATATAAGGTTGTTGTAGAAAGCACGATTGATGGTCCAAGAGTAAATTGACTATGTAAAACACAAGGTAGATTTTTATTGTTTTGCATTGAAGTTTTTGTTAAAATATTCAAATGTATAACTATCTAAGGGTTTAATATTTCTATTAATTTATAAATGAAGAACCAAAGATACAAAAATTATAAAATATCAAGGTGAGGGAGACCATGTCCGGCAATACTACCGTATGTAGTGCAAGTGGTGCTCCAGGTGGGTTTAACCACATTCTACAAGGGTGAAACTCTCTTTTAACATTATCTCAAGCAGTTTGTGTGCACCCATAACCCCTCCATTTGTACCATTCAAGATGACATCCAGGGAAACATATGCACTATCCCACTAAGCATGATGAGCTCCTCTAAACCAATAAAATTTCAATAAAATCAACCAACTTGCTATACCTCTAACAAAAGCAACTCACCAAAAATACAAATTTACCAACAAAAAAAACCACCGTGACCCCAGTCACTCAATAAGATATTTCTCTTGCCTACAACCACCAGATCATTTGTGTATGCGGTTCATTGAATTACTCCAAATTCCAAATTTGACATAGAATAGGGAGTTTACTGGTGACGGCCATGGAAAAAGGACTTCCCTTTACTGATTGTATTTTCTTTGAAATTTCTAAAAAATTTACCATGCATTTCAAAATACTCGAGAAAAGAGACGAAAACATCTACCCAAAACCCATATCACACTAATGTTTTAACAAGAGAAAATGAGTGGAAATAAGATGACTATCCCCCTCGAAAGGGTAAACTTCTTTAAATAAAATTGGCTCCATATTAATTTGTGCTCTTCAAACACTGATAAAATCCATTCACACATGCCATCCCACAACCCACAACCACCCAAAAATAAAATACACTACCACCACAGGTTATAAAACTACAAAATGAAGCTTAGGTGCTCAAGGCATTCCATACAGCCTCTTCCGGGAACAATCCATTTATCATTTTTTGGAATGGCCCTGCCTTGTCCGAGCTCCCATTCTGGCACATGGAACGTAAAAGAAACAAATCTTTCATATGCATATATGGGATAGTAGGAAAGGAACCTCTAATGTCTTAACAATACAACAAATACTTATAAATAAAACATAAACAACAGGAAAACATTTGGAAGTCATTGGAGAATGGTGTTTCCAACTTACAGTGCACGTAACACGAGTTATCAGAAGCAAAGAAGAAAAATCAATACAACAAGATACTACACCCACATAATTCCTTCTACTCCTCGTCTTATTCTTATTCCTTTTCATACAGCAAACAAAACAACGACAATGAATAGTTCTTCTCCCAAAACAATAAAACCCACTTCAGATGAAGATTTAGATCTAGATCGATCAATTTGTGTATAGCAAAATGAGGAGGTATCCGGGTTACAGATCTATCTCTATGTGCAACACTTCCTTAACTCATAATGGGTATAATTTTAGGGTGGCTATTGGTGAGAGCTACGTTCAGCACAGCCCCCCTGTAACGTTATTTTTATTTAATCATTAGAGTATATAACTATACACTCGCTCGAACAAACCAATGTCTGCTAAATTTACAACGCTAACTTGGGTTTCACCACGGTAAGTTTCTTAGGTTCTCAAATAAAGTGAAAAATGATAGGTTTTAAGATGCGTTTAGGATGTGTCACTTTCCATCGCATTCCTTGAGCCCCAAAACGATGACTTTCTCCCTGCCAACACATGGCCATCAAATCACATATTATTAAATTAGTTTAATATTTCTCTAGTCGTTGACATCTGATTAGGAGGGGGCACTTCAACGAACTTTTGTTATTAGAGGCGGGGAGGTTGGGAATTACACATATCTTCTTTGTTAGATAGATGTCCCTATAGTGATAACATTCATCTAATAGAGAAAGATAGTTCTCTTTCATGATTCTCAGAGATGTAGGACGGTAGGCTTGGACATCGTCTATGTATCGAAAAAGGAATAAATCAAATGAATAAATACATACAAAATGTGGCTTTCCGGGGTGCTGCCTCCGAACCCCCGCTAGGGCATGGATCCCTCGGAACCTATAAGGGGGATACCTCCACCTTGCAACCCCCCACGCTTTGTATTACACCTCGGTAATTATGAGCATAATTTGATTCAAAACTTAGGTGAAATACATGGATAAGTTCATTTTTAAGTGTAAATATTAGGCGAAATGAGCCATAAAAAATGAATTGTTGGCCAAAGTTTTAGGCGAACTGGGTGGCATCCAACTACTGAAATTTTTCCATTTCCAATTTTAAAAACCCCTAATATTCATGATTTTATGAAAATTCGCCACTAAACGTTTCCTTGACCCAGCTTGTGCCAAATAATTTTTTTGAAATATGGTATGCATATGATCATGTTAAAAACTTGGTGTTATAAAAAAAAATTGTTATCAAAACATGTTAACCTACCTCTAACATTAATCTTGTTTTGAATATTATGGAAATTACAATAAAATTCATTGGTGGGTGAACACCCTTACCCATAATGGTTGTAAGTGGCATGATTTGTCTTGCATATCTACGTGGTCATTTCTTGTTTTTAATTCAACTTGACACAAAATCTTATGGCCTTTCCTTCTATCGCCACCACATACATGGTGGTACTAACACCATCAACATCATTCAAATCAACATTGCTTAGCTACATGATATTCCTTCAGGAATTAAAAAACATTCTAAGCCCTCAAGGCCATTAAACTACCTCTACTTGAACCATGCCTTCCCGTAATACCACACTCTTTTCTTCAACAAAATCCTTTATGAAGACTTCTTTAATCCTACAATCCTTAGGCCTTTGATTGTTTCAGATACTCCAATTTCTAGGACATGGATCAAATGTCCCTCATTGAATAAGAATTACCAAGTGTAACCATTTTTTTGACAAGCCAATTTTTAAATTCACGACTTAGTGTTATGAAACTCCTACATCTTGTGGCTCTCATATGAATATGAATAAATGAGAATGTTAATCATCCTTGACGTTATGATCTTAAATGAAATGAATAAAGATAAAGTATATTGTTTTCAATTTAAACACACAAATGCAAACACAAAATAACATTTCTATAAAGACAAATAGTGATGTGGTGCTTACAAATTTATTTAAAATACAAATGAAGAACATCATATATATATATATATATATATATATATATATATTGTGTGTGTGTGTGTGAGACATAAATTTATCCTATATTTAAATATAATAATAACACTTAAATGGATGGATTGTAAGATCATGGTGGTGAATTGGGATATTACATTGAATCAAAAGATAGGTGCATGATTTACGAATCAAAGAATGATAGTTCTCCATGGACACTGATTGAAAATGTAGTTGAAGCCACTTGTTACATTGGTGCAAGATATTTGTGTTATGAAATTTTGATGGGGCCACTTGCTATGAGAGTAAGATTATATTAATACATGTCAACATGCACATGTTCCTCGACTTCAATGGAGATTCGATTATCCATCCACCTAATGCAACCCTCTTTGCGCCTCTTGACAAATATAATCCAAAATTCCTATGATTCTCATCACTCTTCCAAATACTACAATATGAGTAGAACATCCATCATGGGCTTGGAAGTATATAGATTAACCATTTTGTGACTTTCACTTATAACTAATTAGGTAAGTGAACAAGAAAATGGAAAAAAGGATGCCAAATCACATTACAAAAATGCAAGATAATATAACTATGTTTTTTTATTAGGTATTAAAGAGGTTTTGAAAGTTCCCTCGAAGCTTATACACCCTAAAAGATATGATAATTATAATAACTACAACATAATTTGTACAGACAAAAAAACCCACTAAGCAACATAGAAGCCTTTCAGTCACCCAACCTCAGCCATAAGTTAAGCGATATAGAATCCAAAAGAAAAAAAATAATTAATATGATTAATAACAAACAACACCTAAATAACCGATGAAGATTCTTCTCAGTACCCTATCACAAAATTTGTCTACCCATTTGAGATTTGTTTTCTAGTTATACACCATATTCTAACCTTCCTCCTCCTCTTATGATCCTCTTTCTGAAATCCATATGCCATTCTTATGAATTCCTTATACTTAGGTCCCTCTGTGAAAGCTAACTCCTTTAGATTACATTATTCAAATGATTTTGAAATGACCCCCACCCTAGGCACACAGGGTAGATTGATTCGTTTTTCTAGTTTTTCCTATTTCTCCTTCATATCAAGCATTCTTTTATAATTCACCTAATATAACTCCCTACATACCTAATTTTAAATCCTTTCCTGTCAAAATTATTTATGATGGCAGTAATCTCAATCTGCTCGCTAAAATTCAAACTTGTTTAACCACTCCTCTAACCACCTTCTGAATGGATGTTTAATGTTTTGGTCGGTTGCATTATTGGCCATTGAAAAATTTTAATTGCACCCACTATTTTCTTTTCCATGTGGAACTCCGTGGATTTTTCTCCTCCCTGACAAATTAGAAGCCATAGTTTTTACTTTGGGTCCACCCTTTTAGATGGACGTGATTATTTTGGGTCGGGGATTCCATGGAAAATCACTCCAACTCCACAAGGACATGAAATATTCGGGAATTATTACTGGTCCAGTTTCTATTATTGGTTGTGACTTATTTCTGGAGGCCAAATATATATTTTATTTTATGTGGTGTTATATATATATTCGGGTTCAGTTTTAGGGCATTTTAACAAAAAAGAAGTATATTCTTATATACATAAATGATATAAAAGGGGATTTAAAGGAATTTTTTTAGTGGTGTTCATGCACTAGCATCGAAGAGAGAAAAGGGAGAAAATTACATAAGAAAGTGAGCAACATCTAAAGGAAGAAAGAAGAAAAATATAAGAAAGGAAAATACAATCAAGTGGGAATATTCAGAGAATACTTAGAGTATAGTAGCCCAAAAAAAATTTCTTGTAATAGAAGGAAAACAAAGCAATAGCTCTGAGTTTGTAAAATAATTTTAAATTGATTATAATATATATAATTTAAGTGTGTTTTATTTTGTTCTGGTTGTGTCTTTCCCTTACTGGTTATATTTGGCACTAAATTTTTCCAACAAATTATTTTGTGGGTTTCAATTTTACTTTCTGGGTTGAGTTGTAAAGGATTCTAATCACAGAAACGCATGACAAAAAACCCCTATAATTGATGGGAAGAATTATGATATATGGTGTATTAAAATGAAGACATTGTTCTCCTCTCAAGAGCTATGGGAACGAGTTGAATGTGGATATACAGAGGTAGAAGACTAGGCTACATTTAATGCATTGACACAAGCACAAAAAAATGTATTGAAGGAGAATATAAGAAAGGATCTAAATTAGTTGAGCTATTTACAAAATGTATTCATAGATTCGGTATTTCCAAGGATTGCAAAAGCTATTAACTCTAAGAAAGAATGGGACACCTTGCAAAATGCTTATCAAGGAAGTGATAAGGTGAAATTTGTAAGATTTTAGATGCTAAGGAGAGAGTGTAAAAATCTTCTCATGAAATAATCAGATTCTATAAATGATTTTTTTACAAGGACTATGACCATTGTCAATAAAATGAGGACTTATGGTGATACTGTTGAAGAACACAAAATCATAAATAAGGTATTGAGAAGCCTTCCATTTAGATTTGGCCCAGTTGTGGTAGAGATATAAGAGTCTAAAGACTTAATGGAAAATTAGTGTTGATGAGATGATGTGTTCTTCACAAACCCATGAAAAGAGGATGATTAGATCAGCAAGATCCTCCAATGAACAAGCCTTAAAAACAAATACAAATTCTAGCTACAGGGGGAGAGGATCATATAACAAAGGAATAGGAAGATCCAACAACCTTCAAGAAGGTGGAAGACATGACCACCAACAAGAGCCACAAGCAAGAGGAAGAGGTAGAGAAAGGAGCACTAGCACTTCCAGTGGTGGTTCTTCACAAAGGTATGACAAATCAAATGTGCAGTGTTATTATTTTAAAAATGTTTGGGCACTATGTCAATGAATGTAGGAAGAAATAATATGATTTGAGAAATCATAATCATAATGCAAGCTTCTCTAGTGAAAAATAACTTGAACCTAATAAGAATGAAAATAATGGAAATCTTTCTAACCTGCAATATAGTTGAGCAAGGAAACAAACAAGTATGGTACTTGGATAGTGCTTGCAATAATCATATGTCCATAAATAAAGAAATTTTTCATAATATAGATGAAGCAATCAGATCTAAAGTGAGGATGAGAAAAAAAGTAAGGTTCTTGTGATGAGTATAGGCATAATATCCATTCTCACCAAGAAAGGTGACAAGAAGCATATCAATAATGTTTTCTATGTGCTAGAATTGAAGTATAATATTTTCATTATTGGGTAGCTTGTCTAAAATGGATTTAAGGTGAGGTTTGAAAATGGAGAATACAGTATATATGACAAAGATGGAAGCAACAAGTTGATTGTAACATTGCAAATGACACAAAATAGAATTTCCCCTTTGAGGATGCAAAGTGCAGCAAGCACAACAACATTCAAGACAATAACCATTGATCAATCCACACTTTGGCATCTCAAGTATGGGAACTTGAGTTGTGGTGGATTGCATGTTCTTTATAATAAGAAAATAGTTAAAGGGTTTCCTCTTATTGAACAACCAGACAAGGTTTAGGAGGCATGCATATTAGGAAAGAAACATAGAAATTCTTTTCCCTCAAATAAATCATGGACAATAGCTCACCACTTGAGCCGGTACAATTAGATTTTTGTTCTACCATGAAGACTCCCTCCATGTCTAAAAGTGTATATTTCATTACTTTCATAGATGAATTCCACAAAAATACATGGATTTATTTTCTAAAAAATAAATTAGAAACATTTGAGGTATTCAAACAATTTAAGGCCATGGTTGAGAAGGATAGTGGCCATTATATAAAAACATTGAGAATAGATAGATGGGAAGAGTATATATCAAATAAGTTTGTAAAATTCTATAAGGAACACGGGATAAAGAAGAAAGTCACAAAAAGGTATACACTGCAGAAAAATGGTGTAGCTAAGCGGAAGAATAGAACCATTCAAGAAATTGTAAGAATTACGTTGAAAGCTATAGGATTGTCCAATGAATTCTGTGTAGAAGGAGTTGGGACATCAATATATCTGTTGAATAGATGTCATACGAAGAGTGTGAGGAACAAAATACCTCAAGAAGCATGGAGTTGAAGAAAACCAAGTCTTGAACACCTGAGAGTTTTTGGATGTGTGGCATATGCACATGTGGAAAATAAGATCAGAAGATCAAAATGGGATAAAAGAGGAGAAAATTTCATTTTCATTGGATATAGTGAGCAATCAAAAGCTTATAGATTGTATAATCCAGTTATAAAAGAACTGATTATCGGCAGAGATATTCAATTCATTGAGGAAACATCTTGGGAAGATGTAAAAGTAGTGGGGTAGCAACAAACAAATGCAAATGCACCTATTATTTTTCCTAAACAAGCAGAAGGAAGATAAAATGATGTAACAAGTTGGACACCCGTTTCACAAAGAGGGGAATTTTCATACGGCATAAGCTAATAGAGTATGCAAGGACAATCTAATGAAGTATCTTCATCATCATCCAACTCATTATAACAACAAGGCCAAATGAGGAATGTTTAAGAGATATATGACCAGTTAAGATATGAAGAAAATGAAGGTGAAATGATTAATTTTGCTTTATTTTCACCAGATGATCCTATTATTATGAAGAAGCTATTAAAGATATTAAATGGTGTGAGGCCATGGATGAAGAAATGCATGCAATAGAAAAGAATCAGACGTGAGAGTTACTAGATCTTCCAGCAGAAAAACAATCCATTAGAGTCAAGTAGATTTATAAAACCAAGACTACTCCTAAAGGTAAAATTGAAAGACATAAGGAAAGACTAGTTGTTAAAGGCTATTAAAAACATCTTGGAGGCGATTATAATGAGAAATTTTCTCCAATAGCAAGGTTAGAGACTGTGAGAAAAAGCATTTCCATAACTTCTCAGCACAAATGGAAAGTCTATCAAATGGACGTTAAATCAACTTTTATGAATGGAGTACTAGAAGAAGAATTGTATGCGGGACACCCACCTGGTTATTAAATCCTAGGGCATGAAAGAAAAGTGTACAATATGAAGAAAACTTTATATGGACTAAAACAATCACCAAGGGTTTCGTATAGTAGGGCTAGTTCCTATTTGTAAAGTAATGGCTTTAGCAAAAACAATAGTGAGCCCACACTCTACATCAAAAAAAAAAATGGTGATATTTTAATTGTTGTTTTTAATGTAGATGATTTAAGTTTTAGTCAAAATGAAAGCAAAGCAATAGATGAATTCAAATCAGCCATGAAGAAGGAATTTGAGATGAATGATTTGGGACAATTGATGTATTTTCTTGGAATTGAAGTCAACCAAATGGAGAAGGGAATTTTTTATATGTCAAGAAAAGTATGCAAAAGAAATCTTTAAAATATTCAAAGTGTTGGGTAGTATGCAAAAGTATGCAAAAGAAATCTTAAATACAAAAGTATGCAAAAGTATGCAAAAGAAATCTTAAATACAAGAGTAATACAAATATGAAATGCATAAAATTTTATGTGGCGAAAAATTGTGTTGAGCCCACTAGAATATAATAGGTGTCAGTATGTGGTGAACCTCTAATCTAGAATAAATTTTGAACTTGTAAAGCCCACAAAAATGACGTTCTAGGAACTTGCTTCAAACAAACACTTAACCCGAAAATGCAACTAAATTTTATTATTTTTGTTTAGGTTAGAAGATAAGGTTACGATACAAGGATGCAACAAGGGTACATTAATTGATAGTTCTATAGGAAGGTAACAAGGATTAGTTTACTTAATTAAATATTTTCTTTTCTTTGATTAAGTTCATTCCTAACAAGGTTAACCTTATGCTAAATTATTAAATTCATTACATTAATAGCTTAAAGATCCTTTAATAAATTTCCTACACACACTAACGGTTTAAAGAGGAAGAAACATTATACCCCTAGGCAATCTAAAGGCCCCTCTCATTCATCTACACATACCCTTAAGGATTTTACATTAAACATTTAAAATATATATATCTTCTTAATAAAGGTAGGGTCAATCCTCCACCCTTGGATCAAATCCATCTTAGCCACTAGATCCTAGGGTTCCCAACTTAGCCCTAAGAATCCTTAAGAAAGTCTATTAAAACCTTTTCTCATTCTATTCTCCTCATTTTGTTCATTTTCTTTTGTTAAATTTATAGGTTGGAGAGGAGGAAGCCATGTGAGTAAAGGGAAGAAACCATGGAGGAATTCTACATAAATATTTAGTCTAGGTTTAGTTTAGTTTTAGTTTTATTTATGTAATCTATTTCATTTAAATATTGGGAGGGATTTCTTCCTCCAATATGGGTTTTATTCTAGGATTATAGTGTATTGGGTTTTAAATTTTAGGGGAAACCCTATCCCCTTTGTTATAAATGAAATAATGCTTTTAGATTCACCATTGTGTGTTTTGTTATTACAATCCATAGTATTTCTCTTTCTTTTACTTCCTGATAGTAATAGGTTAAATATTACAACTTAGGAATTAGTGAAACTTAGTTAAATTTCATGCACAGGCGCGGGTCCATTGAATTCTATCGTAAGTGACAAGACCACCGCCATGAGCAAACCAGCGGTTCTGGGACCGCCACCTAGCCAGGGTGTCAAACAGTGGACCGTCACCCTCCAGAAAGGCAGTTACGAAACTGCCACCTTACTTGGGCAACAAATAAAGGGCTGCCCCCCTACTGAGCGGTAGTTTTGAGACCATCACCATAGCTTGAGCGACGGTTATGGGACTGCCACTCTACACAGGGCAGCGGTCATGTTTCTGAAAAACAGAACCTTAATGCTGGAAATTTTACAAATACTAAAGATGTTAAAGGGAGTAAAAATGCATTTTAAGTTGTCTTTGTTCATTTTAAAGCTCCATAATAGAGGTTTGTTGCTCATTTACTCATTTGCTAGTTAAGTCTAGTCATTTTAAAGTGTCTCCATTTCTAATAAAATTCATCTACTTATAGGAGTAATTTCTATTTCTTTATCTAGATTCTTTCTTTCATTACAAGAGCAAGAAGGGAAAATAAATCTATTTCATTACTTTGTCATTTCTTCATATAAACTCAACTTTCCAAATGCAATATAATCTAACTTATTTTACTCTTTCATTTTACTACAATGTTCATTTATTCAAAATAGCCATATTAACTTTCTTTTCCATATAATAATATTTTGTAAACAATTTCAACTTATAATAATCTCTACATTTTCTTCTTTATCACATTTACAATACAATAACTACTCAATGAAATATACTTTCTTTTCCATTGTAAAATAGATTAATCTTTCAATACATGCAAGATTTCGACAAGGAGAAAATACTTTCTTTTCTATAATTGCAAACTAACTTTACAATAACATTCTTTCTTCTTTCCTTTCTCATTTGTTTCTTTCTACATGCAATACAATAACAACAATTGGATTACAAATTTCTTTTACAGAGTCATTACAATTTCCTCCACTTGAAATGGGAATCCATACCAAATTTAATTAAATCATGAACTACATTAATATAATTTATTCCACTCTAAGTGGGTAAATATATAAGGAATTTTCACATGGTCACCAATAAGACTCCAATGCTCCAAAAAAAACAAGGTAGGTTTTCCAAAAATTTGCTTGATTCACAATAAAATAGGGGGAGAGGCAACGCTCTCCACTCAACCAAGATACCCAATGGAGAGGAGAAGCCATCCTCCCCATTGGCCCCCGAGCCCCAACCACATTACAATGGGAGAAGATATCAACTCATGGCAACTAGTAGCTTCCACAATACTTAACATATAATATCACATTCATTCCATTCACATACAAAACACAACAAAAAATCAACAAGATCACAAAGCTTATCAAGGAAGATAAAAGAGTAAGATCTATGGGGAGGTCATTTATGTCTCCCAATGGGAATGGGTGCCCACATAAAATCCTCCAATTCAAAACAAAATTTCGCCTATCAACTCTAATGCCTCTCTCAAGTAACCCTTATACCTCCATATACTCTTATGCCTCCCTCAAAAACTCTTATGGCTCCCTCATAATAATAACAAGAAGAAATGAAAACATTCCTCATACTAGATGGGGCACCCAACCCAAACTCCCTCCATAAAAAGTGATCTCATATGCCTCCCTAAAAGAAAAACTCCCCATAGTCTCCTCCCAATCCCAATTTAGGCATTCTACCCTCACCCAACAAGCATTTCAAAGAGACAACATCATGCAACACAACATATACACACATACAATAAAAAAAATAACACATTTTAAACTAAGATGAAGTTCCTACCTCTCCATGGTAGATCTTGTTCCAAGTATGAACTTCCAAGCCTTTCCAAAGATCAAGCAAACAACCAAAAAGCTCCAAAAATCCACAACTCTCCAAAAATTCAAGAGACTAAAAATGATCATCCAACCCCAAAACAAGCAACAAAAATTCAATAAATAGAGAAAGGAGAGGGAGGGATGATGTGGCTCCAAGTAGGATGCCACCTCATTTCCTCTCCCCTCCACATCAATTGGTCAACCTCATATTCCAAGGCAGAATTAATAAGTGGTTGGAGGAATGACAAGAACCTTACACACTCCATCTACGCCCACTCCTCCAAAGGACAAGATTAAATATTTGAAAGAAAGTACAATTAACATTTTACCTTTTTAACTTCCAAAAACACCTAAAAGGACCTAAATTTTACCCCCCAACCCAAAGGTAGGGTTGACATGGGCATTTAAGAGGTGTGAGACAAGTTTGACTTGTCCCATAAGCTTCCAAATTTGGCCGTTAAGGCTAAATTCGAGTTTCCCATGAAGGTTAGAGTGTGCTACACTCAAAACTCAAACACACTTCACTCAACACAAAATGCAAGAGTAAATTAATTCAAATAATTGAACTCATTTTAGTCACATCTTTAATTAGTTTACGAAAAATTCAAATTAGCTTAATTAGGACACTACAACCCATGAGTAATAAATGGGTAAACACAATTCCAAAAATCTAAATAATAAAACAAGTAAAATTTCACTACTAAAAGAAAACACATACTAACATAATAGAAAGGGAAAATTAAAACAAAACAACACATGACCCCTAGGTCATAATTTTCTCCTAACCAAAAATTCTAACACACACACAATTACATGTTTCCATGGTGACCCTAGTTGAATTCTTCTTGAATTCTGATGTGGTTGGTCTCCACTCCCCCTATGTTGTTGTGAATATAATATACCTATAAAATAGAGGATACATCCTTCGGCCTCATGGCCGCATTAAAACATTCATGTCAATTATGCAATATAAATTTGAAATCAACTATATACGAAGTAATATCATCTATGCAAGATACGATATCACTAAATTTTCTAACACATTTCCATTCCACATTTTATCCACGTCAAAATGATCACAACATTAATCCAAT
Source organism: Taxus chinensis (assembly GCA_019776745.2). Taxonomy (NCBI): domain Eukaryota; kingdom Viridiplantae; phylum Streptophyta; class Pinopsida; order Cupressales; family Taxaceae; genus Taxus; species Taxus chinensis. Next base: position 158,460,874 of record CM034153.1, on the reverse strand, counting down.
TATCAAAGGTCTACTAAAAATGATTAAATATATCACATGTCAGAAATACAAATAAATAATTATATCAACCGTATATCAATGTTGACATCAAATGTCTCAAGTAGTCCATAAGAATCATATAAGAATCAAATAAAGAACAGTTCAATATATTTGATACCTACTAATCATGCTATATCAAAAACTATAATATAACTATAGGAGTAGTCGACAGTATCAAAAACAATAATCAAAATGGTGTTGAATGGAAGTGGGCACTACATCCCCCTCCCCTTAGACTCAAATTCCTCATGGAAGTTACTGGAACAGGTGTGGAAACTACACTCATAGTAAAGTAGCATCCTCCCAAGTAGCTGTAGTCTCATAATATCTATCCCACTGGACCCAAACCTGATCAATCTCTCTGTCACAAAGGCCCATGGTCCTACAATCTATAATGTGTATGGGCTTCACCATCACCTACCACTGATCCTGCACTGGCAAAGTGGTCCATTATAGTACGTGATAAGGATCACAAATATATCTCCGAAGCACAGAAACATGAAATACATCATGGACGTGAGACAAGCTAGGTGACAATGTTAGACAATAGGCCGAGGGACCGAGGCACTCCAAGATCTCAAAGGGACCTATAAACCTAGGAGCAAGCTTAGAACATTTTTCATAATGGATAGGGCTCTTATGTAGTCTAACACGAAGAAACACCTTCGCGCCCACCTCAAAACTACAATCTGTCCTATGCAGGTCTTCATACTTCTTTTGTTTATCTTGCGCCTCCTACAATATTTATCTGATCAAAGTAACATGCTGCTCCATATCCTACAATAATACAAGCCCAAGGGGAACTCTTTCCTCAATGTTGTCCCAACTAAGAGGTGTCCTACACTCTTTGCCATAGACTGCCTAAAAAGGAGCCATGCCTATCGAACTATGGAAACTATTGTTGTAGGAAAACTCCACGAAATATAGATACTCATCCCATCTCGAATGGTGGTCCATAACATACATCCTAAACATTAATTCCAGGATCTGATTCAATCTCTCAGTCTGTCCATCTGTCTTAGGGTGATATGTTGTGCTGAAATTGATCCTCATCTTCAAAACATACTGCATGGTCATCCAGAAATGGGAAGTTTACAAAGGATCACAGTCATAAATGATCTTCCACGAGATCCCATGTAGTCTAACAATCTCATCAAGGTATACCCGTGCCACCAGAATGGTTGTATAGGTAGTCTTCACCAGAGAAAAATGGGCTACTTTCGTCAATTTATCCACCATGACCATGATGGCATCATGGCGGTATCTCGATGTAGGTAACCCAATGATGAAGTCCATGGAAATGGTGTCCCACTTCCACTCTGGTATGGCGTGAGGATATAGAATGCCAGCAGGATTCTGATGCTCAGTCTTCACCCTCTGACACTCTAAATAGTGTGACACAAACAAAGCCATGTCTCTCCAAAATCCTCTCCAAAAATACAAATGTCTCAAGGTGGCATGCATCTTCTTCACCCTTTGATGGACTAAATACGGTGCACGATGAGACTCTGTCAAAATGTCCTGCCTCAAGCCTCCATTTCTAGGGACATAAATCTGACCTTTGTGTCTAAAGACCATCTGCCTCTAAAATAAATCCATCAAATCTCCCCTCAAAGTGTCTTTGTGACTCAATCTCTACTCTGGCTATAAGGTAGAAACTATCATGAGGAAGCTAGTGCAAAATCCTACTCCACAAATCTGTTCCCACTGAGGTGGCCATAATCACATGTCTCCATCTACTCAAGGTGTTTGCAAGCACATTCTCTTTCCCCTTTACATGCTCTATCTCCATGTCATAATCACAAAGCAACTCCATTCAACGCCACTGACGAGTGTTGAGATTGGGCTGCATGAAGAGGTGGTGAAGACTCAAGTGATTAGTCTTCAATGTGAATATCCAACCAAGAAGAAAATGTCTCCACCACACTAAGGCATGCATGACTACTGCAAGCTCAAGATCATGAGTCAAATAATTGAGCTCATAATCCTTGAGTTTTCGAGACTCAAAAATAGCTACTCTGCCCTCCTGCATCAACACACTGCCAAGTCCTGCAAAAGAGGCATCTATGTAAAAATACAACTCACCCTGGGCATCTAATATTGCAATAGTAGGTGTTTTTCGTGTGGAATTCCTTCAGTGTACTGAAATTCTACTCACATCTATCTGACCATTAAAAATTCTTCCCTTTCCATTGAAGGGAAGTGATTAGGTGCGTAATCCGAGAAAAGTCCTAAACAAATCTCCTTTAATATCCTGCTAGACCCATGAAGCTGTGCACCTCAGTCACATTAGTGGATGCTGGCCAATCCATGATGGCTCAAATCTTGGAAGGATCGATTGGGATACTTTCCCCAAAAATAATGGTGCCCAAATACTGCACCTCTGTCTAAAAGAACACACACTTCTCCAAGTTCCCGTAAAGGCGGTGCTCACAAAGACACTGAAGAACTTGGTGAAGGTGCTCCTCATGAACCTCATGCGTACTTGAGTAAATTAGAATGTCATCAAGGAAGATGAGCACGAAGCGATCTAGGAAAATCCTAAATACCCCATTCATCAAACTCATAAACACTACGGGGAATTCATCAAATCGAAATGTACCACTGTGAAATCGTAGTGGCCATATCTCGTGTAAAAAGTGGTCTTATGAATATCCACCTTCGTAATCCTGAGTTGATGGTACCCTGACTTAAGATATATCTTGGATAAAACTATAACTCCCTTCATCTGAATAAATTAGTCATCAATGCGTGGAAGGGGGTAACGATTCTTGATCGTTACTTTATTCAGTTGACGGTAATCAATATACAACCGTAGAGATCCATCCTTCTTCTTCATGGAGATCACTGGTGCACTCCAAGGGGATACACTAGGATGGATTGGGCCCTTCTAAAGAAGGCCCTCAAGCTACAACTTGAGCTAACATAGCTTAGGAGTAGTCATTCGATAAGGTGCTCGTGAGATAGGCTCTGCGCCCAAAACTAGATCTATGTCGAAATATATCTCACGTGGGGGAGGTAACCCCTGTAGCTCCCCTAGAAACACATCAACAAACTCTCTCAAGATGGGATGGTCATTAAGGGATGGTCCACTAGACTCATCCTTTAATATGTCATTAACTGTAATAGCATACAACTACCAACCCCATCGCGCACACCGCTTAAGCTTTATAGCAGAGATGGTGCGGATGGAAACGGGTCTCCTAACTCCTAATATCACTGACTCCACCCCAAGATCATCTATGCAAGCAATAGTCTTATGGTAACAGTCCACTCTAGCTCTGTGAGAAAACAACCACTCCATGCCTAAAATGACACCATAAGACCCTAATGGAAGGATTCAAAGATCTGAAGTAGTGGTAAAGGGTCCCAAATCCACTACACACTCCTTAACTAAAGAGCCTACAGAAATATTGGCTCCAAAAGCCATCTCAACATCCCAACTATGACCCTACCTAACTTCTTCCATCCTGCAATGCTCTACTAAGGATGGTTTAATAAATGAATCATAAAAATCATAATCAAATAATATAGAGGCAGAAACACCACCAATAATACCTGTCGTCTCAATCAAGGTACTATAGTGCTCAGCCTGGTGGTTCTTGACCGCTGCATAGATTTGATGACTTTATGTCATATCACCAACAGTAGGCTCTGAGCTCTGCATCTTAGCATTGTTAGGGTTTTGTGGGAAATCTCTCCAATGATGTCCAACAACACCACAACCATAATAGCCACCTAGTCCCCTCCAATGGGATACAGCTCCAGCCGGTACTCTAGATGTCTAAGCTATGAATCGTGATGATCTAGCCACGAAATATTGCGGTCTCTGCTGACGAGCTCCCACTGACTGAGCTTTCGGTGCACTCTGTGTCCTTGTGGGACCCCTAGGAAAAGGCCCCATACTCTATCCTCTATGTGCATCAAATCTTTGAGGAGGTCTGTAAGGTGGGCAGGTTTGTTGTTGCTTCTGCTATGGTGTCTTGAATGAAGCCTGTCTTGAACTCTGTCCACCCTGTGGAGGAGGAACTTACCCCTTCAACCTACCATCCTGTATCTGCTAGATACGACTCTAAATTTTTTCTCTAGTCTTCTACATCTTCCCCCATGTCTCCTCTGTAATATAGGCCTTGTCTATGGCCTCTGATGTTTATGGGCAATGAATGCGCACCATGCCACCCAAATCCAAGTTCACGCCCTAAATGAATTTATGAATCTATACCTACTCATCCTGCATATAGTTGACGTACTAGAGTAGGTCCAAAAATTGACTCTCATACTCGGCTATAATCATCGATTCCTAATGTAGGTTGTGAAACTCATCTATCCACTATTGTATAAACCTCCTAGGTAAATACTTGCTCCTAAAATGCTCCTCAAATAGCTCCTAGGTGACTATCTCTGAATCAACATGGAGCTTTTGCTCCTCGGTCCTCCATTAGAATCATGCTTCATCCCTCAAAAGATGGATCGCAACACAAGCTTGTTGCTAGTACAAGGACAGAGCTTGAAGCATCCACTCAAGCTCACCAACCACGACTTTACCTGAAAACCTCCTGTATCACTTGAATAATGAGATGGTCATAGCTTTAGGATCTCCTTGATATGGTTTGTTGCTGATATCTGATGACCCTGAGGTCTCTCTTCATGCTCGTCCTTCTATCTAGGGATCCGAGACCTGTCCCTATGTCTTGAGATCCTGTCCCCATGTTCTCTCTGTGGTGACTCAACCCTAGCCGACTCTACACGGAAGTTCTCTACCCTATATTCCTCGTTGTATCGACAGGATACTTGAGCATCTACTGACGGTTCCATACCATGTCTAGCAAATCATCCTCCCAAGGGCTCTCTATGTATAGCAGCATTAACATCTTGAAGCGTCTGAAATCTAAGGTAGAATCGTTGCTAGAGTCTGCTCAGGATGTGGTATATCTAGATCTATACGAAAAGACCCCTCGCCTAATCCACACCTCCTGCACAGATCAAGGCGAGAGTTAGTCCACTATTCTAGGTTTTGTTTTAGTTTTCTAAGTTTTCCATTGCATACAATTATCAAACATTGTGGTTTTCTACATTTAAAGAATCAATTTTACACTAGGTTATGTTTCATGTTTTCTAGGTGCGCCCAAGGATCCAAGCTTTGAACCCACAACTCTGATACTAAGTATAAAGCCCGCAAAAATGATGCTCTAGGAACTCGCTTCAACCAAACACTTAACCTCAAAATGCGACTAAATTTTATTTTATTTTTATGTTAATAGAGAAGGTTACGATAGAAGGATGCAATAAGGGTACATTAATTGATAGTTCTATAGGAAGGTAACAAGGATTAATTTACTTAATTAAATATTTTCTTTTCTTCAATTAAGTTCATTCCTAACAAGGTTAACCTTATGTTAAATTATTAAATTCATTACATTAATAGCTTAAATATCCTTTAATAAATTTCTTACACACACTAAGGGTTTAAAGAGGAAGAAACATTATACCCCTAGGAAATTAAAAAGCCCCACTCATTCATCTACACATACCCTTAAGGATTTTATATCAAACATTTAAAATATATATATCTTCTTAATAAAGGTAGGGTCAATCCACCACCCTTGGATAAAATCCATCTTAGCCACTAGATCTGAGGGTTCCCAACTTAACCCTAAGAATCCTTAAGAAAGTCTATTAAAACCTTTTCTCATTCTATTCTCCTCATTTGGTTCATTTTCTTTTGTAAAATTTATAGGTTGGAGAGGAGGAAGCCATGGGAGCAAAGGGAAGAAGCCATGGAGGAATTCTACATGAATATTTATTCTAGGTTTAGTTTAGTTTTAGTTTTATTTATGTAATATATTTCATTTAAAGATTGAGAGGGATTTTCTCAATCTGGGTTTTATTCCAAGATTATAGTGTATTGGGTTTTAAATTTGGGGGCAAACCCCACCCCCTTTGTTATAAATGAAAGAATGCTTTTATATTCACCATTGTGTGTTTTGTTATTCCAATCCATAGTATTTCTCTTTATTTTACCTGCTGAGAGTAATAGGTTAAATCTTACAACTTAGGAATTAGTGAGAACTAGTTAAATTTCACGCACAGGAGTGGGTCGATGGAATTCTATCACAATAGACGGCCCACTTCCTAGAGTAGACAAGCGGTTCTGGGACCTCTGCCTTTCCAAGGTGTCAAACAGTGGACAACCATCTTTCAGAGCGGCGGTCGCGAAACCACCACCTTTCTTAGGCAACAAATACAGGGTCGCCGCCCTACTGAGTAGCAATTTTCAGACCGCTGCCATAGCTTGAGCGACGGTTACAGGACTACCGTTCTGCACAGGGTGCCAATCCTATTTCTGAAAAACAGAAACTTAATGCCAAGAATTTTACAAAAGCTAAAGTTGCTAAAGGGTGTAAAAATGCATTTTAAGTTGTCTTTGTTCATTTTAAAGCTCTAGAATTGAGGTTTGTTACTCATTTACTCATTTATTAGTTAAGTCTAGTCATTTTAATGTGTCTCCATTTTTAATAAAATTCATTTACTTATAGGAATAATTTCTATTTGTTTAACTAGATTCTTTCTTCCATTACAAGAGCAAGAAGGGAAAAAAAATCTATTTCATTAATATGTCATTTCTTCATATAAATTCAATTTTCCAAATGTAATATAATCTAACTTATTTTCCTCTTTCATTTTACCACAATGTTCATTTATTCAAAATAACCATATTAACTTTATTTTCCATACAATGATATTTTGTAAACAATTTCAACTTATAACAATCTCTACATTTTCTTCTTTATCACATTTACAATACAATAACTATTCAATGAAATATACTTTCTTTTCCAAAGGAAAATAGATTAATCTTTCAATACATGCAAGATTTCAACAAGGAGAAAATACTTTCTTTTCTATTTGCAAACTAACTTTACAATAACATTCTTTGTTCTTGTCTTTCTCATTTGTTTCTTTCTGCATGCAATACAATAACAATAACAAGAATTGGATTACAAATTTTTTTTACAAATTCATTACAATTTCCTCCACTTGAAGTGGGAATCCATACAAAATGTAATTAAAGGATGAACTACATTAATACAATTTCTTCCACTCTAAGTGGGTAAATATACAAGGAAGTTTCACATGGTCACCAATAAGACTCCAATGCTCCAAACACCAACAAGGATGTAGCTTTTCCAAGAATTTTCTTGATTCACAAAAAAATAGGGGGAGAGGCAATGCTCTCCACCCAACCAAGATACCCAATGGAGAAGAGAAGCCATCCTTGCCATTGGCCCCCGTGCCCCAACCACATTACAATGGGAGAAGATCTGAACTCGTTACAACTACTAGCTTCCACAATACTTAACATATAATTTCACATTCATTCCATTTACAAACAAAACACAACAACAACTCAACAAGATCAAAAGGCTTATCAAGGAAGCCAAAAGTGTAAGACCTATGGAGAGGCCACTTATGCCTCCCAATGGGAATGGGTGCCCACTTAAAAGCCTCCAATGTAAAACACAATTTCCCCTATCAACCCATATACCTCCCTCAAATACACTGTATACCTCTATCCACTCTTATGCCTCCCTCAAAAACTCTTATGGCTCCCTCATAATAATAACAAGAAGAAATGCAAGCATTCCTCATACTAGATGGGGCACCCACCCCAAAATCCCTCCATAAAAAGTGATCTCTTATGCCTCCCTACAAGAAAAAACACCCCATAGTCTCCTCCCACTCCCAACTGAGGCATTCTACCCACACCCAATAAGCATTTCAAAGAGACAGTAACATGCAACACAACATATACACACATACAATAAAACAAATAACATATTTTAAACTAATATAAAGCTTCTACCTCTCCATGGTAGATCTTTTTCCAAGTATGAATTTCTAAGTTTTTCCAAAGATCAAGCAAGCATTCACAAAGCTACAATAATCCACAACTCTCTCAAAATCCTCTCTCTCCAAAAATTCAAGAGACTAAAAATGATCATCCAACCCCAAAACAAGCAACAAGAATTCATTAAATAGAGAAAGGAGAGGGAGGGATGATATGGCTCCAAGTAGGATGCCACCTCATTTCCTCTCCCTTCCACATCACTTGGTCAACCTCATTTTCCAAGGCACAATTAATAAGTGGTTGGAGGAACGACAAGAACCTTACACACTTCATCTAAGCCCACTCCCCCAAAGGAAAAAATTAAATATTTAAAAGAAAGTGCAGTTAACATTTTACCTTTTTAACTTCTCAAAACACCTAAAAGGGCCTAAATTTTACCCCCCAACCCATAAGTAGGGTTGGCATGGGCATTTAAGAGGTGTGGGACGAGTTTGACTTGTCCCACAAGCTTCCAAATTTAGCCTCTAAGGCCAAATTCGAGTTTCCCATGAATGGTAGAGTGTGCTACACTCAAAATTCAAACACACTTCACTCAACACAAAATCCAAGAGTAAATTATTCTAATAATTGAACTCCTTTTAGTCACATCTTTAATTAGTTTAGGAAAAATTCAAATTAGCTTAAGTTAGACTCTACAACCCATGAGTAATAAATGGGTAAACACAATTCCAAAAATCTAAATAATAAAACAAGTAAAATTTCACTACTAAAAGAAAACACATACTAACATAATAGAAAGGGAAAATTAAAACAAAACAACACATGACCCCTAGATCACAATTTTCTCCTAACAAAAAATTCTAGCACACACACAATTACATGTTGCCATGGTGACCCTAGTTGAATTCTTCTCGAATTCCGATGTGGTTGGTCTCCACTCCCCCAATGTTGTTGTGAATATAATATATCTATAAAACAGAGGATACCTCCTTCGGCCTCATGGCCGCATTAAAACATTCATGTCAATTATGCAATATAAATTTGAAATCAACTATATAGGAATTAATAACATCTATGCAAGATACGATATCACTAAAGTTTCTAACACATTTTCATTCCACATTTTATCCACGTCAAAATGATCACAACATTAATCCAATTATCAAAGGTCTACTAAACATGATTAAATATATCACATGTCAGAAATACAGATAAATAATTATATCAACAGTATATCAATGTTGACATCAAATGTCTCGAGTAGTCCATATGAATCATATAAGAATCAAATCAATAACAGTTCAGTATCTCTGATATCTACTAATCATGCTATATCAAAAACTATAATATAGCTATAGGAGCAGTTGACACTATCAAAAACAATAATCAAAATGGTGTCGAATGGAAGTGGGCACTACAAAACTCCTTTCTCGGACACGAAGTTTTGGAATTTAATGTTGCCTCGCATTCCACAAAGCATAATATGATAATATGTGTATACTCTTACAAACACTAGAAGTTAATATCTACGACGTATTCAACAAAGCATAATATGATAATATCCGTATATTGCTATATTATTAAATTCCTAGGAAATCGGAATTTGACAAGAAACAGTTAAAAACTTAAGGACAATAAATGCCTGCGAATTATAAACTAGCTAGGACCTGTTATCGCCACTCGGTTTCTAGATTGGACGGCCGTTTCCTTACCGGCAATTACTATTCTCACAACACGTAATACGAAGCTTGCCAAACCATTATTTGCGTTGGTATATTCTTTTAAAAAAACAATGTTTAGAGCTCCCCAAAAAACCATTATAGTGTGTTTTTCCAAACAAAAAATACATTAAATTAATATAATATTTTGCATTGTTTAAATTTTGCATTATAAACTTAGAAGTATGAGTGTTGTCTTTTTAAAATAAAAGAACAAAAAAATTGTTTGAGGACAAAATTACTATGAGGAGATTTCTTGCAAAAAGATTTCAACATTATCAGGACGTAAGAAAACAAAAAGAATTACAAACTTGAAAGCTATTTTATAACTTCGGTTCCACATTATTACAAAACTAAAGAGAGAGGGGACTGCTTTTTGACAGGGAGAATGGATGTGCATATTTCAAACTCTTCCATGCAGGAGAGAAATAAATTGTCTCCAAATCCCCATCCTGGGAGCTCCATGTTTCTAGAGTCAGTCAGTGTTGAGATTCCTTCTGCAAGATACTACCATGCTTTGCAGGGCCCGGAGCTAGAAATCCTCAGAGTAAGAAAATCTATGAAAAAAAATTCAGTATATTTTATATGTCTGTAATCAAATCTACAATCTATTAGCATTTACAGAAATTTTTAATTCAAAATAAGTTTATGTGCATGTACAATAAAATTAACATTATTTCCATAGACACTAGCCAGATTTCCTATAATTTTCACATGTTGTTGTTAAGTTCGCCATAATATATATGTATGAGTATTGAATTCTCTGTTTGTAGATACATATCATATTTTTAGATATAGGCTGATTTGCTTGCAATTAGATACTTGTAAATATTTTGCCCCACACTGCATATGCTGCAATGTCATCACTGTACCAATAATTCTAAGTATGGCATGACCAATGTTGTAAGTTGATGATGGATGGTTTGGTTGTTTCCAGGATAGTGACAATTTAATACTTCCTGAAGACAAAAAATGGCCCTTTCTTCTTAGATTTCCCAATGGCTGTTTTGGGATGTGCCTGGGATTGGCAAGCCAGTCCTCCCTATGGAAGTCTCTAACAACAGTTCCTGCAGTTGCATTTCTCGATATTCCACCCCAAATAAACATAATTCTGTGGTCACTCACAGTATGCACTCTCATTAGTGTCTTCTTCATATATTTGCTAAAATCATGGTACCACTGGGAGGCTGTGAAAAGAGAATTTTCTCATCCGGTTAGAGTGAACTTCTTCTTTACGCCGTGGGTGACTTGCCTGATATTAACAATAGCAGTGCCTCCGATGATAGCAAAGTCTGTGCATCCCTTCTTTTGGTGCATTTTCATGGCGCCTCTATTTGCACTGGAGCTTAAAATATATGGTCAATGGATTTTTGGTGGGCCAAAACGGCTTTCTAAAGTAGCTAACCCCGCCACACATTTGTGTGTGGTGGGAAACTTTGTGGGATCTCTTTTGGCTGCTCGTATGGGTTGGAAGGAGCCAGCGAAATTCTTCTGGGCTGTTGGGCTCGTCCATTATATACTGCTGTTAGTAACTCTTTATCAGAGATTGCCTACCAAAAAAACGCTTCCAAAAGAATTGCATCCTGTGTATTTTCTCTTCATTTCTGTTCCAGCTACTGCAAGTTGGGCTTGGGAAACTATTTTTGGAGAGTTTGATACAATGTCCCGCATTTCTTATTCAATTGCGCTCTTCTTCTACGCATCCCTTGTAAGTTTTTATTTCCTTTTCTTATTTCGTAAGTTCATAATGTATATGAAAAGAAAATTGTGACGAACTAAGTTATATGACATTGGAAAGTTCGGCCAAAGTATGATCAAGTAAAATTATATATATAAAGAAGCCTTAACCTTTTAAAGTTTAGAGATTTGAGGTTTTCCAAAGTTCTGGTTGAAAATTTTGTTGAGATATTTATTTTAAGGGACCAAATAGCACCTCTAGAATCAACTGAAAATTTGGTGTAAATATTTATTTTAAGGGATATTTATTTAGTGCGGTGCAATTTGGCTGCTGTTTTTCAATAGAGATTTAATTTGCAATCAAAAGAATCCCAACACTATCTGATCATAGACAAACTTCCCCCCATAAATTTGGAACAAAGTATCTACAACCTACTCAAAACATTTTTATTGTCCAATTCATGTGGAAGTTTTGTCGTTCCAACTTTGAGTGTTTAATTATATTTTATCCAGGTGAGAGATAATGTACTGCAATTTTATACTAGTAAAAACTATTCTAGTCTATGTGAATTATGATTGATCACACTGTGAATTTGTAATCATAAATTTATGGATAGTTATACATAAAAAGCTCCACATCATGAAACATGTTTATAATTTGTTTCGAAAAAAGTTGACGCTATATATGAACTGTACATATTAATATTGATATCCAACAAACTCAAAAAGGCGTATGAGTTAAGCAGATACATCCAGGTGAAAGACTAGCATTCATTAATCATCCAGTTGGTTCTTGTTTTTACTTGTTGTCCGACTGCTCTTCGATGATGTCAGCCCACCTACTGCTCTTCAATTTTCTCTTTAGAAGATATCGCCCATATACAGATACAACCGTACACTCGTATGGAATTATTCTAAATAATATTATTCATTCTCATTGATTTTTTCTATATCATCATTAAATTGAGACAATGGATGCAGGAAACAGAATTTTGAAATTGCCGATTCTTTTGACATACTTAACTGGGACGGACGGTGAAAGACTTTTTAATTTATATATTCTCATAAGACTATTATTATATTATATATGGCAATTTAATTTTAGCCTAATTTATGGTGATAACTTTTTTATTTTTTAGGCAATGATGGTGAATGGATTTTTGAATTCTAATTTTTCGATGACTAGTTTCTGTACATGACATATTTGAATGGGATAGACTAGAAAACAAATTGTATTCTATAATGAAAGTGAACATCTGCCGACCTCACTAAATTATAATAATATTTCTTTCTAAAACTGCTTCAAAACATCACTTTCAAAATCTAAAAAAGCCATTTGATGACGCTGTGGTGTATGGACCTCCTCTAACCGGCACTGCTTTGAAGAATTCTTAAAGATCCACCTTATCAATATTAAAGACTACATAATTATACAAAGTGTCTCTTGGATTACGTTCTTCTTACTAGTTTATTTTTGCGGTCGAAGAATTCGAATCTTTATTTACAGGGCCAAACATTCATGTGCATTATATTTTATAATTTGTTTGCTAGAAGTTGATTTGACCCTCTACTGACTTTAATGCAGGTTTTAAGATTCAATTTCTTCAGAGGCTTCAGGTATGATTGAGGCCATTATAATTACAAAAATATGAGGTTTCAATTCTTGGAGTCTATTATCTAACCACCACCATTGGTTGATTCTGATTGCAGGTTCTCAATTTCATGGTGGGCATACACCTATCCTATGACATCAGTTTCAATAGCTACTATAAGATATTCACAACAGGTGACCCATCCTCTCACACAAGGCCTGGCCGTGCTTCTTTCAGTAGTTGCCACCATTACTGTTGCCAGTCTTTTTGTCACCACTCTCCTCCACGCCTTCTTTTGGAAAACCCTCTTCCCTAATGACATGACGATAGCAGTTACCACCAACAGAACGTTGAAAAAGGAAAAAATATCTCCCAAAGCCAATGAGATTCGACATCATGTAAACAAGAGAAACAAAGGAACAATCCGTAATGGTTTTCATGTGATAAGATGTAAAATTAAAAACAAAAGAGACAGATTGCTGGAGTCCAGCTGCAAGGAACTTCCAGTGTACCCAAACCTGGAACAACCTCAAGCTCAAGTAGAAGAAAACGAAATTGAAAGCCAACACGACACTTTGGGTTATCAATATTGAAGGGCTGGAAGAACCTGTGAAACCCTTTCGAGGGTGTGGTCTCAGCTTGAATTAAGTAACACAAACACGATATAATTGTATCCGTGAAATGAGAAATACACAACCTCAAAATCATACTTCTCTAAGAATTTCAGCAATGTTTTGGGACTTTTTCTTTAACATGTAAAATGAAAACAAATGCGTCATATTTATAGAGACCTTGACGAATTCTTTGGGCTTCTATGTAACGACCCAAATAATCACACACGAACAACACAGTGAAATACAGGATAACTTTTTTTTTGACTTGCTTGACACATAACATGACGCAACATGTCGTCACCAAGTATACAACTAACACTGTGAACAACTTGATACAAGGATGGCCATAAAGGCAACACGGAAACATTCACACATATCAAGGACAATTTACTTGTCTTTTTGACAAGACAACATAGAAGTCCAATCATAGAACACACTTACAGTTAGGGCTAACCACAAGGAGATATTCTTGAGGGTTATTTATTTTAAAAGGACATCTTGCAATTCTTAGCTTACGTTTTCAAGGAGGCTGAAGATATGATCCGTATAATTCAACTTGCCAAGCCAAGATTATTCCTTTGACATTGAGTAATTATCTTTAAATCTTCTCTATTATGACATTTATTTACTTAATTCGTTTATCAAGAAAGAGGAGTATTTAAATTGAAGCTAGGGCTCTTAACCAGAATTAACAACAACTTTACTTAGGCTTCGCTAAAAGTATTAACAAGAAGTAAAAGAATTTACTTTCCAAATGGCTGAGAGATAGATTGTGTGGTTTCAAAATTGTTTTCTCCTGTTTATTAAATCTTATTATCTTCCAGAACTAACCATAGATTTCCTTTAAGATCGTTTAAGAATTCCACCATGAAAGGGATAGTGTTCCTTAGTGTAGCTAGGGGTATCAAGTTATATAATGTTACTTGCAATGATAGTCCTGCCCTTGATTACTTAAAGAATTTCTTGCTCTCAATTTGGTGACCCCTATGTTACTTTATTTGAATACAACTTTTAATTTAACTTCCCGGAGTATTAAACAATCCCATGTTAGTTTACTTATGACACCTTATTACTAAGTCATGTCAAAATTTATTCTCAAGGCAAGGTTGTAGCAACACTCATTTACATGAACAAAACAAGATTACATCAATTCTTAAATTACTGATACTCCAACAATGTCACTCAACAACAATAACCAAATTTTCTTTAAAATTTCAATGATGGTCAAACAATACAATGTTTCCAAAGTTCAGATGACAAAGTCCACAATAATTTATACTAAGACATTAATCCTCTTTTAAACTTTCCACTGGATGTTAACAAAGTTGAACAACATAATAAGCTTTCAAGCAAAGGAACTTCTCAACTGAGGTTGCTGAAAAAAGTCTACAAATCTATCCCTCATCTACACGCAAAATCCATCTGCAGCAAATTTTCTACAAGAGTCAGTTCACGAGAACTGAGCAAGATAAGGCTACACAAAACCACCATAACTATTATCTAACAATATCATGAAAAGAAGCACTTTATTACAAGAATTTTGGTCAAACCTCTAAACACTACGAGCACATCAAGTTATAATAAGGTCTATAACATGTCAATCAAAGAAGGAGAAGACCTTGTACTTCAGTCAGGAGCAAATGCAACGAGAGTAACAATCATATGAGAATGGCCCTTGGCCCTATAAGGAGAAAACAAACAATCTAGCGAAAACAAAATTCCCATCAAGTAAGTAATTAAACAATAATTACACGATTGAGATTTGATATAAATAGACCAACCATCTAGAATTTTATCAAAGATACCAATGCATAGGCTGAAATAATATATTTCTATAAATACAAAAGTTGATCGGCCCAAAAAGGGGAAACACGGGTTCCAAAATTTTAACACAAAAAGTCATGTATAAATGAGTTTCGAACCGGAAATCAATTAGAGTATACACACAACATAAGTTTCAAAGCGAAGGCATAGTATACTAGTTTTGACCATTAACTACAAGGAGATCTACCAATCATCTAGGAAGGGTCAAAGTCTCACAGGCTAGTAGCAAACACGTGAGAGAAGGAGGGGGGGTTTCGTCCAACAAGAGTATACAATAATTTCATCAAAAATTTTATAACACTAAAGGTTTGCAAACTTCCACAACAATTCTAATGTTTGATTAATTTAAAATAAATTATCTATTTCCCGAAATAACCATATCTTAAGGCAACCCCTGGTAACACAGTCAACCGTCACACAAAGATACAAACCTAACTTCTAAGTGACATTATCAAAACAAAACCTTCCGTTATGAATCCATAAGATTATCAAATGAAAGATGAGTTTTTCCCGAAGGTTAATCACATTTAACGAAATTTCCATCACAAACTATTACGGTAATTACATGCATAAAAACCAACCAATATTAATTAATAGCGTTAACATTACAAGGGAGCAAATGATGCAAGTTAGGAAAAATAGAAGAGCGCCACCAGCAATAATTCTGAGAGGGGGAATTAGACCAACTATTCTAGTGTCAACGAGGTATTGGATTCACACAATGAACCCTCCAGCTTAGTTGATTCGGAAAGATAGTAATGGTTCAAGTTGATAGGGATGGTCAAGGTACTTCTTGAGGATGGCCTTAAAATCCTAGAAACAAGATGAAAGATAGTATAATAGTATAAACACGTGAGACGACAAAACACGTTGCACACGAACCCTTTTATTCTACCAGTTTTGATACCAAAACTCTACACTGGCTAGCCCACGCATTGCTCACACAATCCTACAACCTTTCTTTCTCGATGCCAAAAGGTTATCAAAGGGACTGGCGAAGGGGCTAACAAAGAAAAATGTCAAAAAACAACTTGGGTGCTAGGGAGGAGCTTCATAGTTATCGTAAACTTACTTCCATGATATCGAAAATACTAGTTAATCAACATAACAACTTGCAACTCAAACGCAGAGAAGATTTAATACATAAAAAAACAGACGAAGGTCTATCATTCGAGTAAGAGAAACATAACATTCAAGGAGAGGGCACACGCATCCTTTGAACCCACATACTGCCAACGATAAAAGCTAAAACAAGACGACATAAGCAGGAAGGGAAATCTCCCATCATGACATCCAATTGACAAATCAATGCAAGGAAAAAGTGATTCGATTTCACGATAATTTTAAATAAAATAACAGTGGAAAGGTGTAGAAATATCTTTCCTGTTTCTCCAGCTTTAACAGGGCGTACAGACTCCACACGGGCTAGCATACAACAATAGCATGAGACAAGGATGTGAGTACGGCTGCTGGAGATGACAAAGGGCCAAATGTGATAACTGGATAGACAGATGGGCATAAAATTTAACAGTTGAGTCTTTTCACAAAACCACCTCACACCGCCTCGTAGTACGCTTCTGCACTGGAAACAACTCGAGGAGATTGTCTTCCATCTTCCCTCGCTTCAGCAGTCCTATGAGATCATCAAGGCTGTTATCAACCAAGTACTCCTTGAAAAAGTCTGTGATGAATAAAAGCACAATGCCCTTGGCAACAAGACAACCCAATTAATCCATAGAAAAAGACCATACAGAATGACAAAGTTGGAGAAAAGAAATATCAAGAGATGCTCTCCTCGTAGTCTCCTAGCATTGGATTTACTGCAGGCTCTTTCTCACATTTCTTGCTCTGCCCAAGTAGCTTTCCATTTCCTTCAAGCAGTACTCTCTTGCTTTTCCCAAACTCCACCTACTCTTCTTCTTGCTTTTCATCCCAGAGATGCATACCATACATCAGATTTGATGACGTAAACAACATAGTCTAGTCCTCTTAACACTCAGAAAAGAATACTTTTTCGAAAGTGAAAATAAATTATGATTCCTTCTTATCGCTGTAAGTTTCATATGATGCACCTTGTTATAGTGCAAATGTGCAGCCCATTGCTTATAGCTTGCTTCACTTAGCAGCACTAATAATCTCCATAAGAACATTGTCATTGTTTAAGATGAGAGAGCTGGATAGCATTACCCACAACAATTTCTCTAGCAATATAATCTCGAAGATAAACTTGGTTGCAGTGTGGCAGTCAACATCTGCTAGATGGCTCTTTTGAACTTAATAAAATAGAGTGTTTCTCCACCATGCTTGTGCCATAGAGACTCGATATCCTCATTTCATCTTTGTCCAATGAATTTTCTAGCTTTGCTTCTGCCTCATCTCCAAGTCCAGGCTTCTGAAAACACGTAGAGGAATCCAGGGCTTTTGGTGCACTTATATCTAAGTTGCTCTCATTCAACCCATGAACAGTGTGTGTGGTTTCAGAGTCATCTGCTGCACCTTCCATTCCATTATGGTATGAAACCTTAGAACTCTGTAACACTCCCAAAGGACTCTTTTGGACAGAGTCAACATGTTCCATGTGTTCCTTTTAGGTGTCAAGTTCCATCTTTTCTGGTTCCAAAGCAGATTTATGCCCTGCTTGCAATATGACATATGATTCATGCCCTGCAATCACTTGAAGGAGAATCCCGAATTTGAGGATGCAGTTGATACTGAACAGATGACAACATAGCTGGATGACCTGCCTGTTGGAAGCGCCCAAAAAAAAACAGCTTCTATTATACTGCAACATGCCAGCTTCACTAGCTTGAAGCTTCTTCTAACCACCACCTAGACGGAAGCGACTTTCCAAAATGAAAAGGCAAGACAGCTCAACTAAAACTTTATCTCGCCGTTCTACTACAGCTGCAAGATTTTGCAGCCACTGTTCACGACTGTGGTCGCGTGCAACCAGAGCAACAGGATCCACACCAACGGTTCCTTGGGATCGCCCTGCGGTAGCTATCGCACTTATCTCTCTCTGGAGGCCATTGATTTTCTGAGATAAGTTTATTTCTCTACCCTGTAGCTGCTGCATATATCCAAATACTTCCTCACGGAACTCCTAGGATAATTTCAGTTCTACGCTCCACTGAAACTGCCTGTAGAGCACGATTTTGAGAAAAACATATCTTGAAGGAGGAACCCGAAATGACCTGTTGCAGGTCGCTATAGTGGATCCCTGACAAGAACACACCTCGCAGCGCCCTAGGAAAGAGGAGGAGAAACAAACAAAAAAGGAAGAGGGTTCGTTTAGCATAAAATAGGAACAAAACAACACAGAAAGGAAAGAACAGCACTCAAACACGTTTTCTCTCCTTCCAATGCCTGCAGCCCAAGAAAAATGTGCCTCCCAACCATACGCATTGAAGAAGGAAATCAAATAAGATCCAGGTGAGGAAAAATGGAACTCCACCGACTCCCATCTCCCTCACACAAGGACAGAGAACATAAATTGCCACCTACTGCCAGCTACAACCTAGTTGACTGCATTATCGTGTAAAGAATTGATGACAGACATAATCAATACAGGATTCATTGCTTATGTTTCCCCTGAAAAGTATGAATGTTAAATTTTATTGCTATGTTGTTGAAAAATCCTTTATCTACATTGTTTTTTTCACGTAATCTATTATCTATTTATTTTCTTTCATATAAGAGTGCTTGCAAGCACATAAGTTACTATCTCACAAAGAGATTTGGCTCGTTGCAAAATTTGATGTTCTACACTTTCAAGGAAACCACCTGATTTCAAGGAAATTTTCATGTGCTACAACTCGTGTTTCAAGTTCTGAACAAAACAACAAGATAATCAGATTGCCAGATACCATCAGACCAAGGGAATCCTATTTCTATTTCTATATTATAAATTAAATCGTTGGATTGCAAGAGCCTGTTTCCAATACTATTTAAATTGCTTAAATATCGAGTTTCGCCACAATTGTTTTATAGTATTATCTGTGTTCAAGATGAAACAGATTTTTATGTCCATCTTAAGCAGTGTAATGCTTATTTTCCCGAACAATATTCACTCAGAACAAGGAAATGAAAAACACACAAGTTAAGCTCATGCTTAAAGTTATGAGATATAACATGAATTACTGAGTAAGCTATCAGTGCTATTAGTCTTTTGCCATTTATTGAACATTTGGTATTATAAAATGTCAACGTCAGGAGTAAACAATAATCACTGAGATACCATCATATATTCTTTTTTCTTCTTTGGGAACTAAAAATCTATTTTGATGCCTGAATCTTCCTCTCTTTTGTTGCCACTCAAATCCTATGCTTAAGCCAACTCCCATGTTCTGATTCACTCATTTTTAATACTTTACCTTGGTCTCTCCAAGGAGCAGGCCATACCATCTTCTTCACTCCCACAAACTTCTCGCATAGCAGCAGCTCTTCAAGATCACTCAGAAAGTGATGACCTACTCAAATACCTACACTCCCATGTTCAAAGGAAAGTATTTCCCAACCAAAAATCACAATGGATGCATTACATTCTACGAGACCAAAAGGTATCCTCCACACAAAATACACCTCATGCCCATCACAGACCTATCAAATTAGACCTTACATGTATTGCCCACTCCTCTTCGACACTTGTTATATTTGAATTTAGATTATTGTTGATTATAGACATGAATATTATCGTATTATTTTGGTTTAGCATGATGTTAGAAGATAGAGATATTCTTACTATTGATGGATTGTGATTCATAGTATGATTTGTGTGGATTCTTAGAGGCATAGAGACATTTTATATTGATGATGATGATGTGTTATTGGTATATGTATTATTGACATTCAGAATTCTCGTTATGTTGACTATGATTTAGGATTTGAACTAATCTCATGATCTTGTTGATATTGATAAAAATGTAGATTTGAGATGTTGAAATTTTAGACAAATATCATTGTTAGTCTAGATTGTGAATTAAATATATGTGGATGTTAATTGATTAATGTGTGTATATTTTACGTTAGATGTATTTGATGTAGCCATGAGGCCGAAGGAGGTATTGTGTGATTTTTCAGGCAATTATATCACAACAATCAAAAGGGGGATTAGAGACCAACCACTACAGAATACTAGATGGATACAACGAGGGTCACCATGGCATCTCATGTAATGTGTTATGTTTTTTTATTTGTTTAGGGGGTTACCATGGGGAGATGACCTCCAATTGTGACCATGGGCATGTGTGCAATTCTTTCCCTTTTTATTTTATTTATCGTACTAGATTATGTGATTTAATTGTGATGTAATTTATTTAATCATCATTGATTGATGTGTCTTTATTAAGTAATTTAATTATGTTATTAAGCTATATGGGGATGTGACAAATAGAGTCATTTAGTTTAGTTGTTAGTCTTTTGGACTATGTGATATTGATTGAGTGTAAGTGACTTCAAGTGTTGTACACTCTACCTTACCTTGGAATTTCAAATTTGGGCTTAAAGGCCATTTTTGGAGGCTTGTGGGACAAGCTAAGTTTTTCCCACACCTCTTAATTTCATATATCAACTCTACCTATGTATTGGGGATCAAAAATAGACTCCATTATATGTTTTGTAATACAAGAAGTGACATTAATTGATTTATTCTTACCTGGGTTTTAAATTTTTTCCTTAGGGGGTGTGGGTTTGGATTGTGTGTGTAAGAGGCTTGAAATTCCTCTCAACCATCAATTTATTATGCATTAGAGTTGAGGTTTGACTTGTGATGTGGCATCCTATATGGAGCCACCTTACCCTCATGTTCTCTTTTTCTATATATTCAAGTTTATTTGTTTGTTTGGGGGTTACTTCATTTCATTTTGTGCTCTTGTATTTTTGGAGTTGGAGACTTTTGGAGTGCTTGTTGAATTTTTGGAGCTTGTTGGAGTTGGATTGAGCTTTAAGGAGCTTGGAGGGTGATCCATCGATCAATTTCTACCATGGAAAGGTAGGAACTACACCCTTGTTTTATGTGTTTTCTCTTATGTGTATATTTGCATGTTATTGAATGTTTTGGTATGCTTATTGGGTTCTTGGGTAGAATGGCTATGTATGGTGTAGGAGAAGGCTATGGGGATTTTATATGTAAGGAGGCATAAGATTTTATTTCATATTTTGGAGGGAGTTGAGTTGGGTTCCCTACCTTGGATAAGAGAATGCTTGCATTTATTACTTGGTTCTTTTGAGGGAGAAATAAGAGAATGTATGGAGGAATAAGAGAATGTGGGAGTCATACGAGTATCTTGAGGGAGACATAAGATTTGTGTAGGAGTTTTGAGATTTATATTGAAGGGTTTTAAGGTGGGCACCTAATTCTATTGGAAGGGATAAGTGATCTGCCCATAGACCCTTGCTCCATTGGCTTTGCATTTTTAAGCCTTGTATATTTGGTTAGTTTCCCTCTTATGATGGTATTTTGTGTTTATTGTGTTTTGAAATGATTTTGAAATATTTGTATTGTGATGTGAAGGATTTGTAATAGTTACCATGAGTTGGATCCATCCTTTATTGAATTTTGGGTGGGGATCGGGGGCCAATGAGGAGGATAGTTTCTGCTCCTCATTGGATTATTGGTTGGATGGAGATTTTTTCCTCTCCCCTATTTTTTTTGTTGTGATCAAGTGAAGAAATGGTGGAGCTCTTGTGGAAG
Organism: Taxus chinensis; assembly: GCA_019776745.2. Taxonomy (NCBI): domain Eukaryota; kingdom Viridiplantae; phylum Streptophyta; class Pinopsida; order Cupressales; family Taxaceae; genus Taxus; species Taxus chinensis. The sequence continues at coordinate 158,438,870 of CM034153.1, read as the reverse complement.
AATGGAACTTGGAGTACTTGTATAAGACTAAGAAATTATTCCTTGTGAAAGAACCTTTCTTGTAATCCCCACTTAAGGTGGAAGACTATCACTACAACCAGATAGTCTTTTTGCCACAATTTTTCTACAATACTTATGTTGTTACAATTAATTTCAAACTTTTAAATTGTCGCATTGAAATTGTCTCTCAGGCACATTTTAACGTGTTTTTGTATTTTATCAAAAATTTACTAGATTGTTGTTAGTCTACAATTTATGAAATTTGTAAATCACCTACGATTTTTATTAATGTATAATGTCAAAAAAAAAATCAAATTGTAATATTTATAATTTTTAAAATTTTCTATAATTTCTCAAAACATGTGGCTTTACCACAATATATGTCCACATTTTCGATATTGCACAATTTATATTTTTTTATTATTATTGGCAAATAGTTTTTTGAAAGGGATGATACCCTTGAACAACAGGACTCAAAAATCAGAATATATAGATTCAACATTACAAAAAGAGATCAAAATCGAGATAAAACAAATCATCCCAATAGCAGAAAGCATTCTGCCATGAATAAAACCTAAAACCAACAACCCTACAGCTAGACAACAAATTTAGCAGTTGTTCAGTAGTAGGATAAAAAGGCCTATAGACCAGATGTATCGATGAGAGAACTTAACAAGACATGGCTCATGCCCTATCTGAGCCAATGAAAGGTTTAGATTTAGTGCCTTTATTTTTCCTATCCACTACGTTCCATTCCTCATTTGCATATTCTACTGAGATTGGAAGAACAACTTCAAATGACTTGATACGGATGTGATCCTTAGTAGTTGAATCACAATATATCATTAAATTAGCACCCTGAGGAGAGGATTCTTGAGGTTTCTACGCTGTAGTGTTCATTATCTCTTCCATGATGGGCAACTCAATTTTTAGAGGTTCCGCAACCGGTTATGAATGAGGGATAATTATCAAATCATGATCTAGTAAATAATCCTTCCACCATGTAGGCTTTTTCTTTCACTTGGAGTGTTCACATTCATCTAAAAGATTCCCTGTTTAAAAACATATTTGGCATTTGAAAGCTAAGCCCTCAGACTCTATCCTTTGCATCCACTTCCTGTCACCTATTTATAGGTGAATCTCTGTTGGGAGGGCTTGAGAGGTGTTAGTATCTACCAAAATTCTAGGATAAGTAGTATGTATTTGGTGGGAGGTTTTATCATAAAATTTCAGAGAAGATGCTAAGGTATATCCTATGGCAATGAGACAAGATTTGTTCCAAAGCTGCAACGGAATTCCTGACAAATAGATACAGACATGATAGATATCAAAGGAGTCTTTTAGAGGGTCAAAATAAGGATACCATGGCTTTAACATGAGTCCATGTTCTCCCCAAACCCAGTATTAATGATTGAAGATTAAATCCCTTAACTTAGGGGTTTCAAAAACAATAATAAAATAGGCTTTAACACAGGGGTAGAGTTCAAACTTACCATAAATTTGTTTCCCTCCATCTTTGTGTTATCCAATCATGGAGCTAAGAGAGATTAGGCCAAAAATTGTTAAACTTGCAAATGAGACCAAGATGAGATAGGTTTTCTTCTTCCTTTAGGACCTTCTGCAGTAGATCCTCTTCTATCTTTAGCACTGGAGTCATATGTGATAGTGTTAAAGGATTTTCACTATTTTTACATTCTCCTTTTGTTTGGAGGCTACAACAACATAAGATTTTTTACTACCTAGCTTCCCCTTGTTGAAATGTCCATATCTAGAGGTCCCTCCTTTAGATTTTCCATTACCAGATCCAACGTTTTGACCAATCCAAGTATTAGGGTTTTGGTTCCCCTAATTGGTGCAACACAAACTAAAACAACCCACTTGAGACTTAAAAACAACCTAGGATTAGTTAGGAAAAATTATGGAATAATTTATTTTTGTTTAAAAGTGTCTACAACCAAGTTACAAGACAAAAGTTGTCACAAACAAGCTTTTAGGCCAATTATAATTAATAGCTTATATTTTTCCCATTACAACCATTATTAAAATTCTCAAGGTCAAAACTTAGGGTTAAAGTAACCATTTAGGTTAAGAGGGTAAGTTCTCACTATACGACTCTCTATTGGCTTTAAAGATTCAAATTGATTTTTCTCAAAATTAACACAATCAAAAATTCCCAAAAGCATTACCATTAGATAGGAAATTTCCTCACCTTTCCAATGATATAAATAAGTCCTCCTAACTCCTCATATTTCTTAAGTTATGGGCTGACGAACCTTGAGAGAAAAACTTTCCCAAGAGTGGGCCTGCAGGCCTGGAGAAGAAAATTTTCCCTAAAGCGGGCCTGCGGGCCTCGGAGAAGAAATTTCACCCAGAGGAGATCACGGACTGGCGGAGAAGGGAATTTTTTTTTTTCCCAAATACGGGCTAGTGGAGCGGAGAAGAAACTTAGCACTTTTTTCCCTTTTGGACAAAAAGCACAATTTACCTCTGCGAGCCCGTGGCGGGGATTCATGCCAAAAGAAAACAATTAAACCCTAGGTTCCCAAGAGACACGTGTCAACATTTCAAAGTCCAAACAGAAAGGAGGGTCGCTGGAGGAACTTAAGATCTTTAGATTTTTTGTTGAAAAAGGCATTAAGGGGTTAAAAATATTCGCACCTCCGCTGACGCCCAAGGATGCCATGTGTCAAGCCCAAGATGCAAGCGGGGAAAACGGACTGACGGGGAAACTTAGAAAAGCGTTATGGGTTTAAAATAACCCATGCATCTGCCGACGCCAAAAGAAGCCATGTGTCACACCCACAGTGACTTGTAGAAAGGCGGGCCATCGGGGAGACTTATAAAATTTTTGACTTCTGTGAATAAAAGCTTTAATGTTAAAAACATTCCGCTCCTCCGCCGACACCTAAGTAATCCACGTGTAGGACCGATAGTGACCTGCAATATGGCAGGCTGGCAAGGAGACTTATGAAATTTTACAAAAATTAAAAAGTTAACTTAGAGGGTACGGGCCCGTTCACCTGAGGAAGTACTTCACCAAAAAAAAGGTTTGTGGGGCTGCGGGGCTGTGGAGGAATTTAGGAATTTTTGCCAAATTTTAAAAAAGGTTAGGTTTGACGAAGCTGGCCCGCGCGCCCACGGAAGTGATTTTTCAAAATGAAGGATGGGGATATGGGGCCATGGAGAAATTTTTTCCAAAATTTCTTTTCAAACTTAGGTTATTTTTCCACCCAAAAGAAGGTTTCGGACCTACAGAGCAGTGGGGAACTTCGTGAATTTTGCATTTTTTGGGCAAAAAGTGAAAAAGGTAAATTTCAGCCCGTGGATCCGTCCACTAGCAAATATTGGATTCAATTAAATTTGATAGTTAGTTGTTTTTGAAAAGCTAAAATGAAGTAAACAACTTCAGAAGGCCATAAATTTTAATTAGGAACTCGATTTTTAGAAAATGAGGACTTTTTGGGAAAGGTATCAACCTCCTATTTGAATTTCAAGCTTAAAATTTTATTTTTGATAAACATAGAAGGGATATTTTTGATAAAAGGTATTTCTTCAGGATTAAAATGGTGAACTGAACATTTTTCAAACTTCTAGAGTTGATTAAATTCACCAATACTTCTTCTCCAACATGTCAAAAAAAGACATGGAGAGTTGCACTTGACAAAAATTGGATGAATTACAATGATAAATTTTGTTGAGGTTGAGATTTTATACATGAGAATTGACATGCAGACCAAGAGGGAACATGTCAAATCATTTCATTTCTTGCTTGAATGAAATTGGTGATTTAAAATTTATTTAATACACTTTGTGTCAAACTCAACCTATGTATGCTAACCTTTCTATGCATACTCCCTATTACCTAATTTCTAGTTTCAAGCTTGAGTAATAATATAAGACAGAGATTTGATGAAGAAACTTTTAATGATTATTGAGCTCCGGAAGGAAACGGACATAGGTACAAAAGGAAGATTTTATCTGTTTATCCAGATTTAAGTTTTTTTAATGGCACCAATTATTTTGTGCGCACGAGATTAATTGTTTAGGTAAGGTGAAGACATAAATAGAAAGAAATAAAAAGATAGGAATTGAAACCCCTAATTAATATCCCAAACCTATTAACACGGATTAAAAATGTTCCTTCCCAAATAACATTTGATATATGCACGCTCATTTATATCATCTTGATTTCTCTCAGCATTATCCACATGAGTGCAATTGATGCTAAAAAGTGGCCAAAAATAACAAAAAACCATAAATCGAATATGTTTGAGGAAAGGTAGATTTTATGCATCAATCAAGCTTGTTGTTTTTAAATTTCATGGCATCAAAATTATAATGTGTAGGAATAATCAACCCTCCTCCACATAAATGATAAACTTAACCAAAATAAAACATTTAAAAATTTAAGTGATAAATTTTTAAGTAATTAATCCAATGTGTTTGCAATGTTAATTCTTCAACATTGTTATCTTCTTATTACCATCTATTTCTCTATTTTTTTCAATAAACCGTTATGATAAAATAAATTTAAAATGGAAAAGTTCCAATATTACACTTACAAACTATGAAACTTAGAGCATGAATTGAAACAAACTTTTGTTGTCAATAAGTAGTTCAATATAAAATGTATTAAGAATTATGAAAATCAATTATCCGTACAATTTGTAGACTTTTTTTGTTAAAATGTATTGTTAACAAATGTAATAAGCAAATTCTATTTGAACGACATTGCAGAAAATACTACATGCCTTAAATTTACACTCACACCATTTCATACATAGCAAGATCTCACTAAGCCTAGAATCACCATGTTATAAGAATGAGAGGGGTCTTGAAACCTTAAAGAAGCAGGGAAATATTTGGAAAGAAATAATTGTGTAATTGTACAAATAATAAAAATATAGCTAGTGCAGATACATAGAGGCCTCCACCCTTCTCAGCCCCTGTTTATTGTGCCCTAAGTCCTCATCTTCATTATCGTTGTTTTAGCCTTTCCTATCCAAACTTTCCCTCTCCAAACAAGTAATTTCACCAGAAAAGACTCCCTATTGGGCTATGAGATATCTCACTCTATCTTTCAATCGCGCAATCGTGTCATTCGAGTCCACCACAGGGATAATTTTAGTGGCGAATATTAGTAATATGGCGAAATTTTCATTTTAGGAAAATTTTAAAAGGTGAATTTTTCGGAGCAGGTTAGTGTCCTATTTGCCTAAAATTTACATTATATATTTTTTATGGGTCAGATTCACCTACATTTTAAAACTTATCCTATAAAAACCTAGGTGATTCACCAGGTAGTAAACTACCACAAATACATTCTTCTTCTGGCTTATCCACGAGACAGGTCTAGATCTGAGATGAAATATGTATCATGTGGTTGACTTCCTGTCATCAATAGATCCAGCATGGTCTAAGTCGACGTATCCCTGTAAGAAGAATTTATCATTCTTCTTATATTGCAAACCATAATTAGTTATTCCTTGGACATATCTCAATACATTCTTTGTTGCATTCTAATGACATTTCTCTGGTTCTTGCATGCATCTGGAAAGATAACTGACAACATAACATAAATCCAGTCTAGTATATGTCAAATAGATGAGCCCTCCAACAAATTTCATGTAGAGAGTAGCATCTACTTGAGGTGAGTCCTGGAATCTATAAAGTTGCAAGACTTTTTCCATGGTAGTGGATATAGGTTTACAATTGGACATATTGTACTTTTCTAGGAGTATCTTGGCATAATTTATTTGGGAGAAAAAAATTTGATGCTCCTTTTTCCATATCTCCAAGCCAAGACAATAATGTAGTAGCCCCAAATCTGTCATGTCAAAGGTTCTTTTGAGATCATTCTTCACAATATCAACCTGATCTTCTGAGCTACCAATGATCACAAGATCATCCACATAAAAAACAAGAATGAAAATTTCTTTTCCTACATTCTTTATATACAAATTGGAATCTAAGGGGATACGAGTGAATCCATACTACAAAAGGTGATCATCGATCTTGATATACCATGCCCTTAGAGCTTGTTTCAGTCCATACATTTATTTGATGTGACAACATACCTTTTTAGGATGCTCTTCATCAACAAATCCTTCAGGTTGGGTCATGCACACTTCCTCTTTAAGATCACCATTTAGGAAAGCACTCTCGAGGTCCATCTTCTAAAGTCTCCATCGTTTTTGTGCAGTAAGTGCGCAAACTACTCTGATGGTCTTGATCTTCACAATGGGTGCAAATGTTTCTTCATAGTCGATGCCCTCTTTCTGAGCATTTCCTTTTTCTATAAGTCATGCGCTTTATGTTTTTCGATGGATCCATCTGCCTTTATATTTTGTCTTGAAAACCCATTTGCAGCATATGGGGTTCTTTCCTTGTAGGCAGATCGATAAGTTCCCATGTCTGATTTTGCATGAGTGAGTCATATTCTACATCCATGGCTTCTTTCCACTAAGGTTGACTTAGTGCTTCACAAACATTATCATGACTCATAGCTATTAATCAGTGAACTCATGAGTGTAAAGTTTACCTCATTTCGTTTTTGACTCTGGATGATGTATCTAGGATTTGTTGCAAATGTTAGTCTTTGATGGTGATTTGTACCCACTTCGGATGAGAACTTGGCCGCTTTTGAGAAGAACTCGTATCATTTCTGTGATGGATTTATGTGGATTCACATTCTCCTGTTCTCCAAGGACAACAAATAGTTCTCCTGGTAGCATCATTCTATTTCTCTTAGTAGTCTCCTCTATCTGATCATCTCGATTCAGGAGACTAGTCAGTGAGAGGTGGTTGGTAAGTGGTTCTTCTATAGATCACTATTGAGTCAAAGGATGACTCATCACAAACCATGTCCCGAATCTTGTATATTTTCTTTGTCTCAGGATCCATGAGACGATATGCCTTCGAGGTAGTACTATAGCCAAGAAGGATACACGGGAGTATTTTTGGCTCTACCTTCTTTCTCTTCTGAGCTGGGACATGCATGTATGCTATGCAACCAAATACTCGCAAATGAGAAATCGATGGTTTTTTACCACTCCATACCTCTTTTGGCGTCTTGTTCAGTAGAATCTTTGTTGGTGCCCTATTTATAAGATATACAGTTGTTTGTACTGCTTCAACCCAATAGCGTTCTCCTAGCTTTGTAGTTGATAGCATGCAGCGAGCCATCTCCATTACTGTACGATTGCGACACTCAACAATGCCATTTTGCTAGGGCGTGTAGGGAGCAATCAGGTGCTGCTTAATGCCGTGATGGTTTAGGAAGGCCAAGAACTTCTTTGACGTGAATTTCCCCCCTCGATCTGAGCAGAGTAGAAGAAGTGGTTGCCCAGACTCTTTGACAACACGATGATAGAAGTTCTGAAAGTGTTGAAGAGCTTCACTTTTCTGCTTTAGGAAATATACCCACATCTTGCGAGAGTGGTCATCCACGAACAACTGGAAGTATTTGTATCCTGAAAATGAAGCAGGCAATGGGCCATTCAAATCGGTATGAACTACCTCCAGACACTTCTTGGCATGGAAGGTGCTCGCTTGAAACGGATCTCTATGTTGTTTTCCTGCAAGACAACAAGGGCAAATAGGCAAGGAACTAGACAATTTGGGTAGTCCATGGACCATTTCTTTTGAACTCATCTGGTGCAGTGAACTGACCAACAAGTGTCCATAACTAAAATGCCATAAGGCAGTTGATTCTATTGTTGAAGCAGATAAAGCTACTACAGAAGATGAAACAGTATCTAAAGCAAATAACTTATCTTTTACAAAGGCTTTAGCAAGAACCGTACCTTGTCGGGAGATTAAGCATGATTTAATGCCATTTTGAACAAGAAATTCAACCTCAAGGTGATGATTCAAGAGCTGAGTAACTGACAAAAGATTGCTAGTCAAGCCAGGAACATATAGTACCTTTGTAAGTGTACATTTTTCGTGGCCCCAGAGGAATGGTCACATTCCCTATTCCTTCTGCAATGTACTCTTTGTCATCCGCTATCCGAACTCGATCTCTAGTTGGCTCTTCGTGTAGTGAATCAAACATATTCTTGTCACCTGACATATGCTTGCTTGCACCAGAGTCTATCAACCAGACTTTCTTCGTGGGCTGAGAAGTTTGAGAGATGAGTACAAGATTTTTACTACAATGGGCTCCTTCTGATGTCTCCTCATTAGAGTCATCATCTTCTTGTTGGGCTGCAAGATGTCCTTTTTGCTTTCTCCAGCGGGGACGACATTTGGAATTTTGAAAATCTTCGCGCCCGGATGTGCTTGTATGGCTTCAAGGCCCTTGTTTAAGGCTGTTATGCCAACAGTGATCAGTGTCGTGAGTATTGGTTCTGAAAATGTGACACCATCTCTTTGACTTTTGATCTTTCTGTTTGGATTGCATTGGATTTGGCTTCTCTGGGGGACCTTTCCGATTCTTCTGGCCACGATTAGGCTTTGAGAACAAGGCTTTGTCCTGAGACTCCCCATGCGATGAAGTGATAGCTTCTTCCTGTTGTAGCAAATTCACTAGCTCTTCGAAATGTCACTGTTTGTTTTAGACACATTTAGTGTTGTAACAAACACTCGAAATTGAGAAGGGAGTGCTCTCAAGGTGATTGGGACGAGTAGTTTTATCGTCTACCGTTTCACCGAGCGCCAATAACTCCGATCTCAACTCAACCACGTGACACAAGAATTCCTCCACTTTCTCGTCAGACCCCATAGAGAGGGTATGTAGCTTCGAATGAAGATGAAGAATCTTTGTCTGATTTTTGGCTTCATAAATGGTTGCCAACTTGTCCCATGCCTCCTTGGGTTTCTCCGCATTCCGAACATGCGGTTGCACGTCATCACTAATACTGAGCATTATCAGCATCAAGGCTTTAGCACTAGCCATGTCATATTTTATTAGTTCATCGGGGGCTATGGGAGCAGGCACAGACCCTGTGACAATTCCCCATAATCCTTCAAACTGAAGGATTGTCTTCATTTTTGTCTTCCAGGCCGCAAAATTAGGCCCTTTGAGCAACTGAGCATCAGACAGAAGTAACTTCGGAGCAGACATTGTAATAAAAAAAAAAAATTATTTATTTGAAAAAGTTATTACAATTTGGACTCAGTGTCAAGAATGACTGGCTCGTAGATGCTCGCGATATTCATGTGCTGTGAGACGGTGACGCTTTGCAGGGTGTTCTTCTTCGTCATCACAATCTGCGTCGTATCCGGCTTCTAATTCTTCCTTTACTTGCTTTGCTTGGCAGCTGACGTCGAAAAGAAAGTACTCAAGGAGTCCTCAAACAAGTTTGTCGAATGTAAGATTGCCACAATTTTGAAGCTCATTCAGTAAAGCAAAGTAGAACCCAGAGCTCTCAGAAGCTTCTCCATGGTGTTCTCTGGCTGGCGAGTTGATGTTGTGGCTTTCAGCTATGGAGACCGTGTTGTTGACGCTTTCAATCGAGTTGTCTACACTCGACATTCAATGTAGTGTAGAAGAGACTGTTATAGACTCAAAACTACCTCGACAGCGTTTGAAGGTCTCCGCGCATAGAAATAAATTCTTTCTCCCGGCGAGATCTCCACGTCCAGCTTGTGTTTGATTCTTAGATTTTTTCCACTTCCAGCAGCAGATCTCCACTAATCTCCTTAAAAAAATCATATGACTTATTAACCAGCGCCACGCTCCGCTCCACCACGAACTGAAAGGGTGTTCTCTCCCCTGCCACCCGGCCACCACCTGCAACTGTGCCTGCAAGTTGTGCCAGTCACTCAGGTTCTTCGAATCCTTCAAATATGGGGATTTCCGCGTGTCGATCTCCACCCTTACTACCTATTTCCGTATATTTCAAACACTTGCTGGGATACAGTGGAATTAAATCTATGACATTCACCATGTGCAGGCTCCGCAGTTGCGGGAGCGCATCAAACCACCTTTTAAACGCCGTGTTCCCCATGCCGGGGGACACCACCATGAAAGCGCACACCGGGACGTCCGGTTTAACTGCCAAGACAATGTTCTCCACAGCGTCGAAGGCGCTGATCACTGCCAATGCCACGCCTAGGTTGTGCCCCATGGTGGTTATGCTCACGTCCTCCCCCTGTACTACTCTGATACCAGACTGAGAGAGCTACGGAATGAGAAATAGAAGAGATAGTATTTATCTCATATTATTCTGTCTAAAAACAAAGCATGCGTACAGTATTTATAGGACCAAAAAACTGTACTAGACTCCCTAACTAAATGGAGAAGATCCACAATAGTTGCAGAGAATGATGGAAGAATAGATAATGAGATAAGAAAGACACCTAATAACCAACGTATCCTAACATTATGGCACCACATAACGAGTAAAGAAATGCAAGCTATTTCTTTTTAAGGTGGAACTCAAATACCAACTCCCTCCACACTTATACCTCCACAAAACACTTGTGCCTCCCACAAAGTAAATCCCATAGTTTTCTCCTACACCATTCCTAGGCCATCTACCCAACATCCCACAAACATGCCAAAACATTCACAACAATAACTATTTCATAAATAGAAAAGAAGCATTGCAAGAGCCAATCTCCTACCTCTCCGTGATGGAGTTGTTCCAAGTTCCAAAACATCAAGCTTTAACCCAATGCAAGCAATCCAAATTAGCCAAGCACAAGTATGCAACAATCTTGCAGAAACTTCTCCAAAGAAAGAGCTCCAAAACAGCAAAAGAATTCACCCCAAAAGGAGTTTCCAAAAGTGAAGCCAGCCAAAACAATGGCAAGAAATTCAAATTTCATTGAAGAGGGAATAGAAAAGGATGAGGTGGATCCATGTAGGATGCCACATCACACATCCTCAACCGTAACCCAAAAGTCAACTTCAATCTCCAAGACACAATAAATAAGTAGGTGAATAATGTGACAGTCTTACTTACACACTCAAATCAATCCCATATCCAAAATGACTGAAATTAATTTCAAGCAAGAAGTGCAATTAAAACATTCATCTAAGCTTACAAAAATTCATAAAGAAAGCTAGATTTAAACTCTCCAACCATCGGTAAGGTTGGTGTGCAATTTTAAGAGGTATGGGACAAATTTAACTTGTCCCACAAGCCTCCAAAGTCAGTCTCCATGGAAAATTTCAAATTCCAAAGAAGATGAAGTGTTTCATACTCCAAATTTTACTTACATATCTCTTACACAAATCTTACAACATGTAATACAAGAGTCAACCACTCTAATAATTACTTTCGTATGTCTCAATTTGATTAATTTATTTTAATATTATGATTACTCACATTATATACCATAATTTATTTAAATAAAAGGGATAAACACATACAAACATCAATAAAAAGGAACCTAATAAATACATACACATAACCCTTGGTCGCGTTTAAAGGCAATCCCCCCATGGGAATCCATAACACAATCAAACACACAAACAAATACAGGTTGCTATGGTGACCATGTTGAATTCATCTAGAATTCCAATGTGGTTGGTCTCCAATCCCCCGATGTTTGTTGTGATATTTTAACCTGTAAAACACAAATACCTCATTCGGCCTCGTGGCCATATCAGAACATCCAAAATAATATAAGTAAAATTACAAAATCATCTAGATATATGAATCACAACAACATCCAAGAAACAAACAAGATCATTTGTAATTTTACTCAACAACTATATCATCATCAAATAATTTCCATTTCTAAATCTACTCACAATATCCAAATATCACATGTCCGAACAACATCCATAATATAACCATGTCAAACAACATACCATCATGAGTATATAAAAATGTCTCTAATAATCATCATGCATCATAACTAAATCAAGGTCAACAATAATCCATGATCTAACATCTAACATCATACTATAATAATGTCCACAATCATGTCCATAATATGATTAGCAGTATCATGATCAGTATCAAAAGGTGTCAAAGGGAAGTGGGAACTCCAATTGGTATGCCTTAAGCTAAAGGCCTCGCCCAAATCTTTGTCTGATTTTGCAAGAGGGGGAGGTGAATTTTTGGAGCCTCCATTCACACTAGGGTTATTATTCTCCTTAGCATCATTCCCAAGTTTGGATGGGTCAATTTTCCCCTGTTTCACTGGAAACTCCAGCCCGATCCATGAGTAATCCTCGTTTGTATCTCTATTGCCCTATCTTCCATCTAAGATCCCATTGTAGAGGGCCCAATTTGGTGTGCTTCTGTAGCCTCTTGATCTGTTGTCTCCTTTTCCATTATTAGGGTCCTATCTCCATTGATATTCAGAGCAGAATGCATTTCTCCTAGGACATAAGATTTCCCATCGCCTTGAACAAAGATCTTGCTACCGTCATCACCAACCGAGCTCTCTTGATGGCTAGGATTCATGGATCTTATTTATTTAGGGTTCATACAGTTCCTTGGAGCCATCGATGAAAACAATTGGCACAATTTACATTTTATATATCTCATCAAGTTATTTTTGGAAATTTTGTAACATTTTCTACATTTTGTGTTACCATGTAAAAATTGTAGGTGGAAGCTACAATTTTATTGCCACAATAATAATTTTGTGAAATATCTATACAAAAAGTATAGAAACTTTACATTTAATTATATATAAATTCCACATTCTTTTAATTAATATTATATGAACATTGTTTATATTTACAAAATCAATTCAAATATTATAACAAAATTTTATTATATTTATTTACATTATATGATGATATTTTAATCTAATTTTCAAATATTGAAATTTAGGTAATATTTTAAATATTGGTTGAAAAAAAAATATTTCATTTTTATAAATATTAATTATTAACAATTCAAATAATTCTTTTATTACTTTAAATGAAAATTTGAAAATATTATTATAAAATTTCACATGCAACTATAAAAATATATTAATCTAAATTAATAAATTTTCCGTGCATTTTACAATGAATAATTATTATAAATAAAATTAGTTTTAAGTAATAAATTTGATATAAACATAAAATAACAATAAAAATTTATAAATAAATAATTTACAGCGTGCATTCATATAAAATACAAAAATTAAATTCATAAATATGTATATGCATCAAACTAGTTTAAATTAAATTATAAATACTAATTTTCAATGGAAATTTGGGTTTGTGAGAGAGGATTGTTATTCATGTCGCTAAATTGTGGTTGGGTAAGAACTTTTATTCCATTTGTTAAAATTTGGTTTCTTAATATTTATAATTCATTCAATTATCAATGTTTGAAGTAGTTTAGATCCTTCAATTTCCGTAAATTCCTTTGTTCATTTAGCAAATAAACGAAATATATTTTAGTATATTATTTGCAAAACACTGGTTTATTCTGCCTGCTGCCTTTCTATATATTTTTATATGGAGGAGGAATGAAGTAAATATAAATGTGTGAACCTTTTTTTCTCAATAATTTTTAGACTTAAATTTTTTTATTAGAGTCATTCAAAAAATGAAAGCATGACTGAGTAAAAATATGTTATGAACTCACTAGTTCTAGAGTTCTATCCTGCTAATAGAAAAAGAAAGAATAGAGAACAAAAGTAAAATTGAATTTAGATCAAGAAATAATTTAGAATAGAACTAAAATAGAATTTAGATCAAGTTATTATATATCTCGCGACCTTACAGGTGGTATACAATTGTTCCTTCAAACATTTTTACAATGTTTTTCATCTATACTCTCTGGACGGGGCATCCATCGCCATTAACAAGAAAACTCATTAGTATACATTAGTAACGAAAACTCCTGAAATCTCTTGAGGAGGTTAGCTTGAAAATCTCCTCCATCGCCATTAACAAGAAAACTCGTGTGTGGCCTATGATTTAGAAATCTATGGTGAAAGCAAGAAATATGCAATGCTGATAGCTATGAGGTAGACACATCTATTGCCACTTTTAGAAAATTAAAATCGCATGTGTTCTGATAATATTTTGTGATTACATATAACAAGGTGCGGTATGAATTCCGTTAATAATGTTAGCGCTTTTAATTGCTTACCGTTCGATGAATTTTAATAGGCGGCTAATATTTCTTTCACTTTGATCTGTGATCTATGGATACCACCAATGCGTGGTCATGAATATCCCATCTTCCTCTCAGCATGAAAATATCCAAACTCCCTATTCAGTATCGGCCTTTCTTAGATCTCACGTGGTTTGTTACAATGACATATTAATTGAGAATAATAACTAGGGTAGAAAAATTCAATAAAGCATTAATTTGATGACAAAGATGTATTATAAATAATAATAGCCATTGAAAATATAAAAATATAATTTAGCATAAGTCATTTATAAGTTCCAAGCATGTCTATGTTAAAATAATTATAATAAATTTAGTAGTTACCATTTAATTGTTCTAGGGTTATTTACATTTGTAATTATTATTAATATCTTTTATTACAATTAATTATTAATATTGTAGTGCATATTTTAAAATCTCTCTTTAATTCATATAATTTTAGAATGTTTATGTATTTTTCATTATTTTTTCAAAAAAAATATTATCGATTTTATTTTCATAGTCTATCATCTTTCCCTATATGTTATTGGTGGATTGAGACAATAACAAATAACCAACATTATTCTAATAAATTATTATTGTATAACATGTTTAGAAGACGTAAAACATTATATAAATATATTTCATGATCCAATTTAAATTCTATATGTACTACTATAATTTAAGTACTTTAATCTACTAGTGCCAAGTCTTTGTTGTTGAAACAATGCTAGTTAAATAGAAATTTAACTAAGTTAGAGTATTGTATAGTCTATATTTTTCTTGAGGAATAAAAAAAGAAATAGTGTAGATTTTAGACCAATGGAATGCAAGTGCATAACCAGTATTAATTTCATTTCTCTAATCAACATAAAATGTAAATTCTATCTACTCTTTTTTAAATTCTTGTAGATACTTTTGTCAAAAGAATACTACATTATCACTCAAATAAATGATTTATTTCTTTCCTAATTACAACTTAAATGCACTCATATATTTATAGGTCCTTAATAAATGTAAATACTGACTCTCTTGGTATGCGTGTAAAATTTGTAACAATATTTTATTCATTGACCCATATTTGAAATGGAAGGATAGTGCAGACAATGATTTAAAATTATGATGTCCTACATGTTGAAATTAAATTTTACTTAATATATAGACATATTTATTTCAAGACTATAGTCTCATACAAACATTCCTTTTATTTTTTGCATTAGAAAATAATTTAAAACTATTTAAACCTAGGAATTATCTTGCATAGTGTTATAGGAATGTGATTAGAATATAGACAAGTTCACCAAAGTGTTAAAATAATATTTAAAGACAAAGTTGGAGCATGCCAACAAAAGTATGAGTTATCTACCATGAAATATCTAATGTATGGTATTTCTTCCATAGGAAAAGATATTTATTGATCTCTTTTGGAGCCCATTGAAAAAAGAGGATAAATTTTAACTCAAAAAACATTGAAATGAATAAGAATGGAAAGTTTTAACAATTTTGATTCACATTAGTTTTGTAGATCCTATAAATTGTGTTATTATTTGTTTTTTTATAAAACACATTATTTGAAGGCAAAGATAGAATAAAAATTGATACAATGCCTTGAAATAATATTCAATGAATAGAGCCATATAAAGGCTACGGGAGGAAGGAGGACAGTTATAATTGTCCATCAAATACATAACAAATAACAATGTATTAAAACTAAACTAATGCTAACATTCCCCCCCTTATTACATTGTTCATACAAACATACATTTCCTGATACTAGATGTCCCCCCCCTTAATAAAAACACCACAAAGAGGGTCTTCACACGAGCATGTGCCTACATGGTCTCGATACACATGGTTTTCCAAAGGTTGACCATAAACCTAGAGGGACAAGAGTACTTTCCGAATTTTAACCTCGGTGGTTTTACAGGATTACCACGAACCAAGAGGATGATACCTCGGTGGTTTTACAGGTTTACCATGAACCAAGAGGATTTTACCTCAGTGGTTTTACAGGTTTACCATGAACCTAGTGCGAGTACCATGCGTTTCTTTCAGTGCTTTTCTTTTCCCCCACAACGCTTTTCAATTTAGGAGGTCCCAAATAGGAAACTATGCAACATCTGCATTTTATTGAACAACCAAACAACATAGGAAAACAATAAACAATACCGACAAATATACCACATTCACTTCTAAGAATCATAGAAATCATGTTCTTAGTTGTAGCCACTGATGTTGATTTTCATTTAGCCAATCTTCAACAACAAAGGAAACAAATCACTGCCACTGGGTGTTTCCCTTGACTAAGTCGTTTTCTCCCATAATGTGAAATGTGAATACTGAGAAAGAAACTGCATCAAGAAACATGTTATTGACTGGATCTTGCAACTTAGAACTTGTTCAACATGGTTCATGTTGCAAGTGAACGTATTCACAAGAAAACTATCTTCTTTTCAAAGCACGACACTCAGAGGATCAATTCAAAATGAAGAACCATTGGCAAACAACTATGCTCCAAAATAACCCATTTTCAGCATCTGATCACAAAACAATAGAACATAGAACAAAACAGAAACAAAAATAAACACAAACTAAAAATTGAGGAATTGGTCCTCAATACCTTATTTTCCACAATATATGTCAGTGGCCTCATCACTTGCGGCTTCCAAGAGGTCGTTGGATTTCCTCCAGCCTCTGTTGTCCTCCGTCCTCCTTCGGATAAAGATTCCCCAAGTTCACAAGACAGTTATTTGTAAGAACCAATGTGTGGATTTTCAGCAAAAAAATTCCAATGTTGGGGTTGATGCGAGCAATGCAGTTGTTGTTTATTAACAATGTGGTCAGACACTTCAGATTAGGAAAATTTTCCATCTTGACAATTTCATTTTCTAAAAGATCTATACTGTCAAATTGGTCCTTAGTTGCTCCCAATTTCTCGATAACTGTAATTTTATTGCCTCAAAGGTCAAGCTCTCATTCATGAATGACATTGAAATACTAGGGGCATTTAGATATTAAATCTGTCATTAACCTCACCATTTCTGAAACTCCTTCTTTACGTAGTTACAGGGCATGATTTTTGTTTTCAAAAAACTACCTTCAATTTTAATAGGGCATCCCCGTCAACAAATCACAATATTGCCTCACAAGCTAAACACATGGTGCACGAAATTGAATTTTCTAGACAAAGCAACAGAAAATGATAACCATCTGGCAGTTATGGCCAAGGGTTTCTTTAAATGATAACTTATTCAAAATGATTGGAAAGCTTAAGAAACCCTGGAGGAGTAAAATATTTGGATTTTATTATTGCAATAATAGTCGGGCCTGGGTGAAATATCAAACCAAATATCCAGGTATAAGATTATCTTGAACCTCATATTATGTATATTTGTCACGAAAACTCAAAGCATTGAAAACCCCAACCCTAAACCCTTGTATAAGATTTATCTTGAATGCATTTCCCCACGTACATTACCGTTTTATGGCTGCATATTTTCCTCCAAACGTATTGCTACAATCTCAGGAAACCAACCCAGTTAAGTGTCATGGTAAATCCTTCTAAAGATAGCACCACCAACAATTTCATATAAGTTTTAGGTCTAAAAGAAATGCCAGTTCAATGAAACCGTTGTTGTCAGGAAAAACTGCAGGTCTTAGATCTTTGAAGCTATGATACCAATGAAGGCAGAGATAGAATAAAAACTAATACAATGCCTTGAAATAATATTCAATGAACAGAGCCATATAAAGGCTGTGGGAGGAAGGAGGATAGTTATAACTATCCATCAAATACATAACAAATAACAATGTATTAAAACTAAACTAATGCTAACATTATTTAGGTATTGCAAATAGTTGAAAAATATTGTGTCTTATAATTTAATGAGTAACTTATCCCACCAAAGACTTGCTTTCATACAATATAAAAAAATGTATTTCTACTATGGCATACATGATATAAAAACTTATAAATGATACTAAAATGTCGATCAAATAAAATTTGTGTAATTCCCCTTATAATTTGTAATACCTCCTTCTATTGAAGCCTCCTTACTGTCCTTATGATGATTGATATAACGTTATGTTGTTTGTGACCTTCCTCACCTTATATCTATATTTTCATGAAAACAAATGTCCCGCATCGATAAATTTAGGGAGCTAAGGTCCCTTAAAATGTTGGTTTAAATACAACAAAATAAATAAATATTAGACAATATGAAATAGATTATTATGAAATGAAAAAAAATAATAAAATAAAAGGTAAATGACATGAGAAAATAAGAGAGAAAGAGGAAGTTGGAAGATATTTAATAGTGGTTGGTGGAGCTTTTTAGGGGATGTGTAGGAAACATGTACCCATCAAATCATAATGGAAATCCAATTTTTTATTTGTAGATGAAAGTGCTATTGTACACAGGTATACAACATGTGGATACATGCACTTGGTTTTTGAATTATTCGACTAACATGCCTAAAGAAATGCCTCATTAGAGATGAAAAATACTATATGATATGATAGAAATGGGTTTTTTTTTAGAATTCCTTAGAATGTTGGAAGCTTTCAAGAAAATGTGACTAAAAGTGTAAATCCAAATTCCTTAGCCTTTACCTACATCTTCCATGTCTATGTTGAAATGGGGGCTTTGGGATAGGTCATGGACACCCATCAAAGCATAAAGAAAGCACTTTTGTTAGATTATGTTGTTTCAAGGGACCGGGTAGACATGTATACAAAATCTAGAGGTAGCTACAACCAACCTAATCGACATGTCTGGAAAATGTGGAAACATAGACGAGGAACGTGAACCATTTGAAAAAAATCCTTCCAAAAAAAATTAAAAAATAACAAAATGTGTTCATGTGGACTATAATGATTGCACGATATGCAAAAAATGATTTTTTTGAAAATTTCTTAGAGTTTCTCAAGCATATGCTACTTACAAGTGTCTAATCTCATTGTGCACTAAAATGGGAGATTATCCTTTGCATTGGTATTTGATATGAGCGATAGCTATATTTTATCTATTAGATTGAAAGTCTTATAATGATATTCCATATGATTTTTACTTTGATTTATGATAAAATTTCTTTCTGAGTTACGAGGAGGAATTTTTATTAATGAAACCATCAATGTGATTGTTGTAGTGCCCACTTCCCTTGGATTCCTTTTTTCTGTTGATTTCGATACTGTCGACTACACTTATGGATATTATTGTAGCTTTTTGATTTAGTATGATGTTAGATGTTAGAAATACTAGACTGTTATTGATTTCAATTCATATATGATGCATGTGGACTATTAGAGACATTTTATATTGATGTTGATATGTTGTGGACATGATTATATATATATATATATATATATGGTTGACATGTGATACTTTTGTCACACTGAGTAGGATTTGGTAATTGAACTAATGTTGTGATCATTTTTGAAATGGATGAAATGTTGGATAGAAATGTTGCTTGAAATTGTAAATGATAGCATATTTTCCTAGATCGTATTTTATTCTTATATAGATGATTGTGGATTTGTGTTGTATACTTTTTCAAATATGTTTTTAATGTGGTCACGAGCCTGAAGGAGGTGTTTATGTGTTTTGCAGGTCAATTTACTCACAAAAAACATCGGGGGGATTGGAGACCAACCACATTAGAATCCTAGGTAAATTCAACAAGGGTCACCATGGCAACATGTACATTGTATTTGTGTGGTTGTTTGAATTATGGTTAGGGGGAAATTACGACCAAGGGGTTATGTGTTAACTTTTTATTTAGTTTCATTTAGTGATGTTAGTATGTGATTTTAGTGATCTAAGTCTTTGTATTATTTATTTGGAATTTGGTGTATGCTTTTCCTCTTTATTATTAATAGGTTCTAGTGTCTTATTAGAACTAATTTAACCTTGTCCTAGAATAATTAATGATCTGACCAAATGAATTGATTTATTAGAGTATATTTCTCTTGGATATTGTGTTGTAAGTTTAGTGCTTAGGGATCTTGAGTGTCGCACACTCTACCCCTTCATATAAATTCGAATTTGGCCTTAGAGTCCCATTTTGGAGGCTTGTGGGTCAATTCAAACTTGTACCACACCTCTTAAATTGATATGCCAACCCTACCTATGGGTTGGGGGGGTCAAAATTAAACCCTATTAGGTGTTTTGTGAAGATAAAAAGGTAAAATGTTTATTGCACTTTCTTTCTTGAAATAAATTTTGTCCTTAAATCAAAGTAAAAATGTCATTTCTTGAACCACTTATTAATTGTGATTTGAGGTATGGGGTTGTCTAGGGTGATGTGGAGTGGAGAGGAAATGAGGTGGCATCCTACTTGGAGCCACATCCTCCTCCTCTCTTCCTTTTCTATGTATTGAAGTTCTTTTGCTTGTTTGGGGGTTACTTTATTATTTTGTTCCCTTGCATTCTAGGGAATTAGAAGATTTTGGAGACCTTGTGGTCTTTGTGAGAACTTGGCGGTGATTGTTTTTACTTGAAGGAGATTGGAGATTGAATCTTGGAATAAGCTCTACTATTGAAAGGTAGGATCTTTACTCTTGCTCATGTTTTTCCTTTAGTTGTATATATGTGCTTGTTGTTTTGATTGTTTTGGAATGCTTTTGTGGTGCTTGGGTAGATTTCCTAAGTGTGGTGTAGGAGGGGACTATGAGGAGAATTCATGTAGGGAGGCATAACATTTATTTCATATTTTGGAGGGAGCTTGGGTTAGGTGCCCCACCTTGGACAAGGAATGCTTGCATTTCTTACTTGTTCTTGTATGAGGGAGACATAAGAGTATGAGGGAGACATAAGAGTATGTGGGAGGAATAAGATGTACTTGAGGGATGCATTAGAGTATGTAGGTGATTTGAGATATGCATTGGAGGTTTAAGGGTGGGCACCAATTTCCCATTGGGAGGCATAAGTGGCCCCTTATAGGTTGTTACTCCTTTGTCTTTCATTTAGAAGCCTTGTATATTTATGTTGTTTTCCTTCCTTTGTTTTTAGTTGAGTTGGTTTTGTTTGGAATGTTTGTGAAATACTTGGTTTTGTGTTGTGGAAGCTTGTTTGTTGCCATGGTTAGTTCCATCTTTCATTGCAATGTGGTTGGGGCTCGGGGGAAAATAAGGAGGATGTATTCTCCTCATTGGATATTTTGGTTGGGTGGAGAGTGTTAACTCTCCCCCCATTTTTTTGTGAATCAAACATATCATGAAGGATCTCTGTTGTTGGTGTTGTGAAGCTTGGAGCTTTTGGTGGAGTCCCTAAGAAAATCCTTCTTGTAGTAAAACTTCCTTAGTATTATTCCCACTTAGAGTGGAGCAACTTGTAATATTGTATTCCGTTTTAGCTTGCATTATTGTATGATTTACCACTTTAAGTTGAGGACATTGTATTGACCTTGTGAAGGAAATTTACATTCAAACATTTCTTATTTAAGTTGTATTGTTTGTGGAAAGAAACAAATAAAAACAAAGGAGAAATATTTTTATTGTAGAGTGTGTTTTGAGAAATAGAAAAGAAAGTAATTCTCTTTAGTTGTAATATTGGTTGTATTGGGAGAAAAGTAGTTCTTTGTGTTAAAGGATATGAGCTATATTCAATGGAAAAAAAAATAAGTTTACTTTCATTATGAAGTTGTTTTATTATAAATGAGAAAGAAGGAAATATAGAAGTTGTAAGAAGTTGAGATTGTATGTTTAGTAGATTTGAATGAAAAATAAAGTTGTTATATTTGTTTTGAACATATATATGTTGTAGAAAAATGGGAACAAGAGAACAAAGTTGAATTATGTTGTTATTTGGAAATGTTGATTTTGTAGTAAGAAAAAAACAATGTAAAAATAGATTTAGATTTCTTTTGCTCATGGAACTTGAAAGAAGACTAGTTGAACAAATGAAATTATTCTAGTAAATAGATGTAACTTATTAGATATGAAAATGCCTAATTGAGTAGATTTAAATAAGGAATGAACAAATAGAAATAAATTCAAAAACTGGAACTCTAGATGTATATAAAAAAGCTTAGAATGTATTTTTGCACATCTTAGTAACTTTTAGTTTTTGTGAGATCTCGAGTTTTAGGTTCTATTTTTTAGAAACAAGATGGTCGTCCTATACTGAGCAGCGGTCCCATAACCACCGCTCGGGCTAAGGCAGGGCAGCGGTTCATGGTTTGTCTCCTAGGTAGGGTAGTGGTCCCAGGATTGCTGGTCTGCTCTAGGCAGCGATTTTATCACTTATGGTAGAGTTCCCCAGATCTACACATGTGTAAGTTTTTAACTGGTTTATACTAAAATTTAAGTTTGTAAAATTATCTAAGAAACTACCAGCAATCAAACAATGGCAAAATCTTATGGTTTTAAGCAATAAAATTTTCAAATAGTAAATTAAAGCTACTCTTTCTCCTTTATATTGATGGGGGTAGGGTTTGCCCCAAATAGAGAACCCAAATACACATAGAGTGAATGAAAACCAGATTGGTAGGTGAAAACCCCTCCCAATCCTTGAATGGAAGTAATAACAACAATAAAACTTTACTCTAAACTAATCTAAACTAGATCTCCTTGTAGAATCCTTCATAGTTCTTCCTCCCTTGCTCCCATGGCTTTCTCCTCTCCAACTTGCAATGTTAACAAAATAAATAGACTAAATGAGGAAATAAAATAAAGAAAAGGTTTTAATAGAAACTCATAAGGAATTTTAGGGGTATCATGGAACCCTAGGATCTAGTGGCCAAGATTGTTTAGAACTAAGGGTGGAGATTCCACCCTACCTTTTTTGGTAGAAATGAATTCTAAATGTTTAAATTAAATCCTTAAGGGTATGTGTAGATGGGTGAATGGGGCCATTTAATTGCCTTGGGGGTGTAAAGTCATTTTAGTCCTTAGTTTTTTGTAGAAATTTAATAAAAAATAATTTAAGCTATTAGGATAATGGAACTAAAATTAAGTAAACATGAGGTTAGCCATGTTTGGCTTGAACATTAACTAAGAAGAAATAACAATTAACCAGGTAAATTAATCTATGGCACTTCCTACTTGACCTTTAATTAATCGACCTTAGAGGTAAAGAAATTTTGATATTTAATCTTTTATCTAGACTTGTCCTATCTGTCATAAAGTTGAGTTTAGTAGTGTGGATTAAATTAATGTACCCTAGGGATTTAATACGTCGGTAACCTGTTTAACTTGCTTATCACTTACAAAAAAAAAATTACTAGTCACGATTTTTTGGTTAAGTGTTAGGTTGTAGTGTGTTCCTAGAATGTTGTTTTTGCAGGTGTTACACTTGGTATCAGAGCCATGGGTTCAAATTTTGGACCCTTGGGCACACCTAGAAAACATGAAATATGAACTTTTAACCTAGAAAACCACACTATCTGATAATTATATAATGTAGAAAACATAGAAAACTGAAACAAGACCTAGAACAATGAACTAACTCTTACCTTGTTGTATGCATGAGGTGTGGATCAAATGAGGGGTCTTTTCATATAGACCTAGATATACCACCTCCAAAGTAGGCTATAACAGTCATTCTACCACAGATTTTATAGGCACTTCAAGACGTCACTACCGGTATATGCAAAGGATCCTTAGGAGGATGACTTGCTAGACATGAAATGGAGCAATCAGTGGAAGCCCATGCATATCCTTGACACAACGAGGAGTATAGGGCAGAGAACTTCACCGTGGAGTTGGATAGGGCAGAGTCACCATAGAGAGGGCATGGAGACAAGATTTCAGGACATAGGACAAGATCACGAAGCCCTAGACAGAGGGAGGAGCATGTAGAGAGACCTAGGGGTTGTCACACAATACCCACAAACCATATCAGGGAGATCCTGAAGCTATGACCATCTCACTATTCAAGAAATATAGGCGGTTTACAAGCAGAGGCCTAGCTGGTGAGATTGAATGGATGCTTCAAGGTCTACCCTTGTACTAGCAACACAAAATATCATGTTGTGATCCATCTTCTAAGGAATGGATTAGGAGTCTGGTGGAGGAATGATAAGTAGAAGCTCCATGTTGACTCAGAGATAGTTACCTAGGAGCTATTTGAGGAGTTTTTTAGGAGCAGGTATTTTTAAAGGAGGTTTATCCAGCAATGGATAGATGAGTTTCATAACCTCCGTCAGGAATATAAGGCCATAGTTGAGTATGAGAGTTGATTTATGGACCTACTCCAGTGCCGACTATATGTAGGATGAGTAGGTATGGATTCACACATTCATTAGGGGCCTGAATTTTGATTTGGGTGGTGCGGTGTGCATTTATTTTCCACATACATTAGCAGAGGCCATGGAGAAGGCCTATATTGTAGAGGATAAATGGGATAAGACGTAGCAAGTTTGAGACAAAGTTTAGAGCCGCATCCAGCAAATGCAGGATGGCAGATTGAGGGGGTCATTTCCTTCTTCTCGTGGTGCACAGAGCTCAGGACAATCTTCATTCAGGCCACCACAGAAGCAACCTTAGTAGTAGTAGCAACAACAGACCCGCCCACCTTACAAACCTCCTCAGAGATTTGATACACAAAGGGGACGTAGTATGGGGCCTCCTCCTAGGGGTTCCATCAAGACACAAAGTGCACCGAGAGATCAATTAGTAGGAGCTCGTCAGCAAAGACATCAGCAGTCCATAGTCAGATTGTCATGGTCCATCGCTCAAACCTCTAGAGTACTGACTGGATTTACATCCCACTAGAGAGGACCAAGAAGCTTTTATGGTTGTGGTGTTGTTAGAAATCATTTCAGAGAGTGCCAAAAGAACCCTAGTAGCAAGTGTAAGATGTAGATCTCAGAGCCTACTATTGGAGATATGGCATGTAGCCATCATATCTACGCAGTGGTCGAGAACCACTAGGCTAAGCATCAAAGTACTGTGATAGAGATGACATGTAGTATTGGTGGTATTTCAGCCTCTATATTATTTTATTCTGATTCATCTAATTATTTTATTGCACCATCCTTAGTAGAGCATTGTAGGCTGGTTGTAGTTGGGACATTGAGATGGATTATGGAGCCAAAATTTCTATTGACTCCTTAGTTAAGGAGTTTGTAGTGGATTTAGGACCCTTAACCACTACCTTGGACTTTTGAATCCTTCTGTTCGGTTCTTATGGTATCATCTTGGGCATGGACTGGTTGTCTGCACACAGAGATAGAGTGGAATGTTACCATAAGAATATTACTTTTACATATGATCTAAGAGTGGATTTAATCATAGCGGGAGTTACGAGGCCCATTTCCATTCACACCATCTCCGCTATACAGCTTATGCGTTGTGTGTGACAGGGTTGTCAGATATATGTTGTTACAGTTAGTAATAGATCTAAGGATGAGTCTAGTGGACCATCCCTTGATGAACATCACATTTTGAGAGAGTTTTTTGATGTATTTCTAGGGGAGCTACCGAGATTACCTCCCCCACGCAAGATAGATTTCCACATAGATCTGGTTCCAGGTGCAGAGCCTATCTCACGAGCACCTTATAGGATGACTAATCCTGAGCTATGCGAGCTCAAGTCGCAGCTTGAGATCCTTTTGGAGAAAATCCTAATCCATCCTAGTGTATCCCCTTGGGGTGCATTGGGGGTATTCGTGAAGAAGAAGGATGGATCTCTACGGTTATGTATTTATTATCGCCAGTTGAACAAAGTCACGATGAAGCATCGTTACCCCCTTCCATCCATTGATGATTTATTTGATCAGATGAAGGGGGCCACAATTTTCTCCAAGATAGATCTTAATTGAGGTTATCATCATCTGAGGATCATGGAGGTAGATATTCATAATACCGGCTTCCATACAAGATATGGCCACTACGAGTTCATAGTCGTACCTTTTGGTATGACAAATGCCCTCGTAATGTTCATGAGATTGATGAATGGGGTATTTAGGACATTTTTGGATTGCTTCGTGCTCATCTTCCTTGATGACATTTTTATTTACTCACGTATGCATGAGGAGCACAAGGAGCACTTTTTCCTAGTTCTTCAATGTCTTCATGAGCAGTATCTTTACGAAAACTTGCAGAAGTGTGTGTTCTTTCATTAAGAGGTGCAGTATTTGGGCCACATCATTTCTGGGGAAGGTATCACCGTCTATCCTTCCAAGATTTGAGCTATCATGGATTGGCCAGCACCTACTAGTGTAACTGAGTTCCACAGCTTCATGGGTTTGGCAGGATATTACAAGAGATCTGTTCATGACTTTTGTCAGATTGTTCACCCCATCACTTCCCTTCAGCGGAAATGGAAGAAGTTTGTATGGTCAGATAGATGTGAGTGGGCCTTCAGGAAACTGAAGGAATGCCTCATGACAGTGCCTATTATAGTAGTGTCTAATCCTCAGGGCACATTCTACATTTACACAGATGCCTCTTTGGAAGGACTTGGAGGTGTGTTGATGCAAGAGGGTAGAGTAGTTTCTTTTGAGTCTCACAAACTCAATGATTATGAGCTAAATTATTTGACTCATGATCTTGAGCTTGCAATAGTTGTGCACACCTTGGTATTGTGGAGACACTTTCTTCTTGGCTGAAGATTTACGCTCAGGACTGATCACTTGACTCTCCGCAACCTCTTCACACAACCCAATCTCAACGCTCGTAACCGGTGTTAGATGGAGTTGTTTTGTGAGTACAATATGGAAATAGAGCATGTGAAGGGGAAGGAGAACATAGTTATAGATGCCTTGAGTAGATGTACACATGTGGCTATGGCTACTTTAGTAGGCAAAGATTTGTAGAGTAGGAATGAATAAATGGTTAAACCCTTAAACTAGAGACTTTAGGAATATAAATTCAAGCTAAGGATAATCTTTAAAAAGCTCTAGTAAAAATTATATTTTAAAATTTTTAGGAAATGATTATTCTGTTTTTAAAGAACATGACCACCACCCTATACAGAGTGGCAGTCTCTGAACTATCGGTTAGATCAGATCAGTGGTTCATGAATTGTCACCTAGGTAGGGCGGCGGTCCCTGGACCGCCACCCTAATTTGGGCAGTGGTCTCATCACTTGGTTTAATTAAAAATTTAAGCCTGTAAATTTGAAGAGGAAATCACCTGCCATCCATAAGGGCATAAATTCATTGTTTCAAACATCTAAATATTGAAAGGGGAATTTAAATGAATGGAATCTCTTGGATTAAATGGAAAAGGGTTTTACCCAAGTAGAATACAAAAACAAAGAAATAAGTAAGTAAATATTCCAGATTTAGGGAAGAATCCCTATACTTCACTAATAGAAAATAATGCAATAATAAATCCATAATTCAAATCTAAACTAAGCTTGATGTTTGTGAATTCACTCATGGATTCTTCCTTTTTTTCTCCCATGACTTCCATTTCTCCAACCTGTAAGTTAAACAAAAGAAAAGAGACCAAATGAGGAGGCTAGGGAAAATAAAAGTGTTTAATAAGATTTCATAAGAATAGTTAGGGTTAGTATGGAATCCTAAGATCTAGTGGCCACAATCGATTTGATGCAAGGGTTGAGAATCAACTCTACAACTGTTAGGTAAGAAAAAATATTATGGGTTTTTAAATAATTTAATGCATCTAGAAATGTGTGAATTGGGCCATTTAATCCCCTTGTATGTTAAATTAACTATGTAACAAATAGAAATTAAAGCTATTAAGATAATGGAACTAAAGTAACTAAGGATAAGGGTTTATTAAATATGGATTTTGTTGGTGCTCAAATTAGTCTCACTCCGTTTGTCATTAAAATTCCGCAGTTTGCGGCCTCTGTCATGTTTTCTATCTCCCCATGTTGGAGCTTGAAGACTTTTTCCTCAATTTGGTTGCCATGATCAGTCCCTTCCTTGGTCGAGGATCACTTAAGGGTCCAGAATTTGTTTTTCATTCCTCTGTCCATCTGAAAGAGTCTGTAAATTGGGCGTAAAACTCAGGTTGTTCCTTTCATTCCATTTTCTGCACTCACTTTTTTTTGTCCATGTCATTTTTATCCCGCAAACCTATGGAAACATGATTGGATGTAGCTTATAGGATCATATTTGAGCACTATAACATTTCTAAATTCTCTTTCCTTGAAGAAAACTTCATTTCCGGGCTCAAATGGTGATTTTCCTACATTTTACGGTTTGACAGGTGTATTTTTCTTGGGTAAATTTACTTCTCAGAATCAATGGAAACATGGCCCTTTTTGGTTGGATGCAACTCAACGGGGCACTTTAAGAACTCTAAGGCTCACTTCAACCTAAAACTTGTCCATATCGAGGAACGATGCTCATTTGAAAATTCAACTATTGGTTTGGCCTTGGAGTTGCACTGGGGAGACGTGAAGGATTCCATTGCTTTACCTAGACTTTAGATAATTTTTTCATGTAGCCGGTATAATTTTCATGGACCATGGACACATGGTGGGTTGACGCTCATTTGAGAATCTGACTTGGGGTCCCACCTTAACAATTGCGACAAGGAGACATGTGGAGGCTTCTGCCAGGTCCGCTTTGTACTTAAACGTTTTTAAGAAATTTTTTAAGGCCTGGGACATGTTGTGAGCTCGCACTTGTTAAAGGTCTCCTCTCTTAGGAACCATCTCAAAGTTGCACCATGAATAAACGTGGGGCTTCTGCCGGGGCTTCCCATACTTAGAATTTTCAAGAAACTATCTAAAGGTCTGGGACATGTGGAGGAACCGTGCATGTTTCAGGACTGACCCCTAAGTTTTATTTTAAAGAAGCGCTAGGAGGATACTTAGAGGCTTCCACTCACTCTACCCTTTGCTTGGACCATAGACACATGGTACCTTCCGCTGAACCTCCAAATTTTTTAACAAAATCTGCTAGAATCAGACATGTGTTGAGCCCGTGCTAGTTTGGGGTTTCTTCTTTTGGGGACCATCTCAAAATGTGTCATTGAGACATGTGGAGGATTCCGATGGCTTCTTTTTTTGCTGAGACTTTTCAAAGGCCTAAAGGCATTTTTCTTGGGCATAGGACATGTGGAAGGCCCACGCTTGTTTGGTGTTTTCTTCTATGCTTCTCTTCTGTAGTTGCGCCAAGGAAACATGTGGACATATATGATATAAAGTGGAAAAGGGACAAGATCAATAGTTACTATGCATTTCACCTTTTTTTCTACCATTTTTTTCCAAGAATCCTGGAGATGTGAATACACACTATTTTTCATCGTTCTTTGATTAAATTCTTTGTCGTCTCTGTTTGTAAGGTGACATTGAATGGATTTGAAACTTAAATTATGAGTCCAAGGATTGTTAAGGTTGATATTTTGAAGTGGGAATTGCTCAGGCACTCACAAAACAAGAATTACTAGAGGAAATGGGTGCGGGATAGAATTTCAGAGGAAATTGAGATGAAACGATGAAAGTGTAGGCATAAAAGATGAAAGGGGTGTTTCCATGAGAGAAAAAAATATTACATGTCATATCCAGCTGTGCAGAGTCTCTGGAAAATGATTAAAAGGGGGATTTCTCGCATGATAGAATCAGAATGATTAAAATGACTCCCAAAAATTTGTGGCATGGCATCCTAGTCATTAGTCGAGGGCCCAAGAAATGTGATCAGTTCACAATGCATCCACCTGGCAGATTTCAGATCTAAATTTGTTAAATGTCAATGTCTGAAACAAATTGGTAACAAGAAAATGTCCCTAGAATATTATTCTCTTTTGGTGGGAAAATTGAGGGAGAAAAATGTATAAATGCAATGAGAATACTTGTGTAAAGAGTCAGAATTTGAATTCCTAAGAGAAAATTGAGAAAGTCGTCTTCGTGAGAGGCCAAAGCCAAGATAACCTCTTATTTTCTTCTGTGTTAGATTTTCTATCGTGTCAAGTTGGTTGCATATGTATAACAATTGATGAGCACTAAGATTTCTCTGGAAGCTTTCCCCTGTTGATGAATCTACGTAATTTTGAAATTAACTTGTGTCCAATCTCTAGCAATTTTTTTCTTCTTTGTTTCAAAATGTCTGCAAATAGTTTCTTTCATTCCTATGGCAATCTTACATTGAAATTTTTGTGAAATCACACAGGATATCATCCTTATGATAGTTTAATGGTATTTGAAATTTCATTTCAAGAAGAGCCTTCATCTTGGATGAGATAAACAAATTTAAAATCAATTCATTGTCATTTGTTTATAAAGATTATATGTAAGTCTTGATATGTACCTTAGGCATGATTAATCAAAAACTTTAGTGTTTAATTGATTATTTCAATTTTATCCTTCGTGTTGCAGTATCAAAGATTATGTGAAAACACGCTGATTTTGGCCTCCATTAAAACACACCTTCTCGTTAAAGGAACATATCAACTATTCTGAAGCTTTATGTTGTTGAATTTGTTCATTGTTGTGAAGTCCCTTCGAATAACTGGTATAATCAACTTTATCCTACTTCATCTCCCACCAAAATCATTTAAACACCATTGATCTATCCTAAACTACCCCTATTTTCCCTATGTATCAATAAAGGAACAAAATCTACTTCCAAAAATATGCAGAGCGATCAGAATTTATTAATGTCTTCAATAACCTTATCCTTGTGTTGAAAGTATCTCCATCCTTTAGAAGTGACAACTCTTAAGAGTTAAATCATGGAGTATTGAACATATTTTACCAAGGTTCTCTTCATAAAATTTGTACAAAAGAAGGATATCTCCATCTCCTTCATCAAACAAAGGCTACACTGATCGAAGAGGCGCGTCCTAAAGTAGTGAGGACAGGTCAAATCCTCTTACATGTGTTACCCATCTCTCCACAAATTTGAGTAACAAAGGGCCAGTTAGATCTCCTCCCCAGCTACAAAATGACACACACTATGATCTATCTGTCTCTAAGCTCCATGTCCAATCTGTGTTGTTTCTCGGCTTGAAAGGGAGAACAAATTTGGATACCAATAGGTTTAAATGTTAATTTAAGAAGGAGAAAACCACTTAACCAACTAAAATAATTTATGGCACACTCCTAACAAATTGTAATTTAAAATTGACACTGGAAATAGATTAAGGATAGTTGATCATTAATCTAGATCTGATCTATCCTTTTTAATGTAGTAATTATTAGTGGAAATTAAATAAATATTTTATTGGTTTTTACACCTTGCAACCTATTTAAAAACAAAAAAATGCCAAAAGTTTTAGATAATTATTTAATATTTAATGTGGTTTTAGAATTTTGAGATTGTGGGTGTTACAATAAACATGCATGCGCATGGATTGGTGGGACCTACACATCATAGGTCAAATCAGAGTTTTCTTTTTTCTTAAATAAAATGCAATCCAATCAGGATGGGTCATGTGGCAAGTTATAGACGAGATAATGGGGAACCTACATTTGAAACCCATAGGTCACCAGTTCAAACCCAGCTAGGTTTTTCCTTGTGCAGTTGAAAAACACGGTGTGGCTCAAATCAAACACCAAGTGGCTCAACATGATGTCATAGGTGCATGATGGTTTGCATGGGTGCAGTTATGCATTTGGTGCATTTTTCATGGAGGATAGATCTCTCTCTTCTACGAGACCAAAAGCTATCGTCCACACAAAAATCACCTCATGCCCATCATAGACTCGTCAAATTAGACCATAAAAATGCATGATCATGCATTAGTGGGTCTCAGGCATTAGGGGTCAGATTAGAGTTTTCTTTTTTCTTAAAAAAAATGCAATCCAATCAAGATGGTTCATGTGGTAGGTGACTCTTGCCTCTTCGAGTTTTCTGAATATAATAAAGCCCAAATTTTCCCAAGGATTCAAATGGGATTGGAGTAATTATAAAATATTATCCTTGATGCAAGATTTGTTAGCATTAAAGGTGAAAAAATCTCTCAATTTACAACTTTGAATTTAAGAGATGCTTGCAAGATATCAAAATTAAATGAGGGTAGGTGGGAGAGATCATCACATTTTTAAACACCCCCCCCCTTAATCTTAAGCATCTACATCTATAACACCTAGATAATATTTAACATATTCAAAACTATTCTTTGACAATGCCTTAGAGAAAATATCAGCAACCTAATATTCAGATCTACAAAATTCCAAAGAGATTTTTGCCAAATGTGTTCACAAGTCTTCTAATGAAATGACACTTAGTATCAATAGAATTAAGTTTCTTCTATAAAAATCAATTCTTGGTTCATGCAATGGTTGAATTGGTATCACAATTTGTTTTTGCCTCTTATTGATAATGTAAAAGGTTTGGTGGAACTATACACATCCACACTACTTGACATTATGTTGATGTGGCTGCCACATATTCTACTTCAACTAATGAACCATTATGACAATGTGTTTCTTCTTTGATGCCCACAACATTGCACCTAACCAAAAAAAACATATCTGTAAGTGGTCATCTAATCATATATGATACACACAAAATCACTATTGGTATATGCAATTACTTCGAAATAATCACATGGTTCATACAAACTGCTACTTTTAGTTTTTTAAGTTGCATATCTTTGAATTTGTTTGCTATCTTGATAATTTCAATCCTTTGGTGACTCCATGAACCTTGATATAAGACTTACTCGATATATAATAAATATCCTATCATTCGTGAAGTATATCAAACTTAAAACAAATATTTTGTACAAATTTGAATTGACATTCGATCCCTTATGATCTTTTCTAAAATTAGTTCATATGGTAACTAGTGTTGGTGTTAGATTCCTATTTAGAATTTTGAACCTTTTCACAATATTTTCATATTTTGTCAGATAGATGAAAAATGCCATCCTCTAACTATATTACTTTGATGTCAATCAAAATTTTCATGTAAAATTCTCTTTTCATACCAGGCATGAAAAATTCAACTCAAAAATGATCTGTCAAACTTATATCATAAACATATAATCATAAAATCAAATATTGACTTTCACAATTCATTTTCATATACAAATTATATTTACTTGTCCATTGTTTAAATGCACGTCATAACCTAGTTGCTACTACACATACACTTTTTCAAAAAATATTTTTAGGAATTCGAATTTGAAATCCATTTGATATAATCTCCAATTTTTATTGGGATGATGTGGCTAAGATATTTCTTACTATGTCGAGTCTAGCAACTAGTTAAAAAGTCTCATTAGAATATATTTCAGTCTATTTTTACAAATACCTTCACAATAAATGTTTCTTTGTATTTCTAAACATTGTCATCTGCATTGAACTTGGTCTTATAGATCAATTTCATACTAGTTACGTATTTTCCTTCAGGAAGATTCACTAATTAATCCCATGTATCATTCCTTTCAATGGAATCAATTTCTTAATCCATAGAAATAACCCATTTTCATATTTTATTACCTCTTCAAGTTATACAAGATCATGATAAAATAAAGAAAAAAGAGAACATAAATATATATTTTCTTGTCCTTGAGAATGATCATAGATCTCTTTGAGGCTTCTTGTTTTTCTATAAATGTCTTTATTGCAAGATCTCAGCAAGACTGGTGTGGGATTTAAAGCATCAATACTATGTGAATGGCTTGCAATGCATGATGGTATTGGTGAGAAATTATATTGGATGGAAATCTATCTGAGTTGTCTCTTGGATGAGACCTTAAAGGACCGTGAGCTAAGGTTGTGGTCAAAGATGTCATAGGAATGGTACCTCACGGAACCATTTAACCACCTTGCACATCATTTTCAACTATCTCATCATCTTTTTGAGGCATCAATGTAGCAATTTTTAGTGAGGTTTTAATGTTTCCATCTAATGATTTTTGCTCAACAAATTCTATATCCCAACTAATAATTAATTTATGTGTAATGGGATTTTAAAGCTTCTATGGACTTGATTGCTTAATAAAACCAACAAATATTAACTTTTTTACTCTACCATCACAATTTTACTTATTTATTCTATGTAATGCCCACAAATTTTTCTCTCAAGAAAACCCAAAATAACATAAAAATAGCACGAATATAAATGTTATATAATTACTAAGGGAATGAATTCACTTTAATTATCACCAGGTCATGGCCTTTTTATTTTTATAAGTTACCAAATAAATCATAATGGATAACAAATTAGAGTTAACCGCTACACCACTTAAGTGGCCCCATTCGAACTTGACCCATGCATTTAAATGATGATTTCACCTAGCTCTCACCTAACTTTTGTAAACAATAATTTTGGTCATTTGATCGATTAATTTTGGCCCCTTAAATCTAGGATTCAAAAATAATCCCTAATCCTCTTTTAGGAAGCTTTTAATCTTTCATTTGTCTTATTTTCTAATTTTTTTTTGTAGGTTTAAGGAATAAGGAAGAGAAGGACGCCATGGAAGAATTTGGAGCTTAGGGTGGATGCTCCCATTTCATTTTTTTGTGTTTTCTATTTTTAGACCTTACATGGGTTGCCATCATTTTTTGCTTGCACTTTCTTTCTACCCTATATTTTCATTGTTGGAGATCAATTTCATTGTATTTGACCTATTTGGGGAACTCGACATTTTCCCCTTTTAATAGATCTAGTTTTTAAGTAATATACACTCTCTTTCTTTAGTATATATACATATGTATATATCTCCATATATATATACAAATATCTTTTAATAATAAAAAACCCGAAATTAGGTTTATTTAATAAAATTGGATATATGAAATAATATATATATATATTAAACCAAGTAATAATAATAGTAGGGTCGCAACTTTTAAAAATATTCACGAACTACGTTCTTAGCAGACTCGAACGAAGGTAACATTGTCTATTGTTTTTAAAACATGGAATAACAGAGTTTGGTGGGGGCTTGGCCCCACCCATATGTTTTTTTTTTTCCGTTTATAAAATAAGGGGGGAAGGGGTCACCGAACCCACCCCCCATCCAATTAATAATATGGTGGGGGTGGGTTCGGTAACCTCTCCCCTCCATTCCCTAATAATAAACTTACCCACACATGTCGTGGTCTCTTAGGCTATGAACAAACACACAATGATTTTTTTATATATATAAAGTTTTGTTTATAACTATTTTCAATATATATATATATATATATATATATATATATATATATATATATATATATATATATATATTATAATAATAATAATATTGTTATTATTATTAATTATTTTAATATTAATACCCTATTTAATAAGAATTAATATTAATTTTATTAGCAATATCGAGTGGTTGATTTCAATTAGTTTCCTTCCTTTTTGTTTTTAAGAGAATTAATCCAATAAGTTTGGTATAGGTATACTTGTGAGGAAATTTTGGTTAAGTTCACTAAATTCTAATTATATTTAGCTATAGGTATGTACCATTTTTGTATTCAAGATACCAAAAGGGAGTTGAGTAGTATTGTGTTATACAAGACAAAATACCGTAGTTTTCTAACTATACCAAAATGAATAAAATAGGAAAAAAATTAAACTTCTTATTCAAATTTATTTGATTTGTAAGGGACCAATTTATCTTCAACATAGCTAGAAATTTAGCTATAGTTTAAATTCTGTAATATACCTTTCATTCAATAATATAACAGTAACTAATCCTTTTCTTTCTTTGACAATTAAATGACAACTATTTCACATAGTAAGTGCATTCTAACAAGATGCTCATTTCTTCTAAAACAAAAAGGTAACATTTTGGAGAAATGAAAAAAACCTTAAATTAAATAGATAGATTCATTCCCATTTTAAATTATTTCCAACTTCCTACTTTACCAAAGCAATAAAAAATTGGTAATTTTCCTTTTAACAAACTAACACATTTCCAAATGTAATTTTCTCTTTCAAGTTTTCTTAGAAGAGTCTACAGATTATAGAGATTTATAAGTACAAATATAAATTTCTTTCAAGATTAAAATTTGACAATCATCCACTCAAAGTGGGAATAATAAAATGAACAATTTAAAACATAAGGGCTATCAACAAGGCCAAATACAAGTCTCCATTTTCATGTCTTCCCCCAAATGTAGCTTCAATTTTTCAAAACAAGGATAACAATACAAAGGAAGTGGGAATAGGCAACACTCTCCACCCAACCTTTAATTGATTAAGAGGAGAATCCATCGTCTTAATGCCCCCTAAGACCTAACCAAGGAACCGTGAGGGATGTTGAGAAACATTTGACAACTTTTCAACAAACTTTGATTCCACCAAAAGCATACATTCCAAAATATTCAACACATCAAAATGGACACAATCCATCAAATCTTAGAACTTTCTCAAATAATACATAGGTTTGTACCAAACCAAATGGATCATGGATTATGGGAAACAACCTCCTTTTTCCTCCCATGTGAAGTAGGAGTTTCACCCAAATCCTCCATGTGTACAATACAAAAAATCAACCTTATCTCTCCCTTTCAAGAATGCAACAATATGACCATGATTCAATTTTCGCTCCCCATAGGTGGACCTCCCAATCACACTCCCACAAAATGCATCCCTCACAAAATTCCTTTTCCCTCCCCAGTGGTCTCATAAGTGCATATCCCTCACCCAACTTAAGACATACTACCCAACCACACAAAAACACATTCACAAAACTCATACAACATTAAACAAGCACCATTTTGACATTTACAAACATAAATAGAAAAATACATGGATGGAGATTCTCCCTCTCTATCAATTTTTGAAGAAAAATTCACTCCACAATTATTTTACACCTCCAATCCTAATAAACTCCGAAATAAAATCCAACAAGTTCCCAAATCCAAAAATGTAAAAGGACGAAAATGAACAAGTGATAAAATGTCCTGCAACACAACACAATACCTCTCTGGCCTTACGGACATATTAAAAACATCGATATTATATATAACAATCAATAATCATCATCCAAAATTAACAATTCTATCATCTAGCATCATACAGTTAATTAGATTTTACATTCATCCAAATTACAAATCAACACATATATATAACTGTCTATCATTTCGATCTAGTGCATCATAATAAACATATAAGTCACATGATGTAAATAGTCCAAATATCTTCATAGTCCATCATCTACTAATCAAAATCTAATACTCAAAATGTCTAAGTATCAATCCAACAGTAATAACATCATAATGTAATAGTGTTGAAGAGGAGTGGAGAACTACATTCCACTCCCCTTAGACTCGAATTCATCCTAGAATTCATTGGAATAGCTAAGGAAACATGGTTCACAATATAGTGGTATCCTCCCATGTGGCTTCAATCTCATCATACCTATTCCCTTGGACCTGTACCTAGTAAATCTCACGGCCTCGAAGGCCCAAGGTCCTGCAATCTATGATGTGCACTGGCTCCACCGAAACTTGCCCCTGATCTTGCAACTGCAATGTTGTCCAATGCAAAACATGAGAGGGATTTTGAATGTATCTCCTAAGTATGGAAACATGAAATACATCGTGGATGCAAGAGAAGCTGGGTGGTAATGGTAGATGATAAGCCAAAGGACCAATACACTCCAAGATCTCAAAAGGGGCCACAAATCTAGGAGCTAACTGAGAGCCTTTTCCATAATGGATAGGACTCTTATGAGGTCTGAATCAAAGAAACACCTTCATTCCCACCTCAAAACTATGATCTTTCCTCCTCTGATCTACATATTTCTTCTGTATATCCTAAGCCTCTTGTAACCTCTATCGAATCATGACATCCTGTTGCTCCATAACTTGTAATCATGTTGGCCCAAGAGAAACCATGTCCTCCAATCTATCCCAACTCAATGGTGGCGTCCACTCTGTGCCATACAATTCCTGAAAAGGAGCCATGCCAATCGAACTCTAAAAACTATTGTTGTAGGAAAACTCCACTAAATACGAGTACTCTTTTGACCTAGACTTATGGTCCACGATGTACATCTACAACACATCCTCCAATATCTTATTCACCCACTTTATCTTGCCATTATTTTGTGGATGATAACATGTATTGAATTTTATACTCATCCCAAGGGCATGTTGAATGGTAGTCCAAAAAAGAGAGGTGTATAAGAGATCGCAGTCACAAATAATCTTCCACAGAATCCCATGCAGTCTAAATATCTCATCTAAGTATACTCACGCCACTATACTAGTTGTATAGGTCATCTTTACCAGAGAAAAATGAGCCACTTTCGTCAATCTATCCACCATGAACATGATGGCATCATGGTGGTATCTTGACGTCGGTAGCCCTAGTATGAAATCCATGGAAATGGTGTCCCATTTCTATTTCGGTATATCATGCGGGTAAAGAAGACCTGCTGGATGCTGATGCTTAGCCTTCACCCTCTAACACTCTAAACAATGTGACAAAAATTGAGTTATGTTTCTCTTTATACCTCTCGAATGGCATAGCTATCTCAAGGTGGCATGCATATTCTTCATGCCTGGATGGGCTCAATAAGGTGCATGATGAGCCTCTATCAAGATATCCTATCTCAAACCTCCATCTATAACAACATAGATCCAGACTCTATTTCGAAGAATATCTTCCTCTAATGAAAATCCATCAAACTTATCCTCAAGGGGTATCTAAGACTCAATATTTGATTTGACTCAAGGTATAAGATGTCATGTGGAAGTTGCTACAAAATCCTACTCCACAAATCTATACCCACTGAAGTATTAATAACCAAATGTCTCCATCTACTCAAAGCATCAGTAACCACAATCTATTTCCCCTTCACATTCTCTATCTCCATGTAGTACTCACAAAAAAAATCCATCTAATGCCCCTTACGAGCGTTGAGATTGGGTTGCATGAAGAGGTGGTGAAGACTAGAATGATCAATCCTGAGAATGAATCTCGTGCCTAAAAGGAAATTTCTCCATCAAACCAAAACATGCACAACTGCTGCAAGCTCAAGGTCATGACTTGAATAATTGAGCTCATAATATTTGAGTTTGTGATACTCAAATGCTACAACACGCTCTTGTATAAATACACCTCCTAATCCTGCCAAAGAAGCATATGTGCATATGAAAAACTCTCCCTGTGGATCTGGCACTATAAGAATGGGTATTTTCATAAGGCATTCCTTCAGTTTCTTGAAGGCCTTCTGACATATATCTAACCAAATGAACTTATTCCCTCTCCTCTGAAGGGAAGTGATGGGGTGTGCAATCCAATAAAATTCTAGAAAAAAATATCCTATAGTAACCTTCTAATCTCATGAAAATGTGCACCTCGATCACACTAGTAGGTGCTGACATATCCATAATGGCTCTAATCTTGGAAGGATCAACAATGATACCTTCCCTAGAAATAATGTGGCCCAAATACTACACCTATGACTGAAATAATGCACACTTCTCCAGGTTCCCAGAAATCTTCTGCTCATGAAGACATTGTAGAACATGACAAAGGTGCTCCTCATGATCCTCACACGTACGAGACAAGATAGAAATTTCATAAAGGAACATGAGTATAGAGCGGTCTAGAAAGGTCCTAAACACCCCATTTATCAAACTCATGAACACTACAGGGGCATTTGTCAGACCGAATGAAAAAACTATGAACTCATAGTGGCTATATCTCATATGGAAAGATGACTTTTTGGACATCCACTTTTGTAATCCTCAGCTGATATACCTAGACTTAAGATCTATTTTGGAAAACAATGTTGCCTCTTCATCTAATCAAACAAATCATCAATTTGAGGAAGGGGGTAACAATTATTAATCATTACTTTGTTCAACTAAATATAGTCCACACACAACCGCAAGGATCAATCCTGCTTCTTCACAAAAATCACTGGTGGAACCCAAGGGGATACACTAGGATAGATTAGGAATTTCTCAAGAAGGCCCTCAAGATGAAACTTGAGCTAACATAGCTCAGGTGTGGTCATCCTATATGGATCATGTGAGATAGCTTCTTCTCTTTAAACCAAATCAACTTTATGCTATAACCTTACTGTAACAATCAACTTTGGCTCTATGTGTAGACAATAAATCCATACCCAAAATCACTCTATAAGAACCCAAGGGAAGGACACGAAGATCCAAGGTCATGGAAAAGGGTCCTAGGTCCACTATGCACTTCTTGACTAAGGTGTCTACTAAGATCTTGGCTCCAAAAGCCATCTCAACATCCCAACTAAGGCCCTGCATAACTAATACCAACCTTCAATGCTCTACTAGTGAGGGAGAAATGAAATAATCTGAAGAGCCTGAGTCAAATAAAATAGGGTAGAAATACCGACAATGCTACTTGTGGTCTTGATCACCGTGCCCAGGTACTCTTCCTAGTGGTTATCAATTGCTACATAAATCATGTGGCTCCTAGGCATGTCACCAACTGTAGGCTCAGAAATAGGTGCCTTACCCTGATTAGCAGGGTTCAAAGGGCACTCTCTCCAATGATATCCATACACACCAAATTCATAACAAGTACTTGGTCCTCTCCATTAAGCAAATATTCCTCTAAGTGGACCAATAGTACATGTTAAATAACCTTATGATCTTGTCATAGATCTTAGTGGGTGATGTGGTGGAAATTCTCTTTCCAACTGTGCTCGAGGGGGAGCATGTATCATTTTGGGCCCCATAGCTATAGGTCCCATACTACGCCCTCTATGACCATCATGGCATTGAGGAGGTCGAAAGGGTGGTCAAGTCTATTGTTGTTACTGGTGAGGAGGAGGAGGCTAGAAGGAAGACTTTGCTAAATTTTTTCCACCACGAGGAGGAGGATTTGATATCCTCGACCTACTATCTTACATCTGGTGTATGCGGCTAATCACTCTGTCTCGATCCTGTTGTGTCTTCCCCTAGTATTCTCTACTATGTACGTATTCTCCATGGCCTCTGATAGTTTTCGCGGGAAATGAATGCGTACTTCCCCTCCCAAGTCTAATTTCAAGCCTCACATGAACCTATGAAAACTAACCTTCTCATCCTGCATGTAATCCAAATACTGAAGAAGGTCTAAAAACCAACCCTCATACTCTGCCACTATCATGAAAACATGTCATAGATTATGAAACTCATCAATCCGCTGCTGAATGAATCTCCTGGATATGTATCTACTCCTAAAATGATCCTTAAAGAGCTCGCAAGTAATTGTATCTAAATCCACATGGATCTTATGCTCCTTAGTATGCCACCAAACTCCATCTTCGTCTCTCAGAAGGTGGATGACAATAAAATCTTTCATGTTTCTAGAACAAGCACATAGCTTGAAGCATCAGATCAAGATAACCATCCATGCCTCGGCCTGAAATCCCCCTATGTCTCTAGAAAAATGAGGCAGGTGTAACTTTAGTATCTCTTTGATGTGATCCGATACCATCGACTGTTGGACCTTAAGTCTCTCTGCATGATCATCTGTTGGCCTAAAGTTCCTGGACATGTCTCTATGCCCTGTAGCTCTATCTCTGTGCTCCCTATGAGGTGACTCGTGCTTGACCGACACCACGTGGGATTTCTCTACCCTATGCTCAGCACTGTGATGTGAAGGTGCACAAGCCTCGACTGATGGCTCTCTGTTATGTCTGCTAGGTTTCTCTCCTAAATATCCTCCGAATTATAACGATATTAACATCTTGCAGTGCCTACGATATCCAAGGAAAAATAGTTTCTACAACCTGATCTAGGGGTAGTATATCTAGATACACCTATAGGTACCCTCGTATGGTCTGCAACTCCTTCAAAGACCAAAGTGAGAGTTATTTTAATAGCATCTAAGTTTGTGTTTCAGTTTTTCCTAATTTTTCTACGTTTAACAAAATATCATGTAATGTTGTGTGTTCTAGGTTTAGAGTTGCACTAGGTTTATTTATTTAAGTTTCTTGGTTCTAAGCTTTCCCAAGGCCCAAGCATTGAACCCAAAGCTCTGATACCAAGGGTAACGCTCACAAATTTTCCCCTCAAGAAAACCCAAGACAACACAAAAATGAAACTAGAAAAATTACTGAATAATGTTTTTTGTTAAGATCGGTTGCAATGTTTAGCTTACTTCCCAGTTAGCAACCTATCATTTTGATTATCATTTAATTAGTAATATTTAATCTCCATTTTCGGTTAGAATTCCATAGTTACCATCTTTAATTAATTTAGCAGCATAGTTCAAAATTCATTTAATAATTTATTATTCTAGGGCTAAGTCTATTTTTCCCTTCGTTTTAAACAAATGTTATTAAATTTAAATCTCAATTATAAATGTTATCTAATTACTAAGGGAGTGAATTTACTTTAATTATGACCAGGTCATGGCCTTTTTATTTTTGAAAGTTATTAAATAAATGATAATGGATAACAAATTAGAGTTAAATTCTACATAACTTAAGTGGCCCCATTCAAACTTGACCCATGCACTTAAATGATGATTTCACCTTACTC
Organism: Taxus chinensis; assembly: GCA_019776745.2. Lineage (NCBI taxonomy): Eukaryota > Viridiplantae > Streptophyta > Pinopsida > Cupressales > Taxaceae > Taxus > Taxus chinensis. Next base: position 158,396,587 of record CM034153.1, on the reverse strand, counting down.
TCAACTCTCTTTTATATTGAAGAATTTTGGCCACTGGATGGATTAAATTTGGGCCCTTAGATCTAGGATTCAAAAATAATCCCTAATCCTCTTTGAGGAAGCTTTTACTCTTTCATTTGAGTTATTTTCCCGTTTTGTTTGGCATGTTTAAAGAATGAGGAAGAGAAGGAAGCCATGGAAGAATGTGCATCTTAGAATTGATACTCCCATTTCATTTTTTTCGTGTTTTCTTTTTATAGATCTTGCAAGGGTTGCCAACATTTTTGGCTTGCAATTTATTTCTACCGTCTCCTAGGGTTTGTTGAAAAAATATCATTGTTGGAGATCAATTTAATTATATTTACCCTATTTAGGCAACCGGGCATTTGCCCCTTTTAATAGATCTGGTTTTTAAGTAATATATACACTTTTTTTGTATATATACATATGCATATATATATATATATATATATATATATATATATATATATATATATATATATATATATATATATATATATATACAAATTTCTTATGATAATAAAAAAACAAAAATGAGATTTATTTAATAAAACTGGATATATGAAATTATATATATATAAAACCAAGTAATAATAATAGTAGGATCACGAATTTTAAAAGTATTCACGGACTACGTTCTTAGCAGACTCGACCGAAGGTAACATTGGACGTTATTTTTAAAACATGGAGTAGCAGTGTTTGGTGGGGGCTTGGCCCCCACCCATATGTTTTTTTGTTTTTAATAAAATAAGGGGGGGGTGGGTATCCGACCCCACCCCCCATCCCATTAACAATGGGACTGGGGGTGTGGTCACCAAACCCTCCCCAAAATTCCCCAAAATTAAACCTACCCACAAATTTCGCATCCGCTTAGGCTATTAATAAACACAATGAATTTTTTTTATATAAAGTTTTATTTATATATATACATATATGTATGTATGTATGTATGTATAATAATAATAATAATAATAATAATAATAATAATAATAATAATGTTATTACTAGTAATTATTTTAATATTAATACCCTATTTATAAAGCATTAATATTAATTTCATTAGCAGTATCAAGTGGTTGAATTCAATTAGTTTCTTCCCTTTTTTTAAAGAAATAATCCAATAATTTCGATATAGCTATACTTGTGAGGAAATTTTAGTTAATTTCACTAAATTCTAATTATATTTAGCTATAGGTATGTAGATATTTTGTTTGTTGATTCACTAGACCAAAAGGGGGTTAAATAGTATTTTGTTATACAAGACAAAAACCCATACTTTTTTAGCTATACCAAAATTAATAAAATGGGAAACATTTTAAACTTCTTATTCAACCTTATTTTATTTACAAGGAAAAAAATTTCATTCAACATAGCTATAAATTCAACTATAGTTTAAATTCCCCAATAGACATTTCATTCAATAATATAAGAGTAACTAATCATTTTCTTTCTTCAACAATTAAATGAAAACTATGTCACATAGAAAGTGCATTCTAACAAGATGCTCTTTTCTTCTAAAATAAAATAGGTAACATTTTGGAGAAATGAAACAAACTTAAATTAAAAAGAGAGATGCATTCCCATTGCAACTTATTTCCAACTTCCTACTTCTCCAAAGGAATAAAAAAATTGGTAATTTTCCTTTTACAAAACTAACACATTTCAGAATATAATTTTCTCTTTCAAGTATTCTTAGAAGAGTCTACAAATTATAGATATTTCCAAGTTAAAATACAACTTTCTTTAAAGCTTAAAATTTTACAATCATCCACTAAAAGTGGGAATAATAAAATGAACAATTTAAAACATAAGGGATATCAACAAGGCCAAATGCAAGTCTCCATTTGCATGTCTTCTCCCAAATGTATCTTCAATCTTACATGCTTCAATCATTCATAATAAGGATCACAATACAAAGGAAAGTGGAATAGGAAATTCTCTCTGCCCAACCTTTAATCCATTAAGAGGAGAATTCATCCATTTAATGGCCCTCGAGCCCTAACCTAGGAACCATGAGGGATCTTGTGCAACATTTGACAACTTTTCAACAAATGTGGCTTCCACCAAAAACATACATTCCAAAAATATTCAACACAACAAAATAGACACACTCCATCAAATATTACAAAATTATCAAATAATGTATATGTTTGATACCAAACCAAACGATCATGGACTATGGGAAACCACCTATTTTTTCCTTCCAAGGGAAATATGAGTTTCACTCAAATCCTCAATGTTCATAGTACAATAAAGCAACCTTATCTCTCCCTTGCAAGTATGTAACAATATGACCATGATTCCCTTTTCACCCCCATACGTGAAACTCCCAATCACACTCCCACTAAATGCATCCCTCACAAAATTCCTTTTCCATCCCCAATGTTCCCATAAGTCCATCTCCCACACCCAACCATACTACCCAACCACACAAAAACACATTCACAAAACTCATACAACATTAAACAAGAACCATTTTCACATTTACGAACATAAATAAAAAAATACAAGAATGGGGATCCTACCTCTCCATCAAGCTTCCAAGAAAACTTCACTCCATAAGTTTTTACACCTCCAAGCCAAGAAAAATCCAAAAGCAACTCCAACAAGCTCTCAATTCCAAATATGCAAAAGGAAGACAATTAACAAGTAAGTGATAAAGTGTCATGCAACACAACACAATACCTCTCTGGCCTTATGGATGTATTAACAACATATAGACAATAAATAACAATCAATAATAATCATCCAAAATTAATAATTCTTTCATCTAGCATCATACAGTTAATTTGATTTTGCATTCATAAAATCATAATCCTACTCAAACATCCAACATAGGCTATGCATCCAAACTATGACATGTTAGAATAAAATCATAATCTAACAAATCAACATATATATAGTTGTCTATCATTTCAATCTAGTGCATCATAATAAACATGTAAGTCACATGATCTCAATAGTCCAAATATCTGCATAGTCCATCATCTATTGATTAAAGTATAATACTGAAAATGTCTAAATATCAATCAAATAGAAATAACATCATAATGTAATAGTGTCAAAGAGGAGTGGGGCACTACACTATGGCACATGAGTATATGCCACACATCAAAATGATCTCAAATGTGAAATACTTTGTTTTTGTATAATGCATGCTTCCTAAGGAAATGTATTTTTAATAGTTCTTTTTGGCATCTACACTATCTACAATAGAAGCTAAATTTCTTTAGGAAAATAATCATTTGTATATTTTTTTCTTTTAAATACATATATACATTCCCATAATCATTCAATATTTCCTCTTTTCTACACATTTATGTTGTTTTGTGTACATAGAACTATAATTTATTTTTGAAAACCGTGATATTTATAAAGATTTAAAATTTCATTTGATATATACTCCCCTATAGTATAATCTCAACACATTGATATAATTATTGTTATGTTTCTTGACCAAGCTTTGAATTCTCTAAAAATTCCAAAAAAAAGATTTGATTTATGGTTTTAAAAATATACCTAGATTTTTCAGCTATAATCATCAATAAAAGTGATTCAATACAAGTTTCAACCTATTGGTTAGGTTTTCATAGCTCCAAATAAGTGTACATGAATGAATTCTAATGGATATCTTTCCTTGTTCTCCAACTAAAAAAAACCCTACATTATTTTTCCAATAAATCACTCTTACAAGGTTGACGAGGAAAAATATGTGGTAAATGTGTCATCATATTATTTTTTAGTGAATTTAGGCCTCCATAGTTCAAATGGATGAATATTAGATGTCAAATCCAAGACTGATTGACTGATCCTTAAAGAAAACATTGAAATTATTTTTACTCATCACTTCAATGATTACAGGAAAAGTTTGTCACCAAAAATCTATTTTATTTCAACAAAAAAAATCATTTTTGTTTGAATTTTTCACCGTAGCAACTACTTGAGTAAATGATTTCATTAAAAAATTTAAATTGATGCATAAGATGTCTATAAAATATTTTAGTAAATTATTAAAATTGATTCCTAATATGTCCTTAGAACAACTCCTAGAAAACTTATGTTGGAACTTTGGTTTGTGTGAGCGTTTTCTTGAGCCCTCGCTGGGGTGATATTTGAAATTTTTATCTTCCATTATATGAATTCGGGATGGTCATGCTAACTATTTTGTTGACCAAAATAACTACGTTAAAGGTTGAACATGGGAACATGATAGGTCTTGATTCCATAATATTTTTGGGTGGTGCATCCATGGTGTTAAATTCTATGTGGTTGTTTACATTGGGATTTAGAGTGTTGGATAATCTCATAACATTAAGACAATTGGTAAAAGGTCTTGAATGTCTTAAAAATCACAAGTTCTAGAGAAAATGTGTATTAATAAAATAATATTTGAGTGGGAAACATGGTATCTATTATATTTGACATATACTTGTAGAAATAAAAATGGGTAAATGAGGTACAAAATAAAATATATATTTTGTGTGTGTGTGTGTGTGAATATATATGTATGTGTGTTTCTATACATATGCATAGACATAAAGTCTGTGTACATGTACATATACATACGTACATATAAATGTATGTATATGTAGAAAAACACACACACACACATGTGTGTGTGGTCATTTAAATTAAATTTCATAATTTCCATCTTGAATTGCTATCAATGTGATTGAAGGGTCCATAAATTTCATGGTACACTCAAACATGTTTTAAAATTTTAAACCATCAATTGGAAGGAAATTATTTTAAAATGCATCGAGGTACCCTTTTTGTCTATCATATTTTTTTCTTACCCACAACTTTCCAATGCATAACTTCATATGCCATTTTTATCAAAATAATAATTTTCATATCTGGGCTAGTGTGGGGTCCATTATGCTTCTTTGGATATATTTAATTTTGTTATAACATTTGTCATTTGCCACTGAATCACCAAAGTTTTGGTTTTTAGGAAGTTGTCCAAAATCCTTTTCAACCAGTTCCAGGCCCTTATCCCCAGGAGTTTTATTAGCTTGTGGTTCTCCATTTATAATGAGGAACTCAAGGATTAAGTCCTTCCACATGGATGAAGCCCTTTTTTTAGGAAAGGAGGTAGTTCAAAGTCATATGTCTGACATCAAAACCCCTACACCAACAAAATGGGATACCCCCGTAATCTAGGTTTTGATACCAAGATCAATCCAACACTTTCACTAAGATTTTATTAGGAATTTCCATGGAGATATCAATATTAACAAGGATGTGGGAAAATGTTTTTTGAGTTGAGAACACTATGGAGCGATTTAGTCCAATATAGTATCCCCAAATATCACCAATAGAATTGAAGATGGGATTATTCTAGAACTCAAAAGTAAGATGTGGTAGTCAAACCTATACGGATTTGTAGTTAAAATATTATATGAAGGGGTTAAAGGTCACAATGTTTATGCTTGATCTCATCCTGAACCTTGGTTATGTTAAAAGTAAATATAAAGAAAATATTTGCAGAAGGAAATATTTCAACATTTCCATTTATATGGGGAATCCATTGATCTGGTGTCTATTTGTTGAGTTATGATAGGCCCGACCAATGATTTTTGAAATGGAAAATGAGTCCCCAATTTGTAAATATCTCTTCCTTTCTCAACACTTATACACTAAAATTAAACTCTACAACATTTTTACAGTAGTCATTAGAAATCATGCCTTATTTAAAATTACCTTAGATGAATTTTTTATTATATAGGTGATCTTAAAGAGGTCTCACTGTAGTGATTAATTCTATATCTTTTGGGTAGAGAAATAAAATGGGGTTGGTTGATCATGGTAGTATATTGAAGACTTGTAATACTCTCTACATTGAGTTCTTGAGGTGAAGCATCTTACAATTCTTGTATAATCTTCAAAGGAAACATTAGATTCTTGTTTATTTAAAATTTGAAAATTATATGATTTCTTAGTACTAGTCAATAATTTCACTTGTTACCTCACACGCATCACTTGTTATTTTTATAATAATTTGTGCCCCTTTTTAAATAACTGCATGAAACTCATCGTGTTGTGTTTTAGAATAGGAACACAATAAGAATCTGATGTAGTCTTCTTCTCTCCCTACTTGGTTAGGATATTTGCACTCCCTTTTTCTATTTTATATACTCTATTATGATTTCCCAAAGTAAAAAATTATTTGAGAGACTTATTTACATTGGAAAACAACTTTAAATTTCCTTTCATATGGTTTATATAGTTAGATTCTAAAAACCACACATATTTTGGAATTTCCTACAAAAAGTTTCTTGTAGCTAAAAACATGGAACCTTTATTCTGGTTCTCTCAAGCCAAACTTCTTATATTCACTATCATAAAGGATATAATTTTTTCAATAGATTGAACATTATATTTATCTTACCTTTGGCGATGGGAATAGTTTTGGCTTGGAGTTTTATTGTTATGACCTTCAAAAAAATTCATAGAACTAATTTACAACCAATTCTTGAACTTATCTTTCCTCGTGTAATAACACATAACCCATTAACTCATCTACAATGAGTTCAGTGACGTATTTTGACTCCTCAATTTCCACTAAGATAGCATCAAACTTTCTTGGAAGGATCTCAAGCATCTCTTTTATTTTGTTTTGATTGTAAGGCTCTCACCATGAGACTTGGAGTGATTTACAAGACCCATTATATGGGTTTAAAACTAGTCAAATATTTCTAATTCCTTCATACTCAATTTTTTGAAAATTTATTTAAGAATTTGCATTTTTTTGTCTTTGACCTTGGTAGAACTCTAATATGCAGTTTCTAAGCTATCCCAAGCCTTTTTATACCTATTTACCATTGTAACCCTATGAAATAAGGTCCTATTCATTGTTTTCTTAATTATAAATAGTGATTATGAATCTTTTTTCAAATTTTATTTTAATACATCCCTTTCTACCTATTTCAATGCTTACAAAGTTTCTTTCTTGATCTAGAGCTTAATTGACCCCGTTTTATACTAAATCCCCTAACTCTTGAGAATAAATATAAGTTTTTATTCTAATATTCAGAAAATCATAACATTTACCTATGAATAATGAAATATGGGGTTGAGTGAGCGTACTGCTCAATATTTTCATAATTAGATTGTAAAATCTAAAACCAACTACTCCTAATCAACTCAAATATCAATTTGAAGATTTGGATGAAGTCGAAACTCTTGTAAGGTAGTGTGGTCTCAATAAGTAAACCACAAAAATAAATCTATCATGGAATAAAATGAGAAACAAAACACAAGATTAATATGTATAATTAAAACATCCTTCATTAATAATGTGGAAGCACTTCGATATTCTTCTTCTTTCTTATCCTTCTTTTTCTTTATTTTACTTCTCTTAAAACTCTAATGTTTTCACACACACATCTAACTCCTTATTAAATTATAAAAAAATTATTTTTAAGACTCTTTAAAAAAAAAACACCTTTTCCTAATTAAAAACCTTCTTACTTTAAAGCAAGCTTTTCCTAAACATAAAATCTAATTTCCTAAAGCCACATTTATGCATGGTGAGTCAATTTTTAATATTTCTAATATATTTTTGAATTATATAATAAATTTATATTACAAAATCTAGATATTAATATATAAATATTTTAATAATAATATTTCAAAAATTGGAAATTCAAAATATTGAATTTTAAATTTAATTTTAGAAAAATATTTTTTAACTTTTACGAAATATATATTCAAGTATAATAATTTATAAGACGTCACTTATTATACAAATTTCATAAAATACAAAATATATTATTATTTCGATAATATAATACTCAAAAAATAGGCCTATGGCATTTTCATAGCACCAAAGGTGCTATAGCTACTTATACTATAAATCTCTTAAAAGAAAATAAAAATTTATAAACTATGACTATTATATTGGTAACCAGAAGTGTCATGTTCATTTTTGGTTTCATTTTCTTCTGCGTGAGGTTGAGGAGGATCCAAATTTGAAGTTCCTTGCAGCTGCACGCCAGCAACCAGTCCTTTTGTTTCTTTTTTTACATATTATTACATGATTATCCCTTTGCTTCTCTTGTTTACATGCTGTTTAACCTCATTGGCTTTGGGAGACAATATCTTCTTTCTCAACGTTCTATTGGTGATAATTTCTATCGACATGTCATTAGGGAAGAAGGTTTTCGAGAAGAAGGCATGGAGGAGAGTGGTTATAAAAAGACTGGCAAAGTAATGATAGCAACGACTGTAATATTTGTGTAAGAGGATCATCTTATGGTAGCTATTGACACTAATGTGAATATCTTATGGAAGCTATTGAAACTAATGTGAATATCTTATGGTAGCTATTAAAACTGATGTCACCATGAAATTGATAACTTGCAATTAGAATCACCCAATGCTTAGACTGCAGCAATTGAAACCTCATATTTTTGTAATTATCGTGACCTCAATCTTACATGAAGCCTCTGAAAAAATTGACTCTCAAAACCTGCAACAAAATCAGTAAAGGGTCAAATCATCTTGTGTAAAAAACATTAAAAAATCTATTGTAAAAGAATCATTGGCTCTATGAACAAAGCTTCAAGCCAAAAAAAAACCAGAAAAAATCTAATCCGGGAGGCACTTTGTATAATTATATAATGTTTAAATTGGAACGCACAGGTGGATCATTACCAATCAGAGGTTGTCCTTAAATGATGGCATCATGAAATGGCCATTTTAGATTTAGGAGGAAATTTAATTATATTTTGGGGGATCAGCTGATGTTAATGTTATCATAGAATATATATATATATATATATATATATATATATATATATATATATATATATATATATATATATTTAAATGATGTTTTTAATAATTATTGTTATATTTTTGTATAAGTGTGAAAGTTTATTTTAATTATAGAATATTTGTGTATGTGTATACACAAACATACATATATTCTAAAAAGATGACGTATATACAAAAAGCAAAAAAAATATTATTATATTTTAATAAGATGAGTACTTCTTCATTTCAATTATAGAATACATATACTTTTTAAAAGATGATATTTTTAAAAAGTTTTAAAACTAGCAATCGCATGTGTACAATGAAATGTGAACGCCGAATGCTATATGTTATTTGATTTAGAGGGATAGTTATTACTTTTATAGATGATGATGATAAGGGGTGTGATTTATTTTGTATGTGTAGGAATATAAATGAAGCATTACATTTTAAGGTTCTATATAGGGATGAGAAACCTCCACACTGCCTCTACAACACCTGCAAACAAATTCCTCTTTAATTTTATTACACAGTTTCTTGGAACTTCCTGTGCATGTAAAATGATCCCCTTCAATATATTTCAATCCAAAAAGACATAGATTCATAAGATTGGACGACCCTTGCAAGAAAAGGCTTGTAATGATGAATTTAAGGTTAGTATGCATAATATATCAATATTGGTAGAGCCAGTTGTTTAATATCATTGTCTTGTGTACCATTTACATATCTAAAAAGAATAAATGAAGAAAAAATTCCACACTAAGTTTTATTATAAAAATATGAAATAAAGTATGAACTATCTGATGTTATCGTACCCCTAGCTGAAATAGGCATGTTTCAATCATAGGGAAAAGAACTGTCATTTCTCAATTTATTTTAGTCAAGATACGCGGATGGACTTGAATAAATTACCATTATGCAATACTTATAGCCTATGCTAGAGATGCTACCAAGAGAAATAGATAATTGCAGTTTTATTTTCCGAGACAGAGAATCAATAATACTCTTAGATTTGGTAAAACTGAAGTTAACATCCAAACTATGGAAAGATAAGATTCTTAATTGTCTTCAAGATAAGCTTAAATGATTGATAAACATTGGATTACGCACACTATTGTGCCTCTACACTGCCAGTTTGTTACCTAAAGAATATTTTGAAACATATATATCTCTGACATTGAATTACATGTTAACTTATATATTTTTTAGGGCCATAGATATCTTTCTATATAATTTTTATTCTTATTCTGGGCACCTTCCCTTCGATTATACTAAGGCAATGAAGAACTCTACCAGATTGACTATTTGTCTGGTTCTTTTGGAATTGAGCTCTTCCTACATACACCCTTTGAGTCTTGATCTCAAAAAAAATTCGCATCAATACCCTGTTCTAAACATTCAATCTGGCCCAGCGCCTAATCATTTTACTTGCTAATATTAATCATGTTAGGAAATTAGTGTTCTAGTGTGAACATATAGGTTTGAATATTAGTATTATTTAATATTTAAATACTACGTGAGTGTGTACAATTAGTTGTGATGTACAACTCATAGATATAGGAGTGTGATAGTATCTTGGGATTGGTAGTGATTCTTGAGAGATATGAGGAATTTGTTGATATGCATGGCTGAATTAAAGGTTAGGAGCACCCTAGGTAGTAACTGAAGTGGACACACTTCTTAAATTTTTAGTAGGTGATTTTTACCATCAAATAAATAAAATAAAATCTACATATCTTATTTTATTTAAAAAAAATTATAAGGATAATAATAAATCGCTAATTTAGACAAATTGGTCTACAAAAGAAAAAATATATATTCTATAAAATTTTCAAATAAGTAAAAGTAATAATCAATATCTTGAGAGAATTAATCATAGGTGGTGCTTAGAATGCAACAAATATGTTTTCTTATACAAGACTTATTACTCATCTTATTTACCAATGTCAAGTAGGTGATGAGACTCAAAACTGAACAAAGCATCATTTATTTGCAAATCAGTAAAACTTCATAGGAGAATCCCATGGTTTTTTGAGGAGTGGTATTTGGACCAAGCCTATAAATTCCTCCATACAAAATAGACATTTCCCTCAAAACATTAAGAACAAAGAATTAAATCATTCTTTATTTCAATTATACTTGCCTCTACTAGCAACACCAATGACATTATAAAAAATACGTGAACCTTTTCTAAGAACAAATTAACACTTTAATTATCTAAAGCCACATTATAGAAAGAGTAAAAATACCAAAACAACTGTATAAGCTTAAAAATATACATATTTATTTTTACTTGCAAAAATATTATAAGACATTTTTATGTGTATGCATGAAATTTCTGATATTTTATAATAATATCAATAATACTCAGGTAAATAATAGTAATGGTAAGTTCTAATAATAACAAAAAGTAATGAAAATCTTTAGATTTAGATGCCCCCTAATTTTTGTCGCCCTAGGCAATTGCCTAGTCTGCCTAGGGCTTAATCCCCCCTTGTTGATATGCCTAACTCCTTGAACAAGGAGTTCAATAGGCTATATAATGTTATCTCTATCAATGTAAAAATATCTGGAATATATGTTAATTTGATATTATTTATCTATCTTATGTCAATTATTCGGTGTTTAAAAATGTAATAATATTGACCATAAATATCATCTAGTATCAGAGAGCATTCATTCCTACATGGAAGAATAATGGATATACTAGGGTCAGCCATTTAGTTTCTTTGCATGATTTGTGCATGTGGGTTATAATTTTGTTTGTGTATTTTCATGCGTCTAGAGAATATCTTCTTGGGTGTGCAGACCTACAAAGAAGAATGGCTGGGACATTTTCAATCTTATTTGCCTAACTTATTTTTCATTTGACAAATTTTCTTTGCATAGAATTATATATGCTAGATCCATTCATGTTATCATTGGTTTATCTTGTTAGTAAATGGTATTGCCCACATTAAAATATCCAGACTCTATTTTGTTGGGTTTACAAGATCTATATGTAAGTTTTCACACTTTCATAAGTTTCAGGAGGACAAAACAAGATTAAAGGCATCCATTGAATGCGTACCAGTCAGTTTTAGGGTCCTTATTTATTGTCTTTCAACCACAAATGTTGCAGATATGGACATGTTGCATTGGTTCTACGAATACCAAGCTTTCCTCACCAAAAGACATGTCCCTACAACACAAGTCTGCGGCCAAAGAAGAAAAATGTAGTGACTATTGAGAGTTCACGTTTGTTTTAAATTAATTTATTTACTTTGTATTCATACGTAGGATTTATGTTGAGAAAAGTCAAGGTCAAAATTATAATAATTTTTGTTATTTACTGGTGTCAGTATTTAAACTCTCTATATTTAATCAGCTATTACAAATATAGTAAAGTCAAGTTTAAAATTTTATTAAATGCTCATTTTTTTATATTGTTTTTGTTTCAGGTTTAGTTATTAAAAAAAAAATCATTTGATTATTATTTAGTGTTAGATTCTTTTATATATTAATGTAATTTTTTTAATTGTAGTTTAATGTCATTAAAGTTTTGTAAATTGTCATTTCCTTGTTATTGTTTCTTTCCATAATATGTTATCATCATTTTGTTAAAATTGTTGTCAGAAGTCTTATTAAATGTCAATTATTGTCGTTATTTTGTATTATCTCATTGTATAAGAATCTAAAAAATTATTTATTTATTTTGTTTGTCAATTTTATGTGTCATAAATAGTTCAAAAACTAAAAAACTTGTCTTATGTGTGCATTTTTGATGGTAACCCATTTCCATCAATGTAAATTGAGCCTTATGATCATATCTAGCTAAGTTAGCAGCAAACAAATGGAGGCTTGAGGAAATGAAGGAAGGAGACATCGTAGAGACCTCTCGTTAGGAACCATCGACGAGGCCGTAATACTGCTTTGGTGGCCGTGTTCTTTCAGTTTTGGTGTATGTATTTAATTTTAACATGTTCATAGTTAGGAACAAATTTTCCTATATTTTGTTATCTTTTGTAAAATGTGGATGGGGAAACATGTACGCTACTATGGAGTGGTTGGTGGTCCACTAGAAAACCAATTTGAGAGTTTGTGAATATCTTAGAAAATCACATACAGAGTGGTTAATGGTTCCACTAGAAAACTTGTTGAAAATGATGATACTCTTTGAAAACCATTGGATTGTATAACATGAATAGGTACTAGACAAAACTCACCCATGTTCACACTAAGGGGGTGAATGTTATGAAATTAGTGTTTTTGTGTTAACATATAGGTTTGAATATTATTTTTATTTAATATTTAAATAATACATGAGTGTGTACAATTAGTTGTGATGTACAACTCATAGAGATAGGAGTGTGAGAGTACCTTGGGATTGGGAGTGATATTTGAGAGTTATGAGGAATTTGTTGATATGCCTAACTCCTCTAAACAAGGAGTTCAATAGGGTATATAATGTAATCTCTATCAATGTAAAAATATCCCAAATATATTTTAATTTGATATTATTTATATATCTTATGCGAATTATTAGTTGTTTAAAAATGTAATAATCTAGACTAGAAATATCAAACCCACATCAAAAGGCAAAACCGGGTCTTTGTCCATTTATATATTAGTCTTATGTAGTTATTAATTTATAGGTTAATAAATTGATTAAATCAAATCAGTCAAATTGCTGAATAAATCTGCTTATGAGATGAATTCATGGGAAAATTCTCTAGTCATGCAATTAAGAAAACAAATTGTTGTGGTATTTCGTCTTTTCTATCATACTAAAAATGCATTGACAAATACTAAGTGTACAAGATTTCCACACTCACAAACAAATTCATGACCAAGATTTGCTGCAAAGTATCCATGGCATGCAAAACCTAAAGACACAAAATGCTTGCTAAAAGTGAAAGAAAAAAAAAATGCTTTAGAATGGGAGAAAATATGAATAAATAATCAAATCCTACAACCAACCATACCTAGATAAGGATGTTGTTTTCACTTCATATTCATTTCACACTCAGATTTCACATAATTATTTTTATTGTGCTCTTCAAATAAGACATCTTACACTACAACTTCTATAGCTTGAGGATTTTTTCTCTCTTCACCTTTAAAACCATTGGACATGGGGGTAGAAGCCTCTTTGGTTTGTGCACAGGTTGATAAATCTCCATCCTTATTTGTACGTATAACATCAAATACCAAATTTGTCTCGAATTTCAAGTTGTTGGATACTCCAGAGTTATAGTTGATAAAATGATTTTGAAAATTTAAAGCAATAACTAATTGATGAGTGACAGATTAGGAATTGTTCCCAATTCTGATAAATTTAGGTTTTGGTTTGCACTTCATAATTTCTCTAGTATGTAAATACTACAGGGTAAGTGCAACAATTTGGGGGACATCAAATTCTTAATTTTACATCAAAAACAACAAAACATCAAATTTAGTCTTCCGCGGACTTGAACCATGCCGAAATGTCAAAAATATGTCATAAAAATGATACCATCGTGTAGGGGAGACTGTTAGCTCTGTAGAAATATTATTTTTAAAGTGAATAGAATTGGATAAATATCATTTTATAATTTTTTACTAATAGTAGGTCTTTAAGACACTTTTTCCCATGAATGTTTATGTCTACGTTTAAGACTGCAATTTTTGTTTCACTTATCAGAATGTGATAAAAATTATACCATCCCAACCATGGTGAAATTATATACATGTTTAAAAAAAAATTGATTTCAATATTTTTTATGAAGTTATGGTGGTAAAACAGAAAGTGCTCTGTTTTCTTTATGTTATCAGACCACTTTCATAGAAAAAATCATAAAAACATAAAATATTGCTCAAAAAAATACAAAATAAAATCTATCCTAAGATAGATAGCGACATATAAATTCTCACTAAAGATATATATATATATATATATATATATATATATATATATATATATATATATATATATATATATATATATATATATATATATATATATATATCAATTCTTGGTCATCCAAATAAAGGTCAAATGGACTGTAATCTTATAGGCGTTTAAAAAAAATACCAAGTCATTGAATTTTGATTGTTTAATATAGCTAAACTTGTCCATTTTTAAAAAATATTAGTAGTTTAGAAACTAGATTCCGGATGGTACGATTCATATTCATATAATTTTTTCTAATTTTAAGTGTATACATTGCTAATAATCCCTAAAAATTGATATTATGTTGTTATTTGCAATATGACATCCACTTATGACCTCTTTTTTGTCCCCCAACTTGCTACACTTACCCTGCAATACATCAGGCTTAGATTGAAATCAATGGCCATAAACAAGATCAAAATAATACTATAATCCAAACACATATGATAGTCTCAATGATCTAAACTAAAAGGTAGCATTTTCTTCATCTATTAAGATATTAAGATAGAGGTATATAAAAAAATATGTTTAAGCATCTCCTTTTTTTCTAATGATATCATTTGGAATCTATTGATACTAATATAGGGATGATAATAGAAAAAAAATATTACTAAGTTTTAAGGCAATAGTCCTAAGCTTCGTGGAGAAAACAAAGAAAGACACCTTATCATTTGTCCCTATTGTTGAGCTAGATTCATGGTATTTCAAATCTGTTATCCACCCGTTTGGAATCCAATCAGGAGAAACAACCACAGTTTCATCATTTCCTAAATTCCTTCACTTCTACATCATGCCAATAGAAACTTTTTTGGGTTTAATTAGAGTAAACAGACCTACGTCATCTTTGTTTACCATTTCATTTGAGGAAGATCTTTTAATTGTGAGGTAAGTATGTGAAAACATCAATACGCTTGTCGTAACCATCAGGTCGCCTATCAAATTTAATCAAATAGGAAAAATGTTAAATTGGCTATCAAAATTAGGCCAGTGGCATGAATCACAAGAAAGGCCTTTTCCATAAGGGGAATGCCTTTGATGTAAAAATATATTGTTATATATTAATAAGATCATAGAATGTTTACTTTCATTATAGAATATACATATTATGTTCACTTTAACTATAGAATATACATTTTTTTATAATATGATATTTTTACTAAGTTTTTAAAAGAATTATCTTTACAATTTAATAAGATGAGAACATGTTTATTTTCATTATAGAATACACATATTTTCTGGAAGATAATTATTTTAAGATGTTTTAGAAAAAAATATTGTTATATTTTAATAAGATCAATGGATGTTCACTTTCATTATCAAAAAAATATATTTTTCAAAACCTTTTTAAAACATTTTTCAGAAAAAATTATTGTTATATTTTACTAAGATCAACATATGTTCACTTTCATTTCTAAAATATGCATACTTTTAGAGTCAATCTCATTCAAATATATCATATAATATTCACCACATTGAAATCTTATTGCCATCAATTTCACTCAAATAAAATTGACATATATATAATAAAACAATATTTGTTTAATAAAATTGGAAAATTCGGTCACCATCCATCCACCATCCATCCCAGTTGAGTAAAGGTAGTTTTTTGATGAAAATTTATGTCATAAGAATCAGCAATTTGGAAATTCTTCCCCCATCCATTACTTCAATTAAAAAACAATATAAACATGAATAATATTAATTTTAAATCGTTGGACTAATTCCGTATCATTTTATGGTCGTAATTTTTGGACTAATTCCATATCATTTCCTCTTTATCTTTCTAAATCATATACAAGAAGAAAATAGTAAATGGATGGAAAAGAATTTCCATGGAAGAAAACAGTAAATTTCAATTAGGTGTTGCTTATAACTGGGGAGAGTATTGAAGCAACCCAATCTTGAAACTATGTAGTGCCCCTCCAGTTTGTACTCCTTTACTTAGAAATCGATTTAGTGATTGATTCATGTTAAACAAACTTAAAAGAACAGTATCATGAATTATTTGAATTAAATCAAAGTGACCTGGTTGTAACACTTGTTGTCACCTGGCATTAGTAGGAAGGTGTACGAGGCTCACGAGGCCAACATACTAGCCTTACCCTCACCACTTGGTTTTGATTCAGTGGGGGGGTAGTAATGATCTAAGGTTACTCGAACTATATTTGGATAATGTTTATATCAGTTTTAATTTCTCAAATACATGTATATTAGCTTTTCATCTTCATTTAGAATAAACTAACCTGACTTGACAGGTTTTGTGTAAGGCTCACATTACCAGTATTGTTGTCATTACTCCTTGTTCGTTATTTTTGTGTTGAATTTTATTGAGATGATGATATTATGATGTTTTAGATTAAGGGATCATATTGATATATGTTATCCACTGATGATTGTGATTTTAAGTTATATATTTCTTACATTTAGATCGTAATTTTATGTATCATTGGTAGAATAGATGTGGTGAAATTTTATTTAGCTAATATTGTATAGTCGTATTTTCATTATGATTTATATGGATATTTTACCATGTTGAGCGGATTTGAGGGTTTCCTTCTGTGTGTAGGAATTTGTAGGTAGTGCCACTTGGTGAATGGGGGAATCAGTGGTAGCACTACAAAGGATTCCAAAAAATTCATGCCAAACCCTTTTATCTCACCCTATTTAATTTTAGTCATTGGTTGTAACTGGGAAATTTGGTTTATTCTTGTATAATATTTAATTTAATTATTTTGTTATATTTCCTAACCTTGAGCACCATGGTAAAACTTAATTTACATCATTTCTCATTGAATTTGGTTTTCCTTATACAAATATGGTCTGTTAGTATGATTTGTGTTATTGAATAAGAAAATATAGGATTTATAAATGCCTAAATCTAATGCAATGTAGCATTAAATGAATAAGCAATGAAGTACATAATAGACCAACGCATATAAGAAATTAAGATTAAAAATCCTAAGTGCAAATGAGGAGATAGAGAGACTTAGCTTATTCACGAATAGATCTGGACTATGCCAAACTGGAAAACTAAAAAAATCTGAAGTGTAGACTATTGCAATAAAACCCAAAAATATGCAGAGCTAATGGAATATCCTAGAGTGGGGAGGTCGTGAAGGGTCAGGGGTGCGTGGGGCACAAAATACCTTCCTAAACGCTTTTCACTACTCAGATGGTTCAAAACCCTATTTTATAGGGTCCCAAGATGTTTGTTGTCCTTCCTTCTTATCACTACTATGTCGCACCAAGTCTACAGATTTCGCTAATAATCTGCAATAAAGAAATGACCTGCAAAACCCTCAAAATTGCATCAAATCCCAAAAATTAAATAATTCAAATGAGGGTTCTGACTATCCTCAACTGTCAAAAGAGTCATCTTATGACTAACCATTGGACTACATTTTAGACCCAGTGTAGATCTATGTGTGTGGGTGTGGAATCATGCCCTATGAGGCTCATGAGGGTGTCACACTTGATATCGAAAGTAGATAGATGTAAGAGATGTAAATAGATGTGTGCATGAAAGAATGAACTTCCCATCCTACGTGTGTATGTAAAATTATTAGTCCCTTTCCCTTGTGTGTGGATGTTATATAGATGCTTGAATGTAACCTTAGGTGGTGATAGCTAATGCTTAGTGCTTGGTCCTTTATTATGATAACATAACTTTATATTTATATGATTCATTTTATTTAATTATCATAACTAACCATGAAAAGGACAAAGACCAAAAATATAAGATGACTAGATGGCTAGAAATGACCTACAAGATGTGAGAAAAGTATAAAGAGGTCAGGGGCATCCAGACGGAACAGGGGCACCTGGCACTGGAGTCTCGGTTGGGCACTTGTGTCCAGGATGAGAAATGTTGAAGTATGAAAAGACAGACTAGGAAAGCAAGAGTGTAAGATCAAAAGTGGCAACAAAAAGCAAGAAAATATAGCTAAAGACATGGGTTAATTATTACTTTTCCTACCTAGGAATCATATGAATAGTATTATGCAATGAGGACTAGATAGATACCCAAAGTGTGTGAATTAGTGTCTACACTTATGGGGTGTTTTAGTGTCTTAACAAAAATTTGGGGGTGTGGTGCGAGTTCCTAAGCTAGTCCTCACCTTGATTCTCTCATTCCAAACCAGATCCCTAATTTCACCTTTAAGGGAAGTTTTGAAGGCTTGCTTTAAAAGGTAAATGTCTTATTTACCTCAAAATTGGTCCATGGCACCTAACTTATGGGTGGGGAAAGCTTTTTGAGAACCCAAAAAGCCTCTCCCCACTCCACCCTCTCTCTAGTCACTAGCTCAATCTTTTTTCCTTGTTTCACATTTGTGGCTTTGGGATTTTGTGTGAGATTTGGGAGCTAAGTTGTATTTTGTTCCCTCTTTCATTTATTGTTTTGGGGAGTTTGGAGAGTGATTTGGATGACATGGAGGATTTTATTAGTTGGAGGGGTAACACATGTCACCCTCCCATGGGATTTTGGGAGGGATAATTTTCCTATATATTGTTTGAATTTTGATGTTTGGGGTCGTTTTGGTAGATAACTTTGGTATGTAGATTTGGGATCTTAAGGAGACAAATAGTTAGGAGCTTGTGTGTTAGCAATATTTTAATATTGTGAACATTATTATTGTGCAAATAATGAGTTGGTGACAACTCGTAGAGATCTCTTAGAGAGATTCTAGGTTTGTTGAGTGAGAATAGGTATTGGGAGAGATTTGTGGGATGCTGAGTGATTAGTGGGATGAGTGTTGACTCCTAGAATCGAGGAGATCAAACTCTATATATGTAACCTCTACCTGTGAACAAAATATCCCGAATGAATTGAAATCATTGTGTTCATGTTTACTGTTCTGTCTATTTCACGGTTATAATCTGAGCAAAATTATATCATTGGTATCAGAGCGAAGTTCATCCTAGGATACTAGAGGTAGCATTGACTTCTCTGCATTGCAGTATGGTGGCTCAGATCTGACAAGATATCAATCCAAGTTTCCAGCACGTCCCCCTGATTTGTATGCACCCTCTAACAGTGAGCACATCCTCCAGACGTCTGCATAAGGCACGAGTGCCCGGAAATGGACAGACTGTAGGCCGTGTTTTGTGTTTTTAACCGTATTTCCTTGCATGTCTGTGCTATTCGTTTTTACAATCATCACCATTTAGATCCATTCAAATATGAGAGTCATTCAGATCTGCACTCAGTAGTTGTTTATGATTTTCATATCGGATGTTCCTCAACACATCACCTGTTTGAATCCTCGTTATTATGTGAAATTAGTTTTGGATTTATAATTTATAGTGGTAGAAGTTGAAGCCTTCCATTTCAGGTATGGATCTATAAAAATACGGCAATCACTATTGTGAGGATCTGCAAATGAATACAGGAGGACACTATCTTGTATTATTATTTGCTATATTCGAGAGTGCAGAGAAATGATACAGTTTTCTAATACAAAGATTACATGCACTATAATGGAGGCTTTCCTGCATGGATCAGTCGATACGCATGGATAAAGGAAGGAGAATTGGTTTTGTGTGGGAGGCTTCATAGATCGGGTGAAGCGCAATCATCTTCTGTTTCAGTTGATTCGGTGTGCCATCGACATATAGACCTGTGATCTGTCTGTGTGGCATCAGTTCTATTTCTTCACTTTCATCCACGTATTTCCAGCGATCAAGCAACTCCCTCAATCACATGTGGTTCTCCATGGTTTGATGAACAGAGTTGTTATTGTTATTGCCTGCTATTCTATATTTGAATGATCAAATTTACAGTCTGAGAGATATCTCAGCATTCAGGATCATTTTTGTGTGTGGATCTCGGTCTTTGCATGAGTCGTGTGCCAGTTGTCTCGATTGGCTGAACCAGTTGTCATCCCGGGACAGTTTATACATGCCATGCGTGTTTGATCAAAGAGAAAGAATACAATTTTCTAATACAAAGATGTTCATCCTTTTCTTATCTGTCCACAAGATTATTTTATCATTCTGCCACTAATCTGGAAAGTCTCTTTGCATGCGACTCAGTTTTTCCGTGCACACACAAGGGCTTATTGATTTTCAGGAAAAGTTTTACCTGGAAATGTTGCAGCAACAGGCCGTTAGTTTGGCCATTGAAGAAGAATGGAACGAGGCAAGCGTTGCAGGAAAATGCATAGAAGGATGGCTTAAAGATGTTACGGGTATCGCAAGCGTTCAAGACCCGAGGAGGACATATCCCTATGAAATCTCTGAACATGGCACCGATTTCCTGTTCATTTTTGTCAACCAGCGCGCCGTAAAAGAGGCATTGAGAGCAAATGTTAACATAAATTGGAATCGCTGGAGCGACGCCATGGAAAGTAGAATGAGCGCGGATTACATGAAGTGCACGAAATGGAAGGTTGAAATGCTCGTAAAGTGGATGCCGATTTCGGTGTATCAAGGGAAGTTTGATCTGGGGTTCGCTGTTTCGGTGGAAGAATGGTTACGGAGTGTGGATTGGAGTGGAATGAGTGAATTTTGGTGTACAGAGAGAAAGGTGTGGAAGGTAGGGACTGTTGTGGAAGGGTACATTAGATCCCATTCAAATCTAACAAATGTATTTTAATATTGTGAACATTATTATTGTGCAAATAATGAGTTGGTGACAACTCGTAGAGATCTCTTAGAGAGATTCTAGGTTTGTTGAGTGAGAATAGGTATTGGGAGAGAGTTGTGGGATGCTGAGTGATTAGTGGGATGAGTGTTGACTCCTAGAATCGAGGAGATCAAACTCTATATATGTAACCTCTACCTGTGAACAAAATATCCCGAACGAATTGAAATCATTGTGTTCATGTTTACTGTTCTGTCTATTTCACGGTTATAATCTGAGCAAAATTATATCATTGTGGACTTGAGCTTGGTGTGTGAGGTAGGTATCACACCCCCATTATATTTTTATTTATATATATTTGTTGTATGAGTTTGGATGCATTAATTGTAATGATTTTGATTTTGGCAGGTGGTTTGAGATCCTTATTGTTCTTGAGTTTTGTCTTTGAGTTGAAATTTTTTTCTTGGTATGCTTTTTTTCTACACTCCATTTGTGATGTGGATTTTGGAGCGGGAATTTAGAGTGGGAAGTTACCCTCATCTGCATTGCTTATTGGGGAATCCATGAATCTTTTATTAACACAACACAATATAATGGAGGTATTTAGTTTGTTAGTTGTGAAGAATCTTGGAATTACTACCTTGTTGATATTTTAGAAATTTTGGTATTTTGTGATCCTCTTCCCCTCCTCCATTTATAATTTGTTCTTTCTATTTTTTGTGTAATTGGATTTCAGTTAAGTTTATTTTGTTTTCTCTTGGTTATCCTTGTTTTAGTGCTTGAAAATATATTTTTTTCCATTGATATCCTTATAACATGTTAAACCTCTTTTCCATGGGCTTGGGGGAGGATAACATGCACTTCCTTTGGGATGAAGGCATTGATGATGCCTGTAGGTTGGTAGGTATATCATGCCTTCATTTTGGTGGTGTTTAGAGTTGGTTAAATGTGAAAATTGGAGCTATTTGAGGACATCTTTGGAGGAATGGATCGAAAGTTGTAAATTTCATCAATTTATTTCCCTTTTAGTGAGGCTTTTTATATTTGCATTTTAATTATTGATTTGTATTTTCAAATGGATATTATGGTTATGTAGTCTCTCCCTTAAGAGGAAGGTCATAAGTTTGTAAACAAGGGATTTTGGAGTTGTTTCCCTTTGGTTTTGTGTTGGAAACTTAAATTGTTTTCTTTTCATTATCTCATTGATGTACTTAAAAATTTTGCTTCCATTTGAATCTTGGAAATGATGTAAGCTAAAAAAAATTAAATGTAAAAGATTTACTACTCTTACTTTACTTGAGTAATTTATTACAAGTAAAAAAAAGAAATATCTCTTCATTTATTTTATTTTTCTTGTCAAATGACAATATCTATATTGTGAAATTTTAGAAAAAGAGAAGGAAAGATTTTTTTAGTGTATTGTTTTATGGATCAATATGAAATCTAAGAAAGATATGAGGAAAACTTTAGGTTTATAGATAGTTAGAAAACAAAGATAGTTTTAAAGTATGTTTACATATTTCTTTCTCTTTTCTGAAATCATATTTTTGTATGCTCATTTAAGTAAGAAAAAAGTTTTTATTATCGTTTTTAGATCATATGGTTCTAGTATATAAAGATAAATGTATTAATGAGATTTAAGACTAAGTTACCCTCTCATCTCTTAGGAAAATAATATTGTTGATCTCTTAAGTCTGAAGCACTACATCTATGTATGTATGTATGTATGTGTATATATATATATATATATATATATATATATATATATATATATATATATATATAAAAGGTTTGTACTCAGAAACATAGTTAGAATAATTCCGGTTAAATCCTCTCCTTTAATCAATACAAACACACACACACACACACACTTGTGTGTGTTTGTGTATTTATATCTAAACATATATATGTTTTTTAAATATACATATGTTTTGCGCTTATATGTTTTGAATCTTATTTTTCTCCCTGACTGCATTTTAATTTAAGGGATATGTGTGTGTGTGTGTGTGTGTGTGTGTGTGTGTGTGTGTGTGTGTGTGTACACACACACACACACACACACACACACATATGCATATGTATGTATGTATGTAAGTATCTATGTATGTGGAAAACATTTTGTTCTTTCTTTATTTAAAACATATATATATATATATATATATATATATATATATATATATATATATATATATATATATATATATATATATATATATATATATAACCCTACTATGGGTGGATGGGACGCGGACTTTCCATGCACCCCTCCCCCAAACCTTTCTACATGCCATGGGTGGCATGAGAATAACCTACCCCATCATGGCCGAACACATGCATCTTTTCACAAGCGTGGCCACCCCCAAATCTCTATAAAATTGCCCCAAGTAGGAATTATTCTCCCCCTCTAATGGATATCTACAACATAAATAAAAAATGGAACACCATTCTTGGTCGTCGACCTGTAGGTGAAAGATTATTTCTAAAAAAAAAAAATTGAGCCTCCATTAAACACTGAAATAAAACAAGAATGTAGCTTCCCAAATCTTGGTTACCCCTACAATTCAACAGTATGAGCCATTCAAACACAAATTAATACATATATTCACCCTGAGCTTCTCTCCTCTTGGAGTCGACCTATAACTTGGGAGTGAAAAAGAAAAAAACCTAAAACTAAAGGAAATAAAATTTGGTTTTAGATGGATTTTAGTACAACATAAATCCTAAGGCCCAAATTTATCTAATTCTAGGGTTACTATTTGTTCCTCATACCTTTGTATTTAGATGGGAATTAATTGAGGTGGAATTAAAATAAATTTATTAGACCCCTTGGGTTATTATGATTATAAGTTAGGGATGGAACTGGGTGGGCATGGGATTCATTTAGTTGGGCCAAACAGAATCCCATGGCCCTTTTTCACTCTCAAATATTTATAATTAATAATAATGAGATAAAAATATAATAAAATAAGATTTGGTTAATACATTGAATTAAATAAACCATAGTAGATTTAGTTATCCTCACTAGGACACCTTAGCCTCCGCTACTTATCGTTGCAATCCCTTCAGGTTTTCCTTAGTGCAAAGGCAAGGTAATTTCAATATGACCGCTAAATTGTAATGTAAAAAATTTACAACCCATGTTGTCATCATAACAGAATCACTGGCTATAGTTTTTGGGGAACTTTGGATACATTCAATATTTGTAACACCAATACATTTTTCACTATAAGCGCATAACAAAAATAATAGTAAGTGAATTAACTATTGTTGCAACACATGATATTTGTAACCCCAAAAAATTTGTATCAGAATGAGGCTTAAAAATTTATACCTCTTGGTTAACTTGATAAGAGGATAGTGTTTTTTTAACAACATGTGGGTTTTTTGTTGTGAGTTTTAATCACAATGTGATGTTGATTCGATGGGATTGTTCTCAGTTCCATGTTTTGTAATACTTATGTATCTCTTGATGAGCATATGGTAAAGGACCCCAGATTCTGTGTTATTATTCGATGTTGTGTCAAAACATGTGAATTTCATCATTGGAAGAAGTGTTGTTTTGCTTGGATAAATTTGTGGGAGATAATACTTTGGGTGACACTTAGAAATTGTGATGGAGGATATCTGGCGATGGGTAATCATTTAGAGATCCATATCATTAGCAGTTAGGAAATTCAATTATGGTATTGGGTTTAGTGGCTACAAATATTGTTAGTCTTGGTGTCTTGGAGGCTTATTTTTCCTCTTAAGAGATCCTAGCTCACGTCAAACATCTTATTAGATCCATATAACTTATTTATTCTTAGATCCTCACTTAATGATTAGTACCACTACTTTCGCCTCATAAAAGGCTACGTACTGATTGTGATGTGGATATTTTCCATTTTTTTATTTATTTGATTTATTGAAAAGGCTTCGAGAATCTTCTTGTTATTTTTGAGCTTATTGCAATATTTTCATAGTTTGAATGCATCTACTTAAGCATTTAATTTTTAATACTAATATTTTATCTCTTTTGGTTACTCAAAGCTTCATTTTTTTAGGCCACTTGGCTAAACTATTGTCAAGAATGTTATTTGGTTTTTGGTGCCTGATTGTGAATTGGTTCTAATTTGGTCCATTTGTGCACTCTTGTCATATGGGGGTATGCCTAAGGTGTCATTATTGTATGCTTAGGGCTGTAAGAGATACCCTTGGTTTTGTGGTGACACTGCTCCATGTGTCTAGGACCATAGAGTGAATTGGAATCACTTGATTATGGACACTCAATCCTCCTTTGGTGGAGTGACATACTTGTTTTTGAGTCCTCTTTGGTTGAGAGACTCCTATGACTTATTCGGTCCTCTAAATAGTTGAGAGACCCCCATGAGGCTCTATTGTCTTCAATGGATTCACAATGATATTGTGAAGCATGGATCAATGGATGAGAGTTGATGTTATGGAGTATTGGTCAGTGATTTTTCCAGTGATTTGTGTGTCTCCTTATTTTCTACAATGACAATGTGCATCATTAATATGGTTACAATAATCAATTAGAAAAATAGAAATTGTGTATGGGATTGTTCACTCTTTCATAATTATGGTTTTCTAAAGGATAGTGTGATTTTAGATTTTGAGTATTCACATTTAGGCTTACTAGTTATTATAAATTGGTAATATTAGTCTTTGATTAACTAAAATTAGAATACACTAGGAGTATACTAATATAGTTAATCTGATGTAGGATGACATAAAATCTGTAAATAAATACTTTAGAGCTATATAAAATTACAAACTAATTAAAACTAATGAAAATAAAACCCTAATGTCCAAAAATAAAGTGACGAAAGAACTCAAATGATTGTAAATTATTGTTGTAGAGTGTTGTGGGTACGACAGGAAGTTTTAGAAGTAGGAACGGCTATAGAAAGGTATCAAAAAGGGTGGATTTGGAAGATTATGACTCTCAAATCACTCTCCTCAACACTCACACACTCATACAATGTTGTCTTAGGAGCATGGATTCTTCTTAGATCTTAAGCTTACAAATGGTGACAATCCACACATATCTAAGTTTAACTGAATTCCATAAACCTACACACACACACCTAAACACTCTAACCTTCTCAACATAAGTCAGGGAATACTCCATTCAACCCCAAAGATAACATCGTATCAAGGTTTGACACACAACTCCTTGTGAATCTTGTAGTTGGCTTGTAGCCCTGAAAAACAACCAAATGCAAGAAGTCCAACACTTTACCCTCAATCAAGATGAATGCCATATTTTTTTGGGGATCCATTTGTGAGATAAAAAAACATATTTCAAGAAGTACATGGGTTACCTTGGGGCACAAGGCACTCTTCTTCAATTTAATATTGTCCTAGTTTTGAAATCAGGTCTTTAGGCTTGTTTTTGGAGGAAAGAACATGAAAACACACCAAAAATCCCACTTATTCCTCAAGACCAGCTCTAACTAGATTTAATGACCAGTTTTAACTTAGTTAGAAAGATAAATTTGAAGGAAAACTTGAAAAATATGAAATATAACTTTTTTTTCTTTAGCTATACATGCCAAAACGTATGTCTAAAAGTATTATCATGTTTGGATATGTTCCCAACCTCCAAAAGCTTTGAAATTTTGGAAACATGGTTTTTTTTGTATGGAAATGGTGTCATCCAAATTTTAGCTCTTAGTTCCACTCCTGCGAGGAGATACATGTGGCCCTGGTTCGCCATTTTAAAACACAAAATTACTCGTTACACACATGTGGGGGAGTTTCAAAGGCCAATAAAATTTTAGGATTCTTTCCCTTGATCCCTTAACTTGATTCAATCATCATAGTCAGATTTTGTTGCCCTCCTTACCTTCTGCACATTTTTGGCTCTCGGCCAGGTACAAAATAGAAGAGAAAATACAGATTTTAAAAGTTAAAACTTCAAAAAAACATGTTTTCGTTCTTCACAATCAATGTCCTAGTTTTCTATATTATTTTGAACAATCTTTCCTCCATATAAATACAAATTCTCCTCTCTTACATTCTCATAAATTAGAATTTTGATTCAAAAAACAATCTTCCACCATTTTCTCCTTATTTTTCCTAACTTGACTTGAACTACCCCTAAACTCTGAAAAACACTAAATTTATACTAACCATCCTATTTTGAGTCCCTTTATCCTAGGAGAGGACTTGGAGATATTTTCCTATAGGGAAAATATCTTCGAGCCATTTAATCCTTTATTTTATTTTATTTTTAATGCTCGTAATCCAATTTATGCATTATAATAGCTCATAAAGCTATTTTACAAAATCCACACATTCAAATCAAATTAAGTGAAGGGAAAAACATTAAAATCTATCCTATACCCTCTCACACAAAAAAATTGCAATTTAACCAATGACATAGCTTTCTACTCAGGATGCTTCTACATCATTCTGCCCTTGAGAGGAGAAGTGTTCTTCATGGCTGATTTTGCTTCTCCAGGTATTCAATCTTGAATCCAATCTTGATCAGATAATTCTCGGTCATCCATGTTGCATCCTCAGCTCGCAAATATTTCCAGTTAATAAGATACTAGTAATATTCTCTGTCCCTAGTCTTCTTGATGATCTTCTTGTTCAAAAACTTCTCTATCTCCTTTATTTTGGCTATAGGCATTTGTGCTTTCCAACCTTCCCTCTGTTGTCATGTTTCAGCTTCCTCTCCACTTTTTCTTTACCTTTGTACTCATACAGGTCTGCAACAATGAAGATTGGAGAAATCCCAATGCCTCCAGGTAGCTTCATTTCATAAGAAATATTGGAAAATTTTCTGACTATGTTGCAGGGACCAATCTTCTTGACTTTCAACTTATTATAATCCCTCTTCGGGAATCTCTCCTTCCCCAAATGTGAAATTACTTCATCACCAACTCCAAAAATAACTTCCTTCCTCCTCAAATCATCTCTTTGTTTGTAATTTTTGGTATTCTCTTCAAGTTTCTTCTTGACCTGCTCATGGATGTCTTGCATTCCCTTAGCAAATTCTTCTTCATCCACACTTCTAGCTTGCATTCTCTCCAAGTCTCTCAGTTCATATACACCTCTTTGGTGATGTCCATACATGATTTGAAAAGGAATCATACCTGTACTTCTATTGGGTGAGTCATTTTAAGCAACTCTTCTTGTGCAACTGTCAGGTCCCATTGTTTTGGATGCATGATCACCAAGCATATAAGGATATTCCCAAGGCTCTTTTTGACTACCTCAGTCTAACCATCTATTTGTTGATGGTAGGCTGAAATGAAACTCAGACGAGTTTCCAACCATTTCCACAATTTCCTCCGAAAATTCTCAACAAACTTTGTATCTCTATCAGATACAATACTCGTTGGTAAACCGTGCAATCTTACTATTTCCTAAAAGGAAAAATTAGCAATGTGGGTAGCATCACTAGTTTTGGTTCATGGAATGAAGTGAGACATCTTTGTGAAGCTGTCAAAAACCCAAAATATGGAGTCATTTCCCTTTTGATTCATGGGAAATCCAAGTACAAAGTACATACTTAAACAGTCCCATGCTCTGTTGGGGATAGGAAGTGGTTCATATACCCTGCATTTTGACTAGTTCCTTTACTATAATGACATACCTTAAATATTTCTACAAATTTATTCACATCTTGACCCATTCTTCAAAAAAAATAATATGCACTTAATTTGGACAATGTGTTGTTTTGGCCAAAATTCCCAGACAGGCTTCCATTGTGTTTCTCTCTGATCAGGTTCTCTCTCATTGAACCTTTGGGAATGCATAGCTAGATTCCATTGAACAAAATTCATTCTTGTAGCATGTAGTCCATCCATGGACTCCTATCCATCACCATGGGTTGCTTACAAGCCTTCTAATCCTCCCTGAAATCATCATCCTCCTAATACCGATCTTCTAGGTTCTCAAAACCAATCACATTCACTTGTAGCTCCTGAAGAACTATAAATCTCCTGATCAAAGCATCTTCAAATTTGTTAGACTATCCCTTCTTATGTTTGATACTAAAAGTATAATTTTGAAAGTATTATACCCATTTTACATTCCTCTAATTTTGTAAAGCATAGTTATCAGTCAACAACAAAAACTCTTTAGGAAACAGGTAGTTTCTCCATTTTTTTAGTGCTTGAAATAATAGATAGAATTCCTAATCATAGGCTGAATACTTCCTCTTTGCCTCACTGATTTTATCACTGAAGAAAGCAACTAGTTTACCTTCTTGACTCAAAACTGCCCCAATTGCTAGGCCACTAGCATCACACTACACTAAGAACAGTTTGTTAAAATCAGCGAGGACTAAAATGGGTTCTTTTGTTACCTTTTTCTTCAAAAAATTGAATCCTCTCTCATCTGATTCAGTCCATTGGAAGTTCCGCTTATCACCCTTTATGGTTTCTATCATGGGAGCTACAATACCATTGAAGTTTTTGATCAATTTTCTATAGAAACTAGCTAACCCATGGAAACTCCTTACCTCATATGAACTCCTAGGTGTTGGCTATTCAAGTATGGATTAAACCTTCTCTTTATCCATCTTTAGTCCTTCTCTAGAAAGGACAAAACCCAAATACACTAGCTCAGTTTCTAGAAAACTGCACTTTTTCATATTTATTAGCAGTTTCTCTTCCTGTAACTTTTCTAATACCGTTCTCAAATGTTGCAAATTCTCTTCTCTAATTTGACTTAATATCAAAATATGATCCAAATATACAATGGAAAACTTACCCGTGAAAATTTTGAGTAATTCATTCATCAGTATCATGAATGTGTTGGGGGCATTGGTTAGGCCAAATGACATTACTAACCACTCATACAAACCATCATTGGTATTAAATGCATTTTTCCACTCATCTCCCTCTTTGATTATTATATAATGGTACCCACTCTTCAAATCTATCTTTGATAAATAGTTTTATCCACTCAAACAGTTAAGCAAGTCATCTATCCTTGGCAAAGGAAATCTATACCTGATTGTGATCTTGTTGATGGTTCTAGAGTCAGTACACATTCTCCACGTTCCATCCTTTTTAGGATTGATCACAGTACGTACAACACATGGACTCAAACTTTCTCTCACCAATCATTTGTCCAAAAACTCCTAGACATGTTCTTTGATTTCTTCATTCTCCCTGGGTGTCATCTGGTAGGATTCCTTGTTTTGCAAGCTAGCTCCTAGAATCATATATATGTTATGGTTGATGCTTCTTACAAGTGCAAAATAATTTGGTAGTTCATCAACAACAATGTATACATATTCATTCAACATATCCTAGATCTCACGAGGTAAATAACTCAACAGAGTGTTAGTCACAACACTTTTTAGTTTATCAATAACTCCAAAACTTACCTCTTCCTTCTTCATGCTTTGTAAGAAATCCTTTCCACTTATCATCATTACCTTTTAGCTTTGTTCAGCTACATCATTCCTCTCCACTAGAGGTATGAATGTATGCTCCACTCCATTCTTCTTGAAAGTGTTGGTGTTCTTTCTCCCATCATGAATAGCTTTGTTATCAAACTGTCAAGGTCTCCCAAATAGGATATGACACATATCCATAGGCATAATATCACACATGACCTGATCTTTGTATGCCCCAATCTGAAACTATATGTTGCATTGTTAATTTACCAACAATTGATGTCCTTTTTGTAGCCGGGACACTTTGTATGGAGTTCAGTGTTGCTCTCTTTTCAAGCTTAGCTTCTCCACCATCTCAAAAGACACTAGATTATTTGTACTTCCACTGTCAATCACAACCTTGCAGCACTTCCCTTTGCTCTTTCATCTTGTCTTGAATAAAGTCTTCCTCTTTGGTGGTTCCATAGCCTCTTTGTTTGGTTTCAACAACACCATCTTCATGAGAAGAGATTCACCATCTTCTGGTATTTTCTCTTGTCTAGGTGCTACCTATAGCTCCCCATCTTGCTCTTCACTGGGAGCAATGTACATATTCTTTGCATGGCTGATTTGAGGGTTATATGGACACTAATAAGATCTATGACTAGAATACTTATTACATCTGAAACACTTACCAAAAAATCTGCCCCTACCTACCTCTTTGATAACCTTGATAGGGTCTCCTTCCTCTGAATGGTGCACTTCCTTTTGTGCTCTGCATGCTACTAGAACTACTTCCTTAATCAAAACTTGTTTTCAGCTGCCTCCTATAATTTGGAGGTCCTCTTCATCTGAAGGTTATTCCCCTTCCTCTTGAGATGGATTTTTGTCTCTTTGCTATCTTCCCTTCTACTTTCAGATCAATCTGATAAGATTCTTCAATAGTCCTGGGGGTGAGAAGACTTATCTCAGCCCATTGATGTATCTGGATACCTTTTCCAAGTATTATTCTACGTGGCCTAATCTAATTGTTAGCCTATAAATATCATCAATATATTCTTTCACAGACAACTCTTTTTATCACAAATTTTGTAATTATTTAAACAGTTTTACCTCATAGTCTTTAGGGATGAATTTTCCCTTCATCTTGGCTACCAAATTATGTCCCAACTTCGGATATTTTCTTTTCCTTTTCTCCTTCTTTCTTCTTGCACTCCATCCCACCATAGAGTTGCATGCTTCTGCAATCTAGTCATGAAGACATAGACCTTTCTGTCATCCTCTAGTATGCCTTCAAAATCAAAGTACTTGTCCAATGCTTTGATCCAGTCAATCAATTATTCCACATTCAAGTTTCCTTCATACATGGGAACCTCCATCCTTGGCTTTGTGTTCACCTTCATGATGGATCTAATCAACCGTTCTTTATAGGTTTCTTCCTCTACCTCTATAGTCATATCCTCATCTGGTGGCTCCTTCTCACCATCACTGACGTATGCCCTCTCCATTCTTCTCCTCTATGCCATTTCTAGGTCCCTCAGCCTAGCTGTCAGGTTCTTGATATCCTCAGCCAAAGTAAGCTAGGCTTTTTGGGTTACTTGAACTGCTCTCCTTGGTGGCATCTTGCTTTGCCTCTTCTTTTTCTGCTTTGTTGTGCTTCACTTGTTCTTTTTCCCTTCCTCTAAATATTTAGATTGTGCACAATCAATTTAGCTCTGATACCAAAAATTATGACTCTCAAATCACTCTCCTCAACACTCACACACTCATCCAATGTTTTCCTAGGAGCATGGATTCTTCTTAAATCTTGAGCTCACAAATGGTGATAATCCACACATTTCTAAGTTAAACTAAATTCCCTACACAAACAAACACACACTCACTCCACTCACACACACACATACACACTCTAACCTTCTCATAATAAAGTATGTAATACCCCATTAAACCTCAAATATAACAAAGCACTAGGTTTTGACACATGGCTCCTTGTGAATCTTGTACTGAGCTTATAGCCCTGAAAAACAACCAAATGCAAGAAATCCAACACTCCACCCTCTATAAATATGAATACCATGTATTATTGGGGATCCATTTGTGTGATACCAAACATATTTCAAGAAGTATAGGGGTTACCTTGGGGCACAAGGGACTCTTCTTCAATTTAGGACTGTCCCAGTTTTGCATTTAGGTCTTTAGTCTTATTTTTGGAGGCAAAAACATGAAAACACACCAAGCCTCCCAATTCTTCCTCAAAAAAACCTCTAATAGGATTTAATGACCAATTTTAACTTTCTTATAATGATAACTTAGAAGGAAAACTTGTAAAATATGAAATATCACTTTTTTTCTTTAGCTATACATGTCAAAACCTAGTCTGAAAGTGTTTTCTTGTTTGGATATGTTCCAGAAATCCTCAAGATCTGAAATTTTTGGCACAAGGTGTTTTTGGTATGAAAATGGTTTCATCCAAATCTCAGCTCTTAATTCCACTCATGCTAGGAGATACACGAAGCCCTAGTTCATCATTTTAAAACACAAAATTGCTCGTTACACGCATGTGGGGGAGTTTCAAAGGCAAATAAAGTTTTAGGAGTATTTCCCTTGATCCCTTAACTTTCTTTAATCATCACGATCAGCTTTGGTGGCCCTACTTGCCATCTGCACATTTGTGCCTCTCGTCTAGGTACAAAATAGAAAAGAAAATGCAGATTTTTAAAGCTAAAACTTAAAAAAAAAACGTTTTCTTTCTTAACAATCAATGTCATGGTTTTATATATTATTTTGAACAATCTTTCCTCCATCTAAGTATGAATTCTTCTCTCCTACATTCTCAAAAACCAGAATTTTGATTCAAAAAACAATCTTCCACCATTTTCTCCTTATTTTTCCTAACTTGACTTGAACTATCCCTAAACTTGGAAAAACACTAAATTTAAACTAACCATGCTATTTTGACTCCCTTTATCATAGGAGAGGACTTGGATATATTTTCCTAGAGGGAAAAGATCTTCAAGCCATTTAATCTTTTATTTTTTATTTTTTTTGATGCCCGTAATCTAATTTAGGTATTATAATAGATCATAGAGCTATTTTCAAAAATCCACACATTCAAATCAAATGAAGTGGAGGGAAAACATGAAAATATCCCCTGTACCCTCTCACACAACAAATTTGCAATTTAACGCATGAAATAGGTTTCTACTTAGGATGCTCCTGCATCAGAATATCTGAGTAGACTGAAGCACAATGGATGATACTGGGGCACCTCGAGGTGTCCTCTTATGGTAGAAAAGTCACCCTGGTCTCTAAAAACTCTTACAACTTGATTCTTTCAGAGTCGGAAGATGACCTGTAACCTTCTCTGGTTCTCGTATTAGATGTTAGAATTTGAGGATTCTAATAAATATGGATTTAATCAACTTACATATTATATAATGTTATAATAAATATTTAAATAAACATTACATCATAACATAAGTAAATAAAGAAATACTTACATGAAATAAATAACACAGGTGACACATTATTTATAGTGGAAAACCCCAATAGACTAAAAATCACTTTGAAAATAACCTTTTACTTCAGAGAAATTATTTTACATCCAGTAAGATCACCTCCTCCTTTAAATCCCTATTTACCAAGGGTAAAACCAAATCACTTGATTTACACAACTTTGATATATTTCCTGAATATATCAAATGATGACCTAAAGTCCTTTTTTATATAAGGTAATCGGGTATGTCTCCTGACCCACCTTTTCAACCTAAATGGTTGACACATACACCTACATTTATAATATTTAATATCATAAACATAATCATTTCATGATATTAAATATTTAACCTAAAGTATATACCTAGGTTATCATATTGAATAATAGAAATATAAATATTTCATATTACTAAATATTAACCTATATATTAGTGATGGACCTATTATCTCTCGAAAGTGCACCCTATAGAGAGATAGTTGCAAGTGTTCTAAGCTTGCAAATTTTATCTCTCTCTTTCGTAGATACAATAGAAACACCATAGGTCTGTGGGTATATCTATTTTGAGGTGATTCTTCGATATCAAGGTTGGTTCCTTATTTATGTATCCTAAACTGATTTCTGGGGTTTAAGGGTAAAATATGACTATAAAAAATAAATTAAAACTGAGGTAATACACCAAACTTGTTTGGGCTATTTGACTGAGTACATGCACAATTGATACGGAATGAACTTTTGATGCACATGACAATAGATTTCTGAAGATAATTGTTATCCAAAATTCACCCTCAAGGTAATTTTGATAACATGCATCAAATTCTTTAGTCCCAGGCAAATAGATTGAGTCAGGGAAAAAATTTCATGTTTCTAGGGTCCCCTCATATTTTTCTAACTCCCCTGTCCAAGTAGAAGAGAGCAAGTTCTGAGAAAATGTGAAAAAATTTGCAAAACAAGCTCGGGCCAGGAAAAATCACGAAAAATGGCTAAGTCCTAGTCCTAGAAGCATTTGGGACAAGTGGGACAAAAAGGCGCGGATCAGCCGAAATGAGCACAGGCAGCCCCCGGAAGCAATTGGGACATCTGGGACAAAAGGATGCGTGGGACGCGGAAATCCGAACTGGCCGAAAAGAGAAAAAATTGGCTAACTGCTGAGAGGGTCGCCTTATGGGACAAGCGGGACAAAAAGACGCGAACCGGCCGAATCGGGCGAAATGAGTCAAGGCAGCCCAAAACAGTCTGGGACGCGCGGACCAAAAGTACGCGAATCGGCCGAACCAGCTGAAATGAGCACTTTTGTCCCGGAACAGTTGGGACAAAAGGGCGCGAACCGGCCGAACCGGGTGAATTTGTCCCAGACGGTCCGAAACCAAATGGGACATATGGGCCAAAAGTACGCGAACCGGCCGGTTCGGCCGAAATGGGAAATTTCAGCACCGAAACCAAATGGGACAAAGGGATGCGCGGGACGTGAAAAGCCGAAATGGCCGAAGGT
Source organism: Taxus chinensis (assembly GCA_019776745.2). Classification (NCBI taxonomy): domain Eukaryota; kingdom Viridiplantae; phylum Streptophyta; class Pinopsida; order Cupressales; family Taxaceae; genus Taxus; species Taxus chinensis. Next base: position 158,361,005 of record CM034153.1, on the reverse strand, counting down.
AGGGAAGAAAAGTCAACGTCTGGTCCGGAAACTTCAAACGGCCATAACTTTTGACTCCGAGCTCCGATTTTCATAAAATTGGACTTTCTGGAACGAGCACGACGTCCTCTACGCCACAAAAACTGGATTTCTTATTTTTAATGAGGGTAGATATATTTAAATAAAATAAACATATTCGGCTCTAGTCAGTCAATGCTCATTCCCCGGCAAAATGACAGAAAACGCCTGCCAGACTCAAAATAGCTGCCCACACTCAAAAGGCCATAACTTTTGCATTTCTCAATGAAATCGCACAAAATTGGTACCGTTGGAATCATGGTTCCGAGCCCGATGCACAGAAATCAATAAATTCTAGATTTGATCAGAAATTGTTTGGGTTTTTTTAAGAAAACGTGGCCGGGTTCAGAACAGTGTTCTATTTGGTAGCTGGGAGTGCAATTAAGAGGCATGGTCATCATTCTTTCTCTGCTGCAGCACATGGGACAGTATGGGGAGCCTTTTGTAATTAATGGACAACCTTTTCACTCAATTTAATGCCTCTTACAGGTGGTTGAAGGACAGATTTTGGGATTTCCATTTTCCCTTCTCTTTTCCTTCTCATTTTTCTATAAATTGAAGTGTTGGGCTCATTGTAAGGGAGAGAGTTTTTGGGTAGCAAAGCTCTGCCAAAATTTCTTTGTGAAGCCAGTGTGTTGCAGGCCCTTGTAGTGGACTCCTTGCATGGTGATCCAGGCCCTTATCTTGTAATAGATCGAACTGTGCATATCATGAAGCAATAAAATATCAGTTTGTGGATGTATCTTACCATGTTGTGTTTTCTTGCATCCTTCTTGCCCCTTTGACCTTTCTATAAGAATATTGTGTCTATTATTGTGTTCTTGCAGGGATTCATTAACATTGTGTATGCTTGGAATATTGTTGTGAATGCATTTTTGCTAGATTGTGGTGAACTGTCATCACCTCTTCTAGTGTGCACTTTGCCTCTGTATTTCACACATTTGGAGATTACTCTCACACCCCTCCTTTTCTGGTGTATCACCTCTTTAGTGTAGGATTTCATTTTATGTATTCTCTCTCCCTGGTCCCTTGGAAATTTAGATTAGAACAGTTAGCTTATCCTGCATTAGAGTAGATTGTGGCAGGTAGTTTAGAAGCAAGAACCAGCTTTCTCTGGAGGTCTGTCTCAAGTAGCAAGTCCCACAACTTGGAGATAGTACCCATGTTATCCAATCACACTGTGAGTTCAAATACATGCACAGGGGTGCTGTGATTTGGTGATAACAATAATTAAGGGTAAACACTTTGATGTATTGAAGGATAGAATCACAACAATACTGTTAAGTTACACATACACATTAAAATCATTTAGAGATTACTGAATTTGCAACAAGGTAATATGATTAATCAAGAAATTCAACATTCACAAGATTAATAAAAAACATACACAAGATTACAAATAATTGGAAATGCAGAAAATTACTTCAGCACTCCTATATGTAAAAATTCCTCTTTGTGCTTTACAAAGGCACACAATATATAGAAAAATTGTTTCACCCACCCTTCCTAAAAATATACTAAGGTTGTACTCGTGCATGCATCCTATTTTCATCCATTATTTAATAATAAATAAAGGAATAAAATAAAGAAAACTAGTACAAAGAGGCATTATTAGCCTTTAATTACATACAATCAAACTGAAGTTGACTTTTCTATTTTTAAGAAAATCATGGGTGAATAATTTGCTAATAATAAACCTTTCTTGATGAGCAAGTCTCCTTCTAGGTGCATGCAAATTTGTCTTCTTATCTATTATGTATTTTTGTGAAGGCATGGAAGAAATCATCTCCCTGTGAGTGAGAAAAATAAATTCTATTAATCTGCAATACTTGTAAAAATAATCACCCCTGCATCCACTTGATGGGGACCACCTCCAAGCTGAGGCTCTGATGTTGACATCTCCATGCATAATTTTGTTCTCTTATGGTCACATGTGAAATTTCAACGTCTGTAAGCAAAATAATACCTTTGTTTTAAGCTCACATATGATAACCACCTTTGATGTTGACCACTTTAAGGGTACGAGCTATTTAGCCAAATTTAAAGGTAAAATATTTCAGTTTTATTATTAGACCCTTCATAATTACATGTCAAAAATATTCCTTGTCTTCTCTGACTTCTGCATGCAAATAATGTTCCATCATGACTAAGGTGGTAATAATAGATCGGGGGTGAAATAATGTTTACCATGCACTTTGGTATAGTCTTATCCTAAGATGGACTCCTACACATATTATGATTAAATAATCATTTAGCTTGTTTTACATGGCACAAATTTATGAGGCCTTCTTCTGAATTTGACTCAGATCATTTCGTATACTATGGTGCTGAAAACATAATAATTAAAATGATAATTTTTTCCTCTCCTCTACGATGGCGAAGCCCTTGAGCTTTGTCGGTGTCTCTCTTTCAAGATTAACCGAAGTGGAGTTAGGGTTTTTGTGGCTTCGATGTGTACATACCTTTTGACCAAGGTTTGGTTGAGTTTGGCTGAGTTACCATTGATTATGACTGCTTCTTGATCATTCATTGAATGTACCTTGATTGTCTTCACCATGGATTTGTAGCTTGGTAGTTGGCTCTCTGACCATGATTAAGTTTCATTAACTCACTTCTTGAGCTCATGTGGTAAAAGTAACCTGAACCCTAATGATCATTCCATTTTTGCTCTTGCTCTCATGGCAAAGCCATGGAAATTGTTTTGCATGACTGCCATTTTTGAAGCTTTTGAGCTCAATTCAATTACTTTTTAAGTTTCTATAGTGAACTTTACAAGCATATATCTAATTCTTCTGTGATTTTTTAACCTTTTTGGGTTGTGTGTATTCTATTTTCTACTCTAAATATTTTTTCTTGAGGGTTTTACCTATGTAAAGAAAAATCCTTCTGTATTTTCATCTTTATAAACTTTGAGAGACTTCGTAATGAATGGTTTCCATCGTGAAGAGTTGAGTCTCTTCTTTATGAATTTGAGTTCTCTACATTTTTATCATAAAGTTTCCATTATGTTGGGGTTCAACCTAGAGGGTTTTGAGTATGCTCGACCCTTGCTTTATTTTGTTCCACAACCATAACTATTCATGTAGATTGTTCTGAGCATTTTCTTTTCCATTCTTTGAGATTTCTGTGATCTCTTGGGTGCCATGATAAGAAATCAAACCTTCACTACTTGATGATGGGTTTTCTTGATACTTACTAGAACGTTTTACTTTTTACAAGGTAAGCATGATTTTGACTCGAGCACTCCTAGGTAATCCTTTTTCTTTCAATTTTTTGAGATCTCTCATTTTCTAATTTAGAAACGACACCATATATTTTGTATTTACCTTAAATAGAAATGGCTATCATTCTTTCTATTCTAAATGATAAATATGAACCTTCATTAATGAAGGATTTTCTCTGTTAGTGCATATTATGTCTTCAATTACAGATCTGGACGTTTTTGAGATCTCTGATTTTTAAAATTGTTCATTTTATTTCGATTCTGTTATCTGCTTTGAAGATTTTAGTGGCATCTGAAACTCTATTTAATTTTTGATCCATCATGTTTCAATTTCGAGGTGTTTTTCATATTAGTTTTCCTGGTCGGATTTATTGCTTTTTCGTATGGGAACATTTGATATGGTCATATTGTTGAAACTCACTTCACATTTTTTTATACCTTGTACTACCTAATGCAAGCTGACCTTGTACTCACCTAGTTTAAATATTGTGTTTGATCCATTTTAATAGTTCATCGGTGCTTTGTTTCAATTCTTATAGCTAAGTTTGGTGATGACTGAGAGCCATATCCTTTGAATGTTTTTTCACTGTCTGATATGAAGTGATAATTGGGTTTGATTTTGATTGTAATCAAGTGCCATGAATGTACAATTAAAATTTTTGTTTTGATAGGCGCACACAGAAGATTGTATGTATTGCTATATATAAAATGATACAAAGTGACGCCTTTAAATAGGCTGCGAGGGAGGAAACGTGTGAAAGAAACAGTTATGAAACTGTTCGTTAACTAAAATGTATTAATTAGCTAACATTCCCCCCCTTAATACATTACTCTTACAAATGTACCCCCTAAATAAATCAAACTTCACCTTGCCGAGAGGCTTGGTGAGAATATCTGCAACCTGAAAATCAGTAGGGCAGTACTGGAGCTGAATTTGGTGGTTCAAGACCTGTTCACGAATGTAGTGACATTCGACCTCAATATGCTTTGTTCGTTCATGGAAAACAGGATTCTTCACAAGCTTCAACACACCTTGATTGTCGCAGTGAATGATGGGAGGTTTCTCTTTAGGAATTCCTATATCTGCAAGAATGTGATGTAACCAATTTGCTTCGCACACAGCTCCTCATGCAGCGCGGTATTCAGCCTCATTGGATGAGAGAGCAACAACAGTTTGCTTCTTGCTGATCCATGAGATAGGTCCAGACCCGAGATGAAAAACATATCCTGAAGTGGATTTCCTGTCATCAACGAATCCTGCATAGTCCGAGTCTGTATATCCCTGTAAGAAGAACTGAGTGTTCTTCTGATACTCCAGACCAAAGTAAACTGTACCTCGAACATATCTCAACACATGCTTTGCTGCTATCCAATGACATTTCTTCGGCTCCTACATAAATCTAGCGAGATAGCTCACCGCAAAGCAAAGATCTGGTCTGGTATAAGTCAAGTAAATGAGACTCTCCACAAGCTGCCTGTAGTGAGTGCCATCTACTTGTGTTGAATCCTAGAATCTAGATAATTGCAAACCTTTTTCCATAGGTGTGGACATTGGTTTACAATCTGACATTCCATACTTCACTATTGTCTTGGTTAGATATGGCAGAAGAAGAATCATATCTTTGTCTCCCAGATGAAATATGATAAGACACTTGAATGTCCAAGGAGTATATAAATACAAGTGAGAATGTGGTTAAGAGGTTACCGCCTGTAACTGATAGATCGGTTACATGTAGCTAAACTAAACTCTGTATTAATTAAGCCAACATTCCCCCCCTTAATACATTGTTTAAATAGTCAGGCGTGTGAGCGTACTCAGAGGAGGATACCCATGGTACAAGCCCGCAGTTCAAGAATTCAAAAAAAAAAAAAGAATCAGTTACCAAAGAGGGAGAAGAGAGCATGTGGCAACGACCATTGACCAACTTATCAGCACTGTGTGGAGTTTGACATGTGTGGCATCGACCACCGAAAACCCAGGTGTGCGTTGGTAGACTCCTTCCCCCAACATCTTCTCAACTATTGTTCACAGACCATGCAATACATTAGCAAGCGCATCGTACAAAAGATCACGAGACATAGAATTTGTTTGAATCTATTATTGAATGTCCGAGGAGTGTATAAATACAAGTGAGAATGTGGTTAAGAGGTAACCACCTGTAACTGACAGATCGATTACATGTAGCTAAACTAAACTCTATATTAATTAAGCCAACAATCCCCCCCTTAATACATTGTTTAAATAGTCAGGCGTGTGAGCATACTTAGAGGAGGATACCCATGGTACAAGCCCGCAGTTCAAGAATTCAAAAAAAAAAAAAAAATCAGTCACCAAAGAGGGAGAAGAGAGCATGTGGCAATGACCATTGACCAACTTATCAGCACTGTGTTGAGTTTGACATGTGTGGCATCAACCACCGAAAACCCAGGTGTGCATTGGTAGACTCCTTCCCCAACATCTTCTCAACTATTGTTCGCAGACCATGCAATACATTAGTAAGCGCATCGTACAAAAGATCACGAGACATGGAATTTGTCTGAATATATTATTGAATGTCTGAGGAGTGTATAAATACAAGTGAGAATGTGGTTAGGAGGTAACCGCCTGTAACTTACACATCGGTTACATGTAGCTAAACTAAACTCTATATTAATTAAGCCAACATTCCCCCCCTTAATACATTATTTTTACAAATCTACCCCAGATTCATCATCTTGTTACATCGCGACATGTCCTATTTGCTTCTTGCAACAAGGAATTTGTCTGGATTTTCTTGAATCTCTGCGACAGATGTGCTCTCGTTTGTAGAAAAAATAGATGAAGAAGTGAGCTTGAAATCTCGTGTGGTGCGCCACAAATGTGCCTGAGGGCATTTAATCTCGCATTTGTCATCTGGATCGACACAACTCTTCTCTGTCTATATGTCGAACAAGACTCAGTCCATTATGTCCTCAAATTGCAAGTTTTGGAGACTGGCAAAGAGTAGATACCGATTCTCTTCGGTTCTCTCAAATGCGGCACGTCTCTATGGTTGCTTGCAATGTTGCTAACATCTCTGGGGCACGACTTTCATGCTCTCAGACTGTTGCATGGGATCATAGGCTGGTTGTTCGCGTCCATATTTGATAGCAAATTTGATGAATGAATGAAGGGGCTTAATCTCGTTTTGTTTCGATTTGATTCAAACAAATTCCATGTCTCGTGATCTTTTGTATGATGCGCTTACTAATGTATTGCATGGTCTGCGAACAATAGTTGAGAAGATGTTGGGGGAAGGAGTCTACCAATGCACACCTGGGTTTTCGGTGGTCGATGCCACACATGTCAAACTCCACACAGTGCTGATAAGTTGGTCAATGGTCATTGCCACATGCTCTCTTCTCCCTCTTTGGTGACTGATTCTTCTTCTTTTTTTTTTGAATTCTTGAACTGTGGGCTTGTACCACGGGTATCCTCCTCTGAGTACGCTCACACGCCTGACTATTTACTCTTCTGGTCACTGTTGTTTCCTCACACGCCGAGAAATGGTCATTGATGGGATAACTCGCAGGCGGACTTGGATCAGTTTAATGATCGATGCAACATTGCCAAACATGAATAACAACAGAATTCTTCATGTTGTCGCTACGCACAGGTATGGTCTTCTCATTTTGTTTGAAGCGGTTATATTTCATAACTGTCTTCTTCAAGACAGTTATCTCCTCTCCTTCCATGCAGGCAGAGACCTCTTCACGCACGGTTTCTGAATCTCCATGCACAGTTTTCTTCTCTCCACGCACTGACCTCCTTTAGCGCCACGCACAGCACAAACAGCAGGACAGTCTTCCTGTTCTTTGCTGAGTCTCCACGCACAGCGGACAGTCTTCTCTCCTCCACGCAAGGTCTGCACATCAATTTCCAGCCATGTCAAACAAAAGAACAGTGGCTCCAATGAGAGGAAATGAAATTAGGTCGTTTGGATCTCCACGCAGGCTGAGGATCTCCTTCAGCGCACAGGTCATACACAGCCCATTTCCTCCATGCACTGCAATCCACTGTCTCAAGCTTCCACACACAACATAGCCAAAACGGACAGGACTGGCAGAGAAATCTGAGTCTCCTCTCCACGCGTTTTAGGGATGAATAAAAAAAAAATGGTTTCACAACTAACTGCTTCCTCCAGCAGTCTTCTTTCTTCTCCCACGCTCAGGAAGAGGACGCACCAACAAAGAACAGCAAAGATTGCACAGCACGTAGGCAGAGGATGGACAGAGGCTCAAATAAATTTCCACGTAGGAGGGGAAGTGGTGGTTTCTAGCATATATTCAACAGTCCATGAAACTAATGAAATACAAACCTTTCTGGCTCCCTCGCTCCCACTTCCACGCTCTGATACCAATGATAGGTGCACACAGAAGATTATATGTATTGCTATATATAAAATGATACAAAGTGACGCCTTTAAATAGGCTGCGAGGGAGGAAACGTGTGAAAGGAATAGTTATGAAACTGTTCGTTAACTAAAATGTATTAATTAGATAACATGTTTCACTTTGTTGTATCTTCCTTTCATTGTAGATTTCTGCATTATAGTTGCTCCATTCAAGTACTTTGTAAATACCTCAGACCCTCTATTCATACTTTGTAGCATGTGTATGCTCCTAATTTCAAGCATTACTCAGGGTAGAGGGTTTGTAAAATGAAACTCCATTAGTATATGTTTCTATTTTTGTTTCATCCCTCTTCAACTGGTAATACTGCTCTATCGCCAGGTATATTTGCATTGGATCTGGGCATCTTTCATGGTTTTTTATGTTTTCTTTTCTTTGACTAAAATTTTCATAGAAAAACTTACTAGGTTCGAACTTAGCTTCATCTGTGTGATTCTTCTATATCATTTCTTGTGAGCTTCTAAGCATTTTGATTTTCATATAATCTGAACTGTATCATGATCTTTGTACTTTGAGACTGTACTTTGAGATTTAAATCGTTAATATTATTGAATATGTATCAATGTTTCTGAGTTGAACTTTTCAATGATGTTTCTTTCAAACCAATTGAGTATTTTGTAAAACATTATGGCTTGGATTCCTGAAATTTGGAAAATAAATTTCCTCCGGAGTTTGTCTTATTTTACCATTCTTTTATACTGTGCCATTTGCTACCTGATTTTGGTTGTGAACTATGTAATACCTTAGTCATTTTGTGAGCAAAAATTGAACTAAAGCAATGCTCTTTCCATCATAGGTTGTTTTACTTCATAAAATATAACCTTACATATTCCATTTTAGTTTATAATGAGAATGCATACTTTTGATCTTAATAAATGATGCAAAAAAATTGAGTTCCATTTCTACTTTCAAATGATGATATTTTTTACTTGTTCCATCTGCTGTAATTGATACATTTCAAGCTTTTAAATTTTCTTTTCATCAGCATAACTATGTCTTTACTTAAATGGAATGACAAAGGAAGATGAAAAATGTTCTTAGGTCCTTCTTTGTCACTAGTCCCAAATTGTATACTATGTAAATGCTTCTTTATTCACTTTGTACTAATTTCAAGTTCATTATTTGAAAGCACATCTACTCAAACTTGTGAATACAAAAAGCATGAAATCCGGAGCCTTGAAGATCTTTTATTTCCATTCTCAGGTATAATGTAGTAGCTGGTGAAGATGGTGGAAAGGGGCAGCGAGGACAAACTGAACCCAAACTGATGAAAATATAGGCAATGATGGATTTCATCCTTTCTTTGTTCAGAAATTTATGTATATGTACTTTCAATGCATGCACTTGATTTCAGATTTATTTCCATAGCTTGTGTGGGTTCACTGTACTTTTATTCCATATGAATACATGAACTATTTTCATGTAATGAGATGTATATCTTTCTTTTCTGTACTTTCTTTCATTTGAATGGATAATAATGAAATTGTACACTCAAAACACTTAAATAATTCATTTAATAATGGAAATAAATTAAAATCAAATGTACCTTTTGATGTTCATTGGATGACTGAAATTTTCTATGCACCTTGTCCTTAAAAGTCACAACCTGTCCGTAGCTTTCAAAATTTCATATCTGATACATGCTACCCTTCCTACCTTCCTCAAGGCCCTGCAATGGTCATATACGGCTTTGGTGAGGATTTCAAATGGAATGGCTGCATCTATGAGGCATGGCATTCTTTAACTGTACCCAAGTTGTAATTTTAATCCAAAATGACTTCCAACAGTCCAAAACAAAATAATTAAAAACTATATCTTTTTCCGAGATGGTTGTCCCAAACATAGCCAAACTCGTAACTCGACCAATCTGAGAAACTTAAAAGTTTCGAGTTGACCTTTTTGACATAGGGTGCAAAAAATGTCAAAAATTATGGCAATCCTACGGGGAAATTTGTCTGCTAGCTATTAGACTAGTGCCTTGCTCTTGTCCATTGGGCATGGAGTCAAATGCATACAACCAAAACATGCCTTTTTCGAAAAAACGCCCAAACGGGAAAGGATCTGGTGAACTAGATCAGGTGCACAAATGCACTTATTGAATTGAAAATGAAAACTACAATACATGAACTACACTTATTGAAAGGGAAATCCTACTCTACCCTATTCTAACTAGCTGCAAATTGAGGCTAAATAAAACCTGAGACTGGTAGTGAAAATAGCTTCCTTTTCTCTAGAATCTAGATGATGAATTTACCTTGCAAAACAAGTAGAATGACAGAACTAAAAATGAGATGTGTACCTTGAATTTGTTCCAAAACTTAGACCAAAAAATAAAGAATCTTTGTAATTGATCTGAAAACTATTCTGAAGGGCTTTGGAACTAATTATTGAGTATCTGACACTCATTCTTAGGTTATGATATGAGAATGATTTATGGTATTACCATGGCATGTTGTGAACCAACGAGATACCTAATAGGACATGGCCTCCAAACAACTAAAAAGCTAATCTTCTTATCTTGTACTGAAAAATGAACCTTATTTTCAATCGCGGGTTCTTTCATAAGCTGTTTTGAAGGCTATTCTGTGAACTAATCTGCCTCTATAAACTATTGTATATTCCTTTTGACAATCTAAAATCGATCTAAAGAAATTTCAACCTCTTCAAGTTGATGTATATCATCAATCATAACATCGTGAAGATGATGAGAAGGTTGTTCTCCTTCTTTAAACAGTTTAAAACTAATTTCAGATTCTTTAAATTGTTGTTCATCCTTTTTAGTCTGTTGATCTAGTACTACCAAGACTAATATTTCAGCAGTACTTTCAATTAATTTCACTCTATCCCGTCTTACAATGTTCTCTGAACATTTCATCTCCTCCTCAATCAAAAATAGTTGATTTCAAATACTTGCAGTACCATCTAATAGTCCTCGTGAAACACAACAAATCCCTAATAAAGTAGCTATATCCATGCATGCAGTATAATGAGGGTCTTCACACTCAATTGTTTGATCATTATTACTCTGAAACATATTTGTTTCTTTTTGTTCATCAACAATGGAAAATAACAAGTTGCAAACCAAGTGCTCGTCCCTTAGATCAGCTGATTTATCTTTAGAAATTATTTACAAATTTCCTTCAGGTTTTACCAACTGGGAAGAATTAGTATTTTGTAGGAGTATGGTGCTTTCATGCACGCTATTCTTGGAACATAAAAACTGTTGATCATCCCTAATATGATTTAGATCTGCTGAAAAATCAGACTGTACCTTTTGAATGGGTTACTCCTCTAATTCTGGAGTATGATCAAACTGAAATTTAGAAGCCTATTGCTCAATGTTCTTTAAATATCTCCCAACTATTGTTTTCTTCAGCTGGTTGTCCCTCTTAAATGATATTATGATCCTCTTTTTCCTAGACTAGAACTATGAGTAAAGGAAGAGTGGGACTAATCTCAACCTTAACTGAAAATTCTTTAAAGAGAGGCTGGGGTACAAACTCTATTTTTAGGACAGCATCTGAACATCAATTTGGACACTTTATTTTGGATTCAATGCATGATTTTGGGGTAGGAAAAAAAGGAATTGCAGAAGCCTAATAATTTAAAACTTGATGAAAGGAATGATTTGGCTAACAAGAGGAACATATAGGCATTGAATTTTTATAGGGAAGGTAAGTGGGAAAACTCTTTTGATAGGGTTCCATAACCTGATGCCTATCAGTTTTCACTACTAATGATTTCTCATATAGTTCCTTAACATCTAAAAAAATTGTTTAAGTTCAATAAGCTCAATTTCAAGATCTCTTCAAGTTTCACATTTAGCATAACCCTCTGCATAACTTTGACCTTAAAGAACGTAATGATCATCATATTGACAATCATACTAGTTTCTAAGGTTTGCGTCATAAGGATATTAACTCTGATAGGGGTTATGAAATTAGTCTGAAGGGGAAATTGGATAAAAGGGATACTGGCTTGGCTGATAATACTGCTGAAAATGAGGGTTTATCGTTGTATGACCTCATAAAATACTGAAACTATAAAAAACAGGTCTGCTACTCATAAAATGGCTCATAACATCATATAAAAAGATCTGACTTTCTTGAAAAATACCTTAAAATTACACCTAAAAATTTGGTGATGTTTTTAAGTGTTGTACTAATCTAAAATCAGATTCACAAAGTTGCCAGACAAGTTCTACTTGGATCTTGAATCTTCATAACACATCAATAGTATTTTCTAGTCGTTGTCCCACTGGGTGTGCCAAAAATTGTTATCTCTCGAAAGTGCACCCTTTAGAGAGATGGCTGCAGTTATTTTAAGCTTACAAATTTTATCTCTCTCTTTTATAGATACAATGGAAACACCTCAAGTCTGTGGGTATACCTATTTTGAGGTGAGTCTCTGATATCAAGGTCGGTTCCTTATTGATGTATCCTAAATTGATTTTTGGGGTTTAAGGGTAAAAGATGACTGTAAAAAATGAATTAAAACTAAGGTGATGCACAAAACTTGTATTAGGTCTTTGACTGAGTACATGCACAATTGATATGGAATGAAATTCTGATGCACACGCCAGCAGATTTTTGAAGATAATTAAGGGTAAACATTTTAATGTATTGAGGGATAAAATCACAACAATACTGCTAAGTTACACATACACATTAATATCATGCAGAAATTACTGAATTTGCAACAGGGTAAGATGATTAATCAGGGAATTAAACATTCAAAAGATTACAAATACTTGGAAAGGTATAAAATACTTCACATTCAAAGGAAAAAACTGGCAGAAAATTGTTTCATCACTACTGTATCTAAAAATTCCTCTTTGTGCTTTGCCAAGGCACACAATATATAGAAAAATTGATTCACCCACCCTTCCTAAAAACAAACTAAGGATGTAGTCACCCATGCACCCTATTTTTATCTAGGAACAAAATAAAGTAACCTAGTACAATGAGGCATTAATAGCCTTTGATTACATACAGTCAAAATGAATTTAAATTTTTTATTTTTAAGAAAAGCATGGGTGAATAATTTGCTAATAATAAACCTTGCTTGATTTTCAAGTCTCCTTCTAGGTGCTTGCAAATTTTTCTTATTATTTGTTTTGTCCTATGCTCGGTGCAAGGCTTCCAAGACATTTTCTTTCATTTTATCCACTTAATGGGGACTAAATTCAAGCTTATGTTATCTATGATGTTCAAATCTAGCCATCCATAATTTGAGAGTTCCTCTTGGTGGAGAAAATGTAAGAATAGTCAACCTCTGCAAGCAAAAGTCAAAACCTTTGTACTGCCAACCCACTTTTCGCCACCTATGATGAAGCCTACATGTTGGTGAGAACCATTTCTCAATATGGAAAATTAGATGTTTCCACCTAATTTTCACAAGGCTAAAATGCCCCTCACATTGAATCAGTGTAACTCCTTCATTATTGACATGTCAAACATAATCCTATGTCATATCTAAATGACTTGTGGTATATGGCCATAATAGACCAAGGATCACATACACAACACTGATACTAGAACTTTTTGGAACACAATGATTAATTGGCCTAGCCAACCCTTAATGTATATGGTTCCATCACTAATATATAGGTTAATATTTAATAAGATGAAATATTTATATTTCTATTATTAAATATGTTAACCTAGGCATATACTTTAGGTTAAATATTTAATATCATGAAATGATTATATTTCTAATAATAAATATTATAAACTCTCGGTGAATGTGTCAAACATTTTAGGTTGAAAATGGTGGCTCAGGAGACATACCCAATCACCTTATGTAAAAAGGAATTTAGGTCCTCATTCGATATATTCAAGAAATATATCAAAGGTGTGCAAATCAAGTGATTTTGTTTTACCCTTGGTAAATAGGGCTACAAAGGAGGAGGTGATTTACCTGAGATGTAAAATAAGTTCTCTGAAGTAAAAGGTTATTTTCAGAGTGGTTTTTACCCTATTAGGATTTTCCACCACAAATACTGTGTCACACATTGTTATTTATTTCATAAAAGTATTTCTTTATTTACTTATGTTATGATGTAATATTTATTTAAATATTTATTATAACATTATGTAATATGTAAGTTGATTAAATCTATATTTATTAGAATCCTCAAATTATAACATGGTAACAGAGCGACATAAATTAAATAAATTAAGATGAAATTTTTTGTATTTTGTTTATTTAATTTGTATATGTTTTTTCAACCAACCCGAAAGGGTATTTAAAAGTATCTGGTCCCCTTCTTTGTTTCCCCAATTTATTTTGGCATTACATTTTTGCAATTAAACTCTCGGATAAAATTTTTACAGTTTTTCAATTTTAAATCCCTATTTTTTTTTGGGGGGGGGCGGGGAGAGATGTAATATGATATGATTCTTACTTTCATTTAGATTTTTTAAATTATATGGAATAAATGTTTGTTTGAAGATTGATGTGTGCACAGGTGAATGGGGCTTCAAATATTTGCTTACGTATGAAAATCACATATAGAAAACGAAAGGATTTATTACTATATGAAATAATTTTCATGTTTTCTATAATTTCAAATGTTTGCAGATTAAATATTTTGGAAAGTAAATTCATATCCGTGTTCTTTAGTCCCCTCTAAAAGAAATCAATTTGAAAAATTGTAGTTTATAGTTAATCTATAACTATATCGTATCTAATTTGAAAACTTTATTGTTATTTTTAAATAAATATAGAATAAGGTTTATGTAATAATTTATATAAACATCATATTAAAATTTATATAGTTTTAGAAAAAAAATTATATATTAAAAGTCCTAAACCATATTAAAATTACATGCGATTAAGGGAAGAGTAACAGACCATATTCTAAGCCTAAGTTTAAATCATACTTAAACTTAACTTATAAATCTAGGAATATATAGTTTAAAAAAAAAAGAATAAACATAAGTTTGAATCATATTTTATATATATGGTTAGTTTAAACTGCTTAAAATATAAATTTTAATTATATTTGGTTTATATATGTTTTTAAAAAAAACCTACGTGCTTACTTTTTTTAGTAAGGGGCCCGTGTTTATTTCTAATGGCCATGAAGGGATTACTTTTTAAATCTTAATACTTATTAAATAAAACCTAACATGTGTCCCTAACCATTTATATTATCCATGTAAGGGGTGGCCCCATTCATTTATACCTTATAGTTTATAAAACTATATAAATAAACCTATTTAAAGGTTTTCTTTATATAAGAGCAGGAGTGGAGAATAAAATGAGATAATATCTCACATATAAATGTGGAACTCTCAAGTATAAAAGGAGAATTAAAAAAATGGCTAGTTTATTGGTGGCCCATGTGAAGTGTGGTAAATATTTATTAAAATATTGGTAGTTATAGCCACATAAAAATTTTAAAATTTTTAGCTTGCAGGAATTATATAAAATATTTTGCAATATTTCCATAGTTTTAAATATGTGCGAAATAAAATGAAAAGTCAATGTAAGGGAGGAGACAAGGTTCATGAAAATAGGGATTTCAATTTATTTCATTGGTCAGGTGAAATTACCTGTCCCCTCTGTAAAATATGCAGGTTAATTTATACTCTCATAATTCTACGTGCACCTCGTAAAATTATTTTAACCTGGTTTATGTCCTTTAAACCCCTTTAATTTAAGGGTTATGTGTTTTTTAATATAAAAATAATATACTATATTTTATAATTTTTATGAACTATATGTTGTTTTTTATTTACATTCTATAAATTATATACCTTTTTATAAAAAAAAAGTGTATATATTTTTACATTATAAATTATAATAGGTTATTAATATAATGTGTTAAAATATAACCTCCTTAATATTATACAGAAGAAGAAATTTTGGAATTTCACATTCTCGAAATATATAACAAGTTTTGGATTCATTAAATTTGACGATCAAATGACCGTCACGGTAGACCAAACATAAGGACAATATGACAATCATTTATACGTCAAATTTAAGCTCTTATGTTTCTAGAAAAATTTCACTGTGTGAAAATTGACAATCAAATGACTGTCAGCGACAGACAAAAAAATAATTCATTATGACAGTCATTTAGATGTCAAATTTAAGTTGGATCAGATTTTTGTCGACATTAATGTTTTATCAAAAATTTGAAGTTGTTATGCATTCTTAGGGGTCTCTTCTTCACTTCTGTTTGGTCAGAATATATTTTTTATATAAATATGGGGTATAATGTCAGAACCCTTTATATTTCGGGTTATTATTTTGATCATGGGAGGTTAATTAGTATGCATTGTAATGACAACATTAGTTATGATCAAATAGTTTCTTTAGATTTATAAAAATTAGATCTGATTCTATTAAAAATGTTGTTTTTATTATCAATAAATATGTATCTAACTCTGTGGTACATTGTATATTATAATGGGGTATGTTTTACAAGTTTAGGAAAATAATGGTGTCCAATTATTTTTGTCTTGCCAAAACCCAAATCCTGAAATGAATCCAACTACAACATTTGGGTCAAAATAAAATTTAAGGTGAGGAAAATCTGTGGACAATTATTTCTGGATCTAAGGTTACTCCCACCAATCGTCAAGACAATTATAGATAACATGAATACATTCTTGCAAAAAATGCAAAAGGCTATCTATCTATGATTCTATACATAATGTGAACAATGACTACTTTCTACACATTGGTAATATCGAACATCCAAAAGAGGTATGGACACAACTAGAATCCATGCATGATGGATACTTGGTATATCAAGGATAGTAATGAGAGTATAATAACTGAAGGAATTCAAAGAAATGGTCTGTATATTTTTTATGATATTTCTTTTGCATCTTGTTTTATATCTCAAAGTTTAAATAATTCAAAACTATGGCATGAAAGGTTAGGACATGTTAATTATTGAAGCTTATATGAAATGTCTAGATATAATCTAGTAAAAGGTTTACATGTGTTGTCATTCTTCTCTTGAATTTACTTCATTACATTCTTCTAAATAATGGTTTTGATTCATGATTTAGTAAATGGTCATGATTATTTTTTGATGCTATAGATGATTCTGAAACTCCGTATCTTCCTAGATAAGAAATTAAATTAGACTCAATCTATGTTAGAAATTTCAAATCCTATTAACCTTAGGAAAATGACCAGAATCCATCATAGGTACCAATGCATTAATTACCTTGTATGAACCTGAGTTCGCAAAGTATTAAAGGGTCTAGGTGGATATACAAAGTAAAATATAATGGTGATGGTAGTATTAACAAACATAAAACTAGACTTGTTGCTAGAGGTTTCACTTAGAAACCTAGTATTGATTATATTGAGGCATGTTTTTTGTAGCTAAAATGAGTACTGTTAGGGCCTTACTTGAAATTACCACTCAATTTGGGTGGGAAATCCACCAAATAGATAAGAAAAATACTATTTTTGAATTGCGATTTAAAAGAAGAACTTTACATGTTTAAACCTAAAGGATTTGAATAAACTGGTAAAGAAAACTATGTTTGTACAGTTGAGAACTCCTTGTATGGTTTAAAAAAAATTCTTAGAGCTTGGTATGCAAAAAAAAAAATCCTTCTTTAAATTGTTAGGTTTTGTTAATTATTCGTCTAGACAATGATATATTCACTAAGCAATAAAGCTCACATATCATCACTATATGTATATATGTTGATGATTTGTTTATGTCTGGTGACAATTCTGATTTAATTCATAGGATTAAAGAGAAATTGAAATAGTACTTTAAAATGAATGAGTTAGATCTCTCACATCATGTTATTCGTATGAATGTATTTCATTCTATTATTATTTTTCAAAACACAATATGCAACCATTGTATTGAAGAAGTTTCTTATAATTGATTGTAAACCATTTTCTACTTCAATGGAATTTTGAATAAATATTGATCATAAATCTGCATATGAAAAAAGGTTGATCCTATTTTATATACGTTGTTAGTTGATAATTTGATTTATCTAACTATAATTAGATCAGATATTACCTATATATTAGGAATTACTTCAAGGTTTATGCTAGGATCCTTTTTTAGAGATCATTGGAATCTTGTAAAAATAATTTTTAGATATTTGAAAGGAACAATCAATTATCGGTAGCATTATACTAAAAAATGAAAATGTCTATCTTATATAGATTTTTGTGATTCTAACCATATTGATGTTATGTTATAAAATATACTGGATATGTGTTCAAGCTTTTTGGTGTAGGAATCATTGTTTGGAACAACAAATACTATCAACAGTCTTCATTCCTTCTACTAAGGGAGATAAGTACAATCTAAGAAGTAAAGAAGACATGTGGTTGCAACGACTGTTCGTAGAGATACACATGGAAGCTAAAATAAGTATTTATTTTCTATGTGGTGGTCAGAGTTATATTACTCTTGATTAAGAATCTAATTTAAAATTAGAGGATGAAGAACATTGAGATACACATATGCTTCACCCATGAGAATGTGCAAAGTGATGAGATAAATCTCAAGTTCATGTTGAATGAAGAACAGGTTGCTGACATCTTCACAAAGTCCCTGAGTGCTTCAAAGTTTTGTCACTTTCGTGAAAATCGTGGATTTTCGGAGTTGCCATTGAGGGGGAGTGTGTATGACAATGTCACCTCCTAATGGAACTTGGTTTTTGTAAAAATACCTTAAGGCATTTGTAAAATACCTTTGAGCAAGTGTAAAAAATACCTTTGGGCAAGTGTAAAAAGGCCTTTGGGCAAGTTTACCTCCTTGGCTTCTTTTTATAAAGAAGTGTAGAAATATCTTAAAGACAGTCTTCAGTAAACTATTTAGTGTTATTGAGTTTACTGGTAAATATCTAGTACAAGCATATTGTTAAGGAGGTCCTTGGTTGTAAAAGTCTCCTATATGCTTGGGTTAAATAACCTTTTATGAGACTGTGTGAGAAAATATAAAACTCACAAATCATACTTAGCCATTGATCATGGGATGATCTTTGGGATTCCAAATCCTTTTGTACCAAAAGCTAAATTGAGTATGATGAAGGTTTTATAATTACTTTAACCGATATGCTATCCTAAAACCTTTATGGTTTAAGGATTGTAAATCTCTGTAGTGTACCATGGGTAGGTAATCTATTGGCATATGTTATTTTATCCCACTTAACATTAAGGGGGAGTGTTGGAACATAATGATTAAGTGGTCTGGTCAACCCTTAATGTATATGGGTCCATCACTAATATATAGGTTAATATTTAATAATATTTATATTTATATTTATATTTATATTATTAAATATGCTAACCTAGGTATATACTTTAGGTTAAATATTTAATATCATGAAATGATTATATGTATAATATTAAATATTATAAACCTAGGTGTATGTGTCAACCATTTTAGGTTGAAAAATTAGCTTCAGGAGACATACCTGATCACCTTATATAAAAAGGACTTTAGGTCCTCATTTGATATATTTGTGAAATATATCAAAGGTTTGAAAATCAAGTGATTTGGTTTTACCCTTAGTAAATAGGGTTTTAAATGAGGAGGTGATCTTACTAGATGTAAAATAAGTTCTCTGAAGTAAAAGGTTATTTTCAAAGTGGAGTTTTAACCCTATTAGTGGTTTTCCACTATAAATAATGTGTCGCCTATGTTATTTATTTCATGTAAGTATTTCTTTATTTACTTATGTTATGATGTAACCTATCTATTTAAATATTTATTATAACATTATGTAATATCTAAGTTGATTAAATTTGTATTTATTAGAATCCTCAAATTCTAACAGATTAGGGGTCAAATAATGGATTGACCTAGGCACAATGAGTATAGTCAAATGAAAAACACTGAGCATCACACCATTCCAAACAGCTTATGATCACATCATATCATGTAGCTAATTTTACTATGGCACAAGATCAAAAAGGCCATCTTTTGAATTTGACTAAGATGCAATTTCGTGAAACTCATGGTGTTGAAAACATAATAATTAAAATGACTAATTTTTTCCCCTCCTCTATGATGGACAAAATCTGTCGAGATTGAATTTGAGGATGTGCTAACTAAAAAATTCTCCAAGATTCCTAACCTAAGTGGATTTTCAGGGTTTTTGTGGCTTCTAACACGTATACTCCCAATATTCATGTAACAAGGTTTGGTTGAGTTTGGTTGAGTTAACATGGATCCTCCATGACTCAGCTTCTTGATCACTTATTGAAATGTCCCTTAAAAATCTTCACCGTGGATCTGTAGCTTGGTAGTTGGCTCTCTGACCATAATTAAGTTTCAGGTGGAACTCACTGCCAAAATGAGCTCGTGTGGTAAAATTATCTACGAACCCTAATGACTCATTCCACTTTTTCTCTTCCCACATCATTTTATGAAGCCATTACCATGTAAATCTTCCAAGTCTACTTTGTTGTTAGGGATTTTAGGAGCTCGATTCTGAACCAACTTCATATCTCTACAATGAATCATTCATAAAATCCTGATGATCTAAATGACCCCAATTATTTTTTAAAAACAATGGGTTCAGCACAATGTAAAAACATCCCCTAAAACATATGGGTCCCATGCAAAGTGTATGAGAGTAGGTGAAGCAAAACAGGTTTCTAATTCAAGCTGGATTTTCCTTCTTCATGAACTCATTTTTACTAAAAATTTGACAATGAACTGGGTGCAAAACCTTCTTCAAGATTTGACCCTGCAACTTGTCATAAATTTGAGTTCATGGTAACATCCTTTAACTAACCAAACTCGCCAATTTTCTCAGATTCTTATGAAATCATCCAGCCACAATGATTTGACCTATGCTCGACTTAGCTTGTCTTCATCTTCTTGTTTCCTAAGGACCATGAAACGTTCATGGAGATTACCTCTGAAAATTTTCTATTCCATTCTTTGCTCCTTCTATAAACTTCATGGTGCTAACAGCCACTCATGTTTATGATCATGCTTGGCAAAAATCATTTATAAGAATTCAAAAATTCACTACCTGATCATGGGTTGTCTTGATACTTACTGGAATGCTCTACTTCTGACAAGGAATAGGCCTATAATGGACCTGATCTCAACCTATGAAAACCTTGTGATCTAGCCAATTTTTGATGACCTTATACAGAAACTTCAGATTCACAAATAAAACCAATCATCTAGTGCCATTTATGACCTCAATAAAAATGCTTTTTAACTCATCCCTATTCTAACATCCATAAATATGAAACCATCGCTTGATGACAGGGTATAGTAACTGTTCATGCAAATTCTAGGTACTACTAATCAACCATCTATGTTTGACCTTAGTTGAAACCTCATGGAGAATATTGATCACATCATGTTCACCATCTTTTCATCAACGGAATCTACTTTGACATGAATGAAAAAACCTATACACAATCTGCCAACAATCTCCACCTTTGATCATGGATGACAACTACCTTCAGAAACATTTCATGGAAATCAACAAGACCATTTTTCCTACAGGACCTCGGGTTTATCCCCATTTGGCTAATGCTAACATCTCCCCCCTTTGACGTATCGTATGAAACTCACGTCTAAAATGATGACTAGACATAGAAAAATACCCAATCACAAGTGGAAACAATGCACTCAAAAAACTTGAAGCTTTCTTGATTTGACTCCCCCTTAAGAGTTTGTACTCGGTTCTTCTGTTTCTTCAAAAAGAAAGCTAATTAATGGCTATTCATTGAGAGCCTTATCCTTGAACGTTCAAATAACTATCTAATATGAACTGATACATCATGTTTTTTGTCTTAATTTCAGTGTCCAAACATCACCTTCTATGTAATGTATCATACAAGAAGCCACTAACTCTGCCTTTAATTTCTAGCATTGCACCTTTCGTAGGACTATTTTTTGACCTAAAACTCACCTTGCACCACCAAAAATGCTAGCTTTCTCAATGTTACTGAGAGAAAACTATATGCACATCAGAGCACTTTTTCTATATACTCCCCATGGCAATGTCAAGCATTCTCCTCTAATATAAAGGGTTTGTAAACATAGAAGCTCCATTACCTTGATCAAATGCCTTGAAAGTAGGTTTTCTCTAACATCCACAATCTATGAATTCATTTCATAGTATTCTCTCACCATCGAGATTTCTATTGGATAAAGGCACATTTGATGAGTTTTCGTATGACCAACTTCCCTTAAAAGGTACACATAATTTTGTAGAAAAACTTAGCTCGACTATGATCTCTATTTTCCATGAGAAAGCATGACCCCTGCTATATCATTTCCTGTCATCGTCTGGGTATTTTTCCTTTTCATGGAGAAAATTCTACATTATATCATGACCTCTTTGTACTTTCATAATGTATCCTCAAGATGTAAGTATTTACATCAATCATACAAAATCTGAATCACTCCTTTCTATGTTGAAATGTTTTACCCAAGTTTCTTATGAAAATACTTTAGGATTTTGCATACCAACTATGGAATTATAATAAGTCCTTAAATATGGACTATACATTTAACCTTCAAAGACATAAGTTTGACTCATTTTTCCATTCATTATTGTTGTTCTATATAGTCATAAGAACCCTACAATTTGCCTTAGAAATCTTGTAATCTCCAGTTAGTCACACCTTTTGTAAGCTCAGATTAAACTGAGGATATATCCTTGATGGATTCAATCATTAGGGAGATTTACATCAGTACCCTATCAGACCTTATACTTGCCCATGTTACATCTAAAAATTATTCTTCATACCATTGATCTACCTCATAACATGATGTCAGATACGCTAATTTGAATATACATTTCATACTTTCAGATGAAGATCATACTAATGTCATCCTTAAGATATCTTGATCTGTATATCATCTGCAAGTTGCATATGTTGTTAAACTTCAGGATTTCATCTATTTCTTTTCATGGGCATAGATGTCCCCTTTGACTTACATGTACTGATTATCAAAGCCTTGACAAGATATTGTCATGCCCATATTTGATCATTGGTCCCGACATAGTATATTGTGTAAATGCTTCTTATACTTGATGTATTGTACTGAGTTCAACGTGTCATTCATGAATCTAGACCCATAGCATTCTCACACATACTCCAATGATCTGGTAGAGATTACACCAAGCTTGATACAGTCCATTCCTAGATGTTCCTTCAAGGTTCATTTTCATCAAGTAAAATGCAGTAACTGCCCAAGATTTTGGATAGGGGTAGCAAAGCACAAATACTTTAATCTTCAAACTGATTTAAAATTTATGCTAATGGTTAATGGCATCATATAAGTATATCAATATCTTGAACGTATCATCTAATTATCATTGTGATCACTTGACCTCCAACATTTATTTCCACGGCTTCTGTGGGTTCAGTGAACTAGTATTCAAATTATGAGATAGATGACTTATTCTTGACCCAAACAAATCCATGTCAATCCTTTCTGTACTTTATTTCATTTGAATGGATAATAATGAACTTGTACACTCAAAAAAATTAAATAATTCACTTAATGATGGAAATAAATTTAAATCAAATGTACCTTTTAATGTTCATTGGATGACTAAAATTTATTGTGCACCCTATCCTTCAAAGCTACAACCTGTCCGCAACTTTTAGAACTTCATATTTGATACATGATGCCTTTCCTACCTTCCTTAGGGCCCTACAATGGTTGTTTACGGCTTTTGACGAGGATTTCAAATGGAATGGCTGCATCTATGAGGCTTGGTGTTCTTTAACTGTACCTGAGTTGTAATTTTAATCCAAAATGACTTCCAACTGTCCAAAACCAAACAATTACAAACTATATATTTTTCCAAGATGGCTATCTCAAACATAGCCAAACTCTTAACTTGCCCAGTCTGAGAAACTTAAAAGTTTCAGGTTGACCTTTTTATATAGGGTGTGAAAAATGTCAACAGGCCCCATATACATTAAGGGTTGGCAAGACCACTTAATCATTATTTTCCAACACTCCCCCTTAATGTTAAGTGGGATAACATGACATAAGCAAACAGACTACTTGCTCATGGTACACTATAGGATTTACAATCCTTAAACCATAAATTTTTTAGGCTAGCATATTTGTTGAAGGAATTATAACACTTTCATCATTCTCAATTTACCTTTTGGTACAAAAGGATTTGTGTTATCTCTCAAAATTGCATCCTGGAAAGAAATAGCTACAGGTGTTCAAAGCTTGCAAATTTTATCTCTCTTTTATAGATATAATAGAAACACCTCAGTTATGTGGGTATACATATTTTAAGGTAAGTCTCTGGTATCAAGGATGGTTCCTTATTGATGTATCATAAACTAATTTTCTGGGGTTTGAGGGTAAAAGATGACTATAAATTAAATTAAAAATGAGGTGATACACAAAAATTGTATGAGGTCTATGACTGAGTACATGCACAGTTTATATAGCAATGGATTCTTGATGCACAAGATAATACTTTTTTGTAGAATATTAAAGGCAAATGCTTAGAGGTACTGAGGGAAAATATCACAACAATACTACTAAGCTAAACATAAACATTAATATCATGTAAAAATTATTGATTTTGCAATAAGGTAAGATGATTAATTGGGGAATTCACATTCACAAGATTAATGGAAACTTACACAAGACTATAAATAATTGGAAAGGCAGAAAATACTTCACATTCAAAGGGAAGAACTAGCAGAAACTAATTTTGTATCTAAAAATTCATCTTCTATGCTTTTCCAGGACACATAATATATAGAAAAATTAATTCACCCACCCTTCCTAAAAATAGACTAAAGTTGTACTCGCCCATGCATCCTATTTGTATGCTTTCTTTATTAATAAATAAAGGAATAAGAATAAATTATGCTAATACAAAGAGGAATTAATACCATTTGGCTACAACTCAATCAATTCCAATTGATTGTTCTATTTTTGCTAAAAAAAATCTTGCTAGATGAGCAAGTCTCCTTATTTGTGCATGCAAATTCTATCTTCTTGTGCATGATGTGACATCTGCAACTTTCCCTTTGGATGCAAAATTAGTTCCCTTCATCTGGAATACATGAAAAATTTATTCACCTATGTATTCCATCATGATGGGTACCACCTGTGATTGTGATGCTACCATCCCCCCTGTTCTCTTGTGCTCACATGGAAAGATACTCCTATTTTGTGGAAAAATAAGGTAATAGGCCTCCACAAGGCATCCTTGTACTCTGATGTTGACCTCTGCATTGCATGATCCTTTGATGCATATGATGTTGACACCTATAATACTTGAACGAAGTAACTTTAGCAAGTTATAAGGTAAAGCTTTGGTTTAATTCAAAGAATATCCTCCTTGACCATGTTCGCCCCCCTTTGAATTTTATTTTGCATCATTACATATACTATGATTCAAATACCCGTTGCACCTTGATTAAAATATATTAAAACCTTTTCCTTAATAAGGTTGGCTCTAACCAAGCATTACGTAGACTAAATTCATATGGTAACAATAATTATAACTTTTTGGCCCCTTTCCACAATGTGGTGACCCTTATCATGTCGATGATGGCCTAACGCAAATGGAGTTAGGGTTTTGAATCTGCATCTTTGGTTGGTGCCACATATTGTACATTAACTCAAGTTGAGTTTAAATTAACTCACCAAATAGGTTAAGGAGGAAAAAAGGGTCGAAACCCTATCATTTGGTATTTTCATTTGGAGCTCGACTCGAGCTAAGGAAAATCTGCAAAACTTTTTAGGGCTGGCATTGATGAAATTTTTGAGCTCAAGTTTCAATCTACAAATTTTTTGTTTGTTGGTTTGTTGGCTTTCCTCTATAAAAAAAAACAAACTTTGTTGGATATCTTACGTTCTGGGAGCTCGTTTTCATGCCATTTGTAGTTCGAAACTGCTTCGTTTGATGATGGGTTGTCTTGATACTTGTTGGAACGTTTTACTTTTGACAAGGCAAGCATGTTTTGGACTCGATCTCTTCTAGGTAATCTTTTTTTTTTCATATTTTGAGATCTCTGGTTTTTCAAAAATGACACCATATCTTCTATATTTACCTTAAATAGAAATGGTTATTGTTGTTTTTCTTCAAACTGATAAATATGAAGCTTCATTGTTGGAGGGTTTTCTCTTTTCGTGTATATTCTACCGTCAAATCTAGATCTAGACGTTTTTTTATGTGGATAATAAAAAAAATGCTTATACCTACTTTGGGTATTTCATTTATTAACTGTATCCATGTGTATTTTACTAGTTTTATTGTATATAGCTTCCATGAAGGGTTTTACTACAAAAAATCCAGTAGACCATAGAGTTCTGGGCTTCTCAAAACCGCATTGGCCAAATGCATTTTGTAATATATTTATGAAAGCAGGGGGTATTTTATGATCTTGCAAGGGTGTGTAAAATCAATGTTCACATAATATAACTTCTTGTGTCTCGAGATTGGTTCAGATGGCATCAAAAACAAATTTCAGCTCTTCGTTCCATGTGTTGTCCCATATGATACTCTCCCTACACCCATTTTATTTCTTGTAATAACCCATTCTTGACAAGGAAAAGCTAGTTTTATAACCCAATTGTCTACCTCCTCCCTTCTTCCCACCTTAATCTGGGTCTTCACTGGAAACTATACTCGAAATCCTATTTCTTTAAAAGAATCACTTTTAGACATTTGTACCTATAGACTACTTTGTTTTTGAAATCGTACCATTACTGAAGATAACTTCCATTTTACAAGTTGAAGGCCCGCTTATCTTAAGAATTCAATGATGTTTCATCTATGATGATCATGAAACCTATAGCTTTTGAGGAAATTGTATTGACATCTTGAACAATAGTGATTTTTTTATTTGAAAGTAATGAAATGAAAATACTTTCCTTACTCTTTCAGATCTAAAAATAGTATTAGCATTTCCTGTACTTGATTCTTTCAATTTTTAGCGCTTTGAATGAGATTTTTGTTCCTCTATGAAACCTGATTAATTGGTACTAATATTGTTCTTGAATGTTATGATCATAAATCATTCAGATATGTTTTTATCTTTGTGAAATTGATGGTAACCTGTACCTACAGCATCTATTGTAAAACTACTTTGTTCATTTCTTTCATTTGATTTTTGGATAAAAAAAATTCTAATTATGAATTCCTTTTTTACTTGGCCCAGATTCAATTGTACTATGAGATGCTCCCTTTGATTTTTTCTTTCATGTATCTTTCATGTGATTTCTTTAGAAGGTTCAGTGACCTAAAACTGTAAACACATGGGTATAGACCAAACCCGGAGCTCTAACAATATATATTGTATGTTCATAGGTACCTGTTGTTGGGAACTGCAATGAGGACAAAGCAACTAAAAATGAAGCACAAGAGAACTGACCCAACAGGCAATGATGGGTTTCTTCTCTCTCCATTTCCTTATAGTTTTAAGTATATGCATCTTTTATTTCCAGTACGTAAAAATTACATCCCACGGCTTGTGTGGGTTCACCATATTTTTATTCCATATGAATAAATGAACTATTTTCGTGTAATGAGATTTATATTTTTCTTTTATGTACTTTGTTCATTTGAATGGATAATAATGAACTTATACAACTCAACATAATAAAATAATTCACTTATGTATGGAAATAAATTAAAATCAAATTTATCTTATTGACGCTCATTAAAAATTCAAACTTTACTTTCAGAACCTGCACCTTGTCCTTTAAAATTGCTACATGTTTGTAGCTTCAGAACATCATGTATGAAACAAGCTGCCCTTCTTTCCTTCCTTAGGGCCTTGCAATGGTCATTTATGGTTGTTGCATAGTTCTGGCGAAGGTTTCAAATGGAATGGTTGCATCTATGAGTAATGGTGTTATTTAAATGTACCCAAGAGTTTTGATCCAAAATGACTTCCAAATTTCTAAAACTAAATAATTATAAATGGTATTTTTTATTGAGATGGCCGTCCCAAACATAGCCAAAATCGTAACTTGACCAATCTAAGAAACTAAAAAAAAAATCAAGTTGACATTTTTCACACATGGTGTAAAAAAATGTCAACATTTCTAGCGATGCTGCAAAGAAAGCTTCCTGCTAGCTTAAAGACCAGTTCCTTGCTCTTGTCCATTGGGCATGGAGTCTAAAGCATCTAACTAAAATATGCCTTTCTGAAGGTCCAACCCTTCCAAAATGAACTAAAACTTAGAAATATCCGGTAAACCACATCATGTGCATGAATGCACTTTATTGAATGGAAAAACATTTTGATGTTCAAGAACTGAACTTATTGAAGGGAAATCCCAATCTAAATAGTAACTATAATATTTTCAATAACAGTGTTTGAGAAACATACTATTCACAAGAATGGGAAGTTCCTCTGCATTGAGCATCAAAAGCTAAAAAGCATTATGTTCTTTGCAAGCTAAAATCATGTAAGGACCACTCCAAATTGTATCAAATTTCGTGTGTCTTCCTGGCTTTGCATGATCAACATCTCACTTTAACACAATGTTTCCTTCAATGAAGATTCTCAATTTGGCTTTCTTATCAAAAGTATTCTTCATTTGTTTCTGATTCTTTTCCATATTTACATGGGCTTGATCCCTTAGCTCTTGTAATTCCATTAATTCTACATAACTAACCTGCAATGGTTCATTCTCAAGCACCTCCATTTGATGCAACATATCTAATGTGGGTAATTCAACTGAAATAGACATTCTTTCTTCTCTTCCGTAAACAAGCTTGTATGGTGAATTGCCAACTAATCTTTTGGGAGTCACTCTATTCACCCAAAGTGTTAAATTCTACATTAGATTCCAAGCTCTCTAGTTATCTTTGAGTGTTCTTATGATGATCTTTAAAATAATTTTTTTAGTACTTGTTATCCAAAATTCACCCCTCAAGGTAATTTTGATAACATGCATCAAATTATTCAGTCCCAAGCAAGTAGATTGATTCAAGGCCTGAAATCATGTTTTTGGGGCCCCCTTGGCTTCTCTCTAACTCTCCCATCCAAGAAGAAATCCCAACGAGTTAGAAAAAATAGAAAAAACGCAAAAATAAGGTTGCAAGACAAAAGTATGCAAGGGACGCGTGGGAGACGAAAAGGCGAAAAAGCCGCAAATAGGAACAAGGAAGCCCGAATCGGTCGAAGCAGGAGGTTTTCATCTGGGACATCCGGGAAAAAGGTACGTGCAGGATAAGAGGGACGCGAAAAGCCGAATCGGCCGAAGGCAAAGAAGAAAAGTCAACGTTTGACCCATGAAACTTCAAACGGCCATAACTTTTGACTCCGAGCTCCGATTTTCACAAAATTGGAATTTCTGGAACAAAATTAAAAGAAACATATTCGGCTCCAGTCAGTTAATGTTCATTCCCGTCAAATGATAGAAAGCGCCTGCTAGACCCAAAATAGCTGCCCGCACTCAGAAGGCCATAACTTTTGCATTTCTCAACGAAATCACACAAAATTGGTACTGTTGGAATCGTGGCTCCGAGTCCAATGCAAAAAAATCAAGAAATTCTAGATTTTATAAGATATTTATCGATATTTTTAAGAAAACGCAAGGCTGGGTTCATAACAGTGTTTTATTTGGTGGTTGGGAGTGCAATTAAGAGGCATGGTCATCATTCTTTCTCTGCTGCAACACCTGGGACAGTATGGGGAGAATTTTTCAAGTAATATATAATCATTTCACTCCATTTAATGCCTCTTACAAGTGGTTGAAGGACAAATTTCGTGATTTCCATTTTCCCTTCTCTTTCTCTTATCATTTTTTCTATAAATTGGAGTGTTGGGCTCATTGTAGAAAGAAGTAGTTTTGTAGCAAAGCTCTGCCAAATTGCTTTGTAAAGCCAATGTGTTGCAGGCCCTTGTTTTGGACTCCTTGCATGGTGATCCAGGTCCTTATCTTGTAGTAGATTGAACTGTGCATATCATGAAGCAATAAAATATAAGTTTGTGGATATATCTTCCCTTGCTGTGTTTTCTTGCATTCTTCTTGCCCCATTCAACCTTGATTACAAGAATATTGTGTCTATTATTATG
The DNA here is from genome assembly GCA_019776745.2 of Taxus chinensis. Classification (NCBI taxonomy): domain Eukaryota; kingdom Viridiplantae; phylum Streptophyta; class Pinopsida; order Cupressales; family Taxaceae; genus Taxus; species Taxus chinensis. The sequence goes on along the minus strand of CM034153.1, from coordinate 158,331,283 downwards.
TTCTTGTAGGGATCCATTATAATTGTGTATGATCGAGGTACTTTTGTGAATGCATTTTGCTAGATTGTGGAGAACTGTCATCACCCCTTCTAGTGTGCACTTTGCTTCTGCATCTCACGCATTTGAAAACTACTCTCACACCCTCCTTTTCTGGTGTATCACCGCTTTAGTGTAGGATTTCATTTTATGCATTCTCTCTCCCTGGTCCCTTGGAAATATAGATTAGAATAGTTAGTTTCCCTTGCATTAGAGTAGATTGTGACAGGTAGCTTAGGAGCAAGAACCAGCTTTCTCTGGAGGTCTATCTCAAGTAGAAAGTCCCATAACTTGGAGATAGTACCCATGTTATCCAATCACACCGTAAGTTCAAGTATATACACTTATGGAAACATAAGGGTACTATGATTTGGTGATAACAATACTTTCAGCTAACTCATTACCTTGTGGTTAATAATTAGATGACGAACTTAAGTAAATTTTGTGGTTGACAACCCAATCTGTTACCTTTACACCAAGAAATTCTAAAGCATTATCTAAAATGATAGTTGTTGAAACACCAAATATGCAAACTATACCTTCATAAAAAGATAGTATTAAAGTTTCATTAGCATCTTTCATGGCTATTTCTTTAGTCCAACGTGTAAAGTAATCTGTAGCATTCAAAATACACTTTTTTCCTTGTGATGAAGGTGGGTTAATCATGCCAATAAATTCAAAACCCCACTTCATAAAAGGTTAACCAACTTAAACAGGGCGTAAGGGAAGCGAAGATAAATGCTCTTTTCTAACAAAGAAAGCACATTTCTTACACTTTTTAATTCATTCAAAACAGTCCTTGAATATATTGGGCCAATAGTAACTAGCTTTCATAATTGTTAAGGTTGTGGTACGTGTCAAAAAATGACCTCCTACAGGTCATTGATGGAATTATGATAATAATTGCTGAATTTTATCACAGTTAACACATCACAACAATATTCCATTTATATCCTTTTTAAACAACACACCATCGATAAAAACATAGGGTACAACTTGTAATCTAAAATACTTTCATTTATTTTTGTCCATACGTTCTGAAGAGATACCATGCTTTAGATAGTTAACTAAATCAGTCATCCATCTTAATTCCTTAACTTCTTGAACAAGTTCAAGTTGCTGATTTTTTGGATGCACCATGATGTCTGATTGCTGATATGTAACTTCAGCATGTTGTTTTGAATCTTCTAGTTCTACAACTTTTTACTTTTAGATATCAACAATTAGGTGTTCACACAAACCTTTACCTCAAATTGTCTTCGCAACATGAATGTCAACATCATACTCCATGACCTTCGTTATCCATCCTGCTCTTTTCTCATTCAATTCTTTATTTAAAAAGAAAGCTTTCACACTTGGATGAGAAACATGAACATGAATTTTGTTGTTTGAAATCATGTATTTAATATTAAGTCTTGTTACTAGTGAAAGTACTTGTTTTTCAAGAAATGTGTACCTTGTTTCACAATCGTGCAAACTCTGTCCAAAGAAAGCAATTGGTTGTTCTATATTTTCATCATTAACATGAGTTAATATGGCTGAGATTTTTTCAATTCCTGCAAGTTCATACATTATAAAATATTTATCAAAATTAGGATTTGCAATATTAGGTGCTTGAGAGATGGTTTTTTTAATCACTTCAAAACCTTCTCTCCCTTGGCTATTCTACGAAAAATTCTTCTCTTTCTTTAACATAGTTATCAACGGTTTAACCAATGTTGCAAAATCTAAAACAAATCTTCTAACAAAGTTGATTTTTCCAAGAAAAATCTGTAATATCTCCTTATGATGAGGTAATGATAGTTGTGATATGGCTTCGATTCTGAAAGGATCAATTACTAAACCTTTCTTAGAAACAATATGACCAAGTAATTTACCTTGATGTACCGAAAAGATAGAGTTTTTGGGATTCAATGATATTCCAAACTATCTGCATAACTGAGAAATCTGCCTTAGGTGTATTAGATGGTCATCTGAATTTTTTGAAAATACAGTAACATCATCTAAATAAACAAGGATGGATTTATTTAACGAACTATGAAAATACATGTCCATTGCACATTAAAACATTGCACCAGCATTTGAAAGGCCAAAAAGCATTATTTTGTAAGCATAAGTAACCCACTTGGTGGTAAAAGTTGTTTTGTACCTATCTTCTTCTCGGACTAGAATTTGATTGTATCCACTATAACTGTCTAGAAGAGATAATCTATCTGCACCAGAAACTGTTCTTAAAATCTAATCCATATTTGGAAATGGGTAATGATATTTTAATGAACCTTTATTAAGATCTCTGAAATCCACACATAATGTGATTTCTCCATTATTTTTCCTAACAGGAACAAGATTGGCTACCAAACTTGAATGCTTAACTGGAAAGATTATATTGGATTCGATCAATTTAGATAACTTTTTACTCATTAGAGGATCTATTTTGGGATTTGTAGGCCTCTTTTTTTGCCTAATTGGCTTAGAATTTCACTATAATTCGATAGTATGGTGTGCTAAACTGGGATGAAAACCTTTAAGGTCTTGGTATTTCCAAGTGAAAACATATTTAAATTCCTTGAAAAGATAAATAAATGAATTCTTTTCAGCCAAGGAGCATAAATTTCTAAGAAACAAATGATTACCTTCATCAAATGTGATCTCTTCATAGTTATCAACATGTTTTGACATCTTAGTTTTGTCTTTTCTTAACTGGTCATGAGTGCTGAAGATGTGTTGTAATGTGACCAAGCTTCAAGGTAGTTTATTCGTCTTGAACTAAACAATCTGGTCACCATAAAATTTTTGTAATTTATCTTGATTTACTACAGAAAATTTACCTTCTTGCTATAAAAACATGCCAATTTAAATAATTATCAGGTATAGAAGGCCTAAAAATTAGCTTTATATGAGGTTGAATCTTGTTATTTTCAAATTGTTCTAGCACTTCAAAACTAGCACCAATTGTCGCAAGTCTATCTGCATGCTTATTTTCTTTTCTAGGAATGGACTGAATATTAATAGCTTCAAAATATTCCATTAAGTCTGAAACTCTATGTCTGTAAGACTTCATTACTGGATTCTTACAAACATTGAAATTTCTTACTTGATTTATATCCAACTTGAAATCACCAAAAAATTGTAGCGTGCTAATACCTCTCTTTCTGGCCCAGAGTAAGCCATGAATTAACGCTTCATATTCATCTACATTACAAGTGCATGAAAATTGGAGACTCAAAGATAAAAATACCTTTCATTTATTGGGGAAGTGAGCATCAAACCTGCTCCTTGTCCTTTCTTGTTCTTAGCTCCATTAAAATGAAGCTTCCAAATCCTTTCTGCTGCATTTTCTATTTTGGATAGCAAGGTAATTGGTGTGTTTTCTTCATGCAGAAAATACACACCAAACAAATGTTCTTCAACTTCTTTGAAAGGATCATGAGCATGTTCTTCATATGTCTTTTCATCCATAAACAGGTTAGAAACACCATCCAATGCTAAAACATGAGTTGTATTATCAAAATAAGACTGGTCTAAGGCTACATAATTAGCTAATGCATTAGAAGCATGAGGCTCAATGTGAAATCTGGCCAAAGGTTCGGAATTTATAGTACCCTTGGTCCCATAATGTGTAGTGAAAAAAAAGACCAATCTTAAGAGAGATAACCTCCTATTTTTGCTTTGAAATCTCTTGATAAACATATAACAAAGTAAGGAGGTAAATCCACAACAATAATATTGTGTAGAATGGAAAAATTTGGGCAAGCATGCAATGTTACCTCTCGATTTTTTATGACACCTACTATATTAGTTGCAGTCCCATCAAGCTATAACACACTCTTTTCTTTAGGTTCATACTGCAGACCCAATTTTTTTGTAATTGCTTTTGGCATAACTGGGTTACTTGCACCATTTTCCACTATATAGTTATGAACAAGATGTTCTCGAATAATCAGTTATAGATAAAATTGTGGTTTCTTCTTGATGTCATGAGCATTTTAGACTTTTTGAACAATCCATTTAAAATCTTTGATCTTGTCTTGTTCCATTGTTCTAAGGACCATGTCTGCTTTTGGGAAAAAAATTTCTACTATTTTAGAAGAAATCTGCAGGTTAGCAAGTTCATGATAAAATAAATCTTCCTGTCCTGGAATACATAGAGTGTCCCACATTGAGATGTTAACATTATGATTTTTCATTACATCAGCAATGTTAAAAGAATCAATAGTTTTAGAGACAGATTCTACAATTTTAACATAGGCTTTGGCGAAAACTGATTCTACTTCAGCTGCTTTTGATATCTAAGGTGTAAATAAAATTCTTGGATCAGGTTATAGTTGTTTCTTCTACTCTTTACCAGCTGACACACTTGCTATTTTTTAAGGAAAAGTAGTACTGTTAGCTTGTTTTAGCCCTGTAGTTGTTGTTTTATCTATGACAACGGGTATAACAAGCTTGTTTTGTTGTTTTTTACTTTCTGAAGATTTTTCTTGAGCTCTAGTAGTAAATACAACGAAATCATCCTCACCAAAATTGACAAAGTCGTGCTCATGTGCCTTTTGAACTTGAGTATCTCATTGCCCACCCTCCATTTGAGGCATGAACAATGTCTCAGATTGAGGTTGTGTAATAAGAATTATGTTGAGAAAATAATTTGGGCAGCCAGTGGCTAAATGAGGTTGATTACAAGGTTGACACCACTCATTTATAGCCATATTAACTAGGACTAGAGTTTGATGAACTAGGATCTTTTGGGTCAAATTGCCTTTGCTGATAAGGTTGCGTATAATTATGATTTTGCCGGTAAGGCTGCCTATTTTAATTATATTACTGATAAGGATCCTGATAGGTTTCCTACATAATGCAATCCTATTCTCAATTAAAGTCAGCTTATTCCCCGTAGTTTGTAAACCTTTAAAAATGTCATATGATGGGGGTGCAATAGTAGGTTCTATAATTGTGATAGGTTGTGGGTTAGGTGCTAAATCTACCAGAAAAGGCATTAAAGGCCTCGGTGCTAATTTTTTAGATTTAATCACGTTCTTTTCAACACTTATAGCAATATCATAAGCATCTGGAAGAGTTTCACCTCCCTTAGACTGAATCATAGTTGAAATATCACTGTTTAGTACTCTAAGATAATAAAGGAAAGCGTGGTCAGATTGTGGCTTAACAATTGCTAGGATTCTTTCCCAAGTTCTGGAAAAATGAATGTTGAAACTAGACACAAATTCATGGGGAGCTCTTTTAATGGTAGCCAATTGTTCTATGAGAGATAAATTATCTGAATTATCTTGAAATTGTTTTAGCAATTTGCCACCTAACTCATCCTAAGTTCTTATGCTTCCAATCTCTAAATTTCTATACCATTGCAAGGATTTCCCTTTGAAGGATGCAGCTAAAAGTCTCAAAACGACATATTTAATGTGCTTTATAGGTGTAACCTGATTTTCACCATTGAATGATGGCAAACTTTTCATGGCAGCATAAGGTATATCATGATAAACTAGAATTACTAATGGGATGCCATTAGTAAAGGTCACAAAATTCGTAGGTAGTTGAATAGAAATTTGTAAAATCGAGATCTGAATGAAAAGATTGACATGCGGTGAAGGAAGATTGGGAGGAGGATTACCAAATCTAAGTCTATTATAAGGCAAATTATTACCAACCGTTCTCCTTATTGTAGAATTCAAAGGTAAAGAAATAAACTCAGAAGGAATTCCTCTTACCAATGATCTTGTAGTCACTTTAGGAAAATAATATGCTACAAGACTGGTCTGAAATCAGTTTTACGGAGTTGCCAAATAGATCTTTAAATCTTTAGAATAAATTGCTGCAGATTTTTGTCCCGAAAGAAACTTTTGCTTGCTATAAATATGTCATAAATATCTGTAAATTGCATGCAGATCTAATTCATTGTCCCATCAGGCATGCCAAAAGTTTATGTCTCTTGAAAGTGCACCGTGTAGAGAGATAGTTGCAGGTGTTGTAAGCTTGAAAATTATATCTCTCTCTTTTGTAGATACAATAGAAACACCTCAGGTCTGTGGGTATACCTATTTTGAGGTGAGTCTTTGGTATCAAGGTTGATTCCTTATTGATGTATCCTAAATTCATTTTCTGGGTTTTGAGGGTAAAAGATGACTATAAATGAAATTAAAAATGAGGTGATACACCAAACTTGTATGAGTTTTTTGACTGAGTACATGCATAGTTTATATGGGAATGGATTCTTGATGCACAACCCAACAATTTTCTATAGAATATTAAAGGTAAACACTTGGCGATATTGAGGGAAAATATCACAACAATACTACTAAGCTAAGCACACACATTAATATCATGTATAAATTACTGAATTTGCAATAGGGTGAGATGATTAATCAGGGAATTCACATTCACAAGATTAATGGAAACATACACAAGACTGCAAATAATTGGAAAGGTAGAAAATACTTCACATTCAAAGGGAAAAACTGGAAGAAACTGCTTTAGCACTCCTATATCTAAAAATTCCTCTTCTATGCTTTGCCAAGGCACACAATATATAGGAAAATTAATTCACCCACCCTTCATAAAAATAGACTAAATTCATACTCACACATGCATCCCATTTTTATCCTTTATTTATTAATCATGCTAATACAAAGAGGCATTAATAACATTTGGTTATAACTTAGTCAACTGCAATTGATTGTTCTATTTTTAAGAAAAAACATCGGTGAATAATTTGCTAAAAAAATCTTGCTTGCTGAGCAAGTCTCTTTCTTTCTGCATGTGAATTATGTCTTCTTGTGGTAGATGTGACATCTACAACTTGTTGTTTTGATGTAAAATTAATTCCCTTAATCTACAATACATGAAATATGTATTCACCCATGTATTCCATCATGATGGGGACCACCTGTGATTGTGATGCGACCATCCCCTCTGTCCTCTTATGGTCACATGGAAAGATACTCCTATTTTCTGGAAAAATAAGGTAACAGGCCTCCACAAGGAATCCTTGTACTCTGATGTTGACCTCTGCGTTTTATGATCGTTTAATGCATATGATGTTGACACCTTTAATATTTGAATGAAGTCACTTTAACATGTTATAAGGTAAAGGTTTTGTTTAATTCAGAGAATATCCTCCTTGACCATGTTGGCCCCCCTTTTAATTTTATTTTACATCATTGCATATGATATGATTCGAACACTCATTGCACCTTGATTAAAATATCTTAACACCTTTTCCTTAATCATGTTAGCTCCGACCAATCATTACGTAGACTAAAGTCATATGATAACAATAGTTATAATTTTTGGCCGCTTTCCACGATGGGGTGACCCTTATCATGTCGGTGATGGCCTAACTCAGATCGAGTTATGATTTTGAATCTACATCTTTGGTTGGTTCCACGTATTATACATTAACTCAAATTGACTAAAATTAACTCACTGAATGGGTTAAGGAAGCAAAAAGGTTCGAAACCCTATCATTTGGTATTTTCATTTGGAGCTTGACTCGAGCTAAGGAAACTCTATGAAAAATTTTACGGTCGACATTGATAAAATTTTTGAGCTCGATTTTCAATCTAGTGGTTTATTTGTTTGTTTGTTTGCTTTTCTCTAAAAAAAACCTTTGTTGCGAATCTTGCGTTCTGGGAGCTCGTTTTCACGCCATTTGTAGTTCAAAACTTCTTGGCTTAATGATGGGTTGTCTTGATACTTGCTAGAACGTTTTAATTTTTATAAGGTAAGCATGTTTTGGGATCAAGCTCTTATGAGTAATCTTTTGTCTGTCATTTTTTGAGATCTCTAGTTTTTAAAAAATGACACAATATTTTCTGTATTTACCTTAACTAGAAATGGGTATTGTTATTTCTCTTTGAAATGATAAATTTGAAGCTTTTTTGCTGAAAGGTTTTCTCTGTTCATGCATATTCTGCCTTCAACTCTAGATCTGGATGTTTTTTGATGTGGGTAATCGAAAACATGCTTATACCTACTATAAGTATTTCATTTATTAACTTCATCCATGTGTATTTTACTTGTATTTCTTGAATATAGCTTCCATGGAGGGGTTTACTACAAAAAATCCACTATACCATAGAGCACTAGGCTTCTGAAAACAACATTGGTCAGTTGCCTTTTGTAATATATTTCTGAAGGTAGGGAGTATTCTGTGAGCTTGCATGGGTGAGCAAAATCAATGTTCACATAATATGACTTCTTGTGTCTGAAGATTTGTTTGAATGGAATCACAAACACATTTCAGTTCTTCTTTCCATGTGTTATCCCATATGATACTCTCCCTGCACCCATTTTATTTCTTGTAGTAACCCCTTATTGATGAGGAAAAGCCAGTGTTATAACCCAATTATCTACCTCTTCCCTTCCTTCCACCTTATTCTTGGTCTTCACTAGAAACTATACTCAGACTTGTACTTCTTTAAAAGAATCACTTTCAGACATATGTACCTATAGACTACTTTATTTTTGAGATCGTATCATTACTAAAGATAACTTCCATTTTGCAAGTTTAAATCCCGCTTGTCTTCAGAATTCAATGATGTTTCATGTATGATTATCATGAAACCTGTAGCTTTTGGGGAATTTATATTGACATGTTGAACAATAGTGATGTTTTTATTTGAAATTAATGAAATGAAAATACTTTCCTTACTCTTTCAGATCTGAAAATAATATCAGCATTTCATGTACTTGATTCTTTCCATTTATAGTGCTTTGAATGAGATTTATTTTCCTCAATGAAACTTGATCAATTGGCACTGATATTCTTCTTGAATGTTATGATCCTACCTCATTTAGATATGTTTTTGTCTTTGTGAAATTGATGGTAACCTGTACCTGCATCATCTGCTGTAAAACTACTTTGTTCATTTCTTGCATTATATTTTTTGGATAAAAATAAATTTTGATTATGAATTCCTTTTGAACTTTGCCTAGATTAAACTATACTATGAGATGATCCCTTTGATTATGTCTTTCATGTATCTTGCATGTGCTTTATTTAAAAGGTTCAGTTACATAAAATTGTAAACACATGGATATAGACAAAACCTGGAGCTCTAATAATAAATATTGTATGTTCATAGGTACCTGTTGCTGGGAACTGCGATGAGGATGAAGTAGTTGAAAATAAAGAAAAGCCAAAATCATGAGAGAACCGACCCAAAAATTCAATGATGGGTTTCTTCTCTCTCCATTTTCTTATGGTTTTAAGTAGATGCATCTTTTACTTCTAGTACATACAAGTTACATCACACGGCTTGCGTGGGTTCACTATATTTTTATTCGATATGAATACATGAACTATTTTCATGTAATGAGATTTATATATTTCTTTTATGTAATTTCTTCATTTGAATGGATAATAATGAACTTGTACAACTCAACATACTTAAATAATTCACTTAAGTATGGAAATAAATTAAAATCAAATGTACCTTATTGACACTCATTAGAAATGCAAATTCTACTTTCAGAAACTTTGCCTTATCCTTCAAAACTGCTACCTATTTATAACTTCAGAACATCACATCTGATACATGCTGCCCTTCCTACCTTCCTCAGGACCTTGTAATGGTTGTTTACGGTTGTTGCAAACTTCTGGCGAAGGTTTCAAATGGAATGTCTACACCTATGAGGCATGGCATTCTTTAAATACACCCAAGTTGTAGTTTTGATCCAAAACGACTTCCAGCTGTCCAAAACCATACAAGTAAAAATTGTATCTTTTAATGAAATGGTTGTCTCAAACATAGCCAAACTCGTAACTCAACCAATCTTAGAAACTAGAAATTTTCGGGTTGACCTTTTTCAAAGGAAGTGCAAAAAAATGTCAACAATTTGGAATCCCAAAGATCATCCCATGATCAATGGATAAGTATGATATGTGAGTTTTACATGTTCTCATAGGATCTCATAAAAGGTTATTGAACCCAAGCATATAGGAGCCTTTTACAACCAAGGACCTCCTTAACATTATGCTTGTACTGAATGTCTACTAGTAAATTCAATAGCATTAAAGAGTTTACTGAAGACCACCTTTAAGATCTTTATGTTATTGTTTTCTTCAGATTCTTACCATATGTGGGGGATTAGATATTGTTGAGTGCTTTTAATGAATGCATGGTGGAGGAATATTGTGTCTCCTATCATTTCAGACCTATTGGATTATTTCTTATTGTCCATTCCCCAAAACATGATGTTGGCTTCCCAAATTTGTATCCCTGGTTTTATTTATTGGCTGCTCTAACTTTGTTACAACTTTAAATACAAGAAATTAATGTCTAGGTGCATGAGGAATGAAAGGGGAAGCCTACACTGGAAGAAGTATGCACTTGGCACGTCATTGTTTGCTAAAAATGCCTAAAAGAATGCTAGTTGCTCACTTTAATTTTTTATTTTCGTTTTTCTATGTTCTATGGTTGTATTTGTGGTCTTTATGCTAAATTGTTGCATGAAAAAGAAAAAATTGAAGGAAGAGCAGATCGGTGTTGTTGGATATGGCTCTGGACCCCAAAAAAATGCATTTCCAAGCATAAAATATACCTAACATGATTGCACATTTCTTGCATGTGCTAAAAACGTGGCTGAGTTGAGTTTGGATGCCCAATAAGCATGAGGACACCAGATTTTGATTTGTTTTGTTGCTGCTGGTCTGTGAGGTGTTTATTTGACTTGATGAAGCTAGAAAATAGGTAAGATAAACCTACCCACTGCCTAAATTGCTAAGATTTAATAATATTAAAAATTATAACATTCTTCTTTCTTGAAATGGGTTTGTCTCTAGTGATTTTTGTAGGTTTTTCTTCTATCATGGTTTTCTAATTGACTTCTCTTGATTTGTCTATGGTTTTGGTCTACTGGGTTACTATGAATGCTTCCATTTTGAGAGATCTTCCTTCTGTGAAAATGTTTCCTTGAAAATCTGGCTTGTGTTCTAACTCTGGGTTGTATATCATTTGCTTCTTCCTCGAAATTTATCATATGATATTAAAAGTTTCTCTATGAATAATGGTGGACATTTACTCTTGTCTGTATTTAGTTGAAACACTGGGAAGTCTTAGTTTGATTTAGCTTAAATTTATACATCTCTTTACTTGCGACTTATTTTCTATGACATTTGCAAAATAAAATAAAATAAATAAATACATATTATTCATATTGTGACGGTCATATTATTGTGTGTTTTATTTTTGGTTGGTGTATGTTTTTGGATTGATAAAAGTTATCTCATTTTGTACTTACACCAGATTTTTTGGTTGATCAATGAATGGAATGCTTTTATTTTGGTTTAATGTCTTATTCTACTACAAAGGTTAAATACTTAGCTAAAATTCTATTATTATAAATATATACATTTATATTGTTGTCTTTCGTTCCTGGATATAGCCACCTTTACGAAGTATTGTTGGGCTTATTTTTATACAGAAGTTGTTATTTAATAATATTTTTGAGAGGATATAAATTGAATCTATTGTTTTAATGCTTGGGCTAAGTCGGGGTGGATTTTGGTATAAAATTTTGGAATGTAGAAGTTTGAGTACAACGTATTAAGGCTTGCTTTTTTAAAATTCCCATGATCATTATAATTTTTCCAAGACTTTTAAATCCTTCCTTACGATGTACCTTGATCATCTTTTGTAATCTTAAATCGTAACTAGTTTTGAACTACAAAAAATGAGGTTACAATTGTGTAATTCTAGTACCCAGTTATTATTAGAACTACCTTAGTTTATTTTCCCTTTTGAGCTACTTTCTATCTCATTGCTTTAGCTTTTATAATATTAATGTTATTGACTATTTGGAAAATTATATATATATATATATATATATATATATATAAATACCTAGACGGTTACGACAGAATTCGATATGAAAGTTAATGACTTTTGGGGTATTTAAATATGTATCAACATGTTGTTAATTAAAAATGGAAATTATTCTTAAGGTAATGGTTATTTATTAATATATATTTAAATGCATAGGTAATAATGGTTTGATTACGTTAACGAGGGTTACTTTAAAATATCTTGTGTTGAGAAAGTGATTTCCATTTAATTAAACTGAAGTTATAACTTATTAAGGAGGGTTGTAAATCTATAGTGCTACAAAACTTATATGGATGATTATAATGCTAACTTGTTTAATGGAACTCTATTTCACACTCGAATTTTTGTGTTTAATCTTTAAACCATGATTTTCTTCTAGATTTTCTATTCAAATTTATATTATAGAAATCTTGTATTGTAGCTAGTGCCTTTGGTATCTTTAGATAATTTTGTATTGTTAGGGGTGTATTAGTATCCAACCATATATTACGCATGAGTACATGATTGATATTTCTATACTCGCATCCTCTTGTTCTAACTCATAGAGCTATGTTCCTACTTGGTTGGGAGTAAAACTTTGTTGCCTTCAGGACATTGCTACTATCGGCAGCGTATGACTTCCTACTTAGACAATATGGTAAAGATGTTATTCTTTTATTCTTAATAAAGATTAAGTAAGTGGATTTCAGTCATATAATCCACATGATTACATTAGTGAAATCCCCATACACTTGATATATTATTGTTAACTCTTAAATTATTTGGACCTTCTTGATTGGTTGTTGCACTTTTGTGGAATAGAGACATTATTCTTGATGGAAACATATGGCTTCCTTCTTAGTAGCATGGTAGAAACTTTTGTTTATTTGTCTTAAGAAGTAGATTAGTGGGTAGAGCCTCATTTCCCTTTCTTGAAATTAAATGTTTCCTTTCATTATACTGTTAGATAGTAGTTTATTGTTGGTATGTGTAGTCTTATCTTACTGAATTCTTGTGAACTGACCCATGCTAACAAATGTGCAGGTGGATTTCATGAGTAGAAGGAAAAAGAAACGCGTGTAAAAAGAGGCTTCGAGGTTTCTTAGGAACTGTTATTGTATGAATGCTTATTTTTATTGTCAAACTTTGGTATGGAAATTGTGGAGATAGTTTAGAAGACAATGCCTTAGAATTTTGTATTATCCTCATGTAGGTTGTTATTATTGTTTGAAAGTCAATTTTTGAAAATTATTGTGAGTAAGATTAAATGAAATTTTCTTTTACATGTGTATCTTTTGTTATAATTTCAATTTTTGGAATATTGTTTATCCTTGAATTTTCCAACCTTAAATCTAACTATCTAAACTTGAATCAAAATACATAACTTTTAGTTATCTTTGGTTGTTTGTCGTTTGGTAGAGGACTCTGTCTTGAATAAAAAAAAGAAAAAAATATACCTTGGTACCCCATAATAAACTAATCAACATTAACTTTATTGTGGTGAGCCCTTAAAATGATCTTAAGGTGAAATCAATGATCATATTTTGGAAGATAATAAGGTTATAATAAGTAGAAGGAACTTGATTAAGAAACTCTTCAATCTATCTCACATGTTGAAAATGTAATTTGTATACTTAAGTTAATCTCTTAAAGCGAAGCCTGAGTGAAACTTGTAATCTTTCTGGTTAGATTCTTAGCCCCAATGAAATCCTTGTTAACAACTAATAAGATTTTAAAGATGAATCCAAGATTTAGATAGTCATTTACTGTTAGAAATAACCACTTGAAATGGTAATATATATATATATATATATATATATATATATATATATGTTTATAAATATGATGTTGTAAAAAAATTGATGAAGTTAAGAGCCTTGAGTAAACAAATGTCCTCCTAATAAATGAATAAGTTAATGAAGTAGATGAAGAAACCTTTTTCCACCCAATAATATGTATACACTGTCGATTAACATTAACAAGGTAGGGGAAATGTTTTCAAAGGAAACATGAGTTTCAGATTCTCATAACATGATTCTTTGAGGAAAAGCTAAGAATTTAAGCATACTTATAGCAAAAACATGATTCTAAAGAAACTTACTATGGGAAGACCTTGTCTATAAAATTGTGTATTGTCGATGAACCATTGTGTCTTAAGCATGTGAGTCCTACTTAATTTTTTCTGGTTTGGGCCGTGTTGTGAAAATCATGTCGTTAGTTGGTTGTATTCCCTACAGAACTTGTGTAGTGTCGTATTATCTAAAAAACAAGTAAAAAAAAGTTATCATGTATTTTATTGTGTTGTTTAGTGTGTGTGAAATTGTGGGTCGTTACACCTTTGAATTAGTTAGAAAAATTAGAAAAATTATGGAATTTTTTTTTGAACGAACATGCTTCGAAACAACAGTTGCCATAAACAAAGTCTCAAGGACAATTAAATTTTCCAGTTATTACAATTATTAAATTTACATTACAAAACTATTGAGTGAATAAGTCTATCCCTAGTTAAGTTTCTCATTTACATGAGGTTAGAAAAACATTCTCTTACCTAATAACGTGAACGCCTTAAAGGGCCAAACCATGCTTTAGATATAAGCATTTAAGTTAAAAAGGGGTAATTTGCACTTACCCACTCTCAGTCTTCTCTTGGAACTTCAACTTAATTTTTCACATGTTTATTGCACTTACAAACTCCTGAAAACAATTCCATTAGATAGGAAATTTCTTCCCCTTTTCAATGATGTAATGAAGTCCTCTTAACTCCTTATATTTCTCAAGTTATGGGCCGGTGGGCCTTGGGAGGAAATTTTTCCAAAAGGCGGGCCTACAGGCCCAACGAAGACTTTTCACCTGGGGAATGTTTCAAGCTGACAGAGCTAGGGAGGTAATTTGGCACTTTGCACTTTTTGGAAAAAGATGCAATTTACTCTCGCGTGCCTGCAAGCCCATGGCAAGGCTTTACGCCGAAAGAAAACAATCAAACCTAAGGGACACATGTCCAAAAATTTTAGCCAACACGGAAAGGTAGGTCACCGGAGGCTCTTAGGATTTTTTAAATTTTTGTTGAAAAATTGAAAAGGTTTTAAAACATCCACTCCTCCGCCAGTGCCCAGAGAGGCCACGATTCATGCCCAAAATCATAAGCAGGGAAACAGACTAGTGGGGAAAATTTAGAATTTTAGCTTTTTAGTGTAACAAAGTGCATAGGTTAAAAATAACCTACACGTCCACTGATGCCTAACAATTCCACGTGTCAGACCCATATTGACTTTGGGTTGGCAGGCCATTGGAAAGACTTAGAAAAAAATTTCCCAACTTACAAAAAGTAAAGTTTACAATTGCGGGCCCGAGTGCCCACAGAGGTTCTTGACCAAAAGAGAAGGAAGTGGGGCTACAGGGCCTCAGAGAAATTTTCACCAATTTTCCAAACGTAAATAAATTGAAGGTATGGGCATTGAAATCCTGCGGAAGGACTTTTTCTAAAGGTGAAGGATGCAGGGCGGCAAGGCCGCGGAGAAAACTTAAATATAAGTTAAATTTCTAACTTAGAAACTTTTTCCTGCCCAAAGGGAAAAATCAAGATTGGGGATCCGCCGAAGACTTTGTGACTTTTTTGTGTTTTGCAAAAAGTTCCATAAGTAACTTTCGGGCCCGCGGATCCTATTTGCAAAATTTTCCTTTTTAACAAGTAGTTTGTTTTTTGTTTAAACCCAAAAAGAAGTAAAAACTTCAAAAGGTCAAAAATTTTGACTGGAAGCTCAAATTTGAGAAAATGTGGAATTTTTGGGAAGGGCACAAACTCCTCTTTGCACATAAAGCATAAAATATTTATTTTGACAAACTTAGATGGGTGAATTTTAAGGAAATGTCTTTTATATCATTAAAATCTGAATTGGACTTTTTCCATTGCTAGATTTAAATTAATCTTCCAATCTTTCTTCTTCAACATGCCTAATAAACATGGAGAATCACACTTGGAAATATTTAGAACGTATTGCAAGGATTAATTGTTAAGGGTTGAGTTTTTAATTTTAATTTAAATTTCCTTTATCAGTAAAGGAGTTTTTTTTGTTTGCTCGAAGCCTGATTAATAAAGTATGTTAAAATATCTATCAGTAATAAAACTAAATAAGGTGCCTTTTAATCTTTATTAACTTGCATTAATGTTTCAATTTTTCTTTCATTGTTTACAGAGTACTCTGTACATTTCTCTGGCATTTATTTTGCAAGTTTGATGATGAATCCAAAAGGAGACCAATGTTTTTTTAAAATAATGGAGATTAAACTATTTAATTTTCCATACTTAAGAGATTTAATTTCTTTCCATCCTAGTTTTACAATATTTTTATTTACTTCAATCAATGCATAAAGAAACATAATATAGTTCTATTTTTCCAAAACATGTGTTTCAAATAATACAGAGAAGGTAATATCTCTTTAGTCTTCAAACACAAAGTTTGGAATAGTATCACAAAGAACATATTTTCAACAAGAGTAATTCCATCAGTATAAATTAAATCAACTTCTATTAACATTGAAATATTTCCTTTTACAACTTCCTTTACATCCTGCAAAAGATAGATTACATAATAGATCTTTATCTTTCTTTTCAAATTCAAAAATATAGCTTTCATATCAAAAACTAGTGTAGCTATTTCACCACAAACATTATTACAAATTCATCCAGGTAAAGTGGGAAATATTTACAATGAGGAACACCCAAGAGGAATGTGAAATATTTCTTCAAATACATCTCCAAAACAACAAGAGAGCTCTGCCAGGTTTCATTTTGAACACAACAAACAAGGGGGAGAGGCAACTCTCTCCACCCAACCAAGAATTCAAATGAAGAGGGAAAGACACCCTCCTCATTGGGCCCCGAGCCCCAACTACAAAGAAATGGGAAATGTATTCAACTCATGGAAACAAGACAAGATTCGACAACACAAAAAAGATTTCACAAACATATCACAGTCCAAATTAAAATACAGTTTTATCTATAAGAAGAACAACAACAAAATACATAGGCTTCATCATACAAGCTGAAGGAGCAAGATCTATTTGAGAATTTACTTACACCTCCCAATGTAAATGCATGTACACCATCAAATCTTCCAATATATTCATCTCAAAACCCCTACATACTATTATGCCTCCCTCAAGTACCCCTTATGCCCCCACTCCACATTTCTTATGCCACTCTCCACAACATAACCCTTATGCCCCCCACAAGAAGATCCCCATAGTCTCCTCCTACACCACACTTAGGCAATCTACCCAAACACCCAACAAACATACAAAACACTCAAACACATTCACATATGCATATATATACAAGAAGAAACATTTTAAAAGAGTCAAGCTCTTACCTCTCCATGGTATATTTTGATCCAAGAAAACAACAACAAGCTTCTTTAAATCCAAAATATCCCCAAAGCTCCAACAAATACACAAGCATCCAAAAAATCTTTTAGCTCTCCAAAATTACAAGAGTTCCAAACCAAATCCAGTAACCCCCAAAAAATCCCAAATAATTGGAATAAATAGAAGAGGGAGAGAGGACGATGAGGTGGATCCATGTAACATGCCATATCATTCATCCTAAACTCCACCTCACAAGTCAAATTCAAACTCCAAAGCATAATAAATAAGTGAGTGAATAAAATGAAATTTTACTTAAACACACAAAGGAATTAATTAAAAGAATACACATAACCGTTTGGTCGCATTTAAAGGTAATCCCCCCATGGGAACCCATAAAAACAATCACACACAAACACACAACACAAAAAACAATATACATGTTGCCATGCTGACCCTTGTTGAATTCATCTAGAATTCCAATATGGTTGTTCTCCGATCCCCTGATGTTTTTTGTGACATGTTTACTTGCAAAACACAAATACCTCTTTTGGCATCGTGGCTGCATCAGAACATCCAAATATAAAATATAACTCTAATACCATATATATATATGAATCAAATATCATCCATGCAAGCAACAACATCATTCACAACTTCATCCATAATCATATGATCACAAGATAGATTCAATTTTCTAAGTCTACTCAATATGAAAAAACAACACATGTATATATATAACCAAGTCTACATCCTAACAACCTCAGTGTAAATGTCTCCAATACCACATACATCACATATGAATCAACATCAACAATAGTCCATGATCTCTAACCTCTAACATCATGCCAAATCAAAAGCTACAATAATGTTCATAAGTATAATCAAAATTAACATAATCAATATCAAAAGGTGTCAAAGGGAAGTGGGCACTACCTCCCCCTCCCCTTAGGCTTGACTTCCTTCGGGAAGTCACTAGAACAGGTGTGGAAACTAAACATGTAACAAATTTACATCCTCCCATGTAGCTACAGTCTTGTCATATCTGTCTCACTTCACTCAAACCTAATCAATCTATCTTCCTCGAATGCCCAGGGTCTTGCATTCTATAATGCAGACGGGCTCCATCATCACCTTCCCCTAATTCTATCCCTACAATGAGGTCTTATCTAGCACAAGAGAAGTGTCTGCAATATATCTCCTAAGTACTAAAACATGAAACACATCATGGATGCGAGACAAGCTAGGTGACAACGCTAGATGGTAGTCCAAAGGACCAATACGCTCTTAGATCTCAAAAGGACCCACGAATCTAGGATCTAACTTATAACCTTTTCCATAATATATAGGGATCTTATGATTCTTAACACGAAGGAACACCTTCATGCCCACATCAAAACTATGGTCATTCCTATGCTAATTTGCATACTTCTTCTGCCTGTCATGTGCCTCTTGTAGTCTCTTTCTTATCATAACCACTTGCTACTCCATGTCCTACAAAAAATATGGGCCAAGAGAAACCATGTCCTCCAACTTGTCCCAACTAAGATGTGTCATGCACTCTCTACAATACAGTGCCCGATAAGGAGCCATGACTATCGAACTCTGAAAACTATTATTGTAGGAAAACTTCACCAAGAACAGGTAGTCCTCCCACCTTGACTGGTGATCCATAACATACATCCTAATCATGTCCTCTAATATTTGATTCACTTAATCAGTCTATCCATCTGTCTTAGGGTGATATGCTGTGCTGAAATTGATCTTCGTCCTAGGGGCATGTTGTATGGTAGTTCAAAAGTGGGAAGTATATAGAGGGTCATGGTCACAAATGATCTTCCATGGAATCCCATGTAATCTAAAAATCTCATCATAATACACCCGTGCCACTGCACTAGCTGTATAGGTTGCCTTCACTGGAGAAAAATGATCCTCTTTTGTCAATTTATCCACCATGATCATAATGGCATCATGGTGGTATCTCGATGTCGGTAGCCCAACAATGAAGTCCGTAGAAATTGTGTCCCACTTCCACTCCGATATAACATGAGGAAAGAGAAGGCCAGCTAAATTTTGATGCTCAGCATTCACTTTCTAGCACTCTAGATAGTGTTACACAAACTAGGAAGTTTCTCTATGAAGTCCCCTCCAATGATACAATTTTCTCAAAGTGGCATGCATCTTCTTCACCCCATGATGGGCTGAATAGGGTGCACAATGTGCCTCAGGAAAAATTTCCTACCTCAAGCCTCCCTCTCTAGGAACATAAATCTAGCCTCTATGCCTAAGAAGGCCATCTGCCTCTAATGAAAAACCATCAAACTTCCCCTCAAGGGGTCTCTAAGACTCGATATCTACTCTAGCTGCAAAGTAGAAACTGTCGAGAGGAAGAAGTTATAGAATCCTCCTCTGCAATTCTATGCTCACTTCAAAGTCACCATAACCACATGTCTCCATCTACTGAGAGTGTCTACAACCAAATTCTCCTTCCCCTTTACATGGTCTATCTCCATATCATACTCAAAAAGTAACTCCATCTAATGCCGTTGACGATCGCTGAGATTGGGCTACATGAAGAGGTGGCGAAGACATAAGTGATCAGTCCTAAGTGTGAATCTATGACCAATAAGTAAGTGTCTCCATCGAACCAAGGCATGAACAAGTGCCGCAAGATCAATATCATGATTTGGATAATTGAAATCATAATCCTTGAGTTTGCGAGGCTCAAAATCAACTACTCTTCCCTCTTGCATCAACACACCTCCGAGTTCTGCTAAAGAAGCATCTATGCATACGAAAAACTCACCTTGTGGATCGGGCACTGCAAGAATAGGTGTTGTCATGAGACATTACTTCAGTGTCCTGAAGGCTTTCTTGCATCTATCTAACCAAAAAAACTTATTCCCTTTCCGCTGAAGGGAAGTGATGGGGTTCACAACCTGAGAGAAGTCTTGAACAAATCTCTAGTAATATCATGCTAAACCCATGAAGTTGCACACCTCTATCACACTAGTGGGTGTTGGCCAATCCATAATATCTTGATTCTTGGAAGGATCAACTGCGATTCCTTCCCCAAAAATGATGTGGCCTAACTATTGCTCCTCTGTCTGAAAGAACGCACACTTCTCCAGGTTCCCATAAAGTTGCTGCTCACAAAGACAATGAAGAACCTGGAAAAATGTCGAAATGTCATCAAGTAAGATGAGCACAAAGTGATCCAAAAACATCTTGAATATCCCATTCATCAAGTTCATAAACACTGCGGGGGCATTGGTCAAGCCAAAAGGCATCATTGTGAACTCGTAGTGGCCATATCTCATACAGAAGGTGGTCTTATGAATGTCTACATCTATAATCCTCAGCTGATGATAACCTGATTTAATGTCTATCTTGGATAAAAATTTGGTTCACTTCATCTGATCAAACAAATCATTGATGCACGGAAGTGGGTAACGATTCTTGATCATTACTTTGTTCAGCTAGCGGTAATCAATACACAACTGCAGAGATCCGTCCTTCTTATTTACAAAAATAATGGGTTCACCCCAAGGGGATACACTAGGACAGATTAGGCCTTTCTCCAAAAGGCCTTCTAGATGTAACTTGAGATTGCAGAGCTCAGGGGTGGTCATCCGATAAGGTTCTCATGAGATAGGCTCTGGTCCCATAACCATATCTATGTGGAAATATATCTCACGTGGGGATGTAACCCTGGTAGCTCCCTTGGAAAGACATCATAAAACTCTCTCAAGATGGGATGGTCATCAAGCGATTGTCCACTATACTCATCCTCTGATCAGTCACTAACTGTGACATCATACAACTGACAACCCCATCACACACACCGCTTAAGATCCATAGTGGAAATAGTGCAAGTGGAAACGGGTATCCTAACCCCTACTATTACTGACTCAACTCATAGATCATATGTACATGATATAACCTTATGGTAACAATCCACTCTCGCTCTATGTGCAGATAACCAGTCCATGCCCAAGGTGAATCCATACGAACCCAATGGAAGGATACAAAGATCTTAGATAGTGGTGAAAGGTCCCAAATCCACTAGACACTCCTTTACTAAAGAGTCTATAGAGATCTTAGCTAAAGAAGCCATATCAACATCCCAACTAAGACCCTACCTAACTACAACCAACCTGCATTTCTCTACTAAATATGGTGCAATAAAAGAATCAAAAGAATCAGAATCAAACAAAATGGAGGTAGGAATACCAACAATGCTACCTATCATCTCAATCATGGTGCTATGATGCTCAACATGACAGTTTTCGACCACTGCGTAGATCCGATGACCGTGCCCCATGTCACCAATAATAGGCTCTGAAACCTATGTCTTACCCTTATTACTAGGGTTTTGTGGTCACTCTCTCCAAATATGCCCAGCAACACCACAACCAAAACAATTTCCCAGTCCTCTCCAATGAGTAGCACCTCCAGGTGGTACTCTAGAATTCTATGTTGTGGATTCTGATGATCCGGCTATGGAATATTGAGGTCTTTGCAAGTAAGCTCCTGCTGACTAAGCTCTTAGTGCACCCTATGTCCTAATGGGACCCCTAGGAGGAGGCCCCATACTCCGCCCCCTCTGTGCATCAAATCTCTATGGGGGCCTATACGGTGGGCAGGTCTGCTGCTACTGTTTTGGCCTAAATGACGATTGTGCTGAACCTTGTCCACTACAAGGAGGAGGAACTGACCCCCTTGATCTGCTACCCTGCATATGTTGGATGCAGCTCCAAACTTGGTCTCTTGGATGTTGTGTCTTTCCCCGAGTCTCCTCTGCTATATAGGCCTTCTCAATGGCATCATCTAATATTTGTGGATAGTGGATACACACCACACCTCCAATGTATAGATATAGGCCCCAGATGAACCTGTGAATCCGTACCTTCCCAT
The DNA here is from genome assembly GCA_019776745.2 of Taxus chinensis. Taxonomy (NCBI): domain Eukaryota; kingdom Viridiplantae; phylum Streptophyta; class Pinopsida; order Cupressales; family Taxaceae; genus Taxus; species Taxus chinensis. Next base: position 158,309,153 of record CM034153.1, on the reverse strand, counting down.
CCTGTATGTAGTTGACATACTGGAGTAGGTCCAGAAATTGACTCTCATACCTAGCTACTGTTAGAGATACCTGTTGGAGGTCGTGAAACTCATCTATCCTCTATTAAATGAACCTCCGTGATAAATACCTACTCTGAACCACTCCTCAAAGAGCTCCCAGGTAATCATCTTTGAATCAAAATAAAGCTTATGCTCCTCAGTCCTCCACCAGACACCTTCTCCATCCCTTAGAAGATGGATCGCAACACGAGCTTTTGTGTTGCTAGAGTAAGGGCAGATCTTGAAGCACCTTTTATAGCTCACCAACTAGGCCTCTGCCTGAAATCCACCTGTATCACTAGAATAATGTGATGATCGTAGCTTCAATATCTCCTTGATATGGTCTGCAGCTATAGACTAGAAACTCCTAGGCCTCTCTACATTCTCATCTCTAAGCCTACGGCTCTGAGACCTATCCCTAAGTCCTAAAATCTCGTCTCCTTGTCCCCTCCGCGGTGACTCTACTCTAATTGACTCCGCGTGGGATTTCTCTCCTCTACGCTCCTTGTTGTGCTGAGTAGATGCATGAGCCTCAATGGATGTCACCCTATCATGTCTAGCTGAACGTCCCCCTATGGACCCTCCACGAAAAGCAACATTAGCATCCTGAAGCGTTTGTAAAATTTCTGGTAGGATGGAGGCTATGGCATTATTTGGCGGTGGTAAGTTTAGGTCTATGTGAAATGACCCCTTGTCTTGTCCCCACCTCCTGCAAAGACCAAGGAAAGAGTTAGTTCATTATTCTAAGTTTTATTGAGTTTTCCATGTTTACTAAAATATGCAATTTTCAAACAAATTTGTTTTCTATATTTAAAAGAATACTAGGTTTAATATTGTACTAGATTTAATGTTCATGTCTCAAGTTTGCTAGTGTACCCAAGGGTCTAAGTTTTTAACCCATGGCTCTGATACCAAGTGTAACACATGGTAAAATACTCCAACTCGAGACCCAAGAACAAACTAGGTTTAGTTAGAAAAATTATGGAATTTTTTTTTTTGAACAAACATGCTTCAAAACAACAGTTGCCATAAACAAAGTCTCGAGGATAATTAAATTTAAATAATTAAATTTTCTAGTTATGACCATTATTAAATTTACATTACAAAACTATTGAGTGAATAATTCTATCCCTAGTTAGGTTTCTCATTTACATGAGGTTAGAAAAACATCCTCTTACATAATAATGTGACCCCCTTAAAGGGTCAAACCATGCTTCAGATATAAGCATTTAAGTTAAAAAGGGGTAATTTCCACATACCCACGCTCAGTCTCCTATTGGAACTTCAACTTGATTTTTCAAATATTCAATTTCTTCCCCTTTCCAATGATATGAAGAGGTCCTCTTAACTCCTTATATTTCTCATGTTACGGGCCGGTGGGCCTTGGGAGGAAATTTTTCCCAAAGGCGAGCCTGCGGGCCCAGGGAAGACTTTTCGCTTGGGGAAGGTTTCGGGCCAGTAGAGCTGGGGAGGTAATTTAGCACTTAGCACTTTTTGTAAAAAAATTCAATTTACTCCCATGAGCCTGCGGCAGGGATTTGCGTCGAAAGAAGACAATCAAGCCTAATGGATATGTGTCCAAAATTTTAAGCCAACACAGAAAGGAGGCTGGCCGGAGGCTCTTAGGATTTTAAACTTTTATGTTGAAAAGGTGAAAAGGTTTAAAATCATCCACACCTCCGGCGGTGCCCAGAGAGGCCACGTGTCATGCCCAAAATCACAAGCGAGGAAACGGACCGACGGAGAAAACTTTAGAATTTTAGCTTTTTAGTGTAACAAAATGCATAGGTTAAAAATAACCCATGCCTCCGCCAATGCCTAACGATGCCACATGTCAAACCCACATTGGCTATGGGTTGGCGGGTCATTGAGAAGACTTAGAAAAAAATTTCCCAACTTAAGAAAAGTGAACTTTACAATTGCGGGCCCGAGTGCCCGCGGAGGTTCTTGACCAAAACAGAAGGAAGTGGCACTGTAGGGTAGCGGAGAAATATTCACCAATTTTCCAAAAGGAAAAAAGTTGAAGGTGCAGGCCTATGAATCCCGCGGAAGGACTTTTTCCAAATGCGAAGGATGTGGTTCGGTGGGGCCGTGGAGAAAACTTAAACAAAAGTTAAATTTCTAACTTAGAAACTTTTTCCCGCCCCAAGGGAAAAATCGGGGTTGCAGAGCTGTGGAAGACTTTGTGACTTTATGCATTTTACAAAAAGTGCCATAAGTAGCTTTCGGGCTCGCGGATCCGATATGCAATAATTTTCTTTTTAAGAGTAAATTTTTTTTTTTGAACCCAAAATGAAGTAAAAATTTCCGAAGGTCATAACTTTCGACTAGAAGCTCGGATTTGAGAAAATCATGAATTTTTGGAAAGGGCACAAACTCCTCTTTGTACAGGAAGCATAAAATCTTTCTTTTGACAAACTTATATGGGTGAATTTTAAGTAAACGTCTTTTGTATCATTAAAATATGAACTGGACCTTTTCCATTACCAGATTTAAATTAATCCCCCAATATTTCTTCTTCAACATGCCCAATAAACATGGATAATCACACTTGGAAATATTTAGAATGTATTGCAAGGATTAATTGTTAAGGGTTAAGTTTTCAATTGGAATTTAAATTTCCTTTATCAGTAAAGGCATTTTTTTTTCCTTAAGCCCGATTAATGAAGGAATTAAAAATATCTTTGAGTAATATAACTAAATAAGGTTTGTTTTAATCTTTCTTAACTTGCATTAATGTTTCAATTTGTCTCTCATTGTTTGTAGGGTACTCTTTACATTTCTCTGGCATTTATTTTACAAGTTTGATGGTGAATCCAAAAGGAGATCAATGTATTTAAAACAAAATGGAGATTAAACTCTTTCATTTTCCATGCTTTAAGACGTTTAAGTTCATTCCATCCTAGTTTTACAATATTTTTGTTTACTTTAATAAATGCGTAAAGAAGCAGAATACAGTTCTATTTCTCCAAAACATGTGTTTCGAATAATACGGAGAAGGTAATATTTCTTTAGTCTTCAAACTGAGAGTTTGGAATAGTATCAAAAAGAATAGATTTCCAAAAAGAGTAATTCCATCTGTATAAAGTAATTCAACTTCTATTAACATTGAAATATTTCCTTTTACAACTTCCTTTACGTCCTGCAAAAGACAAATTATAGAATACATCTTTCTTTTTCTTTTCACATTCAAAAATATAGCTTTTATATCCAAAAACAAAGTATCTCTTTCACCACAAATATTATTACAAATTCATCAACTTAAAGTGGGAAATATATACAATGAGGAACCCCTAAGAGGACTGTGAAATTTTTCTTCAAATACAGCTCCAGAACATCATCAAGAGAGCTCTTCCAGGTTTCATTTTGATCACAACAAATAAGGGGGAGAGGCAACGCTCGCCACCCAACCAAGAATTCCAATGAAGAGGGGAATCCGCCCTCCTCATTGGCCCCTGAGACCCAACCACAAAGTAATGGGAAATGTATTTAACTCATGGCAACAAGACAAGCTTCCATAACACAAAACAGATTTCACAAACATATCATAGTCCAAATTAAAATGTAGTTTTATCTGCAGGAAGAACAACAAAAAAATACATGGGCATCATCATACAAGCCAAAGGAGCAAGATGTATAGGGGAAGCTGGTTATACCTCCCAATGGAAATGGGTGTCCATCTTCAAATCCAGTAATATATTCATCACAAAACCCCTACATGCTCTTATGCCTCCCTCAAGTACCCATTATTCCCCCCCGCCCCCCCCAAATTTCTTATGTCTTTCTCTACAAAATAACCCTTATGTCGCCCCACCCCCGCCCTCCCCCCTCACATTTTTTATGCCCCCCACAAGAAGATCCCCATAGTCTTCTCCTACACCACACTTAGGCAATCTACCCAAACACCCAACAAACATACAAAAAACTCAAACACATTCACATATGCATATATATAAGAAGAAACATTTTAAATAATTCAATATCTTAACTCTCCATGGTAGAGTTTGATCCAAGAAAATAACAACAACATTCTTTAAATCCAAAACAACCCCAAAGCTCCAACAAATCCACAAGCATACAAAAAATCTTCTAGCTCTCTAAAATTGCAAGAGTTCCAAACCAAATCTAGTAACCCCCAAACAAACTCAAAGAATTCAAATAAATAGAAGAGGGAGAGAGGAGGATGAGGTGGATCCATGTAGGATGCCACATCATTCATCCTCAACTCCACCTCACAAGTCAACTTCAAACTCCAAAGCATAATAAATAAGTGGGTGAATAAAATGACATTTTACTTACACACACAATCCAAGCCCACACCCCTTAAGGACCAAAATTAATTTCATGTCAAAAGGTGCAATTAAAACTTACAACTTTTCTTCTCAAAAATACATCATTATGCCTAATTTTGACCCTCCAACCATAGGTAAGGTTGGTATACAATTTTAAGAGGTGTGGGACAAGTTTAACTTGTCCCACAAGCCTCCAAAATTAGCCCCTAAGGACAGATCCGAATTTCAAAAGAAAGGTGGAGTTTTTCACACTTCCAAGTTACTTACACATTACTTACAACACTTAAACCAAGAGCCATCAACTCTAATAAATGCATTCTTTTGACACATTTTAATTGATTTAACAACATGATTTCTCACTAAACTTGACACAATTAAATAAACAATAAAAGGGGAAATAAATTAATAAATAAACACATACAAAACCACACAATGGAATTAATTTAAAGAATACACATAACCCCTTGGTCACATTTAAAGGTGATCCCCCCCATGGGAACCCCTAACAACAATCACACATAAACACACAACACAAAAAACAATATACATTGTATCATGGTGACCCTTGTTGAATTCATCTAGAATTCCAATGTGGTTGGTCTCCAATTCCCCCATATTTTTTATGCCATGTTTACCCGCAAAACACAAATACCTCATTTGGCCACGTGGCTACATCATAACATCCAAATATAAAATATAACTCTGACATCATACATATATATATATATATATATGTGTATATATATATATATGTATATATATATATATATATATATATATATATATATATATATATATATATGTAAGAATCAAATATCATCCAAGCAAGCAACAACATCGTTCACAACTTCATCCATAACCATATGATCACAAGATAGATTGAATTTTCTAGGTCTACTCAATATGACAAAACAACACATGTATATATATAACCTAGTCTAACATCCTAACAACCTCAGTGTAAATGTCTCCAATACCACATGCATCATATATGAATCAACATCAACAATATTCCATGATCTCTAACCTCTAACATCATGCCAAATCAAAAGCTACAATAATGTCCATAAGTATAATCAACAATAACATAATCAATATCTAAAGGTGTCGAAGGGAAGAGGGCACTACACATATACACAAAAACAAAAAGGTAAGCTACAAACTATCCTTAAATAATACTGCATAATGTCAATAGCTGTATTTTAAATGTTAAAAACTACTTAGGTCGATATCCATTTTTTTGAACTACACTGATGCGTGAAAATTCCAAAATTGCACATACATCATACAACTCTAAGCTCTTTGTCATTTCCTTATAGCTATATCCATGCCATGAATGATTTTAGAGAGATTTTCATTTAGGATAGGGAGTCCCATGGAAGGGTCTCGTGTTCCTCTTTTTCCCTTAGAATGCACATTTGGTTATATTCTTTCATGACTCATTCTCCTCCATAGACCCTTGTAAGGTGAACTCCTTATCTCACCCTTGCGCTTCTCTATTTTTTTTATAATATCGAAGATTGTGCTTTCATCAAGCTTTACTTGGTTGCTCTGATTTGATTTGTATTCGATTTAAATTTTATTTTTGGATCAACAGGCATCGGTCTTTTCATTGAGAGTTGTTCAACCATGAATTCCCTCTATTGTTAATTCCTCAAGCATTAGCCACGTTAATCAGCATTTCCAAATGTAAGTCCTGGTAATCATGCCTAACACAAATCGCAAAAATGAGAGGTTAAGGTTTAGGGCCAATGTTCGTTGATACATAAACTCATCAAGAATGTTGATAAGAGGAAACCCTAATCACTACCTTAATTGCTACAAAGAAAATCTAATCACAAAGGTGCATGAAATTGGTAACATAAGGAATGTTAAACATAGAGTTTCCTTATCTAACATATATAGAGTTTGGGATTCAAACATGTGTATGTTTCCCTTGGAAGTATTTATTGATCACATATGTTCCCTCGATGATCTGCGCACCACATCACCTTTCTTCTTCAAAGTACTGACACATATGACATGAGTTTCATACATTCCTAGTTCTAAGAAAGCAGATTTCTATGTAGGTTCCCACGACATTTTCCACACCGTTAGACTTATCCTGCCTCCACCTCATTCTAATTCATCACCCCTCTTCCTCAAATGATTATCTCCCACAATTTTAATTTCTTCAACACATCCCCTTCGGCATTCCCATCGCACATCAATCCACATACAATTGCTACTAGTTCTTGCATTGGTGAGCACATTTGTGGTTGCATTGAACAATTATTTTAAACGCTTTTCTATGGTATGAATATCATATCTACTAGTAAGTAGGTAAGCACGTCAAATTCTTATATGACCAAGCAGGTACACATTATGGCGGAACAAGCGAGCACCTCCACGAGACATACACCGTTTTTTCTTTAATGATTGATGATTAAATACATGAGTAATAAAAATATGAAATGGATAAATTTTTATGTGTCAAAAAATTGTGTTGAGCCCACTATAATATAATAGGTGTCAGAATGTGGTGAACCTCAAATCGAAAACTTGTCTTCTTAAAATAAAAGAACAAAAAAATTGTTTGAGGACAAAATTACTATGTGGAGATTCCTTGCAAAAACATTTCAGTATTATCAGGACGTAAGAAAACAAACAAATTACAAACTTGAAAGCTATCCTAAAACTTCGGTTCCACATTATTACAAAACTAAAGAGAGAGGGGACTGCTTTTCAACAGGGAGAATGGATGTGCATATTTCAAACTCTTCCATGCAAAACTAAAGAGAGAGGGGACTGCTTTTCAAGAGAAAGAAATTGTCTCCAAATCCCCATCCTGGGAGCTCCATGTTTCTAGAGTCAGTCAATGTTGAGATTCCTACTGCAAGATACTACCATGCCTTCCAGGGCCCGGTGCTAGAAATCCTCAGAGTAAGAAAATCTATTAATAAAATACAGTATATTTTATATGTCTGTAATCAAATCTACAATCTATTATCATTTACAGAAATTTTTAATTCAAAATAAGTTTATGTGCATGTACAATAAAATTAACATTATTTCCATAGACACTAGCCAGATTTCTTATAATTTTCACATGTTGTTAAGTTCGCCATAATATACATGTATAAGTATTGAATTCTCTGTTTGTAGATACATTTCATATTTTTAGATATAGGCTGATTTGCTTGCAATTAGATACTTGTAAATATTTTGCCCCACACTGCATATCCTGCAATGTCATCACTGTACAAATAATAGTAAGTATGGCATGGCCAATGTTGTAAGCTGATGATGGATGGTTTGGTTGTTTTCAGGATAGTGACAATTTAATACTTCCTGAAGACAAAATTCTGTGGTCACTCACAGTTTGCACTCTCATTAGTGTCTTCTTCATATATTTGCTGAAATCATGGTACCACTGGGAGGCTGTGAAAAGAGAATTTTCTCATCCGGTTAGAGTGAACTTCTTCTGTACGCCGTGGGTGACTTGCCTGATATTAACAATAGCAGTTCCTCCGATGATAGCAAAGTCTGTGCATCCCTTCTTTTGGTGCATTTTCATGGCGCCTCTATTTGCACTGGAGCTTAAAATATATGGTCAATGGATTTTTGGTGGACCGAAACGGCTTTCTAAAGTAGCTAACCCCGCCACACATTTGTGTGTGGTGGGAAACTTTGTGGGATCTCTTTTGGCTGCTCGTATGGGTTGGAAGGAGCCAGCGAAATTCTTCTGGGCGGTTGGGCTCGTCCATTATATACTGCTGCTAGTCACTCCTTATCAGAGATTGCCTACCAAAAAAACGCTTCCAAAAGAATTGCATCCTGTGTACTTTCTCTTCATTTCTGTTCCAGCTACTGCAAGTTGGGCTTGGGAAACTATTTTGGGAGAGTTTGATACAATGTCCCGCATTTCTTATTCAATTGCGCTCTTCTTCTACGCATCCCTTGTAAGTTTTTATTTCCTTTACTTATTTCGTAAGTTCATAATGTGTTTGAAAAGAAAATTGTGACGACCTAAGCTATATGACATTGGAAAGTTCGGCCAAAGTATGATCAAGTAAAATTATATATATAAAGAAGCCTTAACCTTTTAAAATTTAGAGATTTGAGGTTTTCCAAAGTTCTTGTTGAAAATTTTGTGCAGATATTTATTTTAAGGGAGCAAATAGCACCTCCAGAATCAACTGAAAATTTGGTGTAAATATTTATTTTAAGAGATATTTATTTAGTGGTTTGCAATTTGGCTGCTGTTCTTCAATAGAGATTTAATTTGCAATCAAAAGAATCCCAACACTATCTGATCATAGACAAACTTCCCCCCATAAATTTGGAACAAAGTATCTACAACCTACTCAAAACATTTTTATTGTCCAATTCATGTGGAAGTTTTGTCGCTCCAACTTTAAGTGTTTAATTATATTTTATCCAGGTGAGAGATAATGTACTGCAATTTTATACTAGTAAAAACAATTCTAGTCTATGTGAATTATGATTGATCACACTGTGAATTTGTAATCATAAATTTATGGATAGTTATACATAAAAAGCTCCACATCATGAAACATGCTTATAATTTGTTTCGAAAAAAGTTGACGACGCTATATATGAACTGTACATATTAATATTGATATCCAACAAATTCAAAAAGGCGTATGAGTTAAGCAGATACATCCAGGTGAAAGACTAGCATTCATTAATCATCCAGTTGGTTCTTGTTTTTACTTGTTGTCCGACTGCTCTTCGATGATGTCAGCCCACCTACTGCTCTTCAATTTTCTCTTTAGAAGATATCGCCCATATACAGATACAACCGTACACTCGTATGGAATTGTTCTAAATAATATTATTCATTCTCATTGATTTTTTCTATATCATCATTAAATTGAGACAATGGATGCAGGAAACAGAATTTTGAAATTGCCGATTCTTTTGACATACTTAACTGGGACGGACGGTGAAAGACTTTTTAATTTATATATTCTCATAAGACTATTATTATATTATATATGGCAATTTAATTTTAGCCTAATTTATGGTGATAATTTTTTTATATTTTAGGCAATGATGGTGAATGGATTTTTCGAATTCTAATTTTTCGATGACTGGTTTTTGTACATGACATATTTGAATGGGATAGACTGGAAAAAAAATTGTATTCTATAATGAAAGTGAACATCTGCCGACCTCACTAAATTATAATAATATTTCTTTTGAAAACTTCTTCAAAACATCACTTTCAAAATCTTAAAAAGCCATTTGATGATGCTGTGGTGTATGGACCGCCTCTAACCGGCACTGCTTTGAAGAATTCTTAAAGATCCACCTTATCAATATTAAAGACTACATAACTATACAAAGTGCCTCTTGGATTACGGTTTTCTTACTAGTTTATTTTTGCAGTCGAAGAATTCGAATCTTTGTTTACTGGTCCAAACATTCTTGTGCATTGTATTTTATAATCTGTTTGCTACAAGTTGATTTGACCCTCTACTGATTTTGTTACAGGTTTTGAGATTCAATTTCTTCAGAGGCTTTAGGTATGATTGAGGCCATTATAATTACAAAAATATGAGGTTTCAGTTCCTGTAGTCTATTATCTAACCACCACCATTGGTTGATTCTGATTGCAGGTTCTCAATTTCATGGTGGGCATACACCTATCCTATGACATCAGTTTCAATAGCTACTATAAGATATTCACAACAGGTGACCCATCCTCTCACACAAGGCCTGGCCGTGCTTCTTTCACTAGTTGCCACCATTACTGTTGCCAGTCTTTTTGTCACCACTCTCCTTCACGCCTTCTTTTGGAAAACCCTCTTCCCTAATGACATGACGAAAGCAGCTACCACCAACAGAACGTTCAAAAAGAAAAAAATATTTGCCAAAGCCAATGAGATTCAACATCATGTAAACCAGAGAAACAAAGGAACAATCCGTAATGGTTTTGATGTGATAAGACGTAAAATAAAGAACAAAAGAGACAGATTGCTGGAGTCCAGCTGCAAGAAACTTCCAGTGTACCCAAACCTGGAGCAGCCCCAAGCTCAAGTAGAAAAAGCAAAATTGAAAGCCAGCACGACAATTTGGGTTATCCATATTGAAGGGATGGAAGAACCTGTGAAACCCTTTCGAGGGTGTGGTCTTAGCTCGAATTAAGTAACACAAACACGATATACTTGCATCGGTGAAATGAGAAATACACTAGCAATTCCATGTGTACAATGCAATGTGGAAGCCGAACGGTATATGTTATTTGAATGGATAGTTATTACTTTTGTAGTTGATGTTGATAAGGAGTGTGATTGATTTTCTAAGTGCAGGAATATAGATGAAGCATTACAAGCCTTTTCTTGCAAGGGTCATGTAATCTTATGCCTCTATGCCTTTGTGGATTAAAATATATTGAAGGGGATCATTTTACATATCCGCTATACTCCTTAGATTTCCAAATTCCTCTGGAAAAAGCCCTTTCAATCTATTTCCACTCAAATTCCTTGAATTTATAATTGAGATGAATCATCAAGTCAATTTAATGTTCACTAATAAAAAATGGATGTCTTGTTTATGCTCCATAAAATCCTATATGGATAAGACTTACAATTTCAGAAGATGTTACAAACCCCCCACAAATTGTGGAATGGGTCCACAAAGTTTATTATCAAAGAGGTCGCTAAGATTTCATGCCAAAACAGAGATCAACAAAACATTTGGAAGTCTTTCACAACTGTCATCTAGAGAGTAAATTTCTCTCCAAACACAATTCTTAATAGCCTATTGGAAGTATCACCAAAAAATAAAAAATAACTGAAATCACAATGTATCTAAACTTATAATATATCCCAGCTCTATCAGAATTGCTCCCTTAATATTGTTTAAGGATAGATTCGTGTAAAAGCAATAACATAATATTGCTAGACTCATTTGACCATCGTTGAATTATATATGCATGCTTAATGTGCTTGACATAACCCTTCCACAATCATAATATACATTATATGATCGATCAATAGCACACAATAAGTAAGGCTTCCAAGCTTCTAGAATTCCACAAATACGTATAACCATACTCATTGTTTTCCACAAATCTTGTTGGAAGAGATTATAGTGATCTATGTAGTTTGGGAAAATGGGTAAAAGAGCTCTAATTAATACGGCCATTCATCTTTTTCCCAAGCTTCCGTATGAATTGGGTAGAGAGTACCTACTAACAGTATCCTACACATCTCAGTTCAAGCTCAGATAGTTTTGTAATGGTTGGAAGAAAGTGGTAAGCAGTCCTCAGTTTTACGAAGACATGCAATGGTTTGGAATGTGTGAGGAAGCCATCATTTTAATCGGAGGTGACGAAGACCCTGTTAACTAGCTCCCGGCCATGCAACCTTGTGTGACAAAAATTCCCTTCCCCAAGGGAGTAATCATATATGATCCTGTAGACAACTCGTGGGAGAGGCTCCCTCCCATACCCTCCAAACAATAATTTTGCTACAATATTCTTTCTCACTGTGTATACTACGACTATAAACTGGTTGTGATGGGGTTCATGAATGAGAGCAGCCAAGCCCTAACTGGCAGTGTTTTGATATACGATTTAATCTCTTGCAAATGGCAGCGAGGCGTCGAAAATCCAAGCCATGTGTGGCATCATCTGTGCATAGTGTTAGCTCGAGCATTGATTTTCATGTTTGAAGGAGATAATAAAGTGAAGAGGGGCTTTAGGGACGAAAACCCATGCTTTATAATGTAGGAGATGACAGGTGGGAGCTCTTTCCTGGAGTTAATTTTCTTTTAGCGGAAACTCTCACAAAATTGGGGAAAGATTTTATCTATGTGTAACTACATTCAGAAAGGTATGAATTTTCCATGGAGAGAGTGTATGCTTATAAAATTAATTGGATGTGATATCAATGAGTACTAGAAATTTATGACCTTCCTCTTCCTCTTCCTCTTCCTCTTTCTCTTCCGCTTCTGTAGCGCTCGCTCGTCGACGACATCGACGATGACGACGCCGCGAACAAACAAGCGTCCCGAAAAAGAGACAATTTTTTTTTTTTTTTCTTTTGAGGCGGGTGCGTTTACATACAGGTTCGAACTAAAACAGTCCCGTAATGCTTCGGGAACGAAGATGATTCAAGGATAAGGATATTTTAAATTCGTCTCATTCGACATTTCACAAAATGGAAAGGAGGGTCGCCTTTCGAGTTGCTTGGTCTAGTGTCTGGTGATATCGCAAAAGCAGTGATTTCAAAACTATCCTTAGAGTAAAGTATGGTTTGTTATGAAAAGAATAAACTATCCACTCGATTTTTTTTATTTTTTTTTTTGTTTAATTATCCATATACATTACGTTATCTCATGAAATTAATACATTATAATATATAAATGACTACACAAAAAGGTGTATATTCGGCCCTAGTTTACTTATTACCTAACAAGACTATATGTGCTTAAATATACGTAACACCATGTTTATGGTTAGAGTAATTGTTATGTGGCAGTTAAGTTTAGTATCCTACTCTCATTATACTAGGTAGCACAAGATAAATACTCATCCTAGCAGCTGTCCGCGCGGATAAGCATATAGAAGGGTGGTGTGGGATACGAGCCTTGCCCAAGCATTAACTATTCCAAACCCTGTTTAAATTTTGCTGTTGTTGGGATGGTGGGTGACTCAGCCGACCCCTGACATACCTTAACACCTCCTTCCTACTCCCTGCGTGCAAGTCAACTCCATTTAATTCACTATATTTTATGAATCTTATGCCGTGTTAGATCTGCCTGTCCTGGCCGCGTGAACCAACCTACACAGTCCCCTTCTAGCGTGCAATAATCCACATTCCCTTTCTAAAATTTGTTGTCCGACTATGCTGTCATCTGTACAGTATTGACTGCGACCACAAAAATTGGGGGAATCAACTCGTTATACTATCTCTGTTTAAAAGGAAGACATCGGTTGAAGGCAATGGAGATGTCACAGCATCTAATGGTTATTGTGTTGTCCCAGACGCGTGGGCAGACTAGTAGTGGGGGTGCGCAACAGGTAAGTTGTCCAACTAAGTTGTTATTAGTTCAGTATTGAATGCATCCTCTATAAACGGTTCTCACCTTCAAGATATTTTTATCAAAATCGATTGAGAACAATGAAGGTGCTACGAAGTCTAATAATTTCTTCACTGTCCCAGGCGCGCGAGGAGGGGTCTGATTACTCTTCTTTTTTGTCCCTGGGTGCGTGTCAGAGGATGAGGGATTAAGATGGAGCTCCAGTGCGTGGAAGAAAACGAGCTACCTCCACTATCATTGGGTGCAGCAAGGTGAAAACGTGGAGACATGCTGTGAGGGCGGCTAAAGGAGCCGGCTATTCAACTATATTGTTATTTGTTCAACATCGAATGTAACTTCAAATTTGGAGCTCGCCTACAAGATATTTCACCTCAAAACGATTCAAGGGACAGTGACAGTGTGAGGGTCACGAGGAGATAGAAGGGAGGTTAAAGCCACGTTTCTTCTTCCCTTTTTTTTTTTTATATACAGAGCTCTTAACTGTCCCACGGTGCAGTCCGTGGTAGAGAGACTCCCAGAGGTGGATTTGCTTCATATCAGAATATGCAAGAGCTCAATTTGTTTTGCTATGAGAATAGCATTTCAGCTTGTATTAATTTTATTACTGTCATAAAATACAGTGACTATACAGGTACCTATGAGTATTTTAATTGTTTTATATATAACCCGAACGTATGTTTTGTTTTTTTAAGTGTCTTAGCTTATGCCTTTCTACAACTCTAAGGGCGCCTCCTGCGTAGAGGTGAGTCTGTAACGGATCAGAATGTTCATTACACACCAGTTGGCATTGCCCTTCAGAGACCAAGAACAAAGAGACTGTTCCTACGTGGATTATAATCACTAATTTCATTGATATTACTTATTGGTTATAACTTAGGATAGTATACTTTTATTAATAGAGAATGTAGTAGTATGTTGCCTTTTGTGAAATCCTATAATAGTAGATTTGCTGTTTTTTTTTTTTTTTAAAATATTACCTCAACCTGGATAATCTTTAAAATAATAGATTCCATATTAATGAAATGTAGTAATGTACTTACTAAACATAGAACTTTGCATTAGAATTTTCCCTCAACTCAACCTCAATAAACAATAACATGGGTGTTTTAGTAAACTGATTTCATTTCCTTCTACACACGCCAATAATTTTACAATGGATCCATAAATAAGAAAGACATAAAGGAGTTAGAGTTTAGAATGTTTCTTTGTCTTACTAAACACCATTTGAAAAATTTAAGCCTTTCCATCAAGTATAAAGGAAGGGATAATGCACTATATTTTTCCTATCTTCCCAACACATTACTTTCAAGTATCCAAACAAAATTTTAATATATTTCCTTTTGTAATTTCTTTCCAATATTCCACCAAGGAATTTCAACAACATTCCCAATAAAATTTTGAGTAAGAAAACTAACATTTCGATACAACTTTCCTTCAATATTTTGTTACAACACCTTTTACTTCATGTGGAACATATTTACAATCAGGTAAACACTTTTCAAGTAAAATTTGCATTCAATCATGTGTCTCTTGGAGCAACTATAGATTACAATGTCCCTTATTTTTGGAATGAAAACAAGATGATACATCTTTCTTTCACTTGCAAGTTTTACAACAAAATAATATATGTAAGGAAATGGAAAAAGTCTTCACAAGCTCCATAGTGTTCTTCATCCATGCTCCAAGTTCCATGAAGATCAATCACAACCAAGATAGGGGGAGAGGAAACACTCTCCTCCCAACCAAATCTCAATGAAGAAGAGAAGCAATCCCCTCCATTGACCCCCGAGCCCCAAACACAACACAATGAAGGGGTGGTCTCCAACTCAAGGCAACAATACATGCTTCCACAATACAAGTTCTTCACAACATTCAAGCTAACATAGAAGAACAAAGAGACACACAATGACATCAAACATTACACAACAAGGCTTGCATCCAAGCCAACAAGAGAAGGAACTATGGGAATATTTTCCTTATGCCTCCCAAATGAGATGAGATGCCCATCCAAAACCCTCCACAATATAACACAAGCCCCTATGACTCTTATGCCTCCCTCAAGTACCCCTTTTTCCTCCCATACTCTTATGCCTCCCTCCTCTTATAGCTCCCTCAAAGACAAGGTAGAATGTAAACATTCTTACCCAAGATGGGCATCCCTCTCAAACTCCCTCCACAATATCCTAATCTACTCTTTTGTCTCCCTCATGAGTATTCCCATAGACCTCTCCTATACTACACAATAAGCATTCTATCCAATTTTCACAATACTGCAAAGTAAACATGCATTTTTCACAATTTTAGCATAGAAACATCAATAATATGACAGCAAAACAAAGGAGAGGGTTTCCTACCTCTCCATTGGAGAAGCCTAACCAAGAAACTTGTCCAAGCTCCTTCCCAAATCAATCCAAGCATGCAAGTCCAAGCACTCTCTCTTTCTCTTTCTCCCAATTCTTTTCTCTCAAAAAAATAACAAAGGAGAACTCTTCAACCAAAACAAAAACAAAACTCCCAACCCCTTCAACACGAGAGGAAGTTTCAATAAATAGATCAAAGGTAAGGGTGAGGGTGATGTGGCTCCATGTAGGATGCCACATCACACATCCTCAAACCATCTCCCAAGGTCAAACTCAAATCCCAAAACACCATAAATGGGTGGTTGGGTTGAATGACAACCCTCTTCCACATTCAACCCTTTCCCATGTGCCTTAAGGCACAATTAAATGCAAAATGAGGAAAATGCACTCCAAAGTCATAATTCCCTTCCCAAAACAATAAATAACCCCCTTTTTGGATTCCCAACCCATAGATATGGTTGGTAAGGGGTTTTGGGAAGTGTGGGACAAGTTTAACTTGTCCCACAAGTCCCCTAAAATTTCCCTCAATCTCAAATTCGAGATTCCAAGAGTATGGAGTGGTCAACACTCAAAACCAAGCATTCAATACAAGAGGACACACAAGGCTCAAGGAGCCAACAATCAAATTTATTACACCCACTTGACTTCCCCCAAAGCTTACAAACTAACACAAGATATTACATTAATCTAAACACACTTAACAAAAGTAATTTAACAAAAAGACTTCACAAAAGAAATCACCTACTAAATCAAGTAAACAAGTAATAAAATTCTTACCCCCTTGGTCACATAGGAAAATTCCCCCTCATGGAAATTTTCTCAACACATACAAGAACAAAGTTAACACAATACAATTTACAAGTTGCCTTGACGACCAATGTTGTAACCACCCGACATTCTGTTGTGTTTGGTCCCCAATCCCCCCATGGTTGTGATCATGCTGTGTTTCCTGTAAAATGCAAAATACCCTCTTCGGCCTTGCGGCCATGTCAACATATCCAAAATAATCATATGCATGAAATTCATTACATCTATACGTAATTCAATTATCCATTATTCTAGGTCTAAATTGCAACTTAATTAGCATTGCATCATTATCCAAAATCACAGTAATGTAATTCAACAACTACATTCTAACTCATCATGGCGAAGAAATCCAATGTTAGAACACATGCAATATATCCATATAAAAATAATATCAGTATCCAATAGTTTGTCCATGAGTCAGTGTAGATCATACTGAAACAGCAAAATCCACCATAATCCAAATTGCGTCTAATCACAAAACATTCATGCTAAATCAACACAAGTATAAGGCCATGTCCATGTCTAAAGGTCTGCATACTTCAAATCAATCCAAGCATGCAAGTCCAACAGCACGTCTCTCTTTCTCTTTCTCCCAATTCTTTTCTCCTCAAACAAAGAACAAAGGCAGAACTCTCAACCCGAAAAACAAAACAAACTCCCAACCCCTTCAACACGAGAGAAAGTTTCAATAAATAGATCAAAGGTAAGGTGAGGGTATGTGGCTTCCATGTAGGATGCCACATCACCATCCTCAACCATCTCCCAAGTCAAACTCAATCCAAAACCAAACACACCATAAGCATGGGTGGTTGGTTTGAATGCCAACCCTCTTCCACATTCAAACAACCCTTTCCCAATGTGCCTTAAGGCACAATTAAATGCAAAATGAGGAAAATGCACTCCAAAGTCATAATTTCCTTCCCAAAACAATAAATAACCCCCTTTTTGGATTCCCAACCCATAGATATGGTTGGTAAGGGGTTTTGGGAAGTGTGGGACAAGTTAACTTGTCCCACAAGTCCCCTAAAATTTCCCTCAATCTCAAATTCGAGATCCACGCGTATGGAGTGGTCAACACTCAAACAAGCATTCAATACAAGAGGGACACACAAGGCTCAAGGAGCCCAACAATCAAATTATTACCCCCCACTTGACTTCCCCCAAAGCTACAAACTAACACAGATATTCTATAATCTAAACACACTTAACAAAGCTAATTTAACAACAAGACTTCACCAAAAGAAATCACCTACTTAAATCAAGTAAAACAAGTAATAAAATTCTTACCCCCTTGGTCACATAGGAAAATTTCCCCCTCATGGAAATTTTCTCAACACATACAAGAACAAAGTTAACACAATTACCATTTACAAGTTGCCTTGACGACCAATGTTGTAACCACCCGACATTCTGTTGTGTTTGGTCCCCAATCCCCCCATGGTTGTGATCATGCTGTGTTTCCTGTAAAATGCAAAATACCCTCTTCGGCCTTGCGGCCATGTCAACATATCCAAAATAATCATATGCATGAAATTCATTAACATCTATACGTAATTCAATTATCCATTATTCTAGGTCTAAATTACAACTTAATTATGCATTGCATCATTATCCAAAATCACAGTAATGTAAATTCAACAACTACATTCTACTCATCATGGCGAAGAAATCAATGTTAGAACACATGCAATATATCCATATAAAAATAATATCAGTATCCAATAGTTTGTCCATGAGTCAGTGTAGATCATACTGAAAGCAAAATCCAACCATAATCCAAATGCGTCTAATCACAAAACATCATGCTAATCAACACAAGTATAAGCCATGTCCATATCTAAAGTCTGCATAACTCAAAATGATAATCAACTAAGTGTCGTAGGGAAGTGGGCATTACAGCTTCCTCTTCCTCTTCCTCTTCCTCTTCCTCTTCCTCTTCCTCTTCCTCTTCCTCTTCCTCGAGGAATTCATGGATGTATTCTATCGTGTGCCACAGTTTGGGGTGATAAGATATTCGTCACTGGGTAGGATGACAATTGCAATTCCACTGTGTTTTATTTGTTGGACAAAAGAGCTTTGAATCCTAATAAATTTTCCAAGTCTACAATTGACTTGACAAAAAAATGGTGTGCATCTAAGGGGCTTCAATGATTACCTGCTTCTTTTTATTCTTTGGCTACTCTCATGATCTAAACTTAAACAACCTATCATTCCATTTCTTTCCATACATGCCAAAGAGTTAAATATGAATGTCACAACCTATGAAAGAATCTACGTTAATATAAATATTAATCATCTTTTTTCAGAAAGAATTACTTTTAAGGTGCATGAGATCAAATGAATTTAGCCAGATGACTATGAATTTAAATGCATACCTGCATAATTCAATTTAAAACAGGGGGATTGACTGGAACTTGGAGAGCCTGAAGAATGAAGTTATAGTGTTAGTGACCATTATTTAAAGGTTAATGCATGCAAAAGCTATAAAATAAAATTTAAAAATAGTAAAGCCAAAGTAGCATGCAAAATCAAAAAAACAAAATTGTTAAAAATAGCAATAGAAAAATTGTTAACAATAGCAAAACCATCATTTAAGTCATCAAATTTAACACAGTCCCATGAATTTCCGCAAATTTCTTTCCCATAGGGGTAACACCTTTGGTATAACAAGCTCAAAATAATACTTCACGACAAATTTCAGCAGCGTTTTGAGACTTTTTCTTTAACATGTAAAATGAATAAAAATGTGTCATATTTATAAAGACCTTGATGAATTCTATGGGCTTCTACGAGACCAAAAGATGTCCTCCACAAAAAATACACCTCATGCCCATCACATACCCATCAAATTAGACCATGCACATGCATTGGTGGGTCCCGCGCATTAGGGGTCATATTAGAGTTGTATTTTTTTCTTAAACAAAATGCTATCCAATCAGGATGGATCGTGTGTCATGCAGTAGGTGGGCTAGTGGATAACCTACATTTGAAACACGCAGGTCACTAGTTCAAATCCATATGGGTTTTTCCTTATGCAGTTGAAAAACATAGTGTGTGTTTCAACAGTGTTGAAAAAAACATTGTGTTTTTCAACATTGTTGAAAAGCACAATGTTTATTTCAACCACATAAAAAAAATAAGTCCTAAACAAACACAAATAGTGCTCAGCTACAGATAGTAGTTACTATAAAAAAGACCGGAATGGCCTTGATGACTTCGGATAGGCTTACGAAATACAAGGGAAAGACAACAAAAAAAGACCTACGATCCTACAACAATCCCACTAGCCGCATCACCTGTTCTTCTTTCTCAGTTTCTCTCTGCGCCTTCGTGGATAACGTTTACCCCCACTCCCTCACCTAACCTCACGTCATCCCTCTCCCAAAGGAGACCATTGTCACCGCCGTTTCTCCTCCCTTGTCTTGCTTCTCTCCTGCATTGGTGGGTCTCTCCCTCTTGCGTCTCTGCCCTCGGTCTCCCGTCTCAGGACGTCTCCTTTCCCATCCCTAACTCCGTTATCAGATCTCCTTAGCTCGTCTCTATGGAGAGGGGGATTGGGGGTTCGAACATTGGGGTCTGTATCGAATCACCATGTACTGGAGCCCTGAACTGTTGACCAGGTGTCGGCGAGCGTAGCATATATCTCGACCACGCCTACATCATGCTCCCTCACCTCGGGTAAATCGATCTCTTGTCACTATTCTGCTGCTCGCTCCGGTTTCGCGTCTGGTGTTCCCTATGTTGTCCTTTGCCTTCATCTGCGCCCTCTCTTCGCTCACCCCAGGCGGGGATGAGTGGTCGAGCTGCCTACTGCTCTTGAGGCACGCTAACTAGCCACCCGGTCCATGCTGTCACTCTGCGAGGTGTCTGTGGTTCCCTGGGGCTCACTCTATCGGCGTTACGGTCATGCGTCCCTGAGACCCTGTCCTTGTAATCGCTGGGCGCCCGCCCTCATCTACCTTCTCTTCTCCGCGGGGCCTGAGGGGCAGGGGAGGACAGCACTCTCAGGAAAGAGCATTCCCGCTGGGCGCCCATCCCTGGCTGGTTATATCGGGTCGTGGGCGGAGGCAGGGGAAAAACAGGGCTCTGAGGCGAGGGATGAAGTTCGTGAGAGTGCAGAACGAGGGAAGGAGTTGCGTAATCGGAGGGAAATAGTAAGCGGAGGGGTTCTAGTGTCATTAGGTGCAAAGTCCTGGCCCCATCCTGGTACTACTCTGTGGAGTGAAGGGGGAGCTGAAGCGCTGTGGTGGGTTACAAGCCAAGGTTTAGATTCAACACATAAAACATAATAAGTTCCTTAAATCACACACCACATGGCTTGGCATGATGTCATGGGTGCATGGTGGTTTGCATGAGTGCAATTATGCTTGTGGTGCATTTTGCATGAAGTATAACTCTCGCCCTTCTACGAGACCGAAAGCTATCCTCCACACAAAATGCACCTTGTGCCCATCACAAACCCATCAAATCAGACCATACACATCCATTTGCATGCATTAGTGGGTCTCGTGTGTCAGGGGTCAAATCAGAGTTTAATTTTTTCTCAAACAAAATGCAATCCAATCAAGATGGGTCATGTGGTAGGCGGCTCTTGCCTATACAATTTGTTTGAATACAATAAAGCCCAAATTTTCCTAGGGATTAATAGGGGCTTGGAGTAATTACAAAATATTATCCTTGATGCAAGATTTGTTAGCATTAAATGTGCAAAAATTTCTCAATTTACAACTTTGAATTTAAGAGATGCTTGCAAGCTATCAAAAGTAAATGAGGGTAGGTGGTAGAGATCATCACATTTTTAAACACTCCCCCTTAATCTTAACCACCTATGTCTACAACACCTAGACAATCTCTAGGATATTCCAAACTATGCTTTGACAATGACTTAGAGAAAATATCAGCAATCTGATCTTCACATCTACAAAATTCCAAAGATATTTTTGCCAAATGTGTTCACAAGTCTTCTAATGAAATGGTACTTATTATCAATAGACTTACTTTTCTTCTAGATAAATAAATTATTCGGTCATGCAATGGCTGAATTGCTATCACAAAAAGAGAATTGCCTCTTATTGATAATGTAAAGGTCTGGTGGAACTCTACACATCCACATTGCTTGACATGATGTTGATGTGGCTGCCACATATTCTACTTCAACTAATGAAACATTGTGATAATGTGTTTCTTCTTTGATGCCCATGACACTGCACCTAACCAAAAACAAAAAAAACATATCCGTAAATGGTGGTCTGATTATATATGATACAGAAAAAATCACTATTGGTATATGCAATTAATTTGAAATCATCATATGGTTCGTACAAACTATAATTTACAGGTGTTTCAGCTAAATATCTTGGAATTTGTTTTCTATCTTGCTAATGTCAATCCTTTGGTGACTCAATGAACCTTGATATAAGATTTACGAGCCATATATAATATATATCCTATCATTCGTCAAGTATATCAAACTTCCAACAAATGTTTTGTACAAATTTGAATTAGAATTCTATCTCTTATCAACTTTTCTAAACTTGGTTCCTGTGGTAACTAGTGTTGGTGTTAGATTCCTATTTAGCATTTTGAACCTTTTCACAATATTTTCATTTTTTGTCAGATAGATAAAAATGCCATCGTCTAACTATTTTACTTTGATGTCAATAAACTTTTTCATTAGGTACAAAATTTTCATGTTTATTTCCTCTTTTCATACCTGGCATGAACAATTCAACTCAAAATTTATCTACAAAACTTATATCATCAACATATAATCATAAAATAATATATTGACTTTTAGAGTTCATTTTCATATACAATCTATATTTACCTTTTCATTGTTTAAATGCACTTCATAACCTAGTTGTTACTACACATACACTTCTTCAAAAAATAGTTTTAGGAATTCTAATTTGAAATCCATTCGATATAATCTCCAATTTTTATTGGGATGATGTGGCTACGATATTCCTTACTATGTTGAGTCTAGATACTAGTTAAAAAGTCTCATTATAATATATTTCAGTCTATTTTTACAAATCCCTGCACCATAAATGTTTCTTTGTAATTATAAACATTGTCATCTGCATTGAACTTGGTATTAAAGATCCATTTCATACTAGTTATGTGTTTTCCTTCAGGAAGATTCACTAATTAATCCCATGTATCATTCCTTTCAATGGAATCAATTTCTTAATCCATAGAAATAACCTATTTTCAGATTTTATTACCTCTTCAAGTTATACAAGATCATGATAAAATAAAGAAAAACCAAAACATAAATCTATATTTTCTTCTCCTTGATAATGATCATAGATCTCTTTGAAGCTTCTTGTTTTTCTTGAAATTTCTTTGTGGCAAGATCTCAACAAGACTGGTGTGGGATTTAAAGCATAAATACTATGGGAACGGCTTACAATGCATGATGGTATTGGAGAGAAACTGTATTGGATGAAAATCCATCTGAGTTGTCTCTTGGGTGAGACCTTAAAGGACTGTGAGCTAAGGTTGTGGTCAAAGGTGTCATAGGAGTGGTACCTCATTGAACCATTTAACCACCTTGCACACCATTTTCAACTATCTCGTCATCTTTTTTAGGCATCGATGTAGCAATTTTTGGTGAGGTTTTAACGTTTCCATCTAATTCTTTTTCTTCAACAAATTCTATATCCCAACAAATAATTAATTTTTGTGTAATGGGATTTTAAAGCTTGTATGGACTTGATTGCTTAATAAAACTAGAAAATATGCATTTTTTACTCTGCCATCACAATTTTACTTCTTTACTCTGTGTAACGCCCACAAATTTTCCCCTCAAGAAAACCCAAGACAACACGAAAATAAAACTAGAAAAATTACTGAATTATTTTTATTTGTTAAGACCGGTTGCAATGTTTAGCTTACTTCCCAGTTAGCAACCTATTGTTTTAATTATCATTTAATTACTATTATTTAATCTTCAGTTTGGGTTAGAATTCTCTAGTTACCATCTTTAATTAATTTAGCAGCATAGTTCAAAATTCATTCAATAATTTATTATTCTAGGGCTAAGTCTAATTTTCCCTTCCATTTAAACAAATGCTATTAAATTTAAATCCCAATTATAAAATTTATATAATTACTAAGGGAATGAGTTTACTTTAATTATCACAAGGTCATGGCATTTTTATTTTTAAAAGTTACTAAATAAATCATAATGGATAACAAATTAGAGTTAACTTCTACACCACTTAAGTGGCCCCATTCAAACTTGACCCATGCATTTAAATGATGATTTCACTTAACTCCCACCTAACTTTTGTAGGGAATAATTTTTACCATTGGATGGATTAAATTTGGGCCCTTAGATCTAGGATTCAAAAATAATCCCTAATCCTCTTTTAGGAAGCTTTTACTCTTTCATTTCACTTATTTTCCCATTTTATTTTGCAGTTTTAAGGAAGGAATAAGAAATGAAGGCCATGGAAGAATGTGGAGCTTAGGTTGGATGCTCCCATTTCCTTTTTGTGTTTGCTCTTTGTATATCTTGCAGGGGTTGCCATCATTTTTGGCTTGCAATTTCTTTCTACCCTCTCCTGGGGTTTGTTGAAAAAAATATCATTGTTGGAGATCAATTTCATTGTATTTACCCTATTTGGGAAACTAGGCATTTGCCCCTTTTAATAGATATAGTTTTTAAATAATATATACACTCTTTTGTGTGTGTATATATATATACGAATTTCTTATAATAATAAAAACCCTAAAATTAGGTTTATTTAATAAAACAAGATATATGAAATTATATATATATATATATATATATATAGAACCAAGTAATAATAATAGTAGGGTCGAAGATTTTAAAGTTATTCATGGATTGCATTCTTAGCAGGCTCGACCGAAGGTAACATTGGTCGTTGTTTATAAAACATGGAGTAGCATTGTTTATAAAACATGGAGTAGCAATGTTTGGTGGGGGCTTGGCCCCCACCCATATGTTTTTTTTTTGTTTATAAAATAAGGGGGAAGGGGTCACTGACTCCACCCCATTTTTGACCCCACCCCCATCCCATTAGCAATGGGGTGGGGGTGGGGTCGGTGACCCCTCCCCCCATTTCCAAATATTAAACCTACCCACACATGTCACGGTCGCTTAGGCTATGAACAAACACATAATGATTTTTTTTTATTTATATAAATTTTTGTTTAAATTTATTTTAAATATTAATATATATATATATATATATATATATATATATATATAATATTATTATAATAATAATAATGTTATTATTATTAATTATTTTAATATTAGTACCCTGTTTAATAAGCATTAATATTAATTTTATTAGCAATATCAAGTGGTTGAATTCAATTAGTTTCTTCTCTTTTTTAGAAAAAAAGAATTAATCCAATAAGTTTGGTATAGGTATACTTGTGAGGGAATTCTAGTTGAGTTCACTAAATTTTAATTATATTTAGCTATAGGTATGTAGATTCTTATTTTGTTGATTCAAGAGACCAAAACGGATTTGAATAGTATTGTGTTATACAAAAATACCGTAGTTTTCTAACCATACCAAAATGAATAAAATGGGAAACATTTTAAACTTCTTATTCAACTTTATTTGATTTGTAAGGGAAAAATTTTCCTTCAACATAGCTATAAATTCAACTATATTTTAAATTCTCCAATATATCTTTCATTCAATAATATAAGAGTAACTAATCCTTTTCTTTCTTCAACAATTAAATGACAACTATTTCACATAGTAAGTGCATTCTAACAAGATGCTCTTTTCTTCTAAAATAAAATAGATAACACTTTGGAGAAATGAAACAAACTTAAATTAAAGAGAGAGATGCATTCCCATTTCTACTTATTTCAAAATTCCTACTTAACCAAAGCAATAAAAAATTTGGTAATTTTCCTTTCACAAAACTAACACATTTCGAAATGTAATTTTCTCTTTCAAGTATTCTTAGAAGAGTCTACAAATTATAGAGATTTCCAAGTGCAAATACAACTTTCTTTCAAGATTACAATTTTACAATCATCCACTCAAATTGGGAATAATAAAATTAACAATTTACAACATAAGGGCTATCAACAAGGCCAAATACAAGTCTCCATTTTCATGTCTTCTCCCAAATGTAGCTTCAATATTACATGCTTCAATCTTTCACATCAAGGATCACAATATAAAGGAAGGGGAAATAGGTAACACTCTCCACCTAATGTTTAATCCATTTAGAGGAGAATCCATTGTCTTAATGGCCCCTGAGCCCCAACCAAGGAACTATGAGGGATCTTGAGAAACATTTGAAAAAATTTCAACAAAAATGGCTTCCACCAAAAACATACATTCCAAAAATATTCAACACATAAAAATGGACACACTTTATCAAATCCTACAACTTTCTCAAATAATACATAGGTTTGATACCAAATTAAATGGACCATGGACTATGGAAAACCACATCCTTTTTCCTCCTAAGTGAAGTGGGAGTTTCACCCAAAGCCTCTATGTGCACAATACAATAAAGAAACATTATCTCTCCCTTGCAAGTATGTAACAATATGACCATGATTCCTTTTTCACTCCCCATATGTGAATCTCCCAATCACACTCCCACCAAATGCATCCCTCACAAACTCCCTTTTCCCTCCCCAATGGTCCCATAAGTCCTTCTCCCACACCCAACTTAAGGCATACCACCCAACCGCACAAAAACACATTAACAAAACTCATACAACATTAAACAAGCACTTTTTTCAAATTTACAAACATTAATAGAAAAATACAAGGATGGAGATTATCCCTATCAATAAATCTTCCAAGAAAACTTCACTCCACAATTCGTTTACACCTCCAAGCCAAGAAAACTCCAAAAGAAACTCCAACAAGCTCCCTATTCGAAAAATACAAAAGGAAGAAAATGAACAAGTGATAAAATGTCCTGCAACTCAACACAATAGGTCTCTCTGGCCTTACAGTCGTATTAACAACATCGAGACAATAGATAACAATCAGTAATCATCATCTGAAATTAACAATTCTATCATCTAGCATCATACAATTAATTCGATTTTGGCATTCATAAAATCATAATCCTATTCAAACATCCAACATAGGCTATGCATTGAAAATATGACATGTTATTATAAAATCATAATATTGTAAATCAACATATATATTATTATCTATCATTTCCATTTGGTGAATCATAATAAACATGTAAGTCACATTATGTCAATAGTCCAAATATCTGTATAGTCCATCATCTACTGATCAAAATATAATACTCAAAATTTCTAAGTATCAATTTCCAACAGTAATAACATCATAATGTAATAGTGTTGAAGAGGAATGGGGAACTACATCCCCCTCCCCTTAGACTTAACTTCCTCATGGAAGTCACTGGAATAGCTGAGGAAAATAGGGTTGCAATAAAGTGGCATCCTCCCATGTGGCTGCAGTCTCATCATACCTATCCCATATGACCCACACCTAGTCAATCCTGCGGCCTTTAAGGCCAAGGTTCCTACACTCTATGATGGGCACGGGCTCCACTGACACTTTCCCTTGCTCCTACACCTATAATGCGCTCAAGTTCAAAATATGAGAGGAATCTGGAATGTAGCTCCTAAGTACAGAAACATAAAATACACCATAGATGTGAGACAAGTTGGGTGTAAATGCTAGATGATAAGCCAAACAACCGATACACTCCAAGATCTCAAAGGGTCCCACAAATCTGAGAGCTAACATAGAGCCTTTTCGATAATGGATAGGACTCTTATGAGGCTTGACACAATGAATCACCTTCGTGCCCACCTCAAAACTATGATCTATCCTCATCTGGTCTGAATATTTATTTTGTCTATCATGAGCCACTTATAACCTTTATCAAATCATGAAAAACTACTACTCCATATCTTGTAATATTGTCAGCCTAAGAGAAACTGTGTCCTCTAATTTGTCCCAACTCAGTTGTCCCCTGCACTCCCTGCCATACAATGCCTGAAAAGGAGTCGTGCCAATCAAACTCTAAAAACTGTTGTTGTAGGAAAACTCCACTAAATACAGGTACTCTTCCCACCTAGACTAATTGTTCATGACTTACATCCGCAACATATCCTCCAAGATCTGATTCACCAACTCTATCTGTCCATTGGTCTCTAGATGATAAAATGTAGTGAAGTGGATACTCGTCCCAAGGGCATGTTACATGGTAGTTTAGAAATGAGAGGTATATTAGAGATCGCGGTCACAAATAATATTTTGAATAATCCCATGTAATCTGACACTCTCTTCTAACTATGCTCAAGCCACTACACTAGCTATATAGGTGGTCTACACTAGAGAAAAATGACCCACTTTTGTCAATATATCCACCTTGACCATGATGGTATCGTGATGGTATCTTTACATCAGTATCCCTACTATGAAATCCATGGAAATGGTGTCCCATTTCTATTCCGGTATATCATGTGGGTAAAGAAGGATTTTTGGATATTGACGCTCAGCCTTCACCCTTTGACACTCTAAACAACGCAACACAAACTGAGT
Source organism: Taxus chinensis (assembly GCA_019776745.2). Taxonomy (NCBI): domain Eukaryota; kingdom Viridiplantae; phylum Streptophyta; class Pinopsida; order Cupressales; family Taxaceae; genus Taxus; species Taxus chinensis. The sequence goes on along the minus strand of CM034153.1, from coordinate 158,281,049 downwards.
TATATCTCTCCATAGACCTCTCCAATGGTATAGCTATCTCAAGGTGGCGTACATCTTCTTCACCCCTTTATGGGTTGAATAAAGTGCACGATGAGCCTCTACCAAGATATCCTATCTCAAACCTCCATCTCTAAGAACATAGATCCGGCCTCTATGCTGAAGAATACCATCTTCCTCTAATGAAAAACCATCAAAATTACCCTCAAGGGGTATTTGAGACTCAATCTTTGATTTGGATGTAAGGTATAATTTTCCTTGTGGAAGCTTTTAGTGATGCGTAATCACAGTACCCCTAAATGTCTACAACTCGATGGGTGTAAACTCTCAGTGCAATTGCATAACATGGATCTTTTCCAAAAGTGTTGGACTTTGTAATCGAGAAATATCTCTGGATGAAGGTTGGTTCTTATTCCTCTGTTCTGATGCACACATTTAAATTGTAGATGATCTACTCTAAAACTTACTCTAACTTGCCAAGGAGTCAGGGGTAAGAATATGCACAAAAATAAACCTAAACTAACAAAGGTGATGCACCAAAGGGAATGATGAACACTTGTTTTTCCATTAAACACAAACCATTGAAATGTAATATAACCACCATACACAGATAACCAAGATTGCAATGAGGGATCAGATAGGTGCAATGAACACAAGAGAGGGTTGAAAATCATTTGTATACATGTATTATTGCTCCACAAATTTGATACAATACATTAAAATGGACAAGAGGAAAGATTTGCATTACAGTTTTGATGGGAGGGTTTAACTCCACAAATCCACTTACAGACAAGAGAAGGAGGGTGCAAAGCCAAATTGTCCAACCTTTTGAAAAATTCCCCTCCTTACAATATATAGGAAGAATGAGAGAAGGAGATGAGATGAATCAAAAATATTTCTTCAACCACCCCAAAATGCATTAAATTCACCTACGAAAATGATGGGTTCCATGACAAAACCCATACCCCCATGTACTATGCCTTGTTGGGTAAGAAGGAAGCCCATACCTTCATTATTTTGGTAGGTGAGAAGCTTGACACTCTCAAAAATGGTTGAATATATTTATTCATTTTGATTAAATTAGTCCCACTAATTCTTCCTGAGAGTTCCGAAACCTGAAAGTCTAAATTTAGGACTTTCGGAATTTAGAATTTCAGAGGTTGAGTTGTGATTTTTTGTGTTTTGGGGTTTGAGAGTTCTGAAACTCTAAAACCCAAAAGTTTGAAATTTCAGACTTTCAGACTTCAGGATTTTAGAATTTTTGTGGACTTTTCACTTCAGCGCCTTGAGAGTTCTGAAACCCCAAAACCCAAAAGTCTAAAATTACAGACATTCAGAATTCAGAATTTTAGACTTTTGCTATCCTTTTTCCTTTTACACACTCTAAGAGCTCTAAAACCCCAAAACCCAAAAGTATAAAATTTCAGACTTTCAGAGTTCAGGATTTCAGTCTTTTTGGCCTCATTTTCCTTGTTTTTCCATCGAAACCTCTGAAACCCCAAAATCTGAAAGTCTTAAATTCAAACTTTCATAATTTAGAATTTTAGACTTTTTCAATCCCTTTTCGCCCACTGAAATCTTCGAAATGCCAAAATGCTCCACCTCCAAAGTCCAAAATTTTTTGGAATTTAGAGCTTCTTCTTTTCCTGAAAAATCTCTGTAATTTTCTTTGCCTGTTTTAACTTTATTCACCCAACTCCAAAGTGCAATCCTCTATGACCAAATCAAGTCATCCATTTTTCATTGCGTGAAAGTTCTTGTTTGTTTGATTTTTCCGTAGGGGAAAAATTGGATAACACCTACTACAAAATCCTACTTTGAAAATATGTACCCATTGAAGTACATTAACCAAATGTCTCCATCTACTCAGAGCTTTAGTAACCACATTCTCTTTCCCCTTCACATGCTCTATCTCCATGTCATACTCACAAAGCAACTCCATCTAATGCCACTGACAAGCGTTGAGATTGGGCTTCATGAAGAGGTGGTGAAGACTCAAATGATCAATCCTAAAAATAAATCTCATGTCTAAAAGGAAATGTCGCATCGAACCAAAGCAGACACAACTGCTGCAAGATCAAGGTCATGAGTCAGATAATTGAGCTCATAGTATTTTATTTTGTGAGACTTAAAGGCTATAACACGACCATCTTGTAGCAATGCACCTCCTAATCCTTCTAAAGAAGAATTTTTACATATGAAAAACTCTCCTTGTGGATCTGGCACTGCAAGAATGGGTGTTTTCGTAAGGAATTCCTTCAGTTTCCTAAAGGCATGCTCACATCTATCTGACCAGATAAAATTCTTCCCTCTTTGCTGAAGGGAAGTGATGGGGTGTGTAATCCAATATAAGTCTTGAAAAAATCTCCTGTAGTAACCTGTCAATCCCATGAGAATGAGCACCTGGATCACACTAGTAGGTGTTGTCCAATCCATAATGGCTCTAATCTTAGAAGGATCGACAGTGATACCTTCCCTAGAAATAATGTGGCCCAAATAATGCACCACTGATTGAAAGAATGCACACTTCTCCAAGTTCCCATAAAGATGTTGCTTAGGAAGACACTGTAGAACCTGACGAAGGTTCTCCTCGTGTTCCTCATGCGTATGAGAGTAGATCAAAATTTCATCAAGTAACACGAGTACAAAGTGGTCTTCAAAGGTCTTAAAAACCCCATTCATCAGACTTGTGAACATTGTAGGGGCATTCGTCAGACCGAATGGCACAACTGTGAACTCATAGTGGCCTTATCTCATACAGAAAGCTAACTCTTGGAAATATGTTTCTATAATCCTCACTTGATGGTACCTAGACTTAAGATTTATTTTGGAAAATATTTTTTCCCCCTTTATTTGATCAAACAAATCATCGATGCAAGGAAGGGGGTAGCGATTCTTGATCATTACTTTGTTTAGCTGATGATAGTCCACACACAACTACAAGGATTCATCCTTCTTCTTCACAAAAATCACGGGTGCACCCCAAGGGGATGCACTAGGATTAATTAGGCCTTTCTCGAGAAGACCTTCTAGCTACAACTTGAGCTCACATAGTTTAGGTATTAACATCCTATATGGAGCACATAAGATAGGTTGAGCTCCTGAAACGAAGTCAATGCGAAAGTCTAGATCACGCGGGGGAGAAAGCCTTGGTAGATCACTACGAAAAACAAAAAAAAATCCTACAAAATGGGGTGATCATCAAGTAAAGGTCCACTAACCCCATCGTCTAACATATCACTAACTGTAATAGCATACAACTAACACACCCCGTCACACACACCGCTTTAGCCGCATAGCATAAATAACGTGAATAGAGATGGGTCTCCTGACTCTATCTAATCACTGACTCCACTCCCAAATCATCAACACAAGATATAACCTTATTGTGATAATCAACTCTTGCTCTATGTGCAGAAAACCAATCCATGCCGAATATAACTCCATATAGAACCCAAAGGAAGAGATACGAAGATCCAAAGTCAGTGGTAAATGGTTTCTAGGTCCACTACGCACTCATTGAATAAGTATTCTACTAAGATCTTGGCTCCAAAAGGAATCTCAACATCCAAACTAAGTGCCCCGCCTAACTGCCACCAACCTCCAACACTGCTACTAATGATGGAGAAATGAAAGAATCTGATGATCCTTGAGTCAAATAAAATAGGGGTAAAAATACCACCAATGCTACACGTGGTCTTAATCACTACATTCCCTAGTGCTCTTCCTCATGAGTTCTCAACCACCTGCATATATCCTATGGCTCCTAGCCATGTAACCAACCATAGGCTCAAAAACAGGTGCCTTATCCTTATTAGTAGGGTTTTGAGGGAACTCTCTCCAATGATGTCCATGCACAACACATCCATATAAAGTACCTATTCCTCTCCTACTGAGTAGATAGTCCTCCAGGTGGGCCAGTAATACATGGTGAAGAACTTGATGATCCTACCATAGATATTTGTCGGTGCTGATGAGGTGGATGTACTCATACCAACTGTGCTCGAGGTAGAGCCTATCTTTTGTTGGGCCCCCTAGTTATGGATGTCCCATACTACACGCTCTTCTAATTATCATGGACACTCAGGAGTTCGAAAGGAAGGTCAGGTCGACAGCTACTATTGCTATGGAGGAGGTGGAGGAGGCCGGAAGGAAGACTGTGATGAAGTGTGTCCACCATGAGGAGGAGGAGCTGATCTCGTCGACCTGCTATCCTGCATTTGTTATATGCTTGCTCCTCACTCTATCACGAGCCTAATAAGTATTCCCCCTGCTTTCCTCTATGCAATATAGGCCTTCTCCACGAGCCTTTGATAATGTTTATAGGTAATGAATGCGCACTTCCCCACCTAAGTCTAAGTTCAAGCCCCTGATGAACCTGTGAATGCTCACACCTGCTCGTCTTGTATGTAGTCCACATATTGAAGGAGATCCAAAAACTAAACCTCATACTCCTGCCACTATCATGGATGCCTGTCAAAAATCATGAAACTCATTGATCTCCATGCTAGATGAATCTCTTGGATATGTATCTACTCCTCAAATGCTCCTCGAAGAGATTCGAAGTAAATGTATCTGAAACCACATGGAGATCTTCTTCTCCTCGGTCCTACCACCAAACTCCATCTCTGTCTGTTAGAAGGTGGATGGACAACAAGAGCTTTTGTGTTGGCTAGAATAAGGGCATAACTTGAAGCATTCAACTACTCAAGCTAACTAACCATTCCTTGGCCTGAAATATCCTTGTGGCTCCAGATAAAATGAGGTAGGCGTAACTTCAATATCTCTCTAATGTGATCCGCTGCCATCAACTATCGGTGCCTAGGTCTCTCTAGCATGATCATATCTCGGCCAAGGTTTCCTAGACCTATCTCTAAGCCCCATAACTCTATCTTTGTGCTCCCCTAGGAGGTGATTCGTGTCTAACTGACTCCACATGAGAGTTCTCTACCCTATCCTCGATACTGTGACATGCAAAGGTGCACGAGCCTCCACTGATGGCTCTCTGTCATGTCTGCTAGGATTCCCTCCTAAATATCCTCTACATATTCCAGCATTAACATATTGTAGTGTCTGTAATACCTAATGCAAAATAGTTTCTACAACTTGATCTATGGGTGGTAGATCTAGGTCCACATGTAGGAACCCTCATCTGGTCTGCGTCTCATATAATGTTGTGTGTTCTAGGTTTAGAGTTACGCTAGATTTATTTTTTTATGTTTCATGTTTCCAAGTGTGCCTGGGGATCAAGCATTCAACCTATGGCTCTTATACCGAGTGTAATACCCATAAATGTTCCCCTCAAGGAAACCCAAGACAACACGAAAATAAAACTAGAAAAATAACTGAATTATGTTTTTTTGTTAAGAACAGTTGCAACATTTAGTTTACTTCCTCATTAGCAACCTATCATTTAATTAGTATTATTTAATCTCCAGTTCAGGTTAGAATTCCCTAGTTACCATCTTTAATTAATTTAGCAGCATAGTTCAAAAGTCATTTAATAATTTATTATTTTTGTGCTAAGTCTAACTCACCCTTCGTATTGATTAAACACATGCTATTAAGCATTTAAATCCCTATTATAAATATTATCTTAGTTATTAAGGGAGTCAATTTGAATAGATTAATTATCACCTGGTCAAGGGATTTTATAAAAAGTCACTAACTAAATTGAAAAAAAGTTATAAAACAAAGTTAAATATGTACACCACTTAAGTGGCCCCATTCAAAAATGACCCATACACCTCATTTAAATGATAATCTCACCTAACACTCACCCAACTTTTGTAGGGAAGAAAATTGGCCATTGGATGGATTGAATCTAGGCCCTTAGATCTAGGATACAAAAATAATCCCTAATCATCTTTTAGGAAGCTTTTATTCTTTCATTTGACTTATTTGCTCATTTCTATTTTGCAATTTTAGAAGGAGGGGAAGCTATAGGAAGCCATGGAAGAATGTGGAGCTTAGGGATGGATACACATAACCCCAAGTTTATTTTGTTTGCAGTGAATTTGTAGGGTTAGGTTACAAATCTCATTTGTTGTTGCTATTTCAATGTTTTTGCCCTTCTTGGACATTTGGTATTTCTACCCCTTTGATTAAATCTGGTTTATTGAAAGAGTATATACACTCATTGTTGCATATCATTTTCAGTTGTCTTGGTACCCTATATGGCCAATTGGGCATATATATCCACTTTTGATATATATGGTATAGCTATGTATACATATACAAATCTGTTGTATTAAAGAAAAACCTGAAGATATATATATATAGATATATATATATAAACAAATGGTTGCTTATGATAACAAAACAATGGGCCGACTGTTTTAAAAAATGCAGGGTTATTTAATAACAATGGTTGCATATATGAAAAAATATTATAGTGGGCTAGAACTATTTAAAAATAAAGTAGGGTTGCGGCTTAAAACAAGTGTTCGTGAACTCGCAGTTCTTATAAGGCTTGTGTTCCTTTATAGGTAACATTGGGGGGGAGGGTTGCCAACCCCACCCCCCATGGACATAGCAATGGGGTGGGGGTGGGCTTCAACGAACCCCCATGCCCCCCTCCCCTCTATATATCCCATATATACACATATATGCGGCCATAGCCGCGCGACCAAACAAACATACTATAGCACTATAAAAATATATTTATTTATATATAGTTTTATTTTATATAAAGTTTATTCTTAGTATATATTATAAAGTTTTGTTAATACCCGATATTAATAAATATTTCAATATATATATATATTCATTTCACTGTTATTATTAAATTGTAATAATATTAATATATTAGTTAATAATAAAAGAATCAAACTTATATAATTTTCTTTTTATAGAATGAAAACAATAATTAGTTATAGGTATACTTATAAAAGAAATTTGTAAAAACAGTTCCTATATAATTAACTCAATTCATAGTTAGCATTTTAAGTAGGAAAGTAAATACACTTTTATTGATCTTATATAAATATACCAAAATTTTTTTTTGTTTATTCTATGTAAGGTTAAGTACAGGAGATTGATACCGTAGTTTTCTTACTACCACTCTAGATGACACTTAGTAAATAGGGAGCATTTTAGACTTCTTATTCTAAAAAGATTTGATTTATAAGGGACACTATTTTTTTTTAACATGATCTAGATATGTCAACTATAGATTTAAATGCTTTAGATATGGCTTTCATGTCAATAATATGAAGAGTAGTTACTAAATCCTTTATAAATTCCAAATGCCTTCCTTTAAAAATTAAATGACACCCATCTACTTTCATTCACCATAACTAGATTACAATTCATTCCCAACAACAAGTGAAATTTCTTCTAAGATTTTCAATGATTGTTCACACTTTGGAGGAATTGAAACAATTTTTTATTAAAGATAAATATGAATTTCCTATTTCAAATCATTTCAAAATTTCGTACTTCAACAACAGCAATGTAATAAATTGGTGGTTTTTCCTTTCACAAAAATAACACATTTTAAAATGCAAAATTTCTCATTCAAAGTATTCTTAGAAGAGTGTACTAATTATAGGGTATTTCCAAGTAAAAATACAACTTTCTTTGAAGAAATATACACTTTTACACTCTTCCACTCAAAGTGGGAATAATGGAATGAACAAATAACAGCATAAGGAGCTTTCAACAAGGAAAAAATAGAAGTCTCCATTTTCATGTCTTCTCCCAACTTGTAGCTCCAATCTTACATTCTTCAATCTTTCACAACAAGAATCACAATACAAAGGAAGGGGGAATAGGCACCATGCTATCTGCCCAACCTTTAATCCATTAAGAACAAAATCCATCCCCTTAAAGGCCCCCAAACCCTAAACAAGGAACAATGAGAAATCTTTAGCAATATTTGACAACTTTCTTTAACATAACATGGCTTCCACCAAACAACATACATTTCAAAAATATTCAACACAACTAAAATTGACATACTCCATCAATTTTACAACTTTCTCAAACAACAAAAAGGTTTAAAAACAAACCAAAGGGAGCAAGGACTATGGGAAACTACCTCCTTTTGCCTCCCAAGTGAAGTGGGAGTTTCACCCAAAGCCTCCATGTGCACAATACAACAAAACAACCTTATCCCTCCGTTGCAAGTAAGCAACAATATGACCAGGATTACTTTTTCACTCCCCATAGGCTGAGACTCCCAATCACACTCCCACACAATGCATTCCTCACAAACTCTATTTTCCCTCCCCAATGGTCGCATAAGTCCATCTTCCACACCCAACTTAAGGCATACTACCCAACTACACAAAATCACATTCACAAAACTCATACAACATTAAACAAACACTATTTTCATATTTACAAACATAAATAGAAAACTACAGCGATGGAGATCATACCTATCCATAAATCTTCCAAGGAAACTTCACTCCACAATTATTTTACACCTCCAAGCCAAGAAAAATCCAAAAGCAACTCCAACAAGCTCCTAATTCCAAAAATGTAAATGGAAGAAAATGAATGAGTAAGGAATAAAATATCCTGCAACACAACACAATACCTCTCTGGCCTGATGGCCGTATTAACAACATCGAGACAATATATAAAAATAAATAATCATCATCAAAAATTAACAATTCTATCATCTAGCATCATATAGCTAATTCAATTTTGGCATTCATAAAATCATAATCCTACTCAAACATCCAGCATAGGTTATACATCCAAAATATGACATGTTAGTATAAAATAAGAATATTGCAAATCAACATATATAAAATTGTCTATTATTTCCATCTAGTGCATCATAAAAAACATGTAAGTTACATGATGTCAATAGTTCAAATATTTGCATAGTCCATCATCTATTCATCAAAATATAATACTCAAAATGTCTAAGTATCAATCCAAAAAAAATAACATCATAATTTAATAGTGTTGAAGAGGAGTGGGGCACTACACTCTGGTGTATGAGTATATGCAACACATCAAAATGATCTCAAATGTGAAATACTTTATTTTTGTATAATGCATGCTTCCTAAGGAAATGTATTTTTAACATTTTTTTGGGCATCTAAAATATCTAGAATACAAGCTAAATTTCTTTAGCAAAATAATCATTTGTAGATGTTTTTCCTTTAAAGATACATATAGACATTCCCATAATCATTCAATTTTTCCTCTTTTCTATTAATTTTTGTTATGTTGTGTACCTATAACTATAAGTTATTTTTGACAACCATGATATTTATAAATATTTAAAATTTCATTTGATATATACTCCCCCATAGTATAATCTCAACACATTGATATAATCATTGTTATGTTTCTTGACTGTAGCTTTGAATTCTTTAAAAATTCCAAAAAAATATTTGATTTATGGTTTTAAAAATATACCTAGATTTTTCAGCTAAAATCATCAATAAAAGTGATACAATATAGGTTTCCACCTATTGATTAGGTTTTCATAGCTCCAAATAAGCGTACATGAATGAATTCTAATGGAGCTCTTTCCTTGTTTTCCAACTAAAAAAAAAAACACTCTACATTATTTTTCCAATATATCACTCTTACAAGGTTGATTGGGAGACTCAATATGTGGTGTGTCACCATATTCTTTTTTTACAGAATTTAGGCCTCCATAGTTCAAATGGACGAATCTAAGGTGTCAAATCCAAGATTGATTGACTGATCCTTAAAGAAAACATTGAAAGTATTTTTAGTTATCACTTTAATGATTACTGCAAAAGTTTGTCTAGAAAAATCTATTTTTCTTCAACAAAAAAAATCATTTTTGTTTGAAATTTTCACTGTAGCAACTACTTGAGCAAATGATTTCAATAAAAAATTTAAAGTGATGCCTAAGATTTCTTTAAAATATTTTCATAAATTATTAAAATTGATTCCTAAGATATCCTTATAACAACTCCTTGAAAAATTATGTTGGAACTTTGGTTTGTGTGAGCATATTCTTGAGCCCTCGATGGGGTGATATTTGAACTTTTTATCTTCCATTCTATGAAATTGGGATGGGCATGCTAGCTAATTTGTTAACCAAAATAACTATGTTAAAGGTTGAACATGGGAACATGACAGGTCTTGATTCCACAATATTTTGGGGTGGTGCATCCATGGTGTTAAATTCTATGTGGTCATTTACATTGGGAGTTAGAGTGGTGGATATTCTCATAAGATTAAGTTAATTGGTAATAGGTATTGAATGTCTTAAAACTCACAAGTTCTAGAGAAAAGGTGTATTAATAAAATAATATTTGAGTGGGAAACATGATATATATTCTATTTGACATATACTTGTAGAAATAAAAAAGGGTAAATAAATTTGTAACAAAAAAATGGGTAAATGAGGTACAAAATAAAAAATATATTTTTTTGTGTGCATATGTTTATATACATATGCACAAACATAAAGTGTGTGTACATGTACATATGCATACATATATATAAATGTATGTACATGTACAAAAACACACGCACACACACATGTGTGTGTGTGTCTTCATTTAAATTAAATTTCTTAATTTCCATCTCGAATTTATGTGAGTTTGATTGAAGGGCCCATCAAATTCATGGTGCGCTCAAACATGTTTTAAAATTTTAAACCATCAATTGGAAGGAAATTCTTAAAAATGCATCAATATTAGAAATGATTTTCCTCTACAAGTGGGAAACTATATTAGTTTTGTTTCTTTTTCATGAAGCTTGGACTGATATATGGTGTCCAAGTAGCAAAGGGGGTTTTGGATGTATTTATTGTTATCTTGATTACAAAAAATTTCCACTAATATTTTCCAATCTGCTTATTTAGAAGTTTCATTTCAACAACATCAAGGGATATATTGTGTCTTAACTTTTACATATTTTAGAATGTTGTTAGAGAAATATTTGAGATGTAAGATGTTGTCTCTTAAGACACGTGTGTAGTTATCTTTTTTATACTTTTTTTTTTTAATTATTAGGTAAATGTTTTATGTTTTGAAAGAACCACAAAAAACCTTTTACATCCACTACCAAAATATGAGACGTTTCATGTCACCACAAACAACTGTCATATAACCTCAACGAACTACTCCATTCTCAAAATTTACACCTATGAAACCTCAAGAGAAATGACGAGTGTGTCAAAAGTTAGTAATACTTTCACCCCAATCACTCTTATGAGAATAAATATTCATCTTTGTTAGTTTAGCTACCCTTTTTGTCTATCCTTTTTTTCTTACCGACAACTTTCCAATACATAACATCATATGCCAGTTTTATCGAAATAAAAATTTCCATATCTGGGATAGTGTGGGGTCCATTATGCTTCTTTTGAGATATTTAACTTTGTTATAATATTCCTCACGTGCCACTGAATTTTTTATTTTTAGGAATTTGTCCAAAATCCTTTTCAATTAGTTCTAGGCCCTTATCCCCAGGAGTTTTATTAGCTTTTGGTTCTCCATTTATAATGAGGAACTCAAGGTTTGATTCCTTACACATGGATGAAGCCCTTTTTTTTTTGGAAAGGAAGCAGTTCAAAGTCATATGCTTGACATCAAAACACCTACACCAATAAAATTGGATGCCCTCGTAATCTAGGTTTGTATACTAGGATCAATCCAACACTTTCACTAAGATTTTAGTAGGAATTTCCATGGAGATATGAATATTAACAATGATGTGGGAAAATATTTTTTGAGTTAATAACACTATGGAGGGGTCTATTCCAATATAGTCTCCCAACATATTACCAATAGACTTGAAGATGGGCTTAATCTACAACTCAGAAGTAAGATGTGGTAGTCAAACCTATACATATTTGTAGTTAAAATATTATATGAAGGGGTTAAAGGTCACAATTTTTCTACCTGATCTCAACCTCAACCTTAGTATTGTTAAAATTAAATATAAATAAAATATTTGCAGAAGGAAATATTTCAACATTTCCTTTTATATGGGGAATCCATTGATCTGTTATCCATCTATTCAGTTATGATAGGCCTAACCAATGATTTTTGAAATGGAAAATTAGTCCCCAAGTTGAAAATATCTACTCCTTTCTCAACACTAAAACACTAAAATTGACCTTTACAACATTTTTTATAGTAGTCATAGGAAATCATGCCTTCTTTAAAATTACCTTCGATGAATTTTGTTATTATATAGGTGATCTTAAAGAGGTCTCACTGGAGTGATTATTTGAGGTGATAGGGCTTGGTTATTTCTATATTTTTTGGGTAGAGAAATAACATGGGGATGGTTGATCATGATAGTATTTTTAAGACTTGGAATACTCTCTACATTGAGTTCTTGACGTGAAGCATATTACAATTCATGTATAATCTTCAAAGGAAACGTTTGATTCTTGTTTATTTAAAATTTGAAAAGTATATGATTTCTTAGTACTTGTCAAGAATTTCACTTATTACCTCACACGCATCACTTGTTGTTTTTATAATAATTTGTGCCCCTTTTGAAATAAATTCCTAACACTCATCGTGTTGTGTTTTAGAATAGGAACACAATAATCATCTGACATAGTCTTCATCTCAGCCTACTTGGTTAGGATACTGACACTCCCTTTTCCTATTTTAGATACTCCTTTATGATTACCCAAAGTAAAATCTTATTTGAGAGACTAATTTACATTGGAAAACAACTTTAAATTTTCTTTCATATGGTTTATAGAGTTAGATTCTAAAAACAACACATATTTTGGAATCTCGTATGAAAATTTTCTTGTAGCTAAAAGCATGGAACCTTTATTCTAGTTCTCCCTAGAAAAAATTCATTCTACTTTTTTCTCAAGTCAAACTTCTTATATTCACTATCATAATGGCTATAATTTTTGCAATAAATTGAACATTATATTTATCTTACCTTTTGCGATGGGAATAGTTTTGGCTTGGATTTTTATTGTTACTACCTTCAACAAAATTCACATAACTAATTTACAACCACTTCTTGAACTTATCTTTCCTCGTGTGATAACAAATAACCCATTAATTCATCTACAATGAGTTCAGTGAGGTATTTTGACTCCTCAATTTCCACTAAGATAACATCAAACTTGCTTGGAAGGCTCTCAAGCATCGTTTTTGTTTTGTTCTGATTGTAAGGCTCTCACCATGAGACCTACTTTGATTTACAAGACCCATTGGATGGGTTTAAAACTAGTCAAATATTTCTAATTCCTTCATACTCAATTTTTTGAAATTTTATATAAGCATTTACAATTTTTCTTCTTTGACCTTGGTAGAACTCTGATATGCAATTTCTAAGCTATCCCAAGCTTTTTTATACCTATTTATTCTTGTAACCGTAGGAAATAAGGTCCTATTCATTGTTTTTTGAATTATAAATAGTGATTATGCATCTTTTTTCAAATTTTATTTTAATGCATCCCTTTCTACCAATGTCAATGCCCATAAAGATGCTTGATCTAGAGGCTAATTGACCCCATTTTCTACTAAATCCCATAACTCTTGAGAATAAATATAAGTTTTTATTCTAATATTCAATGCCTACAAAGTTGCTTGATCTAGAGGCTAATTGACCCCATTTTCTACTAAATCCCATAACTCTTGAGAACAAATATAAGTTTTTATTCTATTATTCAAAAAATCATAACTTTTACCTATGACTAATGGAATATGGTGCTGAGTGAATGTACAACTCACTATTTTCATAATTGGAGTGTAAAATCTAAAATCAACTACTCGTAATCAACTCAAATATCAATTTGAAGATTTGGATGAAGTCGAAACTCTTTTAAGGTAGTGTGGTCTCAATAAGCAAACCACAAAAATAAATCTACAGTGGAATAAAATGAGAAACACAACACAAGCTTAATATGTATAAGTAAAACATACTTCATTAATAATCTGGATGCACTTCGATATTCTTCTTCTTTCTTATCCTTCTTTTTCTTTATTTTACTTCTCTTACAACTCTAAATTTTTCACACATACATCTAACTCCTTATTAAATTCTCGAAAATTTATTTTTAAGACTCTTTCAAAAAAAACAACACCTTTTCCTAATTAAAAACCTTCTTACTTTAAAGCAAGCTTTTCCTAAACATAAAATCTACTTTTCTAAAGCCACATTTATGCATGGTGAGTCAATGTTTATTATTTCTAATATATTTTTGAATTATATAAAAAATTTATATTATAAAATCTAGATATTAATATATAGATATTTTAATATTAATATTTCAAAAATTGGAAATTCAAAATATTGAATTTTAATTTTAATTTTAATTTTAAAAATATATTTTTTAACTTAATTTAATATTAAGATTATTTTATTTTTTAGGTAATATATATTCAGATATAATAGTTTATAAAACGTCACTTATTATACAAAATTCATAAAATAAAAAATGTATGATTATTTCGATAATATAATGCTCGAAAAATAGGCCTATGGGATTTCCATAGCACCAAAGGTGCTATAGCTAGTTATACTATAAATTTCTTAAAAGAAAATAAAACTTTATAAACTATAAATATTATATTGGTAACCAGAAGTGTCATGTTCATTTTTGGTTTCATTTTCTTCTGCATGAGGCTGAGGAGGCTCCAGATTTGAAGTTCGTTTCAGCTGCACTCCAGCAACCAGTCCTTTTGTTTCTTTTTTTACATATTATTACATGATTATCCCATTGCTTCTCTTGTTTACATGATGTTGAACCTCATTGGCTTTGGGAGACAATACCTTCTTTTGCAACGTTCTATTGGTGATAATTGCTATCGACATGTCATTATGGAAGAAGGTTTTCCAGAATAAGGCATGGAGGAGAGTGGTGACAAAAATACTGGAAAAGAAATGATAGCAACGACTGAAAGATTTGTGTGAGAGGATCATCTTATGGTAGCAATTGAAACTGATGTGAATATCTTATTGTAGCTATTGAAACTGATGTCACCATGAAATTGAGAACTTGCAATTAAAATCACCCAATGCTTGACTACAGCAATTGAAACCTCATATTTTTGTAATTATTATGACCTCAATCTTATGTGAAGCCTCTGAAGAAATTGACTCTCAAAACCTGCAACAAAATCAGTAGAGGTTCAAATCATCTTGTATAAAAAAAATTAAAAAATATATTTTAAAAGAATCATTGACCCTGTGAACAAAGCTTCAAGCCAAAAAAAATGAAAAAATGTAATCCAGGAGGCACTTTGTATAATTATATAATTTTTAAATAGGAATAGACAGGTGGATCATTACCAAACAAAGGTTTTCCATAAATGATGGCATCATGAAATGGCTCTTTTAGATTTAGGAGGAAATTTTATTATATTTTGGCTCTCTCTCTCTCTGTGTTTTTAAGAATTATTGTTATAATTTTGTATGAGAGTAAAAGTTTATTTTAATTATAGAATGTGTGTGTTTAAGAATTATTGTTATATTTTTGTATGAGAGTGAAAGTTTATTTTAATTATAGAATGTGTGTGTGTCTCTGTGTGTGTGTGTGTGTGTGTTTGTGTGTTTTTAAGAATTATTGTTATATTTTTGTATGAGAGTGCAAGTTTATTTTAATTATATAATATGTGTGTATGTGTTTACACAAACATACATATATTCTAAAAAGATGGTGTATATAAAAATAATAATAATAAAATTATTATTATATTTTAATAAGATGAGTATATATTTATTTCAATTATAGAATACATATTTTTTTAAATATGATATTTTTAAAAAAGTTTTAAAACTAGCAATTGCATGTGTACAATGCAATGTGAATGCCGAAGGCTATATGTTATTTGATTTAGAGGGATAATTATTACTTTTATAGTTGATGTTGATAAGGGGTGTGATTGATTTTGTATGTGTAGGAATATAAATGAAGGATTCTATTTTAAGGTTCTATATAGCAATGGGAAACCTCAGCACTGCCTCTACAATACTTGCAAACAAATTCCTCTTTAATTTCATTACACAGTTTCCTGGAACTTTCTGTGCATGTAAAATGATCCCCTTCAATATATTTCAATCCACAAAGGCATAAAGGCATAAGATTGGATGACCCTTGTAAGAAAAGGCTTGTAACGATGAATTTAAGGTTAGTATGCACAATATATCAATATTGGTAGAGTTAGTTGTTTAATATCACTGTCATGTGTACCATTTACATCTCTAAAAAGATTAAATGAAGAAAAAAATCCACACTAAGTTTTATTATAAAAACATGAAATAAAGGATCAAGTATCTGATGTTATCGTACTCCTAGCTAAAATAGACAAGCTTCCATCACAGAGAAAAGCAGTATTTTGTTTCTCAATGTATTTTAGTCAAGATACACAGATGGACATTAATAGATTATCATTATGCAATGCTTGCAGTGTGTGCTAGAGATGGCACCAAGAGAAAAAGAGAATTGAAGTTTTATTTTCCAAGAGAGAGAATCAATAATCCTGCTAGATTTGGTAAAAATGAAGTTAACATCCAAACTATGGAAAGCACCTTATGAGAATGAGATTCCATATTGTCTTCAAGCTAAGCTTAAATGATTGATAAACATTGGATTATGCACACTATTGAACCTCTTCACTGCTAGGTAGTTACCGAAAGAATATTTTGAAACATATATATCTCTGACATTCAATTACATGTTAACTTATATATTTTGTAGGGCCATAGTTCTCTCTATAAATAATTTTTATTCTTAGTATGGGCATATTCCCTTCTATTATATAACTAAGGGAATGAAGAACTCTACCAGATGGGTAATTTTTCTGGTTCTTTGGGAGTTGAGCTTTTCCTATACACACCCTCTGAGTCTTGATCTTAGAACGTTTTCACATCAACACCCTATTCTAACCATTCAATCTGGCCCAGATCCTAATCATTTAACTTGTTAATGTTAACCTTGATAGGAAATTAGTGTTCTAGTGTGAACATATAGGTTTGAATGTTAGTATTATTTAATATTTAAATAATATGTGAGTGTGTAAGAGTAGTTGTGATGTACAACTAATAAAGATAGGAGTGTGAGAGTATCTAGGGATTGGGAGTGATTGTTGAGAGATATTGTAGTGTCCGCTTCCCTTTGACATTTATTTTTGTTGATTTCAATACTATTAACTCTACTTATGGACATTTTTTATTATTCTGAATTAGCATGAAATAGATGGTAGAGATACTGAGACTATTTTTTGTTTTTGATTCTTACTATGATGTGTGTGGAATTTTAGAGACATTTTTTATATTGATGATGATATGTTGTTGACATGGTTATATATATATATATATATATATATATATATATATATATATTATACTATTCTATATTATATTAGTATATATATACTTTATGTATATATAGATATATATGTATATCTATAATATATAATATATATAGATATTTATAATATTTAGATATATGTATATATATATATACATACTATATATATATATATGTAGATATATATATATGTATATATATGTATATATTTATTGTATATGTAATATATGTATCTGTATATTTATATATGTATTGTATATTATATTTCTATATGTATATATATATATATGTATATATATATATATATATGTATATATTTCTGACATGCGATATTTTCCTCATATTTGAGTGACATTGATATTGAACCGTTTTGTGAGCCTATTGATATCAATGAATGTAGATCAAATGTTTGTTAAATCTTAAATGATATCGTAATTTCCTAGATGATGATGTGATGCATATGTAGATGATTCTGGATTTATATTGTATATTTTATCTTGGATGTTTTGATGTGGCAACGAGGCCAAATGAGGTATTATGTGTTTTCCAAGTAAATATATTGACGACTAACAAAAGGGGGGATTGGAGACCAACCACTTTGGAGTGCTAGGTGAATTCAACAAGAGTCGCCATGGAAATATGTATTTTTTGTGTGTGTGTTTGAATTATTATTAGGGGGTTCTCATGGGGGGATTTCCTCTAATTGTGACCAAGGGGTTATGTGTTGTCTATTATTTAGTTTTCCTTTATTGATGTTAGTGTGTGAGTTTTAGTGATGTAAATAATTGTTCTAATTATTTAGATTTTGGTATAATTTTCTCTTTTATCTTTAATGGGTTTAAGTGGCTCAGTTAAGTAATTAAAATTATTCTAACTAATTATAGATGTGACCAAAATAAGTTCATTTATTAGACTAGATGGCTCTTGGATTTTTTGTTGTAAGTTGAGTGCTTGGGACCTTGAGTGGTGTACACTCTACCCCTTCATGGAAATTCGAATTTGGCCTTAAGGGCCAATTTTTAAGGCTTGTGGGACAAGTTAAACTTGTCTCACACCTCTTAAATTTCTATGCCAACCCTACCTATGGATTAAGGGGTATAAAATAGACCCCATTATGTGTTTTGTAAGTCAAAAAGTGATAGTTATTACACTTTTCTTACATGAGTCTTTAAGTTTGTCCTTATGGGGTGTGGGCTTGGATTGTGTGTGTAAGTAAATTGTCATTCCTCTCACCCACCAATTTATGGTGCATTGGGGTTGAGGTTTGACTTGTGAGGTGGAGTTGAAAATGAGTGATGTGGAATCCTTCATGGAGCCACCTCACCCTTCTCTCTTCCTTTTCTATTTTGTGAAGATTTTTTGCTTGTTTCGGGATTACTTCATTATTTTGTGCTCTTGCATTTTTGGGAGTTAGAGGATTTTTGAGTGCTTATGGTATTGGTGTGAGCTTGTTGGTGATTTCTTTGGTTTGAAGAAGCATGGAGATTGACTCTTAGAATAAGCTCTACTATGGAAAGGTAGGAGTTTAACTCTTGCTTATGTTACTCCTTTATTTTGTGTATATGTGCTTGTTTTTTTTATTGTTTTGGAATGCTTGTTGGGTGTTTGGGTAGATTACCTAAGTTTGGTGTAGGAGGGGACTATGGGGAGAACTCATGTAGTGAGGCATAAGAGTTTATTTCATGTTTTTGATGGATTTTGGGTTGGGTACCCCACCTTAGAGAAGGAATGCTTGCATTTCTTACTTGTTTCTTTCTGAGGGAGGCATAAGAGCATGTAGGGGTTTTGATATATGTATTGGAGGATTTTAAGGTGGGCACCCATTTCCCATTGGGAGGTGTAAGTGACCTCCCCATAACTTTAAGATCCTTTGGCTTTCATTTTGAAGCCTTGTTTATTTTGTTTCTTTCCCGTTTTGTGTTGTAGTTTCAATTGAATGTGCTTTGAAATGGTTATGAAACACTTTATTTTGTGATGTGGAAGCTTTTTTTTTGCCATGTGTTGGATCAAATTTTAATTGCAATGTGGTTGGGGCTCAGGGGCTGATGAGGAGAATGGATTCTCCTCCTCACTAGATATTTTGGTTGGGTGGAGAGTGTTTCCTCTCCCCACATTTTTGTTGTGGATCAAGAAAATCATGAAGTAGCTCTCTTGTTGGTGGTGAAGCATGGAGCTTTTTTTGGAATCCTTGAGAAATTCCTTCTTGTGTGAAGCCTTATTTTTTTTCCCACATGGGATGGAGGAGCTTAAAATATTGAATTTCATTTTAGCTTACATTCTTGTATAATTTTTCCCACTTTAAGTGGAAGACATTGTATTAATCTTGTGAAGGAAAGTTGTATTGATTTTTACTATTAAAGTTATAATGGATGTGGAAATGAAAGACACTTTAGTGAAGCAAGTTGAGATACTAAAGATGTAAATGGAACTAGCTTGTTCTTTTAGTAGAATGGTAATTGTTATCCAATTTTCCCTCGGGGGAAAAATTGGTCAAACATGACCCTACGTATGAGAAAATCGAGGGGATGATTCAGTCATGTGAGACCACAGTCCAGATCCAAATCTTAGGGGTATTCAGGCTTGATAATGGAGAAACAAGATTAGAAAATGGAGCCAAAAACTAACCCGAGGAGATCAGAGCTCAAAAGGAGAAAATGACAACAAAGGAGATCAGAGCGCACAGGAGAAAAACCGAGGCTTGACAATGACAGTGGAATGTAGTGTTCAATCGGGCCCAAATCGGCTAAGTATCAAAAAATGTGAAGCTTCCATGTGTCCAAAGACGCTCCACCAAGGTTAGATCTAAAGCTGACCGTTTAATCGGCTATGGGAGACACAGTGGAGGTCTCGACATGTTTCACCAGTGAATTTTCAGAAGTGAGACCCAAGGGACAGTCCCTAAATGAGCACAAATCTTCCATGTGTCCCAATTCTAAAGACGGGTCTCATCAGACGTTGAAAATTCGTAGGCTAGCAGAGAGTACCACATGCCTCATCAGCGTAACTCCAAGGAATGAATCCAAAATGGAGACCTCAAATGTGCACGGGCTTGCCACATAGCTAGGGGTCCAAACGGGGGTCAAGACAACTGTCAAATAGGCTAAGGAAATAAGGAACACCAAAAAGCCCCATGTGTCTCAACGGTACAATTTCAAGGGCACAACGAAAAAGGTAGCATCCAAAGATGTTAGCAATATTTTAATATTGTGAACATTATTATTATTGTGCAAATAATGAGTTGGTGACAACTCGTAGAGATCTCTTAGAGAGATTCTAGGTTTGTTGAGTGATTAGTGGATCACGAGATATTCTAGGGAGTAGTTTGAGATTGAATTTGACTCCTTAAATTAAGGAGATCAATCTTCTATATATTGTAATCTCCCTTGTCTAATAATATATCCCGAATGATTTGATATTATTATTATTCGGTGTTTAATCTAATTCTGCAGTGTTTAACAGAGGAGGTTCAGCGAATGTAATTCTGCAGTGTTTATCATTGGTATCAGAGCGAAGTTCATCCTAGGATACTGGAGGTAGCATTGACTTCTCTACATTGCAGTATGGTGGCTCAGATCTGACAAGAGATCAATCCAAGTTTCCAGCACGTCCCCCTGATCTGTATGCACCCTCTAACAGTGAGCACATCCTCCAGACGTCTGCATAAGGCACGAGTGCCTGGAAATAGACAGACTGTAGGCTGTGTTTTGTGATTTTAACCGTATTTCCTTGCATGTCTGTGCTATTCATTTTTACAATCATCACCATTTAGATCCATTCAAATATGAGAGTCATTCAGATCTGCACTCAGTAGTTGTTTATGATTTTCATATTGGATGTTCCTCAACACATCACCTATTTGAATCCTCGTTATTATGTGAAATTAGTTTTGGATTTATAATTTATAGTGGTAGAAGTTGAAGCCTTCCATTTCAGGTATGGATCTATAAAATACGGCAATCACTATTGTGAGGATCTGCAAACGAATACAGGAGGACACTATCTTGTATTATTATTTGCTATATTCGAGAGTACAGAGAAATGATATAGTTTTCTAATACAAAGATTACATGCACTATAATGGAGGCTTTCCCGCATGGATCAGTCGATACGCATGGATAAATAAAGGAGAATTGGTTTTACGTGGGAGGCTTCATAGATCGGGTGCATTGAAGCGCAATCATCTTCTGTTTCAGTTGATTCGGTGTTCCATCGACATACAGACCTGTGATCTGTCCGTGTGGCATCATTTCTATTTCTTCACTTTCATCCACGTATTTCCAGCGATCAAGCAACTCCCTCAATCACATTTGATTCTCCATGGTTCAATGAACAGATTTGATATTGTTATTGCCTGTTATTGTATATTTGAAAGATCAAATTTACAGTCTGAGAGATATCTCAGCATTCAGGATCATTTTTGTGCGTGGATCTCGGTCTTTGCGTGAGTTGTGTGCCAGTTGTCTGGATTGGCTGAACCAGCTGTCATCCCGGAACAGTTTATACATGCCTTAGATGCAGACCTATATGTGCATGCACAAAATATAGTCGGTTGACATCTCACAGCAGTTCTAGATTCAAATTTGTAGTGGGAGAACATCTACAACAAGCTCCTGTCTTTTTCTCTCTCATAAAAATGAGCGGTTTAGTTTATTTCTCTAGCCCATAGTATTTTTTCATTAATAATTGGTTTTAAGTGACAGTTGTTATAAATTTAAATCCCTGGCTATAAGTCAGTTATATAGGCTTCCTAATGCTGTTATTGTCATCATTGTCTAGGAGTCAAAACTTGTCTAGTATTATTGATACTAAAAATACCTTTTTATACCTATTAATGTTGTATAAGTATTTTCACTTATCATATAGGTGTCATCGAGTTATTTTAACAGTTGTGTTGTTTGTAAGAGTCGAAAAATTGTTATTAAAAAAAAAAAAAAAGGACAAATGAGTGCATTTTCGGTGTAATCCGACACTCTATTTTTAGGAGAAAACACAAATGAAAACCATTCCTAGCTTCGGGGGCTCTGCCCCTCGACCCCGCCCTGTATCGCGACAGGGAACGCATATCATCCTCGACTATACTTTATGCTAAGTAAGTAGCAAAAGATGGAGGCCGGAGGTAACGGAGGAAGGAGGTTGATCAGCGACCTCTCGTCAGGCACCATCGACGAGGCCGCGGTATTGATTTGGTGGCCAAGTATTTCAGTTGTGTGTTTCATTGTTTGTAATAAGAACAGATGTCACATTCCTGTTCAGAATTGTATTTCCTTTTATAACCTCCTGATGTAAATATGTGATAGTAGAAAGATAAAAGCACAAGAAAAAGCAGCATCATGTTTTTCTTGAAGAGGATGAACAGAGGTTCATGAGCAGGGGCTCGTACCTAGGACAGAGGTCCATTATTGTCGAACAGGGGTTCGTATTCGGTGAACAGAGGTTCAGCGTACCAAGATCATGAGCATGCAGAGGCAGGCAAGCTGTAGAAGACGTGTGAATGTTTTTCTCTACATTGTTCACATTAGGGGAGTGTATGTGTGGAAATAATAATGTTAACAATAGGGGAGTGAATGTTAGCAATATTTTAATATTGTGAACATTATTATTATTGTGCAAATAATGAGTTGGTGACAACTCGTAGAGATCTCTTAGAGAGATTCTAGGTTTGTTGAGTGATTAGTGGATCACGAGATATTCTAGGGAGTAGTTTGAGATTGAAGTTGACTCCTTAAATTAAGGAGATCAATCTTCTATATATTGTAATCTCCCTTGTCTAATAATATATCCCGAATGATTTGATATTATTATTATTCAGTGTTTAATCTAATTTTGCAGTGTTTAACAGAGGAGGTTCAGCGAATGTAATTCTGCATTGTTTATCAAAAGAAGCACTAGCCATCCACTTGGTCAAATTCTTAACAAGGACAAAATCAGCGTAAGCCTCCACCTGTCAACTCGGTGCACTTTCAAGGATCAGATATAAAGTGAGTCTCCAAAAAATCACCAACTCACCACATGTCCCATGTCCAAAAACAGACAGAGTGGGTCGTTAAAAAGTCTAAGGACCGGTGGAAGCCTCCACGTGTCCTAGGTCTGACATACGGCCCCACCAAACAAAAGGGACTTAGCCAAAATACAAACGAATGGAGAAAAGTCGAGGAAGAAGCCACATCTCTTCAGCACTCTTTCAAGGGGAAAATTTAGAAATAGTTCCCAAACGTGTGCCAGCTCTACATGTGGCCATGATTCAGATCAAAGTGGGAAGGTGGGCCTTGGAAGGGTTTTTTACCAAAAGCAGGTTGGTCGGCCCAAGGAGGACTTTTCACCAAACAACCAAGTTACGGACTGGTGGGGTGGTGGGAGAAATTTTTTCTTTTTACATTCTTTGCATAAGGCACAAAGTGAATTGCAGGCCCATGAGCCTGAGAAGGTTTTCTTTTGCTAAGTGGAAAAAGAAGATCGGCGGGGCCAGGGATGACAAATGGAAAATGAGAAAGTTATGCACTTGCAGGGGCTTTTAAGAAAAAGTGAATTTTGGGCCTACATGGCTATGGGGTTTTTGTGATATTTATATTTTTCACAAAATGTGCCAAAGTGAATTTCGGGCCCACGGATCCGTTTTGCAAAATTGTTTTTTGTCATTTTTGTACATATTCAATTCAAATATTCAAATGGGTATATCTTTCGATACAGTACTTGAATTTCAATAAATTTGATACCGTTAGAAAGATCTCGACCTCCTCTATGCCATGGAAGCATAAAATATTATTTTTAGTAGGATTTCATGGGTGAAAATTAGGAAAACATATTTCATGTCCTTAATGAAAGATTTGATTGCTTCAACCACCCAAATCTGATCTAGATTTTTCATCTTTCCTTCTCCAACATGCCAAACAGAAATGGGGAACTAGAATTGACATATTGTAGGTGGATTTGTAGAGATATGATGATTGGTGGTTGAGATTTTAGAGTAGAATCCAATATTTTCCTTCTTTCTCTCTCACCTCAACCTTCTATATATTGTAAACACTTCTCATTTCATAAGGGAGAGACATTCTGGGTGTGGGTAAACTCTTTAAAATTTGTTGCCCGACACCATTAAGCCACAAACCCTCTCATGGGCCTTATAAGTGTACTTATGCCTCTATTTCGACAATGTAATGAACTGTGCATATTCTAAGAGCAATAAAATTTTGTTCGTGGTGTTCTTTCAAGCCTTACATTGTTTTTTTGTGTCTCCTTGCCGCTCTATTTTTGTTGGTGTTTTTCCTTGCACATGTATGTTCCATTTTTAGGTGTAGGATGTTAGGTTTCATGGATTTTTGATGGCGGAATAGGATCAAGGTCTGTTTCACTTTTGTTTGGCCTCCCTCATCTCCTTTTCCCCTTATTTAATCCTCCCTCAACAGAGTATCTCACCACTTTCCTTTTCTGGTGTATTGCCGCTTTAGTGTAGGCTCTCTTTCTCTCTCTATTTCCCTTTGGTTCCTTTAAATGTTTACATTAGGATAGATTATCTTTTCTTGCACTGGAGCAGCTTATGGCTGGTAGTTTCGGAAGCAGGAACTAGCCTTCTCTGGATGTCCATCTCAAGATCACAAGTCCAACAGCTTGAGAGATGGTCCAATGTTAGGCAATCACACTAGATGCCCCACACTCACACATGAGTCCATTCGGGGTGTTGTGATTCTGCACTAATAGTTTTGGCACGCCTGGTGGAACACTGGGGTTATATTTTTTCATCTTTCTTAGGTGTCTCATTATCAAACAAAAATTCTCAAGCCATTGTGCGATAGCAGTAACTATTTTGGGACACCTAGTGGAAGAGATTTGAAGCACCTTACCACTTCATTTCATCATGTTGATGCATTCTTGGTGAGATTCAACCTTTTGAGGCACATTAAAAGTACATCTGACAACTCCATCTATTCAAACAACCCATTCTCTAAGTTGCATACTTTCCATCTATCCATTTCCATCCATTTTCTTTCCATATCTTTCATTTCCTTCCATTCTATGAAGTTGTGCAATCATGGCTTCATTCCCACATTGGAACTCGCACTTGCAGTAACAACATTGCATTCAGCCTCTAATGTATTTTCCAACTCCTCCAGATCAGCATTATGATCAAATCCAGAACCATTATGCTTACCCATATGAGTAGGGTCAACTATTTTGGCCATGGAGCTTATTAAGAAAAAGGGACGCATGCAATGGTGAAAGCTACAAGGAAAATGTTGATCTGCTGGAGGAGATTCAAGGGATGGAGGCACACATAGTACAATCAAGGGCCACAACTTAGATGAAAGCATTTAGGATTGGCTATAGGGCACCTTGTCCATGGGTTGGCCCTATGCCAAGAAATTAAAGCCCTTAGGAGAAGGTTCACTTCATGGCTGAAATGATGCCTCAACTTTCACATTGGATTGAGGATATTGAGGCATATGAGCAAAGTGTGAGATAACCTTGTCAATGGGTAAGTCAATCACCAGCTCCTTGTCCTTCATTTTATCTTTCTCAAGCCTTGTCATTTCAGCAATTCCAAGGGTCAAGCCCCTCACTTGCTGCCCCAAGTGTTGATTTCTCTTCTCCACCCCCTATTCTTACATCTCATCTTAATTTATCTTCCCTTTTCCCTTCCAAATCCAATTACCCTCCATAAGAGCCAAAAGTAGTACCTTCCTCTCCACTACAGATAAGTATTTAACTAGTGGAGACCCCACCCACCACTCCTCTTACTCTCCTAGGTCCATGTCAGGGACATACTCAAGGAGAATAGCAAGAAGAGGAACCCAATAGAGAAGAAATGATACAAAATATGAAGATTTGGGTTTCCATATTTGGGATTACAAAGATCCCCTTGATGGTTAAGCAAAGAGAGGATGTCAAGGTTGAAGAGCAAGTGGTGGCTAAGGCTGAGTTTTCAATAGAAGAAGTATAAGAACAAGAAGGATAAGATCAGAAATATCTTTGCTCTAAATGTGGTGTCCATAATGGCACTTTTTTTTAAGAGAATGTGGATCTAACCCAAGCTTCACAACCAGTTAAGGAGAAGGAACAACCAGCTCTAAGTCCCATTGAATAGGAGCTGCTGGAGGAGATCAAATCAAAGCTGAGGACACTTAATGAAGAAAGTATTATTGGAAATTTTTTAATTTCATTCGAAGGGCTTGATTTGGTTGATGAATCCATGATGGAGGAGGGCCATATAGTTCCAGAGCTACCAAGTGTGGAGCAGGCCACTGAAGAACCTTTAGTTCTTCCTCCCACCACATCCCTTTCAAACTCTAATGTTGAAGAAGAGTTTGAACTTTCAAACTTCATGTTTGAAAATGAGGGGAACCATGGTGAGCTAGTTTCAGATAACGAGGATACCATGGAGGAGGTGGAGCACATGTAGTAGGATAACAAGGAGGTATATTTTCTATATGACTTGAAAGATTATTTTGATAGAGAGGAACCTGAGGAGATTACATCATTTTCTCCTCCATTTTCCACCTTCCAAGCACATGATCTTGTTGTCATGGAGGAGAACATTCAAGTGCAGAAACTTGCACTTCATAATAGCCCTCTGGAACCAAGGTTGGAAGATGTGAATCTTACATGTTCTTCACAAGAGAAGGAAGGGAAAGAGTAAGAGGATGTCATCATCCCTCTCACATCATCCTCCCAAGAAGGTCACCAAGAAGAATCCACTCTTGGAGTTGAAATTCAAAACCATGGGCACATTAGAAGGACAAGACCATTCCCTATCAGGTACTTGGCTTCATTGGAGCCAAGGGAGAAGCCAAAACTAGTCATGCCTACTTTAGAGCATGAGCATGAGCATCAAAGTACCAAGGATCAGCTATAATTACTCTTAAATCCAAATGCAAAGCAACTAAAAGAGTTATTTGTCTTGTTTTTAGTTGACACCTTGATGATTTGGGTGGAGGATCAGCTTATAGTCAATTTTTCACTCATACAAGCAGCCATATTCAATGTCAAATCATTTGCGTGGCTTCCCCTTTTTAGAAAGTGAAGCTACTTCTCCCTACCAGTTGCAAGATTTGTTTGAGTCCCCTATCTCTCTGGTTAGTATAGGAGTAGGAGTAGATTTTCTTTTGGAAGAACAAGTTCCTTGCACACTTTACATATCTCACCTGGGATATGTATGATTTTTAGTTTTTTAGATAGTGTGTGTTGTAGTGTTTATTTCTCGTGCATAGTAAATCTCCTAGGACAGGCCACGCACTTGGCCTTTTAATATTAGTAGCTGAGAGACCCATAGTTTCTTGTAACAGTTGTAAATTTCAAATGAAAAAAACGCAGAGTAACTAAAACTATTTTTGAGGCAGTCCATTTAAGAACACGTGAATGCCCCAGGTCAAATTATTTTCTATTCTTAGAAACCCCATTTCAAATATTTTCTTATAAAAATTTGAGAGTACAGACAACGGGGTAGGTTCACGAAGAACATAGAGGAAGTAGGCAATCGAGGAGCCCAATTTGAGAAAAGAGTCACTACCATGCTATTTTTTATGACTCCATGCCCAATGGATGCATCGAGGCCACTGATCTCTTCATTTAGTAGGAAGATGTCCCCATGAGTTACCAAATTAGTATCTAGTTTTCCCGCTCGGTGAAAAATTTGTCAAACATGACCCTACACAAGAGAAAATCGAGGGGAAGATTCAGTCAAGCCCATATTCCAGATCTAAATCTTTGGGGTAGTCGGGCTCGACAATAGAGAAGCAAGGTCGGAAAATGGAGCCAAATAATAACCCGAGGAGATCAGAGCTCAAAAGGAGCAAACAGCATGAAAGGAGATTAGATCGCACATGAGAAAAATGGAGGCTCAAAAATGACAATGGAAGGTAGTATTCAATCAGGCCCAAATTGGCTAAGTATAAAAGAACAAGTGTAAAGCTTCCACATGTCCAAATGGCACTCCTCCAAGGTTGAATCCAAAGTGAGGACCATAAATAAGTGCCAACTCTCCATGTGTCTAGGGTCCAACAGTAGGTCAAACAAAATGGATAGAGCCAACTATTTAATCAGCTAAGTATGGAAGAGACAATGGAGGTCTCATCGTGTTTTATTGGTGCATCTTCAGAAGTGAGACCCAAGGGACAGTCCCTAAATGAGCGTAAAGCTTCCATGTGTTCTAGGTCTAAAGACGGGTCTCATCGGCCGTTGAAAAGTCACAGGCTGGCAGAGAGTGCCACATGCCTCATCAACGTAACTCCAAGGATTGAATCCAAAACGAAGACCTCAAATGTGTGCAGGATCACCACGTAGCTAGGGGTCCAAACGTGGGCAAAGACGACCGTCAAATTTGCCAAGGAAAGAAGGAACAATGGAAATCCCCATGTGTCTTAATGGTGCAATTTCGAGGGTGCGACCCAAAAGGTAGGATCCAAAGAAGTGCCAGCCATCCACGTGGTTAAATTCTTAACAGGGAAAAATTCGGCGGAAGCCTCCACGCGTCGACTCAACACAATTTCAAGGATTGGATATAAAGCGAGTCTTCAAACAAGCATTATCTCACCATGGGTCCTAGGTCCGAAAAGGGATAGAGTGGGTCGTTGAAAAGTCTAAGGACTGGCAGAAGCCTCCATGTGTTCTAGGTCAGACATTTGGCCACACCAAACAAAAGTGACTTAGCCAAAATACAAAGAAATGGAGCAAAGCCATTGAAGGAGCCATGTGTCTCTTCGACACTCTTTCAAGGGGCAAATCCAAAAGTAGTTCCCAAACATGCACTAGCTCTACACTTGTCCATGATTTAGGTCAAAGCGGGAAGGCGGGCCTTGGAAGGATGTTTTTCCAAAAGCGGTCTGCTGGGCTCGAGGAGGACTTTTCGCCAAACAAGAAAGTTGTGGACCGGAGGGGTGGCGGGAGATATTTTGAATTTTTACATTCTTTGCAAAATGCGTAAAGTGAATTACGGGCCTGCGACCCTGAGAAGGTTTTCTTTCATTAATTATAAAAAGTGGACTGGAGGGCCTGGGGATGACAAATGAAAAATGAGAAGGTTGCGGGCTAGCATGGACTTTTGGGAAAAAGTGAATTTTTGGCCTGTGGGGTTACAGGGGTTTTTTGTGATTTTTTAATTTTTCTGCAAAAGGTGCCAAAGTGAATTTTGGGTCCTCAAATCCATTTTGCAAAACTAGTTTTTGTCATTTTTTTACAGATTCGATTCAAATAGTCAAATGGGCATATCTTTCGATACAGTTCTCAAAATTCAACAAATTGTATACTGTTAGAAAGATCTCCACCTCCTCTACGTCATTGAAGCATAAAATATTATTTTCATTAGGATTTTATGGGTGAAAATTAGGAAAACATTTTGCATGCCATTAATGAAGCATCTGATTGCTTCAACCACCGAGATCTGATCTAGATTTGTCATCTTTCCTTATCTAACATGCCAAACAGACATGGGGAACTAGAATTGATGAATTGTAGGAAATTTTGTATGGCATTGATGATTGGTGGTTGAGCTTTTAGAGAAGAATCAAATTTTTCCTTCTTTCTCTCTCACCTCAACCTTTTATATTGATGATGATATGTTGTTGACATGGTTATATATATATATATATATATATATATATATTTCTAACATGTGATATTTACATCACATTGAGTAGACCTTGATAGTTGAACTAATTTTGTGATCATATTGATATCAATGAAATGTAGAATCAAGATGTTGTTAGAAATTATAAATGATATCGTAATTTCCTAGATGATGATGTGATGCATATGTAGATGATTCTAGATTTATATTGTATATTTTATCTTGGATGTTTTGATGTGGCCATGAGCCCAAATGAGGTATTATGTGTTTTGTAGGTAAATATATTAACGACTAACAATGGGGGGATTGGAGACTAACCACTTTGGAATGTTAGGTGAATTCAACAACAGTCACCATGGCAATATGTACTTTGTGTGTGTGTGTGTGTTTGAATTATTGTTAGAGGGTTCTCATTGGGGGATTTCCTCTAATTGTGACCAAGGGGTTATGTTATTTCTATTATTTAGTTTTCCTTTATTGATGTTAGTGTGTGATTTTTAGTGACTTAATTTATTGTTGTAATTATTTAGATTTCGGTGTAATTTTCTCTTTTATCTTTAATGGGATTAAGTGTCTCAATTAAGTAATTAATCTCGTTCTAACTAATTATAGATGTGATCAAAAGAAGTTCATTTATTAGACTATATGGATCTTGGTTTTTTTGTTTTAAGTTGAGTGCTTGGGACCTTGAGTGTTGTACATTCTACCCCTTCATGGAAATTCGAATTTGGCCTTAAGGGCCAACTTTTAAGGCTTTTGGGACAAGCTAAACTTGTCGCACACCTCTTAAATTTGTATGTCAACCCTACCTATGGATTGGGGGGTAAAAAATAGACCCCATTATGTGATTTGAAAGTCAAAAAGTGACATTTATTGCTCTTTTATTACATGGGTCTTTAATTTTGTCCTTAGGGGGTGTGGGCTTGGATTGTGTGTGTAAGTAAATTGTCATTACTCTCACCCACCAATTTATGGTGCATTGGGGTTGAGGTTTGACTTGTGAGGTGGAGTTGAAGATGAGTGATGTGGAATTCTACATGGAGCCACCTCACCCTTCTCTCTTCCTTTTCTATTTATTGAATTTCTTTTTCTTGTTTGGGGGTTACTTCATTATTTTGTGCTCTTGAATTTTTAGGAGTTAGAGGATTTTTGGGTGCTTGTGATCTTGGTTGGAGATTCTTGGTGATTTCTTGGGTTTGAAGAATCTTGGAGGTTGAATCTTGGAATAATCTCTACTATGGAAAAGTAGGAGTTTTACTCTTTCTTATGTTATTCCTTTATTTTTTGTATATGTGCTTGTTTTTTTTAGTGTTTTGTAATGCTTGTTCAGTGTTTGGGTATATTACCTAAGTGTGGTGTAAGACGGGACTATGTGGAGAACTCATGTAGGGAGGCATAAGAGTTTATTTCATGTTTTGAAGGGATTTTGGGTTGGGTTCCCCACCTTGGAGAAGGAATGCTTGCATTTCTTACTTGTTTCTTTCTGAGGGAGGCATAAGAGAATGAGGGAGGCATAAGAGTATGTGGGAGGAATAAGAGGTACTTGAGGAAGAAATAAGAGCATATAGGGGTTTTGAGATATGTATTGGAGGATTTTAAGGTGGGAACCCATTTCCCATTGGGAGGCATAAGTGACCTCCCCATAAGTTTTTGCTCCTTTGGCTTTCATTTTGACGCCTTGTTTATTTTGTTGCTTTCCCTTTTTGTGTTGTAGTTTGAGTTGAATGTGCTTTGGAATGGTTGTGAAATACTTGGTTTTGTGATGTGGAAGCTTGTTTGTTGCCATGTGTTGGATCCACTTTTCATTACAATGTGGTTGGGGCTCAGGGGCTGATGAGGAGGATGGCTTCTCCTCCTCATTGGATATTTTGGTTGGGTCGAGAGTGTTTCCTCTTCCCCCATTTTTGTTGTGGACCAAAAAAATCATGAATTAGTTCTCTTGTTGGTTATGTGAAGCTTGGAGATTTTGTTGGAGTCCTTGAGAAATCCCTTCTTGTGTGAAGCCTTATTGTTTTTCCCACTTAGGGTGGAGGAGCTTAAAATATTGCATTTCATTTTAGCTTAGATTATTGTATAATTTTTACCAATTTAAGTGGAAGACATTGTATTAATATTATGAAGCAAAGTTGTATTGATTTTGATTATCAAAGTTGTAATGTATGTGGAAATGAAAGACACTTTATTGAAGCAAGTTGAGATACTAAAAATGTGAATGGAACTAGCTTGTTCTTTTATTAGAATGGTAATTGTTATCCAAGTTTCCTCTAAGGGAAAAATTGGTCAAACATGACCCTACTCAAGAGAAAATTGAGGGGATGATTCAGTCATGTAAGCCCACAGTCCAGATCCAAATCTAAGGGGTAGTTGGGCTTGATAATGGAGAATTAAGGTCAGAAAATGAAGCCAAAAATTAACTCGAGGATATCAGAGCTCAAAAGGAGAAAATGACATTAACAGAGATCAAAGTGCACAGGAGAAAAATGGAAGCTCAGAAATGACAGTGGAAGGAAGTGTTCAATCGGGCTCGAATCGGATATGTATAAAAGAACATGTGTGAAGCTTCCACATGTCCAAACTATGCTCCTCCAAGGTTGGATCCAAAGCAAGGGACCCCAAACAAGCGCCATATCTCCACATGTCTAGTGTCCAACAGTAGGTCAAACAAAAGGGACAGAGCTGACCATACAGAAGAGACAACAGAGGTCTCCATGTGTTTTATCGATGCATCTTCAGAAGTGAGATCCAAGGGACAGTCCCTAAATGAGCGCAAAGCTTCCACATGTCCCATGTCTAAAGATGGGTCTCATCAGCCATTGAAAAGTCTTATGCCGGCAGAGAGTACCATGTGCCTCATCAGCAAAACTCCAAGCATTGAATCCAAAATGGAGACCTCAAATGTGTGCAGGCTTACCACATAGCCAGGTGTTCAAACATGGGCAAAGATGACCGTCAAATTGGCTAAGGAAATAAGGAATAGCGAAAATCCCCATGTGTCTCAATGGCACAATTTCGAAGGCGCGACCCAAAAATTAGGATCCAAAGAAGTGTCAGCCATCCACATGGTTAAAGTCTTAACAGGGACATAGTCGGTGGAATTCTCCACGCATCGACTTGGCGCACTTTCAAGGATTGGATATAAAGCGAGTCTCCAAAAAAGCACTATCTCGCCACGGGTCCTAGTTTTAAAAAGGGGAAAAGTGAGTCATTGAAAAGTCTAAGGACCAGCGGAAGCCTCCACATGTCCTAGGTCCGGCATACGGCCCCACCAAATAAAAGGGACTTAGCCAAAATATAAAG